>OZ021727.1:852500-2052500 GCA_963978545.1 Linyphia triangularis | reverse complement strand
TGTTGAGCACAAACATTTTGCTTGCCCTTCAAGAAATTCTTGACATTCTTTAAAGTATGTCCAAAAGGCAATCAACTTTTCAAATGTTTTTTTTAATATTTTGGAGAAATTGGATGTTGTAAAAAAACAAAAAAAAAACAACAAAAAAAAAACATTTCAGATGATAATATCTGGGCGAATGATTTTGGAAAAACTTTTACAACAAGCAGTCAATTTATAATAAGGTAAGAAAAGGATTGGGTTACCTATTATTGACGAGTAATACTGCATTTAATGCATTGTTTTTTATTTTGGTAATTTTTAATGATTAATTCATTGTTTATGTTATGGTTTAAAAGAAAAAACACTTTATAACCGCTTGTTGACTCAAGTGATCCCTAAAATCCAAAAAGTTTCAAGGATACTTTAGGATTTGAGAAACTTTTTGGATTGCAAAACAACTTACGTAGACGCATTTTGTTGCATCGATTGATGAAATGAAGTTCCTCAAATTCTTACAGCACTTAAAAATTTGAGGCAAGATTGGAATGATTTAACTATTGAATTCTTCTCAGATATCACTTCAAACAAGCAGCACAAAACGATCCCACTAGTCATTCGAAATCTTAAAAGTTAAAGCGAATTTGCCCATACAGTTCACATGACCATGTCTCAATACAACTAACCAATGTATTTTATATTTAAAAAAAGTGTTCGTTTCCGAAATGATGTTCATGTCCCTGTAAAACTCACAGATATGCATCAAAGATGATGGTAAGAAGCTCTATCTTCCTCATTCTCAAAAGCTCCTCAAATGTAATCCACGCTTCATTTCTTTCACATGAGTTATCACTAGCTTATTCCTGCCCCACACACATAATGCAATACTTCTCGTTGTAAATTACCACTCGAAACCTATTTTTAAACGTATGAAAGATTTACTAGACGTAACAAGGATTAGCTACTGTTCTTAAAATTCCAAATTATTAACACGAGGGTTTACCTTAAAATGTAGTTAACATTATAGTAACTTAACAATTGTTTTCGTATCTGATGTACGCATGTGTTTTAAAAGTAACATTTAGGTAGTTAATTTGTTCTGGAAATTTTTGTATTTAGTTAATGGGGCAGAAAAAGACTAGTAATAATTTTTGTTTTTTAATTGCTCATCTCAAACGCAGAGGTAAATTGCCACCAACGAAAGACGAATCTTTGAAGTTGAGTCCATTTTCTAGACCTTCGGAGGGGTGTCCACTTCTCGTTTGAAGGAGTTGTCCAGTCAAATTCCCTTTCGAGTTGAAAGGGTTGCCAGAGACGAATCCATTTTATTTTTTTTCAGTTGAAGGTGTTTCCCAAGACGAGTCCACTTTTTGCAGTTGAAGAGGGCTGCTCAAGGCGATCCCACTTTTGCAATTGAAAGGGGGTTGCTGGTCGCGTCCACTTTCAGACAGCGCTTTCTCTCTTGTTCTTCATGAGAGGGGTGTCGCAGGATGTGCAGCTGATCTCATCCTCTGTCCCTCCCTCTTTGTGGATCATGTGCCGCTGCAGGTCAAGCTTGGCGTATTCTGTTGGGGGATCTTTTCTTCGTACCGTCATGGTGGCCGCTGTCTGTTGGTCGAGAGGTAGGGCCAGTTCGGCGTAGGTCACGTCTTCCTGCTGGAGTAGAGGACATTAGATGTGATTCAAAGACAAAAATAAAAAATACACTATTATAAAAATTAGAGAATGAACTTCGAAAGTGACCACCGATTTCCAACTACAAATGGTTAACTTGTGTTTCGACTGACCCCAATCTTTTTGTCCATGGTTAAAACCGAATTTAATACGTTTGGGTGAAAAATAATATAGAACTCTATGTTGACTGTTTAGCCTTTTTGTTTAGTTCAATAACAAGGCATGCCCCACCCAGAAGGTGTAGTTAGTGAGGAAAATGTACTGTCATACAATCGGAAGAAAAACATCCAATGGGGTTCCCGTTGTATACCATACAATATGAGGCCTGGGTTGAAATTTCCTGTCGCACGAGGCAACCAAATTTTTAAGATGATAACTTGAACAAAAAAGTCACTTGTCAACCAGAAATTTAATTTCTATTTCATAAATGCAATTTTTTATTTTTAATCCGGATAAAACTAATCAGTTGCATTTCGAGCATTGGTTTTAAAAGCTCGTAGATCAATTTAACTTATACGGAGGGAAATACAGAAAATACATCCGTCAATTACGTGAAATTTAAAGTTCTGCACTTTAGGTGAGTAGCATATTTGTAGAAATAAAAGCATAGATCCACATCCTGAAACTCTTATTTTCTTATCGTCGACTAAATCATCGTCATCTATAACATCTGAACAATTTGAGGGCAAACAATTTTACTTGAGGACAATCAAGATCACTTCAGTGGACAAAAAAATCACGAGATTTGACCTCTGTGAGGATAGGAACACAGAATAAGGTGCGCAGTAGGGATGGATCTCAAATCCTTCAATATAATATGTATAGACCTGCTCCGATAGTAATGCAAAGGGATTAACGCGCTGGTGGTTGATGATTAACCAATCACAGTTCACTTTTATAGTAGGGTTGGAATGAGAGAAACCTTGTAAAGTTCTTGAGTAGATATTTTTTGCACATTATTAATTAAGGTCTACTGTGGACAACCCAAGAATTTATTTTCAATTCTCGGCAATCCGTATTTGTTTGGCCACCCAACGATCTGGCAACGGCTTCATTTCCCCACTGTTAAGCAGTCCATTCAGTTGATTATCTATATCGATGTTCAAACCTTTCTGGACTTCTCGATGGGCACGTGACATCATACGATTATTCACTACCACTGATCTCTACTACAACTTCTGGATTGCTTATTGGCCGTTTCTACTCTGCAATCAGATGAAGTCATTTGAATACTCCCATAATGCTTTGAAATAGGTTTCCTATAGTTACAAACAAATTCGAACTAGTTTTGGGCGAAGTTGTTAGTAAAGATCCTTATGATGATTATTAAGCCTTCTTCAACCTCAAGTTAGTAATCAAGCATGCGCTACCCAGAAGTTGTAGTAGAGATCAGTGTTCACTACGCTGTCATCCAAAATCAAGCCGAAATTCCGCCAATTCCTATTGAATCCTTTTCAAGCCAGCTTTCTGCCAACAATGAATGTCTAGGAACTGACTTTTGTCGCTTTGTTGATAAACATGCCCCTCGAGTATAGATCTGTCCCACGCCAGAAAAGGATAAACTTGACTGATGGGAGACCAGCAGTTATGGGATAGATAAAATTGTTCAAGATTAAAATATGATTGAACCCAATTGGGAACCAAATAAAATCTGGAGAAAATGGATGCCATCACATATAGTTTAACTTGCCGGCGGCTTTGGTTGAAAATATGCTGTCCAGCATAGCATTTTGGAAACAGGAAAACCAATTAGTAGAAGCTGCAACATTATGACTGATAAGCTAAAGCATTGAGCTTGTGGTATAAACAAATACTCTAAAACTTTTATATAAAAAAAAACATACTTTTTTCATTGTTTTCCTAAATGTTTGACAAACTGTTAGCACAATAAAATTCTAGGCCAACGATATTGTTGATGGATAAATTTGACTTCTCACTTAACTGCTACTGCTTATATTAAAACTTATAAATTCACTCCTTAAACTGTAATAAATCCGTCATTTTCTACGACAACATTGAACAGCAAAAGTATCTAGAAGGATTTAATGTAGTTGTTTCACAAAGCTACCCTGACGCCCATAGAAAGAACATATGCATTCTCATGTTACAAAAACAGTCTGTATAAAATTGTAAATAGTGAAGAATTCCTTTTAAAGTTCTATTTTATTCAATTTAATTTGTAAACAGCGATAATACAGATTAGAAAAAGGTGGCAACACCTAAATCATTCTAGATATTTCGATCAGGAAAGTTTTTGTGTTGAGTCTTTTGATGTTGAAAGTTTTGTTCGAAAAGCATCATATGTTTTGTTTACTTTCTGAATTAACGCTGTGTTTGAAGTTGTATGCACCGTAGCTTGTTTTGAAACTTGATAGCGATTGTTTTGTTCTTCGAAGAAGTTTTATGAGCCTTCGAAGAAACAATAAATTATAGTTTTTATTTAGTCATCATTTCCAATGAGAAAAATTCATAATAATATAAACATCGCAACGATCACAATATTATAAAATACAATAGTTGCAGCAAAACAGTACAAGAGATACTTTGATCAATTATTCAACAATTTGCCAATAAATTGGCACTTGCGGATTTAATATATTAACCTGTGATGTCTGTTCTTTCCCTAAAATATTAAAAAACAAATGTTTATATTATTGCTGAAGCATTTCAAATATGCTTATTCTACATAAATAAATATCGCAAAAATTTACACTAATAAATATTTCCGTATTAAAAAAAAAAAAAAAAAAAATCTATTTCAATAAAGCTACTTTAGCGTATTTTTATATAATTTTAAAAAAGAAATTTTAGAACTGGCTTTATTTAGAAATAATAATAATAACAACAACTCTTTACATAGTGAATGTTTACGCAAGTTACCTCCACGCATAAATCATAAGCTGCACTTCCATTTAGCTTTCTATGATGAGAATTTTTTTTTTTTTTAATATCCAGGGCAATTAAGCTAGAAATATTTAAAAGAGTGTGTTCCCAAATACTCAAATAGCTTTCTGCTTTTTATCAGATTTTTCTGGAGATTATTTTCAAGAACCAAAATTATGAATCAGCAGAGCTTTATGCAAGTTTTTCATTACCTATTCTTATGATCAACCCTTGCAATGTCATGTTTATCCACCCAAATGGAAGATGATGGACGAAGAGTAAATAGCTCAAAACACATATTTTCTTTTCTATACAAGCAGACTCCTATTATTATGATTGTCAAATATTCATTTCCTCAGGCTGTATTATTTACTTCGATTTCAACTCTGTTTGCGAAGCACTTCTCTAGGGAGCAAATACATATATCTCTATACAGCTTTCGAAATTCCAAACTCATTTCATACTACTGCTACGACTACTGATGCTTTTAAAAGGTGGAATATTCCAGAGAAATCGTCGAAACTATTTTTTTCTTCCTAGAGCTTTTTCGATTATATGGCGAGAGCAAAAAATAGCTAAGGTACCTCTCTCTCTCCTCGAGAATCTATTAATAGAAATGTTATGTGGAATAAATTTTCGTTTTATTTGAAGAAGGGTTTACTACTTTCGTTTCCTATATAAAGCGGCTTCTTCTACTCTGATTAATTTCAGGATGCTTGTATTGGATGATGCAATGTTACTTAATGCGTCCTGAATATGAAGGCTTTTACTTAAATTTCAGGAAAATAGATGCACGCATCACAGATTAGTTGTCAGTTGTATTTATTAATATTCTTCATAAAGTCACTAAGGTCTACATAATTTTAAATAAATTTAAAGAATGCAATTACTTAGATATCAGGGAGCCGATAATTTAGATTTAATTTTTGTTACTGAAATAACTTGTAACTTTGAGAGTATTTGCCTTCAACTTACAGAATCGGATAAATATGCATAATTCGTAATTTGAGAATTCGGAAAATATTTGTTAGAACTTGTTTAATTTACCTGTTTATTTAAAATTGTTCTACATTGACGAAGGAAAATGTATAGTTCTAAGAATAATAAACGTACATTATTTTGGAATTTTTTATCTGTTGTGAATATTTGAGGTAATATCATTACAGCATTCATTGGAACTAGATTTCTCTTTAATTTATTATTGAAATTATATAGTGTTCGACATACTCTCATTTGTCATCACTTACTAAACAGATGGATTTGTGCATCGTTTGTTCCTGGTATGATTGGTCTTATCTAAAGAAAATGTATGCAACGTTTAACTGATTAAGTAGCGGTTCTACACACCAATATATGTAACTAGCCATTTGAGACTGTCAAATTGTCTTAGAAAGAGAATAACCACATTTTTTTTATAAGAAGATCTTTTTCGTTTCTATTTCAAGGTGAGTTACTAAAAAGATACATGACATTATCTTCGAAAGCATTTACAGTTTATTGAAAAACGCGAGAGGAGATGATTATAAATGCCCCAACAAAATACTGAAACTCATATCACAACTACAATGTAATACTTACCCTCCTGAATGCGTTGCATTGTTGCACCGGCATTGCCTCCTCGTAGCAGGTAGTCCTGGGCGGGGAACCCCAGTGGCACACGGCACCCTTGGCAGGAGACAACTGCTCCTTCGGATCCTCTGAAATAGAAACACCACTACTATAGCTATCACTCTCGGAAAAAAAAATGTCAAAGGAGTTGCTCAGCATTATTTAGTCCTGTCATTCACGCTTATTTGCTACTTTCATTATCTCTACTTGTTTAGTTCGCATTCATTCCTTTATATCACTTAACTTTTAGAGACCGGACGAATGACTTATGTTTGAAATTTCGTGGGTCGCAGATTTCTACCGCATATTCAATTACAACCGATTCGACAATGTAAAACATCTCTGAACACTGAAAAAAAAAAATAACTAAAATTTTTTTACCGTAATAAAATTGCAGCTGATATATCTTTTACCTTCAAATGATTAAAAAATAAAAAATTTCGATATTGCGTAAATCAAATTAAAAAAAAATTTCTTTTGTTACAACGTGATAGTGTGACTAAACTTAAATTTCAATAAATCTCTATATATCATACCTCCTGATTCTCTCTTTTTAGTCAAAATCGATTGCGAGACGTCACCGTCTTGAAATAGAGTGTGAGAATCGAAATCGTTCAGTTTCATAGTGTCGCTGTATTTGTCGCAACCAATCTTAAGTTATAACTGTATTTATTCTTAATGAAAACCATCTTGCTGAAAGTTTTTTTGTATAGTTTCTTCGGGTCACATAATAGAGAATGCTGTTTTAAGTAGTAAACACATACTATTTTGGACTAACTAAAATTACGTTAAGAAATTCAATACCATAAAATGTAATTTTTATTCTTCTGTGTTGAAGACGGGTCGCATTGTGGTGAACCCTGATTTATATATTAAAGAAAAACGCCAGCATACATTTAATTTCGTTTACTCAAGTATAACTTATTACACTTTTCCTAATCCTTTCCATCATAACATTCCTTACCACAGATAAATTGGACACAATTTCAGTTATTTTCAATCTCAAACCACTTGCTTTGCCACGTAATCGTTCCCCACAGTCGAAGCCCATTTCACTTATTCGTCCTTTGCCACATTCCTCAAGCTCTGTTGACTCATTAACTACTACTCCCAGCTCCAGAGTCAGTATGCTTTATTCAAGGTCTTTTGTAACTAATTCATTCCTTGCAAATGATTGTAACTATTCAAGCTCATTTCACTTGCTCATTATTTTCCACAGACGGCGCTTCCACTGTTCGAAATATCGTGGGCTTATGATTTAAGTCAAAAATAATAGAACATTATAAACCTTTATTACATTGTTTTATATTATAATAATATATTGCATTGTAAAACTATATTATTTGACTAGATACAATTTTTATTTTGATAACACAAAGATACTTCTAAATGATACACCCGATTTTGACCCATACCAAAATAGATATATAATTATTCACTATAAATACCAAAATTCTCCTAAATTTTGAATCGATCAGTTTGTCCTGTAAATCCACGATATTTTGATTAATTGACTACTTAATAACCTTAGCATATTTAATCCCCACTTTCCTTCCACTATAACAAGCAATCAATCTCCACTAGTCAAGCACTTAGAACCTGATTAAACTACTTGTCCTAATGTCGCTTTCTCTCATCACTTGTAACGAAAAATTCAAATAAGATTTAATTTTTTTTGAAAAACTAATTTTTTATGGGAAAACTTATAATTTAGTCATAAATTACGCCAAAATTTCATCTAAAGCTAGCATAAGATTTTTTTTTATCAATGTCACTCATTAGGTGGTTACCTTAAAGCTTTTTCATAATTACCTGTACCTGAAAAAATCAGCTTTTTCTTTGACAAAATTATAACAATATTCAGTTCCACGATCAAATTTTATTCTAATACTAACAAAATCGATCCTTTTATTCATGAAATAAATACAAAAGATATGATGAAAAATAGTTCTACACTTTAAAAGATATACAGGAGAATATTTTTACTTTTTATTCCTGAAAGCAATCTAATTAAATAAAACTTCTTTGAATTATATTAAACTTTAAAGCTTTTCTATTTTATAGATGTTTGAAAAGTGAGTTATCGATGATATTTAAAAGGAAATCCTAGTACGGATAACTCTCTATACTCACAATGTTACAATCTTCTAACATAGTGCATTTAGAAACTACTTTATAAAAAACCCTGAAATTTGGCGAGTAGGTACGAGAACGAAAATATCGCCTAATATATTGTTACGAATTTTTGTATATTTGTAAATATTTCGTAGTGTTAATTTTGTAAATAGGAACATTTATGTACATTTCGCATAAGGTAGTGCAATAGTTCGTCTTAAGTTGGCTTCCCTGCAATATAGGTCTTGATGCTTGACAACTAGTTTTACAGAGGTAACACTGGGAAGCGAGTTTTACAAGGAGCAGGGCATTTAACATTATGGTAATGGCAATCTCGCCAAATTGGCGAGATAGAGTCAAGTTGGCGACTATTTCGCGACATTTTAGGTACCCATGTACATGTATAGGACTTTTCGACTACGATCTGGAAAGTTCTCCAAATGTCTACCTCTGGAAGATTCACGAAGGTATTGACTCCTATATAAGACCGGCCGTGAGTAGAGTTGACTGAGTTGAGTCAGTTAGTTGACTGGAATTGCTGAGTTGAGATACTGAGTCTCAGTGAGCATTCAGAGTAGTTCGAAACCGAACTGTATTGCATTGTCTTTTGCGGCGATTTAGCAGTTGTGTGTCAAGTTTAACTGCTGTTTGTGCTCTATTGTTGTGTATAGAGCTGTATTGAGTCTACTAGAACGAGAAGTTCTGGAGTTGCAAAGGAATTTGTGAAGAGTTGTAGTGGAATAAACTTCTGCAAGTTTTTATCTGCTTTGGCTTCAAATCTTTCGAACCCATCCACGCAACAATATTTTATTTTAGGTTCGAAATGCTTACGTCAATGCCTATGCAGTGACTCCTCCTGGTTGTGTCTTTTGCTATTTTAATTTTCATTTATAATAACAGATGGTCATTAAATGAAAACAATTTATGCCATTTCATTAGGTGATCTTTTTCGTACATACTCGCCAAATTTCAAAGTTTTAGAGAGAGTAGTTTCTAAATTTGCTAGAAGATTGTAACATAGGGAGTTATCCGTACTAGGACTTCCTTTTAAAAATATGATCTACAAAAAGAAGTTTTTTATTTAAAGACATGTCTCACCATTGACTATGAAATGCTGCCGCGTGTTTATATTTGCTGGAATAATATCGGGTCCTTTCTCTTCACTGTCAGCTATGTCATCCGTGTCTTTTTTCAAAGGTGTCTGACATCTAAAAAGATATGCAGTCAATTGGAATGGATTGGGAAAGGTGGAATTACTTTTTATTTTTATTTTTAAGTTTTATTAATTATGTTAGTAATTATGACAATTAAAGACATTCTTTACAAATTATTCATACAATTTAGAGGAGTTGAATTTTTTTTCCTATTTATTAATATATAAAGAACATATCAAAGCCTGTTAAACGTATTAAAAAATATATATTAAAAAAAAAAAAAAAATGAATTTGTACATGAATTTTTAGTTGTATATTATTTTACTTACTTGTCAGGCACTTCTGGGGTCCTTTTTGTTACTACAATAAAATTTAGTATTTTAATATTTTTCATAAAAATAGTATAATGGTAACGGTATGCTAATCAGGAGAAAACAATGCAGTTAAAATAATTTTAAGTTTAACCAGAAGCGAAATAAATGGATACGTTACAATTAACTTAAAAAAAGAATGACTGACATTTTTAAAATTATTATATATAATTAATAATATTTATTTTAAAATATTACAATACAGTAGAATCGCATTTTTCCGTATTAGTGCTTTTCAATTTTATAAATTAGAATAGCTCTGAGTTTACATTATATATAACGATCTTATGTGAAAACAAATGTCACTTAATTATTAGTACCGCATCGAATTATTGTCAGACGGAATGTTACCCAATTATTTTCTTATATGTCATTAGTTATCTTATTGTTTTAACAAATCGCATCGGGCAGTTATTTCTGCGAAAATAAACTTATTAGTTTATCAAAACTTACGTTTGATTTATTATTTTGCGCAATTCTTATATATATATATTTTTTTTTCAGAATGCAGAGTTTATCAGCGGGGAGGGGCCGGTAACGATACTATTAGAAATTCTTAAGGTATTTATAAGGGTTAATAATAGCGTCATTAGCTAACATTATTCGTCTGGAGTCAAGTCATTAGATAAAGGTAGTAGTATTGATAAAAAAAAAAGAAAAAGATCCATACAATTTAGAAGATTATTTGATAAATTTGGACAACGAAATAAAATTCCGATGCTTCTTAATAATGTGGTGACTTGCCTTCAAAAGTTAATAGAACTTTTCACAAATGCCCACGCTGCAAAAGTTTTGGTCTCAAAAATCACTTACTTCAGGTTTTTAAGAGGTTTCAGTTTGTGTCAAAATTTCACTCAAAGCCCCCCCGCACCAATATTGTTCCGTAGTGTAGTGGTTATCACGTTCGCTTTACACGCCAAAGGTCCCCGGTTCTATCCCGGGTGGAACCATTTAATTTTGCTTCTAGACCGCGAGGTTGCGGGTTCGAGTCCCGTGTAGGCATGGGTGTTTGTAAATGTATGTTGGTTTGTTAAATGACGAAATGTTTCGGCGCATTATAGCCCTCGTGTTGCTGACGGCGCCAGATAATCTGAATACAACCAACCAACCCCCCGCACCAATAGTGATTACGGTGAATCCCTGAACCAGCAAATGAAGACGGGACCGTTGGTTGGTTGATTTGTACGCTCAACGATCTATTTTTATGCACAATGACGGCTAATCAGGCCGGAACCTACAGCTTAACGTGGATTCCGAACCACAACGAACATCCATGCCTAACCCGGGATTCGAACCCCGCACCGAAGACGGGGCCGAGTCAACGTCACTACGAGTAGAACTTGGAAGAAGACATAACACTTCTCTCCCAGACATGCAATAATCCAGAACTTTAACGTTTTTATCCTTCAAGTGTTAAGTTAATCTTTTATGTAATTTTAAATAAAATAATGTTAATTTCGATGACGAGGTTTTGTTTTCTTTAAATTAAACACTAATCCACACAGTCTTAATAACAAAACGATTTACCATTGGACATTTATATTCTAGTTGCATTAGATTATCTTTTTCATTTTTCTATATTACTCATAGGAATAAAACACGAGTACCATGAAATGCAAGGAACAGTGTGAGAGGGTTGGTTGGTTTAAATGCTCAACGACCTATTTTTATGCACAATGACGGCAAATCATGCCGACCTACAGTTTAACTTGGATTTCAAACCCTCAACGAACGTCCATGCCTAAGCCGGGATTTGAACCCGGCACGTTTGGCATGCGTGGCTAGAGCGTTAGTCACGCAGCCATCAGATGGGCGCTATGTGAGATTGAATCATGTGGCAGCGTGCCTATAGTGCGAATGCATTTCGTGAGCAGAGTGTACAAACATTATGTTTCTTCGATTGGAATTCAATGGAAGTGAGAATATAAGTACCAGACGATTATGAGATTAGGCATGGTAGGTCAGAAACTATAATCATTAGATAAAAGCGATCACCACCGTCCGAGAGAAGTTTTGGTGTTGACCATTACAAATCTGAATACAAATTGGCTAATTCCGCGTCATTTGGGGAAGAGTTATTTAATGATAAGATGGGAAAGTATCAAGTTCAAAGGTATGCTTTCTGCTGACCTTGAGTATTTCTTCTTGTGAGAAATGGATATGGCAAAAACACCGTAAGCTGTAGATTATATCTTGTTGCTTTATCTCATGTTTTTGTAAGTAAAAGCCAGAACATGTCTCCCACGCTTCCGTATAATAAAAGCTTACCTGTAGTATGTTTTAAGTTTGAATTAAATTAGAATATGAGCTGCAGTTTTAAAGAAAGTGCCGTCAAATATCTTTATATAACATAATATAAATGAGATTTATTTGAAATACTATCTAAGTATGCTAATTAAGGAATATCAATTATACATTACATTTCATAAGAAAACTGGATTTTAATTACATAAAATAGTATTTATTATTCTAAGTATAACAAATATATTTATATCAAGGAATTGATTTCTAAATTTAAAACAAAAAAATACTTTTTTAAAAATTTAGTTTTAAGATATTATTTGAAACTTCTAGGCACGTGCAACTCCAATCATTTCAAATGGCTGTAGATTGCACTATGATTGATATTTTGCGCGTGTTTGATATATTACGATCTATTAAATTACGACTTAAGTTTCCATATGGGTTTCCTGAATAGAATATTTTCTATTAGTGAATATGCACATATCAAATCGTTTCAATGCATTAAATTTATAAGAATACATTATTAGGTATATCTTAAAAGAAATACTTTACAAGCTATATGAATGACCTTAAAATAACTCACCTTTATCTTTCCGACGTTTTTTAATCTTCAAATAAACAATGACCACCACCGCCACCATAATCAGGGCCACCACAATTCCTATGAGGAGCCCTAACACTGGCCGGAAGATGATCATTCCTTGCATACCTGACAAGAGACAGTAACAATTCATTTGAAGTGAAATAGTAACTGCCTTAACAATTTACATAAGGAAGAAAAGTTAGAAATAAAAAAAGTTATGCGTCAAACATTGAAATGGAAATAAATATAAATGTGTTATTTAATAAAAATGGGTTCTTAAATAAGTTAAGAAAAAGTCCTCGTAAGGATCATTTCCTATTCTCTCTATGCTACATTCTTCAAGCCCAATGCATTCATAAACTGCTTAGGATATATATTTGAAATTTTATATTTGAAATCCTTAAATCCAATGCATATGAAGTGGTTCCACCTGATTTTGTCAGGGGTGTAGTGGAGCGGGAACGGCGATCCTTTACCTTTTGTAGTAGGAGGAACGGCGTTCCCTCACCTAAAAATTTTAACATTTGTATTTTTTTTTTTTATTATTTTTTTTTTACTGGAAACTGAACGCAAAACTATGCTTTCATTTTCTATCCACAATTTCAGAGCTGAGCAGGCAAGTTCAAATATTTTCAAAGCACTTGAAAGAGGCACCCACACATGACCATTCCATCAGCAATCTGACACATGCAATACGATCATTCATCCAATATCATTTCATGCAATTATCTTCTTCGACGAATGATCTGTATTTGAGGATGAATTCCAGACGTCAAATTTATATAGCTCGTCATGAATACGGACTAAAACTCACGTACACAAGTTCAAGCCAACTATCTCCCTTTTTAAAAAACAAAATTGTGGTCTGGCACAAACAGTTCTTAGCTCCCTTTCTTTGATCAAGGTTTCAGCTCCTCTAATTTTAACGAGAACGCTAACCGATTTATTACCAAAATTGATATAACGTTTTAATTCTTATATTATCATTCTCTTTATGTGATATAGCGTTCCCACACCTTTTTATTTTACACTACACCACTGGATTTTGTATTTTTCAAATTTCATTTTTATTTATTGAAGATAGACATTAAATGAATTTTTATTTTTTGTAATTTTATTAGGTGATCTTTCTCGTACCTACTTACCAAATTCCAAGGTTTTCTATACAGTAGTTTCTAAATGCAATGGTCTAGAAGTTTGTAACATAGCGAGTATAGGGAATTATCTTTACTAGGACTTTCTCTTAATTAAAAATAATCGCAATTTAATTTTTGAAAAGAACAATTGAGGACTAGAAATAGGAAACGACCTAGTCCAAGAAATTTTTTTCAAGAAAGCCGAAAAATTAAAAACTCTCGCATCTGGTACTTAAGGCTATGATTAAATGCCAGATTAAATTTGAACTATGAGTTCGCACTTTGAGCGTTCTCCACTTTGTTATCCTTGGTCTTCAGGACATTTTTCCGTAAAAAAAAAAGATTTTCGATTCTTTTTTGGTACTTAGGTTGATTTCCATTTCTAATCCTCAATTCTAAAGAAACATCCGAATCTGTTTTACACTTATATTAGGTTGTGATTTATCGAGGAGTGAATTGATGGCGTTGAATTTTGCTGCGCTTTATGTGTTGAAAGTGTAGTTTGTTTTATTTAACAAATGTCGCAGTTGCCATCTTCTATCTGTAATTCTCGTGGGACCATCGATTAGAATGTGTGTTGGAGCTGAAGATAAATGTCCAAAACTAAATATCGATACGATGATAGTTAACATATGAATTATTCTGAAATTAAGCAGAAATATCCATCCCTGTGCTTTTACAAGTTTAATATTTATCCCTTTAAGTGAGGAAATTGGTATTAAGTAGAAAATAGTTTAAATTTACTGTTTTCAGTCTTTGTTTTACATATTTATGTAATATTTTTTTTAAAAAAGAAGAAGCCAAAGTATTGAAAATGTAACCTCCATGGAATGTCCCTAACCCTGTTTTTTTAGTGTTAACTGAAGAAATAAGCCTGATTAATAATGTATTTGTGGAAAAATATGGGTTAAACATTTATTTATTATACAAATAATTAACTAATCACAAAGAAATATATTTTTTTAAAATAAAGTTTTAATTTATTTTATCTCTTTAAGTTAAGCACATATGTTTTCCCTTGGGTGCTGAGGTAACCATCATGGAATATCTTTAACTTGAATATCATTTTACTAGATAGCAGTACAGTCTTCTTTACCAGAGCAGAAGTGAAGCTCAAGTCAAACATTTTGTCTGGGGATGTTGTTTGATGTGCCAGATGTTGTTTAGATGTTGGAATACGTTGATGTCAAGAATATTCTTCGTTTAAGAATAAGATGATTTTTTTCGCACAAAAACATTTTATAAAGTTATTTCAATAATTTATTTTCCTTTAAATAAACCAAGTAGCCTATTTGTAAAATACACTTTTCAATAATGATTAATTTTCGTTGAATTTTTAAACATGATGTTTTCCGAAATAACAAAAATTGTCAATGCAGAAACCATACGTGCCATGACAGTCACGTCCAAATCAGTACCGAATCACCTAGTTTCTTCATTTCCAATAACAAATAAAACTTTTTTGATGGTAAAATTCACAATTGTTGCGAGTGCTTACATATTACACGTCCTAACATCATTCCATTTCTTAAAACAGTACGTGTTTCTATCAAGTTATGTAAATTCTAAGTTACATTTAGTAGTTTGAAACAATCTACAGAATATATGGTATTTGCATCGACAGTTTAAGAGATAAAATGCTTTAGTATGTCGAAATGGTTTGTCTGGACGAACGCCAGGTCCGCCGCTCCATTGAGACCTTCCACAAGAAGGCGCTGGTTGGGACCTCAGAGTCACAAATAAAAAATTCCACCAACGGTCGACGGGACCTAAGTATTCAAACGTGTCATTCAAATAACCCTAATATTCAACCCACCTGTGAGTTTCTCCGGTTTCTGCAGCGTGTTCGCCGCCATCACTATTGGCGCGCTCTTTCCCTTGGCGTTCTTGGCGAATACTACCAGGCGAAGAAGCTTTCCACTCGGCAGCCCTGACACATAAAAGTGAGGTTGCACTGCTGTGAAGTTTCCGTGCATTTTCCTTCCACTGTCGTCGTACACCTCCAACTGAAACACCTGCTGCACACCACCATTGTACCCCTCTACGCATTCCACTTGGAGAGAGTCTTCCGTGTAATTCACAACACTGCAGTTTTGCAACGGTTCCGGAGGACCTGGAAGTTAAATGCAGTTTGAAATTATGATAGAAGTTATAACAGTCAATGATATTTTGTATGCATACCGACTTCAAGCTCAACTTACAGAGGCTACATGTTCTTGACATAGCTAAAAAATTAATGGGGCAAACAAATTGCGCACAATGTGATTTTAATCAAGAAACGTGTTAGGATTGTTGATGTATTTTAACTTCAACAATTGTTGTGTAGTTTACACACTAAGCCCACCAAAAGAAGAGTGTGTATGGATAAAATAGAAAAACAAATCTTATTAAAGCGCACATATAGAGATTTGATTGGTCACTGTATGGTTCAAAGGTTACAGTCACCAGTCCGAAACATCCTGAACGCATAGTGGCGACAGTGGAACGGAAATCTTGAACTGATATGATGCGCAAGAATGAGTGTTTTGAAAGAAACATAAAATTAATGAAAATTTGTGCACCACATAAAGAGATGTTCGATAGAAACATCCCTTCATTTACTTTAAGCAACATCTTAGATGCTCTTTTTGAGTCTGATTCGAATCTTTCGCCGTTAATACAATTAAAAGAGCTTTTAAGTTTTTGAAGATAATGTTCTGTACAGTTCACAACTACAGTTTTGTAATGCTTCTGGAGAACTAGGAAGTCAAATATGATTTATACAATAAAATTTCCACAAACAGTTTTAGTCAAAACTCCTGTTTCATTCAACGAAATCACGATCAACTTTCATTGGAAGATTTTAACTACAAGTTTATAATCCATGGTACTCAACTTTTTGATTTACAATAGCCATTAGATACCAGTTGCCTTCAACTACTCTACTGGTATCATACACTGTTAAAATATGTTAACTGCACCAAACATCGGTTCCCATTTAGCTGCAACCAATATTTGGTATTTAGTTTCCCGATTTAATGGTGCTACCTTGGACCATAAGCACCATTAAAACGTGAAACTAAGCGCCAAATGTTGGTTGCTGCTAAATGGAAACCAATTTTTGGTGCAAGGTAGAACAGATTTTTTAAAAGTTCACATGAAAGTCTTATATCCAAAAATCCTTTAACTACAGATAACCAGATCTTCCTTTTGATGAAGAGAGTAAAAAAAAAAAAACCTTTGAAATCGACTCACCTGCAGGAATGACGTTGAAGACGCACGGTTCTCTTTGCCTTCCGACGTCGTTACTCGCGAAACAGATGAGCTGTCCGTAGTCGTCGTCCGAGTGCGTTCTGTACTCGGCCGTGCTGCTCGTACCCGTTGTCCTGAAAGACACGACGTCCAAACTCCGACCCCCTGACGAGTTGAATCGCCACTTGAAGGTCACATTGTCCGGGTCCGCGTCCAGGTCGCAGGTTACGCCCACGGTCTCGAACAGGGCGACACCGTAGATTTTCTTCTGGTTAGGGCGGCATTCTGGGGCGTCTGGAGGGAATGAAAATACATGTAATTTAATTCTCGTTGAAATTCTTGTGATACCAACCTGATGGTGCTACTCCTCCATTTCAAACTACTTAGCCCATATTTAAAGTCTGAGCTGGCATAAATGGAAGATGACACGTTGACGTATCTAATTGATGTCTCAAAGAGGGCAATAATTTAATCAGAAATGTACAGAAGGCTAAATGAGAGCCAGAAAATACCTATTTGTTTGATTTTAACAGCAATACTCCGCTATGAAACTTCTCAGTAATGAAACATTTATCGTCAATCGATATGATAAATTTATCCCAACAAAAAGATATAAAATATGTTTGTTTTTTTTGTTGTTTTTTTAAATAGAAAAGTTGTCACAAGGTGACGTTATAATCACTCTCATCGGACAGTGTTATCCGACACTTTCATGTACGTATACATAACTTTTATGGCATTAGATGTCTCTTTTTTAACGTAAGGCACTGGTAAATAATTTTACTAGCAACCATGTGTAATAGTAATTAAAATTCCAAAATTTTAAATTTTAAGCTGGTGAGATGTTCAGAAATCAGTATTTGCAATTTTTTCAATGATGCAAGTAAAAAAAAAAAACTGGATAAGAAAATTAAAACAATTTTCACAGTAAAAAATCTCAGTTAAAGTATAAAGTTTTGCATATATGATCCATGAAATAAGATTAGAAAACCTTATTTTATTCTGTACATATCTCACAAACAACCACAAAGAAAGAAACATGTGAAAAACTGGCATTAACTTCTTCTGGCATTCACTTTATAACATAGGTTTTATCTGACAAAACTAATTCATATTATGTTGAATGGTAACTAATTATATATAAAAAATTGAAGCAGATAAAACCTGTATTTTTAAGGATATCCCCGCCAGGTCACGCGCTGCTTAGGAGCGCTCGTTTTACAGTCTTGTAATAAATAAAAAAAAATATGTCGGTAATTACTTAAAACGATGTAAATTTTTTAGTTTTTTGTCAAATTTTACACTGTCACTCATCGGTGAGTGACGCGGCCTCAACGCCTAGTTCAGTCACTGATGACTGACGCGGCCTCAACGCCTAGTTCAGTCACTGATGACTGACGTGGCACTCAACGTGTTAAATGACATGGGTCTTTAGATACGAATCCTAAAGCTTCCTAAATGATCAAACCATTATAAAAGCCACACATATTTCTCAGTATAAAACCACACAAAACCAAACTAAATATTTTATTTACATCTTCACTCAGATAAATCACCTCGAATCTCAAAAACGTTAGTTTTATTGTTTGAATCATGGAGGCAATATTTCCCCAGTCAAAGGAGACACTTCCATGTAAACAACTTCATCCAAAGTTAAGTACAGATATGGAACAAGGATATGACGTCCACGATGAATGCATTAATGCAATAACAATAAATTATTTCATTCGCAACGACCGGTGGATGGGGCATTTATTTCTGATGTCGGACACTCCTTAATTTACGAGTTCCTGCTCCCAAAAAAGAGCCTTTTCTTTTATACCCGGAATTTATCATACGGACAGAACTAATGGTTTTTCCCCCAGTATTACTCTTGAGAAAGGATTAATGGTCGGAATCAGTTTATGATATTTGTTACAGATTTCGCCCCATCATGCTTTACGAGAGATACAGGTGTGCTGATACATTTTTGGTTGGGTTCCATCTATTTTTCTAAACCATTAGGTTAACAACTGTTCTCAATTCCATTATCATCGCTTCTTGTAAGAAATATCTAAGACTGGTATTATTGTTTAGCATAATATTTTTCATCGTAAATTATTTTTATCTGTAGCATAACCTGTTTTTCTTATCTTCGTATTAGTTTTTTTTCTTCTTGTATCACAAACGTATTTTAGTTACTTTTGATTATTTTACTTTCATATATAGTGGTAAAAATAACCTCCTATCGAAAATTTGGTAAACGGTAAACCCATACGTGTTTCTCATGTGTCTTTCAAACATTGTGCCATTCTGAATATTTGCATGGTTCTAAACGCTTCAAAATATTTGCTCTTTGAAAATTAATGATTTGGAATGTAAGATACATTTGCTTTTATATCCAAAATATAATTACTTTTTAGGTATATGGAATAAAAATTATTACTAGTTACTTTTACATACATAATGCAATTTTATTACATCAATGCAAGCTTCCCAGTGATTAAGCTTGGAGAGCATTATTTAACAAAAAAAAAGTAGAGTCATATCTTTCTTTTTAGCAAAATATTAGAATGGCATTAATCTTGGAAGTTTTGTTTAAAATAATTTTTATCATAAAATTATCATAAAGTTTAAATTTATAAAGCTATTTAATACAAAGTGGAAACAAAGAATTGATAAAGCTAAAGGTTGAACAATTTATTTTATAAGTCTATAACTAATCCTTTAATAACAAAAATGCCAATTTTACTGATGTGCCTAAGTGTTTTAAGCAAAAGAGGTAAATTAAATGTTCTAATCTTAGTATTTAAGTAACTTTAATGCTTTTCTAAAAAGCCACCCATTACTAATTATTAAGGTCCCATAGTTGTCAACGAATGTTTATGCAATCGCAACATCGTTGATGATTGCTATTAAAACACTGTCAAATTTTCGTATTTCACTATGCACAATCTTCCAAACAAACAATTGGTTGTTGTGGGTTGCACAATTAGTTGTTGTGTGTTGTGTGAAAACAAATTTCCTAAACAACAGAATAATTTTGTAGGACCAAACAAAAGAAACTTTCTTTATATTCTATTTATGTTTGGGAACAGATGTAGTGTAGGACACCTGGCAATTTTTTTTCATTTGGAGTTTAGAAATCCGCCCAAATTTAAAACACAGTAACTGAAATAAAATAAAAATATAAATAATAAACTAAATTAAAATATAACTTAAAATAAAACCAGTAGTCAAAAACCGCATTTATCTGAGAAAAAAATAAAATATGCCAAATAAAATTCCGCCAAAGAAATGTCCTATACTTCATCTCTACCCCTGCATGTATAATTGTTTGTGCGCTCAATAACCTCTT
Organism: Linyphia triangularis; assembly: GCA_963978545.1. Classification (NCBI taxonomy): domain Eukaryota; kingdom Metazoa; phylum Arthropoda; class Arachnida; order Araneae; family Linyphiidae; genus Linyphia; species Linyphia triangularis. The sequence goes on along the minus strand of OZ021727.1, from coordinate 2,032,185 downwards.
TTTATGCACAATGACGGCTAATGTACAATTTAACGTGTATTCCGAACCACAACGAGCCAAACCATAGCAGAATACTCACATCTTATCCTGAGGAAGACCTCGTTGCTGGTTCCGGTCCCTTCCGCGTTCGTGGCCATGCAGTGGTAGAGTCCCCTGTGAGTCCTCTGCACTTTCTGCAGCACCAGCGACTGGTTGCTGATGACTACGCCGGCCGATGTATTCGTCCTGAGCTCGTGACCCTTGAAGAACCAGCTGACTTCCGTGACCCATGGGTTGGCGTGGATGTTGCACTCGAAGTAGACGTCGTTCCCTTCTTGGATCTCGCCCTTCTTGAACGTGCTGCCCAACTGGAGGGACACGTGGGGGACATCTGTTCATCAAATCAATGGATTAACAAAAGTTGTTCTTGTACAAGTTATGTTTAAAACTAACGGCGTGGTCTGGTGTTGCACTGTACAATGTAGTGTAATATTAGATAGGGGAGCTAAGATAATAATAATAGGGAGCAGCGTGCATATTAATTTTAAAATTATATTTTTTGCATTTTCCGAAATTGAAATCTGTTTGCTTTTGAATGTTTTGTTACAAAATTATTTAAATTGTGTTTTCGCTTTGCAATACAGACACACTTTGGCTATATTTCATAATATGATTTTTTTTTTCAACTATATGTACATATACTATATGTGCGTAACTATATATATTCTAAAAAAATCCTATAATAAAATTCGCAGTGTTATATAAATGACTATAAATGTGCTTAATTTTATTTAATTTAGAAAATCTCTTTCCGCTAATATTAGAGTGATATTAAGGAATTTTTAAATCAAATTTAAGTTACATTAATAAATCCTGGGAAGAAGGCGTATAAAAACGTTCAATTTGGCATTGGTTTAATAGAATATACGTAGGTGCGTACAAGTTTACAATTAACTTTGAAAAGCATAAAAAAATAATAATTTTACTTTCGCATCCAAGTAATTGTCGGTAAAGATAATTTGAAATGTAATATAATTACTGAACATGAAAAATTCTTTCGTTAGAAGGATTGGTCTGAAAGTTCAACATAAAGGATTAAATGATTTTTTTTTTCTTTATTAGATGATAAGAAACATTTCTTTAATTTCTACCCTAATAGGTTTATGGCAGAATTTGTGTTGAGTGGAGAGTCTGTCATGACTTTTACTTTTATAAAACAGATATTTCAATTTCAGCAACTTGTTTGCTTATTCATCATTACATTTCTCTCAGATAAAGCCGGACACGCGTTCTCGTCATTCGCCGGTTCTCCGCACTTTCTCCTCTCGCAATGAATTGACATGGTAATGATTGTGACAAAAAATATTGTCGCATGTTTTAAGTTTTCCCCCAATCTAAACGAGAAATAGGCCCCTTGAAAGCCCTTCTGTAAAACGCTCTTCTACGACATATCTTAGATCTAAATAGGTTCCACGGCGTGCTTGGAAATCTTGATTCTTCCATCCCCCAATTGAAACATCTTTTTAAGTATCAGGTTTGTCATTTATCAAACAACACATAAATAGACGTTAACGTTCATAGTTCAAGTTAACTTATCCTGATCTAATTGAATACGCTGTAAGAAGGATCCTCCCGCGTAAGAGATAGTAATATTGATAACCTATTGATACCATATATTAAACTTAAATATATTGTTACGAATTTCTGTATATTTGTATATATTTGGTAGCAATAATTAGGTAAAAAGGACAGTTTATGTACATTTCGCATTGCAAGAGTTTGTTTTCCTGCAATGTGTCTCTTAATGCTTGATAACGAGTTTTACAGAGATAACGCTGGGAAGCGAGTTTTACAAGGAGCAGGGAATTTAACATTATGGTAATGGCAATCTCGCCAAATTGGCGAGATAGAGCCAAGTTGGCGACGGTTTAGGCGACTAATTTTAGTAGCTAAATTTGGCGAGAAATTGCCAAATGTCGCCAAACTTGGCGACCATTTGGCGACATTTTCGGTTTCCATGAACATGTATGGGACTTTTCGACTACGATCTGGAAAGTCCTCCAAATTTCTATCTCCAGAAGATTCACAAAGGATTGACTTTCCTATATAAGCCCGGCCATGAGTCCGTTAGTTGACTGAGTTGAGTCACTGACTGAGTGGAGTTACTGAGTTAGCTGTCTCTCAGCGAGCATTCAGAGAGTTCCCAAAGTGAACTGTATCGCATTGTCTTTTGCGGCGATTTTAGCAGTTGTGTTGTCAAGTTTTTAACTGCTGTTTTGTGCTCTATTGTTGTGAAAAGAGCAGTATTGAGTGTACTAGAACGAGAAGTTCTGGAGTTGTAAGAGAATCTGCGAAGAGTTATATCGAAATAAATTTCGGCAAGTTTTGATCTGCTTCGGCTTCAAATCTTTCGAACCCATCCACGCAACAATATGTTGATAACAAAAAGAGCGCTTTTAAGTTTTAATTTTACTTAATACTTTACCTTTCAAGCCACTGTTACTATACGAGTTTTAACGAATCATATGGCTTTGACCGAGTTATTTTATGACGTCACTCACTTGGCAAACCACTATTGGCTAACCCTGTGTCCTCTCAGTTCAAGACGTCACTCGTAAGATTATTGCGCAGCCAATCAGCGCGTTGTAAAACCGGATCGCGCATCACTGTAGCATATTCAATGAGGTCAAGACACGTTGCCTCGGACTCTACTCACAGTGTATCTCCAGGGTCCACCCGTCCGATTCAGCACTGCCGGGGATCACGGGGTTGTGGGCCCTGCACGAGAAGTGCTGTCCGTTGTCGGTGACGGCGGGTGTGAAGCGGTAGATGCTGGTGGTGACGTCACCCGCCGTCGCCGTCATCTTCTCCTCCTCGTTGTTCTTGAGCTGCTTCCCACTCTTCCACCAAGTGATGACGGCGGGGGGACGCGACCCCGCCGCCATGCAGGTCAACTCGTACTCTTGACCTGCGGAGAGGGGCTGGCGGGGTGGATCGATTCGGACATCGACTGGCTTCACTGTGGGAAAGATACATGAACATACTTTTTTTTTAGAAACATCCTATTAATAAATGAACTAAAAGTAAAATAAGGCGTAAAGGTAAGAAATAAAGAAGTACCTTTTAATAAATTAAATCGTATATGATAGTAATATGAAGTAAAAAGAAAATTGAAAACTATTTTTTTATAAAAAGATATAAAGTAAAAAATAGTAATAATTGCTGAAAAAAAAATAATCTTAAATGCATTTTTTAATAAATTAAAGAAAAAGAAAAATAAATACGAAGAAAAAAAAAAAAAAAAGAACATAAATAAAATAACAGATTTTTTCCTATATATCATACAAAATGCAATAACACAAAACTATAAAAAAGAAAGTTTTATTATTATTTTTTTAAACATACTTGTCAAGTAAGTGGGATACATACTGTTGAATTGTTCTCGAATACAAATATTTGATAAGTTTGATACACTTCATACGTAATTGAGATTATTTTCAATTTTGTAAGTTTTCTAGCACATAGAAATAATCCCCATTTGAAAAATGTTGCTTTTATTTTATAGTTGTAATGGTAATAGCTCGATTAACTAACACAACGGACAGGTTTGGGAACATGTTTATAAATTTACACATTTCTGGCACTAAAGAAGATTTGGACTATTTTACATACGAAACGATTAGCCTCTTAAATATGATTGATATCTTAGTAATTTACCTTTTCTATGTTTATTTCTGTTAATATTTGTTCAATTTACAGAGATCTAGTAGTATGGAATGTCAGAAAATTAGTGATAAGTTAACTATAGCTTTCTTTTTATATATAGAGTTCAAAAAGCAAAAACATCGCGTAAGAAATAATAAACTTTTATACTCATTGACATAGCTCCGACTTCTTTGTCAGCGCTTGCTTTCATCTAATTGTAAATATTAAAAACATCTCTATCGGCAAAATATGCTGTAAACTGCTTTTCAAAATTTATTAAAAATGAATGAATTTATTCATTCAACTATTTTTTTATTTATTCTCATTTAAACACAGTTATTATTTATTTATTACAACAGTTTTGGCAATAGGAAAGAGTTTTCTCAATGATCAGTTAAATGCTATTCCAGCGTGACAGGATGACGGTAAGTTGGTTTATTTGTATTTTGTAGAATCGACCTCTACAGCCCCACAATGTTTTCATAGATTACATTGTTTAATATTGAATCTGCCAAGTTTCAGCCCGATTGCATGACGGCAAGGGGGTTATAATCGGGGGTCCACAGATTTTCCCGTCATCGACTTACCCACCCACCCACACACACTAAATCAAAGTTAATATAAATAATTTAAAAATGAGTAGCCTCCCGATAATTTAACGATTGCAATATGAATATACAGCTGTTGCAAATTTTTAAAAATAAAATTCCTACTATAAAAATAATTACTCCTTACAGGGCTGCCACTGACTGTAAGCTTTGAAAATAGTTGCTTTAGTAGCCTCAGATGTTAAAAATAGTAGCCAAAATAGTAGTCTCAGACTTTGAAAATAGTAGCCTCACTTTTCATAATTTTTAATAAGATCGGAATAAAACAGTAGATATACATAAAACACGAAAACCCAGAAACACTCTTCTTTCGATTTAAAATAGTGTCTAAAACATTACATTACATACGGTAAAAGGCATGTGTCTTTGGGGAGGCGCTGTCATATTTATATATTGCGATGGAAATTGGCAACTCAACCTTACTCCCAGACAATACCTAAGATTAAAAAAAAAACTAAACTTCACGCAAAAGCGAAGGTAAAAATCAATTGAAAAAACAAGATAACTTTTTTTTTTAACTTCCAAAGTCAAGCAACTTTTTTTAGAAAAACAAGTACCATGTTTAAACAATTATACTATATATTGGCAATGGCAATCGAATTTCTTTAGGGCCAATTTTTAAATTTTTAACAGAATGGCTACAAAATTTGCGAAACGAAATTCCCTGATGTGCATCTCTGTCGATGTTATCATTTAAAAAAAAACAAAGAAAATAATGGGCAATTTAAAAATATATACATTTGACTATATAGAATTACATTTACATATCAAAATATAATTGCAACAAAATTTAAGTTTAGGCTAAAAATCGAAACAAGCATCTTTAGAGCACGAAAAAGAATGGAAAACATCAAGAAAAAAAATACAAAATTCACATAAACCATTTACAAACTACACCCATACTTGCTATCTTCAAGAAAAGCAAAAGTAGTACAATATTTTTCTTTTTAATTAAAAAAAAAAAAAAAACATGTTATTTTTTTTCATATATGTTATAGGCTGTATCCTGTTAATAACATAAATTTTAAACAGTGTCTTAAATATTTACTAAACTTGGGCATGCATGAACATGAAACTTAAATAATCAGCATTTTGCTATTCAGTCACAAATTTCACTAGGTACATAATATATTTCATGAAAACTTATGTGTTTTGGATTTTGAAGTTATAACACATCTTAACCACAAAAGTACATATTAAATGAGGCAAAAAATCGTTTTCATAAAACATGACAAGCACAGTATTTGGCAAGGGGGGGGGGGGGAATGTAAGGACTTTTTTTAAAAATTCCATGACCCTTTGTCTGAATGTATGCAGTAGAGCATTCAGATTCTTTTTCAATTTTTTGGAGGGGGAGGATGATACTTTCATTCTTTGTTTGATTTATATTAAACATATAAATAAAAAACACATATCACTTTCAATTAATTACGTTAAATAAAATGTCAAAATTTAGGAACAAAAAAAGTACAGGATCTAACCCATTTTGCTTATGAATGCCTATAGATTTGTTGCACATCTATAACACAGTGCTGTAAAGGATTAATAAAAACGAAAAATATGATGGAATCAATTTGAAATATTAAGGAATTTAGGATTCTAATATATTCTAATGATAAAAAACACAAGATAAAAGGAAAAATAATCATGTCTGTAAAGAATGCAGTCAGACTTAAGTTGGAGGATTTTTTTAAACAATAAATCTACTGGTGGTCGCGCTTCTAAATAATAGGATTACTAAAAATCTAACCGAAATAATACGTAAATAATTAGGGTTCTAATATATTCTGTTGATAAAAAACGCAAGGCAAGAAGAAAAAAAATCATGTCTGTAAAGGATGCAAGCAGATTGAAGTTTGCAGATTTTTTTAACAATAAGACACTGGCGGACGCGAAGTTATAGGATAACCAAAAATAACAGAAATAATGTGCAAGTTCCAAACATAACAATGATTTCAGAAAGTAAAAAAAAAAGAAGAAAAAAAAAAAAGAAAGAAAAAATCGGAACATGAACTTGTGGTTGTAGGCCGAGGAGGGGGGGATTGGCTGGTTTGGCTTAGCTGCCGAGGTAGAAAAAGTTCGGAAACTTCGTACACCCAAATCGATTGGCCAACTATAAAAACTATGTATACATATATATGTGTGTGTGTGACGCGAGTCGGGACAGATGTCCGCACTTACACGGGGTACGCGAGAAGAGAAACTCGAAAATTTCAAAATTCCCCGATTAAAGAGTAATTTTACGAAATTCCTTGACATTTCCCTGAATTCCCGGTTCTGTCGCCACCCTGTTTAAGCTACATTCAAAGTAATTAAATAAATTGCTTAAAAATTTCACTTATTTAATTATTCATAAATTTAGCTACAACATTGAAATTCTAATCATTCTGTATTGATTGACCTACACGGAGAAATCGTTCATCACAAATCTCGGACATAACGTCTGCTAATAACATCAATAATGCCCATACTATGGCACTTTCTTCCGGCACTTAGGGCACATTCCACAAATTCATTTTTGTTTAGAGTAAATAAAGCGAAATAATTTGATATTTGAGAATATAATTGTGTATGCTGTTGCCTTGCACGGCGAAAGATAAAACATTGGAACCTAACAGGTAGTCGAAAATGACCGCGGTTGCAGTCAAAAACAACAATCTTGCGTGAAGTTACTATCGTCGGACTAACAAAGTGACCACTCTACCAGCGAATATGAACAGTTTCGCTGAAAGAGTGGTAACCCCCTTAAAAAAAATCACCATTTTGATAAAATTGTTAGTACCTTAGTGCCGTTTTTTTTAAAATAGTCGCCTCAGCCCAAAAATAGTTGAAGGTTTTGCTCAAAATAGTCGCTTTGGGCCCTTTTTTCATTGAAATAGTTGCCATAGTCGTCTGGCCACAAAAATAGTCGCTTTAGTAGCCTTTTTAGTCGCCTGTGGCAGCCCTATCCTTACTACTTAAAAACCTTACTTTTAAATTTATTTCTATTTTTACAAACAATTACGTAACCCAATAAAATAAAACTATTCATCGATTGACTAGCAAGATGCAGCGAGTTTGAATTTATGGTCGTGCTCATAAACAACATCTATGCTAAAAAAAAAAAAAAAAAAAAAAAAAAAAAAAAAACTCGTAAAATATAAAATCTAATCAACAACAAGTGCATTTTAACTGTAAAAGATAAGTTATTAATGAATCTAATTAAATTTAAATTAAATAATGAAAACAGCTTCTTTTTAATATTGAAAATAATGGAACTTTTTTTTAAAAAAAAGAGAGCAAAATAACAAATTTAAGAATTGATGCCAAAATCCGAACGCAGAAGTGACCCAGAATAATTTTCCCCGCGAAAAGTTTTTCCTTCCAGCGATAGATATATGATATCATCCATCAAACTGATGAATTACTGCTCAGATTTGATAGAAAATCTGGCTTTAATAAAGGTAAAGCCTTTCCAGCTCACCGGAAATGCAAATAAAAGGCAGTTAAATTATTTGGGCAGAGTAAAAAAAGAAGAATTATAACTGAAAAAGATCACTGGTGTGATTTTTAACTCGGTGCAGCAGGGAGAGGGAAGAATAAAAATAATCGATTTAGCAATCAAGCAAAAGTTTGAATGTAATTTGTCTTCTGTATTTCATTAACGTTAAATGTTGTCAAAAAGCCAATTAACTATAGTTTTGCAATGGCTTGGGTGAATATCGATAATTTCGAACATTAATGATGATGTCATATTGATTGAAAAAACGTGTTATCGGATATAACAGGTATTGGAGTTTCTGCTTTGTAAAGCCATTCACTTATGGAACTAGTGTTCGAAGAACGTTACATTCAGAATCATTAGAAACAAGTTGGGTTTAATACTGTTACAATGAACCAGATCACTGAAGTTTGACATCGAAGTATTTAATAAACGTAGTTAGATCATAATACAAGGTAGTGCATTTAATGGTTAGATGTACCGATTATTTTTCAGTCAAAATGAATGTTTAAACATAAAATGTAACAGTTGGACAGAGTTGTAGGTACATTTTTCCAACAGTATCATAATGTATTAATGAGAAAACCCAGGTAAAAAAGATAATTGTTTTTGCTAAACCTTTATAAAATGTACACTTCTTGACAGGACATAAACAAACAAATGTCAATAAGGTTATTGTAAAATATATGCATAATATTTATTTTAGGGAAACGTTTATTAAATTTAATTTTTTTATAAAATGTATCGGTTTTTTTTTTTTTGCTTTTTATCAAAAATATGGAACAAAATTTTGCATTATTTTGTTAGGCTTAAACTGTTAGGCTCAAAGAGTTTACTCAAACAATACAAAGTTTTTGTTTTGCCATTTTTCTACATCAACGTTTTCGGTCTTTTTGTCTATTGTATAAGATTGATTTAGATATTAATTTCATAATTAATTAAGCTAAGCTATTTTTAATTAAATCTAATTTTTTTTTTTATGAATTTTATTTAAAAACTAGCTGCGTGGATCCCGTTGCAGCATATTTCAGGATACAGGTCTTTGAATTTTAAAATTCAGGTTATAATACAGGATGGCCAGCATAAAAGAGGCGGCAGATTATTTTCAAAACTAAAGTTTTGCAAATGATCATTTTAAATCACTTTTAACTATCTGAAACGCGGTGTCTCTTGAAATCTGAGGTTTCTTTTACGCTGTCTCCTGAATAATTATCATAAAATAAACACTATAAAACAAAAGACAATACTCGTGACTATTCTGTAAGTTAATTCAGTATGGACCCCTAAATAGTGCTTCGTAAATCGCTGGATCATTTTCAGTAAAACTGAACCGTCGCCAAAAAGAAGCTTTTAGAAGCTAAATAGACATTTTGGCGAGAGTTTCGGTTTAGTCAAAATTGGTAAACGGAGTAATTTCGAAGTCCTGGGAATTTTAAATAAACAATCTGTATACATTTTTTTTTTTTTTTTTTTTGTATACAAAAATTGTATACATCAGACTGTTAAATTATGCATACTAATTTTAAATGACTTGCAACAAATGCAAGATTTTGCTTTATTCTTCATATTTTAATTTTCCCTTTGAGGTTTGTGGAGGCTTTGAACTTTTCTAAGCTCTTATTGTTCTATTCTATATTTTGAACTAATCTATATTTGAATTACGAGAAGATTTCTGCGCAATTACGGGTTTGTTGATGAATCACACTGCTTTGGTTATAAAGTATCTGAATATGTGCAATGCTTTCCAGTATTTAGTTTGCAGTGTAGGCACAAGTTACCCAATAGAGAGCTATTTCTGCTTAAAAGTCTAGTAGTGCTTTTTAAAGCGAATTTAACGAAATTGTGTTGCTGTAAAATTTCATAACAAATGATGTAAAAAGTGCATTTATATTTCTCTAGGAAACGTATGTATAAAAGTGGATAAGGAAAATCACTAATGTTGAAGCCCATTTGGAGCTATCAAACAGTCATTGTATTAACCTGAAAGTTAATTAAACTATACTGAGTTGAAAATATCATCGTCAAATGAGTGTACAATATCAATATTCGACACTTTCAAAGCAGTCCGTAAATTTTATGCATAGGCTTATTACATTACACTAAAATATGCAAATTCATTACTCCAAACTGCTGAATTAGTAGTGTTGATTTAAACTTAACACAATGCACTTTACACGATGTTGCCTCTTATTTAACAGAATACCACGTTTCGTAATCTCCTCAATTTTAACAGGAACTATGAATGGGGGAATCTACGCACTATATGCTTCAAATGCGATGCATGTCCCACAGAATACGATTCGGAATTGGTTTCAACAGCGTGGGTAAATGAGTGCTGGCTGTCCCATCTATTTCGACAATAATTGAAATCTTGAATGACATCAAGTCCCGCGTCACAATGCTTCTCCATATCGGCGAGAATGGAACGCTGTATTAAATTAATAATTAGATGCGCATGGTATTATAATTAAGTACAAAGCCGGAAGTTATATTAACTTTAATAAATTGCCTGTAGTATCAATTAACGGTTTGGCAAATGACTGTAGAGTAGTTGTTTGATTTTGTTGTCGTCGAATTATATTGGTTTTGTAATCAGAAGTATAACACATTATTATACTACTATAGTAGTGTTGTAACTAGTAAGATAAAAATTGACTTCTGCCAAATGGATGAAATAAATAAATAGTTGAATTAAATAAATCAATTTTGACAATATCTCTGGTTCACTAGACAATTCCCTTTTCTCCAGCAACAGTTAAATGTTTCCGATCGTTCTGTTTCAAAAGATTCGATCTGCAGTACATGTGGAGATCGAAACACGTCGACTAGATGTAAACTAATGCACTGATCACCATAGACTGAGAGGAAACGAACATCATTTTGAATTTTTTATCGAATGTGGAAGAAAGTTTCTAGATTACGAATTCACTGGTCTGCGCCGATCAAACGGTATAGTCTGATTAGCGTGCTAGCTTCTAGACCGCGAGGTTCCGAGTCCCGTGTTAGGCATGGGTGTTTGTAAATGTATGTTGGTTTGTCTAATGACGAATGTTTCGGCGCATTATAGCCCTCGTCTTGCTGACGGCGTCAGATAATCTGAAAACAACCAACCAACCACTGGTCTGCCTTGACAAAAATGGCCGAAACTGGTCAAAATCGACTTTGAATGAATTGAACTAAATCAGCTTGCAAAATGTGTCATAACTTGTCGAAAAACGAACACACTTTTTCGTCTGGTAACCCACCGCAATTTGATTTTCAATGAGGAAGAACGCAAACGATTTCTGATATCTGCCTTTGAAAAATTTCATTTTTTTTAAAAGTAAGCCAAAATGGTGATATGAGTTACATCATCAGTGATGTAATATTTATTGCCAACTTGGTTCACTTTTAAAATATTCAAGAAAGCCGTCGCAGATAACCGATTCGCCTGATTCCTTTTTAACTGAAAATAAAAGAGCGATGACTTACCAAATAAAAAATAATGCTCATTATTTGACAAGTTATGTCATATTTGGCAATCGGATTTAGTTTAACTCATTCAAAGTCAATTTTTTTACCAGTTTCGGCCATTTTTGCTACTGCAGACCAACGGATTCGTAATATACTAACTCTTCATCACATTATGTAAAAAATTCAGAATGATGTTCTATAAGGTACCTATAGACTGAGAGGCGACTGCAATTTTTGGACCCCATCGAACATCATTCTGAATTTTTTATAAAAATTAGAGGAAAGTGAGTAGATTACGAATCCACTGGTCTGCCGTGGCAAAAATAGCTGAAACTGGTCAAATATCGACTTTTAATAAGTTGAACTAAATCCAATTGCCAAATGCGCAATAACTTGCCAAATAATGAACATTTTTTTTATTTGGTAACCTTCACTCTTTAATTTTCAATTAAGAAGGTTGCAGGCGATTCAGATATCTGGCGACGGTCTACTTGCATCTATTAAAAGGGAGCTAAGTTGGCAATAAACATTACGTCACTGATGACGCAACTAATGTCGCCAATTTGGCTTACTTTTAAAAGATACTAGTTTTCCGAGACAGAGATCAGAAATCGTTTGCGCTTTTTCTTATTGAAATTCCAAATGCAGTGGGTTGCAAGACAAAAAAGTGTGTTCTCTTTTTGGCAAGTTATGACATATTTGGCAATCAGATTTTAGTTCAACTCACTCCAAGTCGATTTTTGATCAGTTTCGGCCATTTTTGCCACGGCAGACCAGTGGATTCCTAATCTACACACTTTTCTCCAATTTCTATAAAAAAATTCAGATTGATGTTCGATGAGGTCCAAAAAGTCGCCTCTTGGACTAGCAGTAGGGGGAGGAATATGATCTAATCACGACGCAATCATGTTCAATGTACCAAATATTTTGAGCATAAATGTTGTTATTGCAAACTATAAAACCCTTACTAACAGTGTCATATATAACATTCATCTAATTCTCAATACAACGTACGATTATGGGTGTGTAGAGGAATTCAACAGGTTCACTCAAAGATCTCAATCTTATGGAGCATGCTTGTTATAAAGTTTAAAATTAGATGTGCGTCACATTGCAATCATCAGGTTGGTTGTTTTCAGATTATCTGGCGCCGTCAGCAACACGAGGGCGCGCCGAAACATTCGTCATTAGACAAACCAACATACATTTACAAACACCCATGCCTAACACGGGACTCGAAACCAGCAACCTCGCGGTCCAGAAGCTAGCATGCTAACCACTATACCGTTTGGTCGGCTGCAATCATCAGGAAAATCACCTGATGGAATGAAAGGGAGATAGAGACTTTAAGAGATAGGTACTGTGAGTGCCGGACATTATGCATCAAAAAACGTCAATGTTTTCTAAACTTAAATATGTAAGCTTATCAACTGATTCCTTTATTCAACCCCACCGACCATACCATATATCTGAACATTTATTCTAAAACAAAATTCTTATTTTGGGCTACTCTTCCACAGTCTGCCATTTAAAGAGATATTTTTGAGACCCATTGATGGTCATGCTCGTATATATACGTCTTAGGATCCCCAGTTTTTCTAGCAATACACAACATTTTTAAGTTTATAAATAAAATTTAAAATAAGATATGTTTTAGATATTTTTATTAGGATGACAGTCTATTATAACCTATCTAAAACAAAACAAATATATAAAAGAAATTATGTATCTGAATTAGAAATATAATTTAAAAATTATTGCAGGGGAAAACAACTGGGGAATTTCGCCCATTCCCATGACCGTCAGTGGGTTAAAATAGAAGTCGATAAAATACTCACGATTAAGGTCTAGTGTGACGGCGGTGGAAGCCGGCACCGTGATGTTGTTGTTCGACGCCTGGCAGGTGAGCACAGCAAGCAGGTCGTGTCTTTTGAGCTCACCTATCTTGAGCTCGTTCCTCACCAGGTTGTCTCCAGGAATGAAGGAGTAAGTGTCATCGAGGAGGGAGTATTCGCGCCACCACGTCACGGTGGGGCGGGGCTTGCCTACAAACAACAGCCAATCATTAAAACGCATAGTTACACAACATGTTAATTGATTTAATAATAATGTGTATAAGTAAAATATAGATCGACTCATTTGCTAACGATCACGTATCAGCACGGAATGTTTTGTTACTCCCCAGTAGCCTGTCCTGATCAGACTGCACCCGATCGGAGTTGCCGTTCTTTGCTGGAATTATCTGAAACTGTGTTTTAAAAACGCAAGCTTCCAATTAATCTTATGGAGAAAGACAAGATGTATCTGATATGTATGTCACATGCCAATTATTGTGTTACTACAGTCAATTTTAGCATGAACGGAAACTCCGATCGGGGATAGTGTGATCAGGACAGATTACTGGAAAGTAACAAGACATTCTACGCTGGTGCAGTGATCAGCAGAGAATATTTTAGAGGAATTCAAATTTTCTATAGTGAGGTAACCAACAACATTTGCAATTTTTATTTTCAATTGGTAATTGCGATGTCTTGAGTGTTTCGCGTGCTTTCTAGAAGTGTTAAGCATTATCTCATACGACTTTACAGAAATGTGTATGTAATTATCTCAAGCAAGACGTAATGAAAATATGCAGGCAACAGTATACAATATAAAAATTTATAAGTGTATGTAAGTAATAGGAATGAGATAAATAAGTCTTGTAATTTTATTCAGTCTTCCATTAATAAGTTAATTGAAGAGAGAGTTCTTTACTTTTGGGTGTAAATAGAAACACAAAAGTTTTCAATGAATGATGTTTTAATTTTAAAGCAAAAATACGATGGGGGATAAATGGGTGAATGAAACAAACAACATAATTTAATTTCTTCAAAAGAAAGAATAAAATGAATATACCGATTTGTAATTGCTTCAAATTTACAATATAAGTTTTTTCTTCTAGAAATATTTTTTTAATCACAAATTCAATTTGGCGATAATAAGTAATATATGATAAATAAGTAATATAGTACTATGTAGACTTCTTACAAAATTGTCAATGGGCTATATATTTTCAATTAGGTAAGATGTGTGGACACAAGTCCCTTTGGGAAAAAAAAAAGGCAATTATTCGAGATTCAATTTTACTCCCTACGGCGAAATTCCAAATTCAACAAATTCTAAAGCTGTCCTAAGTGACAAGGCACTTATTTAATTTCCTTCACACACAAACACACACACACACACACACACACAAAAAATAAAAAAAAAATAAAAAAAATCATTGTTTTTACGACATAAATAAGAAAGTCGTAAGGATACACATTTAACACAGGTATCCTATTTCTACAACTAAAAATCTTAGTCTTTCCTTCGTTATAAACAAAAACCTCCTTCTAAATGTGAATATTCACTAATTATTTACATCATGGGACATCGCTTAGTAATTGGAAACAACAACCTATTCTTTCAAAGTCATCGGTTAAGTTCCGTATATGCATACAACACCATCTACACCGGGGATTCCAAATTTGAATATCAACAAATAAATACATCTTCTAATATAAATATCCCTCCCTTATCAGATACAAATCAGCAGTAACAACCGCGATATCGCTCCGGCATTCTCGACAACGAAACAAATCAAAATCAATTGTGGAGTCAGCGATCTTGAGAGTGTTTTCTTCATAACAGGGGCTGATGTCCTTTTAAACAGCCTCAGGGGGAAGGAGCTTCCCCCCCCCCACTTCGCGTGCGGACTATTTTCCCGCCAAAACAACAAAGAATTCTATCGACAGACAATTTAAAGCAGAAAATGCAATTTCTTGGATCTTCTCCCTCCCCTCCCCCCCCCCCTCATGTTCCTTGCATTTGCGTTATCGGGGTTCGACGTTTCTTATCCTCCCTCCCCCCCCAACAAAACCTGACTCTTATCCGGGATTGTGAAGAATGGCAGGGATCGATTTCGGCTTCTTTTCATATTGATTTCGAGAGAATGAAGTTGTAGTTTTGGTGACTAGCGGGTTGGATATGCCATTTATAGAATGGGTTTAAAGTCTTTGCGCCATTTTTCAAAAAGTAATTTATAATCGACAAATTTGGAATGCAAGAGTGTTGTTTGTAGCATGATGTTCGACTTGTGAAGGATTTTGCTTTAAAGAATAAATTAATTTATTAGTTCAGTATTTCACCCATAGACGGCACTGGTTGAAATTGTAACAGTGTGCGTCTAAATTAACTGTTTTTGTGGCTCAGATTAAATTTTAGCAATACGTTTTGAAAAAACGTTTCCAGGTAAAACAGCAGGCAAAGGGTTCGTGGAAGATTGGTGTCAACCCATACTGAAATTTGAGCATCATTTCAAACTACGCGATTTTTCTTTAAAAAAAAAAACTTCGATACCATCACAAAACATATTTTTTACTCCGTCCTTTCTTTAAAAATATATAGTTCAATTTTAAAACTCTGCATAATCATTTAAAAATTTCCACAATATTTTACCCAGCACTGGGCGGCATTGGCCAAGATCCGCAGCAACGGCCAGTGTTGAGCGATATTGGCCAGTGTATTTGTGCTACTGGGGAACATGTGTTTTATTGCGTGAGAAACACATCGGAAATAACATTAAAATATAGTTCTTACGGAACATGAAATCTCAATGGTAAGGCTATTAATGTGTGTGTGTATATAGGCTGACAGCTGTGTCATTAGATATAATTAAATATAATGAATTAAATAAAAATGAGTGGAAAATTTATTGCAATAGCATTGAAATTCTTTGTCTTTTTAAATTAATTATGTTATTTGAAGTCTAATTTAATTATATTTATAAACTTCATGTTCGAATTCGAGACATAAAATATAAATGTTATCTTTATATAGTGTAATCGAAACTTTTAGTGTGTATAAATGAGTCTGTCTATACTTTATCATAGTTGAAGGTAACACAAAATGATCACTTAAGGGGACTGTTAAGGCAAACATGTCAAAATTTTCTATTTTTATAATATAGTGGAAATATATCGCCTTCAATTCTAGCTTTCAGTACATACCTTACTTTTGCTGATCCGAGAAGAACTAAGAATATTATTTGAGTTTTTGTAAGCGCGCATATCAGAAATCGTATGTATTTCAACTTCTTAAATTGCATTTTTCTCTTCATGTGTATTTTAAGATTTTTAGGGTATTCGATTTGTTCCTTGCGATTCAAAAGTTGATGTATTTTTTTTTAATTTGGAGATATTGTTTACTATACTATTTTGAACACAATTGTGCATGGATTTTGGAATCTGGTATTTTTTTATTGTTTTACAGCAATTTTCGTAATGCTTCTATTTAAAAAGTTTACATTTTTTGCCGTTGTATGAATGTTTTACTTTTAAATAATTAACTAATGAGTCAAATTCAAAATCCATGCACAATTATGTCAATATTTATTCAATTAGCTTGTACAAAAAAATTGAGACAGATTGCAAAAAATTTGAATCGCAAGGAGCGTTTTTAAAATTACGGAAAAAACGCTAAATTTTTCAATAAAAATTTAATTTCTTGAAAAAAAATCAATATAAATTTTTGAAATTTTAGGTTGTGTTTCATCTAATTGCTATTGAACTGCACAAAACATTTCATGAATTTTAGACAAAAATTGAAGAATTTTTATTTTTGACTTAACAGTCCCCTACTTAACTTTGTTAGCAGTAAGCATACTTTTTTCTAACATATACCTTAAATATTTAGAAAAGTGTCCGAAAATCACTGATATGTTTTTTACGATACAAAAAAACTTGTCTTTAAATTGTACACTTGCAAAGTAATACCAACAGAAGTTTAAATTGTGGTACTAAAGTGTCCAACATGTTACTTATATATATCTTTTTCATTGGTAGTAAAATGCTACTAGTATCCATTACTGGAACTGAAATGGAGTATATGAAGCGGTTCAAATGTGGAAACCTAATTTTGTATGTTTTATAATTGATGTTTCTCTTTTTTTATTTTCATCTCTAAATAAACACAAACATTCATAAATGTCGCTGAGTTTATTGATTAATTATGAAATAAAAATTTAATAGTTTGATAGCTAAATGTTTTTATTACTTTTGCAGTCAATTTTGTTTTTTCAAAAGTATGCATTTGCTATGGAAACAGAAATGCGTTCTGGTATATTAATTTAAATTTGTACTTGTTTATTTATTTACTTTTTATTATTTTTGTATTTTTGTAGTATGAATAATATGTTAAGCTAAACATAATACATTAATGCAATACTTTGATTAATATTTCAAACGATGTGTTGTATGAATTATTTATCTAAATTTATTTAATAAAATCAAAAGCACAGATTGAAGTTACCAAAAAAAAAAAAAAAAAATCAGTACCATCCAATCACATTTTTCCAACAAAGAATTCCCAACAAAAACATTGGAATATCTCTCTCGGATGCTATCTTCGCATCCATTTCATTTGCGCTCCAGTTAATAAAATATAGACCTCATACCTGTGTTCTCCGGTTTTCCCAAAAATAAACATTCCGGTCATGGAGAATCCCGATTCCATATTCTCAGCAAGTATCCCACATGGAAAATATTGTAAAACATAACTCATATACCGAGGACGTACTTCCTCGGTTCTAATCCTGCATTACCATGGAATCACAACCACTGTTTAAAATTTCATGAGAGGAGGATTTTTTTCTAACAGAGAATACACAGTATTTCTTTTTTTCTTATTTCCTTCTTTTTAAAAGAGGACTTCGATATAAAGCGAGTGTGTACACAACGTGCCGACTTTACAGAGCGGTGTTGCCACTGAGCCAAGAGAAATAAAGGAGAGAGAGAGGGGAAAAAAAGGGGGGGGGGATTTTGGTTTTCAGAGCGTACAGGAGCTCTGATTGGTTTCGAGGACCGAGTGTCGACTGTATAATTCAGAAGAATTTCGGCAAAAGCAATCGGATTTATTTGTTGATTAATTCAATGTTGCTTTTTGAATCAAAGTTTGTTCTGGAGTTTTTATTTGGTTTTTCTTTTTTTCGCGTTACTTGGCTTTTTTTTATTTTGATTACTTTGTATTAGAAATATTTCAATGTGTGGATTGGGCTGAATATAGCCCTTTAAGACATTTTATTAAAGAAATATCATTTCCTTATTGGAAAATCTTCAAAAAATTTAAAGTATTTCAAATTAATTTAAGCAAAGGTTTGCAGTATTTTATTTGTTATATTATAGCAATATTAGATTTCATACCAACTTTTGCTTATACAGTGCCTAACAATTGTTTTCTGATAAAAGTGACTAATTTCAAAGTTAAATAAATTATCTGATCAGAATAGATAAGATAAGAAAGCAAATTTTTCATAACAGTTTTTATTTTAAAAATTCATTACCATAATTTTTTCTTTGATAGTTAATATAATTTTCAAACAATTTTATATTGTGGTTACACCATAACTGACTTGACGATAAACATTTAATATTCGTGAATTTCTTTGTGTTCATTTTAAAACTTAAGATCTCTTAATTCGTTTTTATTAATTAAATACATATTTTATACTAAACTCAAAGAAATGTCACAAGTTTCAATTAATTTACTAAGATTAATTCACATTCTTGAAGGAAGTGTTAATTTTAAGTGGTTTGGAAAAAAATAGTTACGAAGGTTTTTATTAATTGATGTTCAGGTGCTTCAAGTCTGCTTTCTAAATGGTGTCTTTAGAAAACATTTCAAAGAGCAATTCCAAATCTAATATAAAAATAATTTAAGAATTTAAATATAAATATATAACTGCACATTCAAGTTCAATTTACAGTGAAATTAAATTTGGAAATAATTTAATTAATATATGCTGAAAAATAAAATGTGTAAAATTCCCTGCGAATAATAATTTAAAAATATAAATAATACAGCATTCTAGAATACTAATTCAATAATAAAAAATAAAAAAAAAATAAAAAAACATTATAAACAAATCTCAGTTAAATAAGAATTTGAAAATTACTATGTATATAATTAAAAAACTTTTATGAATTCATTCGAAAAGTTTCGAATAATTTAACGAATAGCTTATTTTAAAGCTTTACTGAATTCCTGCAGTATTACAATATTTTTAAGAACACAAAACATAAGCAAACAAAACAATTTTAATATTTCTTTCAAGTGTCATTTTATGAAAATTATGATTGTTATTATTGTTAAAATTTTGTTCACCCAAAATAAATTTACCTTCTAAAGTAATACATTTTCTTTTGATGAAATTAATGTCATTGGCAATGATGACGAATTAATTTGGGCACAGGAAAAACATTTTGGGAAAAGGAAGAGAAAATTCATTATCCTATTCATGACTAGAAACTTTCTCATTTCCTTCCCGTACAACCATCAAAACGAACTTTAAAAAAAAAAATGAAAATTTTCATCAGAAAAGACCGTATCCGAAAATTAAACGTTTTGGTTTAATGCAACTGCGCAAATTGACGGCGCTCACTTAAAGACATCTCGTATATTTTCGGACGGAAAGTTTATTTAATTCATTATTTCCGGTTCTCAGAGGGAGAAACATTCCTAAAAATAATTTTCTTTCTTAAAAGCAGCTCAAGATTATTACAAAACGTTTTCCATTCCCATAACAAGATTTAATAAAAAGAGAGAATTCATGCAAATAAAAGAATTTGACTCGAAAGTGTTTGACTCCCTTCCTTTAATCAGCGAAGAAGACTTTTGGGCAGAAAGACAATTAAGGACCACTCGGAAATGACTCCATGATATTCTCTTCAGTTTTTCAAGATTTCATTACAATGCAAATATCGTAGTAAAACGATTTCGTGAAGAGCACCACTTGGAAAATACATCAAACGGTAACGTTCAATAAGAAAACCGTTTTAAATTACACACTATTCTGAAGAAAAGTTTCCATCTTGAAAATTTATTCATAATCAATTTGTTTGCTATTAAATCCTTTATATTTACTCCGATTTCTGTGTGTTTGTGTGTGTATGTATGTCGGTGGCGGGCAAATCTGTGGTGACTTAATTTACTCCCATTTCCGTCATACAATCTGACTGAAACTTGGCAGATAGATTCGATATCGATGACAATGCCTTCTACTAAATTTCGGGAGCTGTGACTGCCACTGTAAGGTCGCTTTATGGAATACTATTAAACCAACTTGCTGTTATCCAATCTCGCTGGAATAGCATTTAACCGATCTTTGAAAAAACTTTTTCCTGTTGCCAAATCAATTTTGATAAATAAATAATAAAATCATTTTAATCGAAATAAGCAACTGATATTTGGATGCAAGTGCATAAACTCACATTCATTTTTAATGAATACAATTTTAAAAGTAGTTTACCGCATACTTTGCTGATAGAAGTGTTTGTAATATTTAAACTTCGATGCCAATGCCAAACACCCGCTGACAACAGAAACGACGCTATGTTAATGAATATAAAAATTGACTATGGGTATCAAGGATTCATATTAAAAACTTTGGTTTTATGTATTATATTATTTTATAAATGTCTTAATTAAAACAAAAAGATAATGCAATAAATCATTATTTTTTGAATTTTTAAATTTCATAAATAACGCATACTAAAGAATCGTTCTTGTTTGTACGTACATGATCACAGGTTAATTATTTTTAGCATGCCTGAAAATATTTTCAACGTCCATGCATTACGATGTAAGTACAAATAAAAGTTTTCTAATTGTAGCTAAAAATGTAGATACGATAATTACAATTGATTATTTAAAATGGAAATGTTCAAAATTTAAGTAAATTTTATATAAAAAAAAAAAAAAAAAATATTATATTACTTATTACCAATTAGATGTTTTTATATATTAATTCTTTTTATTGCAACCTGGAATTTCAGAAAAAAAATTAAACAAAGCGCTTTTTTTCAGTTAATGAAAAAATAGTATTAATATTAGTTTAGTTTTTAATCCACGGTATGATCATTAATGCAAGTAAAGAAAAAAAAAATAAGCTCATTACAAAAAAATGTCAACTCGAAAATTTATCGGGAGAAAGCTAGTGTAATTTTATTTCAACAGATGCAAGAAAACAATTTTATTCGCATTATAAAAAATATATATATTTTCAAATACAATGTTACAAATTTAAAAAAAAAAAAAAAAAAAAAAAAAAAAAAAAAAAAAAAAAAAAAAAAAAAATACTTATCAAGCGAAATAATTTAAAATACATTTATACACACACTTTTTATAGATTTGTGTTGTAAAAATCGGATGTTGACGACATTTTCTTCTAGGATCATTGCTTCTTTATTGAAAATAATAAATTGATTTTTTTCCCTAACAATTATGATAATTTGTAAAGAAGACACATGTTTAATGTTTCATTTAGTTTTAACGTTTATATATAATGCTTCAAAGAAGGTTTTTAATTTTTTTAATATTTCAATTCTTATGAAGTTATTTTTTTTTAACAATAGTAATAAATCTTTACATACGTAAAACTGTTAGGTTTACAATCATATCATACAAAAAAAAAAATTAGTTATAAGTTTAACGAAATAGGGTGCAATTTCATTAACAATTTGAATAGCTTGATTTCAATATATGTGTGTGTGAAAGAAATCCTTTTTTAGAACCAACATTAAATTAATTCCTCTTTACCCAATTCATTCAACAACTTATTTGATAACTGCCCATTCCAAATTAATGGATGTGATCTTTGCAGAGTCAGCATAACATTCTTGTTATTACTATACCATAGTTAGTATTCCGTTTAAGTGTCAAAATGCTTTCCTTCTAGCTTCGATGTTTATTAAAACATCCTTGCAAAATCAGCGTTTCCCACGCTGCGCTGCCAGATTTTGTTAGATGATGCTCTCTGTTCGACAATAATAAGCATGACATTCAATTGATAACTTTTCAAAGAGTAAAACGTAATTTACCATGCTGTTTCAATAAATGTATTATATTGTTCTAGAAGTGTCTAATATATATATATATATATATATAAGTGTTTATATATATTTGAGAAAAGAAAGTGGTTGAAAATATTTATTTTTCGTTTATTTCGCAAAACTTTAACACATCACTTAAAAATACCCTATAATATATACAATCCTTGTGATATTTTTAATTCAAATTTGCGCACTATATTATGCGCATTGTTGATGTAATATTGTCCTTTTAATATTGTGAGATAGAATTCATATTCCATCTCACAATATTAAAAGGATTGTAGTTGTAAATTTAAAATATTTGTTAAAAAAATATAACCCATAAAAACAAAGTTTTTAATATAAATCTTTTATATGCTTCTAAAATTTTTATATTTATTAAAATAGCGCCGTTTCTGTTGCCAGCGTGTGCTTGGTGCTTGCATCTAATTTTAAATATTAAAAACATCTCTATCAGCAAAATATCGGGTAAACTACTTTTCAAAATTTATTCATTAAAAATGAATGCGAATTTATGCACTCAGATATATTTTATTTATTTCAATTAAAACAATTTATTTTATTAATTATTCAAATTATTTTGGCAACAGGAAAGAGTTTCTTCAATGATCGGTTAAATACTATTTCAACGCGAGTGGATGACGGCAAGTTGGTTTATTATTATTCCGTAAAAGCGACCTTTTAGTGACATCTACCAAAGTTTGATAGAATGCTTTCTCATCGTCATTGAATCTATCTCCCAAGTTTCAGCCCGATTGGATGACGGCAAGGGTGTTAATTTAGCCGCCGCAGATTTTCCCACCATTGACAAACATGCACTCAAAATATAAGTTAATGTAAGGGATTTATTAACATGTCATCGTAGAAATATTGAAATCTAACACAAATAATTAAATTCCTTTTACTAAAGAGAGTATTCAATCCATTCACAATTATGTTTACTAAGCATTGCATTTACATTAATATTAATATTCTTTTATAACGTATACTAATATTTTGTGAAAGTATACTTTTGACAATTGCATCTGAATAATTCTGAAATTCAATTACGGCTGCTGTACTTGAAATTAAAATTAATTTATACAATGTTAGTAAGCTTAATCAGCTTACGATGAAATAGTAATTATTGTGGCTTTTAATCATTCAAATGACACGATTGTGTGTAATATTAATTATTTAAAACACATTTTTCCAGTTTCAATACGTGTAATAAGTTTACGATGTGAAGACAAAGTGACAAAATGTGTGTATTGTTAATTGTTCGATATATGTGAATTATTATTAAAAGGAAACATGAGCCAAGATTAAAAACGACATTTTTAACCAATGAAAGTGCAATTTGATATAAGGTCCCAATTATTGAATGTGTCAGTGTTCTTATAGATTTAGAAAGAGACTTATTTTTATTAAGTTGGCTTTGGTTGAGTTTTTGTTTCAGATTAATTTTTATTTACCAAGTTATATGTCATTGATACCTTTTTTTTTTTTTTTTTTTTTTTAGTTTTATAATTTAAAGATTTATTTTTTACAAAACTAAGAAATAAACAAATTTGTCGTGACGATTTTCCTTCATCAATGTATTTCAATAGAATTAATTTCAAAATTATTTTAGTACAGCGAAGAAGAGTATGAGGCAATGTTTGTATAACAAATTGATGTAGTTATACTACTACTATTCCTTCATTATCTTTCAGTCATAAATGAGATTTCATTCAATATTCTAAGGGCAGTCGTAGTTTAAGCGAGTCCTATTTTTCCAAATGTTAAGAAAACTTTATTTAAGGTATTTACATACTATGCAAAATATCATACATGATTATTTGACAGTTTTAAATATTTTGTATTTTTTTCCTAAAAAAATTTAAATGTCTGATGTTCTACAAGATTTTTGATTTTTTTTTTTTTTTTTTAATTTTTGTGACAATAAAACTATATGAAATCTTTAATTTTGAAGTATTGAAAAATACTGCTATTAAATTGTGTAATATATTAGTTTTGTTACTGCTATTTAATAGTTTTGTTATGCTAATTAATACTGCTATTTAATTGTGTAATATATTACGTTTGAGATAAATACCAAAAAGTAATTTTTGAATAATTATTCGTTGTATATTCAAAATTAAACTTTTTAAATATTGGTCGTTAAAGTTTCAAACGATACTACGAATTAATGCATAACACCTTCTCAAAATTATAAGAAAAATAGCGATATTAAAACTTTTTGCACTGTTGGAATTTTTGGTTTGCAATCAATATTTTTATAAGATGGAAGATTTTAATTTTTTGTACACACGCATTTCTTTAGTAGCATAAAATAATATTAGCTTGGTCATATCTTGTTTTGTTAATAAAAGATTCTATAAGAGATTCTTAGTTAAACATGATGATACCTCATTACCACTTTAAAAAAAAATGTGCACGTGTTTTCTTAACATTGTTTACTACACTTTTCCTACATTGCTTAATAATGCAACCATAATTAATTGCAGATAATTCTCATTTGGTTCACTGTAACGCTGTTAGTAACCATTAAAAGGCGAAATTTGTTGAGTGGTTCGAATTCCAAGTAAATTTATTGTAAAAATTGTAATTGTAATTGTAATTGTATTGTATTGTAAAAAAAAGTAAATTTATTCAAATTTATTAAAATATAGTTTTAATGTTTTAATAGGCGCCAAATACACGGGGGGGGGGGGGAGCGATTGCCCCCGTGTTCTACTAACGACGTGGAGAAAGGTATCATTTCGTCCCCCCTCCAAAAATCTGTAAAAAGAGCGTTTTTTCAATATTACATTTTACGTAAAAAGGACATTTTGTAATGTAGGCTCTCAATTTATATCATAATTGATGTCTTTTTTCATACAAGTATATCGCTTAAAATAATGAAATGTATTGAAATAAATTATTTTACAATGATATTTTAACCGGTCAGTGCTCTTACTTTTTGCATAAAATGTCTCTGAACTAATTTTATACAAATAAATTTGCTACGTAAGTCAAACAGTTTAACAAAAATTGATTGCGTGGTTAAGTTAATTATGTATTCAGTAACTAGATTATGAAAAAAGTGGTGTCCAGAAATTTTGGGCATATTTCCTCCCTCCCTGAGTTTAGCTAGTCACAGGTGTGGACCAAAATGCTACCACATCATTTAAATATTTTCCCACTTAATTCGTTCTGAACTCAAACACCACAGTTTTAATTTCTAAGATAGTTTCCCCTTCACCCTTTCGAGACACGAGTGTCCTCTCGAGATACCCTTAAAAAGGGAAGTCTAATAATAACAACAACAAAAAAAGCGACTTCTGGGAGGACTAAATGGGAGTTATGCGGACATCTTACTCTTTGGGGTTGACTGCTTCCGACTTTCTATTTGGTCGGAATGCGCCCAAGTTCCTTCTTGCGTGAAATGAAGTTGAGGGAGCGGCGGAAATAAGCGACCCCTTCTTTTTTTTTCTTCTTCTATTTCAATCGGTTGCTTGAGACTGTTTTGCGGTCTTCTTCTTTGGGGTAATCTTAAATGCGATTTCGGAGGGAGACACCTCGCAGAAGGAAATGGCCCGGATTGACGAAAACTTGTTTAGATACGATCTCCAGTTTTCCCCGTTTGTTGCTTTTTTTCTTTCTTTTTTGGAGGGAAGAGAGTTGGGTGTTTTTTAAAGAAGTTTGAGAATTATACGCTGCTTAGTTTGAAAAGAGAAATGTTGTCAGAGCCTCTGGAGGGTCTTACAGAATCCATTCTAAACTGGGAGGCGACTGGCAAGTTTAGGCACTTCATCGAACAACAATCTGAATTTTGTAAGTAGAAACGTGAATCCGCTGGTCTGCTGAGGGAAAAATGGCCGAAACTATTTAAAAATTTACTTTGAATGAGTTGAACTAAATCTGATTGTCTGAATCTTGCCATAATCTGCCATTGAATCTGTGCCATAATTTCCCAAAAAAGTGAGCATCATTATTTTTTTGTCTGGTAACCCACAGCTATTTAATTTTCAACGAGGAAGGAGACAACTGATATTCGTACATGCAAAAGATTTGCCTCTCCTGGCGCCAAGATCTCACATCTTTTAAAAATAAGCCAAGTTTTGTAATCAATACTACTTTATCAGTGACGTAATATTTATCACCAATTTGGCTCTCTTTAAAAAAAAAAAAAACGGAAGTACTTTTCGGCAGATAATAAATATCGTCTGCACTCTTCCTCACTGAAAATAGCAGAGCAGTGGATTACCACCTAAAAAAATATAATGCTCATTATTTGGGAAAGTTACGACACATTTGGCAATCGGATTTAGTTCAGATCATTCAAATCCATTTTTTTTTTAAAGTTTCGGCCATTTTTGCTCCGGCAGACCGGTGGATTCATGATCTTCTAACATTTCTCAGTATTTTCTATAAAAAAGAATTGGAATGATGCTCGATGAGGTGCCTAAATGTGTGCCTCTCGAACTTTGACACGACATTACTGAGAAATGAACTAGAAGGAGGAGACATGTACTGAATTTTGAATGCATCGGTTTGCAAAACAATATTAAAATTTAGTAAAAGATGGTTGTAAGCACTGAATATAGAGAAATGAGTATTGCTTTCTTCAGAAGAAAGGTACTATTCCATTTACTAGATATGGCAGCCCAAAAGGTCACTATTTTGGAATGCAACTGCTTTGCAAGACAAGCAGAAGGATTTTAAGGACCTCATATATGCCAATTTTGTTTATTGCCAAATCAGTCCAAATAAAAATAAACTTTATCGCTAAGCCATAAGAAGACGTCATCAAATTTACTCCTTTTAATCAACATGGATGCCACCAAGGAGGTGTAAGGAGGGGGCAACCAGCAATTTCAAAATTAAAAATAATTTAGGGAGAGGTGGTGTGATTCACTATAAATAGAAACATGATATTGGTTTCAAATATTCAATCGAAAAGTTACTTAGTACATAACAATTAATTTTAATTTCTTTAAGATATCCTAGAGATCCTAGTTGATTTTGTTTACTTCTGTGAAGTCATAGCAATAATGTCTCTCCTATTGGCTAAGAGCAAAAAGCAACCGCAGTAGGCGGAATTCGAAAACGTCTATGGAGATGAACATGGAGTTTTTACCTACCGTTCATAAACGCGGATATTTTCTAAAATAAAATTAATTTTCACGTTTCTTTTCTTTAATTATCAATTATTCAAAGTTCATCTATCTTTTCTAAGTATTATTTTTCAAATTGATCAATTTTTACCCCTGCAATCCTTTTTTAGAGAATGTATGCATGGTTTAGTTTGCCTTATTAACGTATAATTTCTTTTTGCCACTGCATATATTTCTTGTTTGCGTGATTAGAATCGTAATATGTCTTTTTCTATCGCAACAGAATGTTTTTAATTGTATAAAATAATTTTTGGCGATTGTATTTAGTGTTTTTCGAACAAAATCTTACTGGCGAGTTTTCCGTTCCTTTGACGTTAGTTCCATGGCAGGTTTATGACGAAATGTATAGAAAAATCTTGATCCTTTGGATTTTTATTGAATAAGCTACTGGTTTTTATATGTTATATATGTTATGCTGTTCTTAAAAACGATAATCTATAATGTATCACCGCGCCAATAGGTTCAAATTTTCTACTTGCAATTGTTCCGATGCGCCAAAGGAACGATCAACTACCGAAACCGGTTTACTTACGGATTCGTGTTTTCCCCGCCAATCCCTATTTTTGGAAGATTTTCCAAGCTTATGGCGTAACTCTTAGCTGTACCAGCTTAATAAAGCAACGCAAGAATAGCCAACTGTAAAATCAAGGTTAAGGGGAATTGCCACCGTCTATATCGGTAATGTTAATTTGGCATATTTCACGTACCTTTTTGTCAGAAAGTAATTGACACAGAAGCCTAATTTTGTTCAGTGGATTTAGCAGACACTTGTCATTCTACTGAAGTTTTGTTTTAATTATAGTTAATTTACTTTTTTTTAAATGAATTATAGTGAAAGTTACTAAATTTTGTTAAAAATCAATAGTTTTGTTTTTCTTCTTTTTTTTTGCCAAAATAAGCACACACAAAAAAAAATGCACAGATACATAAAGGAAATGTGTGGTAAAAATTTTAAGTAGATAGTTTTGCAGTTTTTGAGAAAAAGGTACATGGTAATGAAAAATGTAGTTTAGAGAAAAACGCATTTTAAAGAAAACTTTACTGACATTAATAATTACGAATTTTATTTTCAAAAAAATTATTAAAAATACTTCTAAATTGAGGTATTATAACAAATAAGGTATCATTTTAAAGGTAAGAATTTAAATTTTAAAAACAATAATAAACTCAAAATCGCTTTTATTTTAAATAAATTTTAGGGTGCTAACACTCCTTAAAAAATCAATCGCTTAACACGCCCTTGAAATGAATTTTCCATTGGTCCATGTTAATCACTTTTGAAAACCAGTGTATTTGAAATTCTATACCTGTCTGTCTATCAATCATACCCCCTGTCTCTCTTTTTTTTCTTCTATCTCTTACTGTTTCGCAAATATGTAATTTTAAAGTTAGGGAATCCCAACTTAAATCCTCAAAAGACTTTATGTAAAATAAAACCCGTGCATCGTACTCGTGCATAAGCATTTTGCACTTTTTACAAAACTATTTTTTCTGGGGTTTGATTTAAAGAAAAAAACATTATGTAGTAGTAAAACAATCTAATTTCCACCACTTTACATGAAGGCTGTGCTATAATTTAAAAAAAATTAACCCATTTTCTTCTCATTTTGCGAGTACAAACAGACTTAGAATGGTAATATAATGATGATAAACGTTATGTCAACTAATGCAATTGCCTGGAGTTATCTTTATGTTTCATGTTATGAGAACATAAATTAAGTGGAGCTGGTTAAATGGGCTGAACAAACTCTCCTGGTTACTTCTAGGTTTAAAACGCGTTGTTTAATTTACTAGAGCACTGTTACAGAATAAATGCTTTTGTTGATTAAGTATGTCAATTTTGAGTAACTATTACTTACTGCTCAAAAAGTGTTTTCGGGGTAATTAAGATTTTGAAGATTTTTAAAGAAATAATGTCAAAGTTTGATAAACAAATAAAATAGCTATTTCTTAGGATATTACTACCTAGAAACAGCTTTTAATTATTACAAT
The DNA here is from genome assembly GCA_963978545.1 of Linyphia triangularis. Lineage (NCBI taxonomy): Eukaryota > Metazoa > Arthropoda > Arachnida > Araneae > Linyphiidae > Linyphia > Linyphia triangularis. The sequence continues at coordinate 2,002,919 of OZ021727.1, read as the reverse complement.
AACGTGTTGTGAGGCAATTTTATTGTATATCAAAGTCATCTTTTCTAATGATCACTTCATGTCATAGGGTAACTAGTGATTTCTTTGGTGATTTTGATCAAAAACAGACTTGAATATTTTATTGATGTGTTTTAATAAGATTATAGAAGCTTAGATAGAAGTAAATGTTCTACAATTAAAGTTTAGATTATTTCACATTTTTAAACACAATACTCGCAATTAGAAGAGTTATTTTAATTAATTCAATTTTTTTGTATCGTAAAATAATTGAGACCAATTGAACATACGTCAACACGATTTAAACAGAAACACATTTATTGTTTAGTCTTTTTAGATAATTAATAAATATTCATTGTATTTTCAAATAACATGAATATTTAAATGAACTGAACTATCGAAAAAACAAATTGACGCAAAACATACTTGGTGCGACTCATTTTAATTGGCTCTGGAAAACATAAATATTTCAGAACGATTTAGAATTGATGCGAAGTTAAATACATAATATTCTAATTTAATAAGCTGGCATTCAACAAAAAAAATAAAAAAATAATGAATTTATTAAAATACACACGGACTCCTCAAATAATGAGAATGCTATATTATTCGCACATAGTCTGAATGAATATTCACCCATTTTGTGTTTCATCAATTAATATTAATTTATTTCCGTAGCGTTTAAAAAAATAGTAGTCCGTGTCTTAAGATAAATTATTTAGCATGTTTAATTTAATCACTGATAGAACTGGATGTTAAATGATATTCATTACAGTTCATACTCAAATGTATGTTGATATTGATACAAGGAGAAAAAATATCCTTTTAGAGATATGAAATAAAACAAAATATATTAACTACTTTTCAAACGACAGGAATTTAAAATAGTTTTAATTTTAATTTATTAAAAGAAGTTCTCATTCATGGTTAATGTATTTTATTTAACTAAATACTTTCAATTATGGAATAGATTATTATTTTAGCTTTATATTACTACACAATTTCAGATTATACCATTTTCAAACACGATAAACTGATTATCAAATTTGGAAACCTAAAGAAATTGAACATTTGAATTATTAAAATGATTTCGTTTACTACACTATTTATAAACCCTTGATTTAAAATTCGAATATTAGTTAACAACGTATTATTCAATTCTAATTTTGGAAGTTACGTTATACATTTAAACACAAACAAAAAAATACTGTCTTTAAACTTTGAATTTATTTTTCCAAACACGCTGAAGAAGCAATTTGGCAATTATTTTAAGCTTTTAAAACTCCTATGTAGATTGCGAGTGAAAATAGATAGAAAAAAAAAATATCCGATGGCAATATTAATGATATACTCCTTAATAACCGAATTCTTGATTAGGGAGGCGCAAAATAAGTTTACCAAAAGGCTTTAAAGTCGAACATTCCTTACTTTCAGAGGGGGGGGGGGGGGATGTGAAGAGGATGCCAGCTGATAAAATGAGTCTGACAAAAACTAGTCGAGATCTGAGTTGATAAATTGCTTGACTGAGTCTGAAAGATCGATTGATTCGCTAGTCGCTTTGGGTGCTTTTCATGTTAAAAAAGGATGCATTTAAATTCTCAACGCGTTCATCACTAGGGTAACTTTTAATGTATTTAACAAATCTAATGACTATTTGATACTTTCTTTATTTCATTCTTATGTGTTGATATTAGTTTGATAATTATTATGTTTTTACTTTGGCATTATATATTTGATCGTAATTACACTTTGGTTTTATCATTTATGATGATTATAATTATATTTCAGCAGTATAATTTTTATGATTAGAGATTGCTATTATTATCTATGATTATTGTACTTCTAATAACGTTACCAGTTTTTTATTTACAAATCTATTGTTCTTTGATATTGTTATGAAATTTTCGTAGAGGAAATGATGGCGCAATTTTACGAAATAACTTTATAGAAAAACATTGAACTCACAATTCAGCTTTAACACAAGCTTCGACGCATACAACTCCGAATACAGCGATAATTCAGGCGACACGAAAATAAACAAAGCACTCAGCTTCCTTCAAAACAGCATCCGAAACTTAACTGATCTTCAATCTTATTCCGCAGTCTTATTAATAATAGCGCGTGGGAATTTTCTCGGAAAATCCTATCATCCGGTCACATGATGGAAAAGCGCGAAATTTCAAGATTAATTTAATTGTTGACATTTTTTTCCAACCTATATTATTGCTGTAAACAAATAAAATACAATATAATAGAACTTCAAAAGAATACTTCACTAATTACAATTTTTTACAGAAAATTTGTGCAACGTTATGTTTCGATATTTGGCTAATATTTTGATTTTCAATTTTAATAGAATGATTACATCATTGTAAATTTTGGATTAGTGTAACCGATATAACGCTGTCAAAACAAATCTGTTACGTCATTATGATTCCTGAAAGAAGACTACTGGAGTGAATTTCTCTACATTTGCGTATCGCATGCGAGAAAGCATAGAACATTAGTTTCACAGGCATCACTATTTGTGAGGCGAAATATCACAAAGTGGGGTGATGTCTCAGAAAAGCTATATTTCTGGAACACAAATCCTAGTTGACAAAATATGTTAAAGATATGTAACTTTTACATAATCTTGCAGTGTCACTTACGACTGTACTAAGGAATCCTAAAGGAAATATCTTGGTTGGTTGTTTTCAGATTATCTGGCGCCGTCAGCAACACGAGGGCTATAATGCGCCGAAACATTCGTCATTAGACAAGCCAACATATATTTACAAACACTCGTGCCTAACACGGGACTCGGAACCCGCAACCTCTCGGTTTAGAAGCTAGCACGCTAACCACTATACCATTTGGTCGGCGGAAATATCTTGTATCAGACTTAGTTGACAAATGACTTTAACAATAGAACCCAATTACATTTTAATGATTTTCATTTTAACTATTCCCTGCTTGGATAATTAAGCTTTGGAAAGCTTGCATTTGTGTAAAATTGCTTCGAACCATTATTTTAGCTTTGTATTAAATATGTGTTAGATATTTTTTTATATTAAAATAGAACTTTGTTGTTAACTTTAAGTTTCAACTATGTATACAACATTAAATAAATCGATGGTTTTACTGTAGATTTTGTGTACGTTAATAAGGATGATACGTTAATAATAGTTTGATTTTCAAATTCAATCACAAACGCTAATACTTTCACTTAATGTTAAAAATAACTTTTGCGATTAACACAAGCTAATTTTATCGAATATTTTCAAAAGTCTACACTCACTTAAAATTGAATAGATGCATTGTTTGAATCATAATGATGCCACACATTTTTTTAAATATAGTTTTTATAGAAATAAAAAAAAATCAGTTAAATATATATTACTCTCATCTCCCTTTGTTTAAATTTTTATCTTACACCAGTTAAATTTATCCAATGCATGAGGCGAGATGGCAATGTTCACGTATTTCGAGAAATGCTTTTGAGCAATTTCCAAACCAGCCGCAAAAAAAGGGGAAGCTATAAAATATACCTTTCCATGGCATTAACATTTATACCTATTGATGCATAGTTTCATCTCGAAATATTCAACACACGTAAAAGAAACGAAAAGGTAGGACTACTTAAAGAATGCAAACACGTGTTGAAGAACTACTTTTGAGAATGTGTGCGAGAGACTTTCAATTCTCCATTGTTGACTTCGGGAGAATATCTTTTCGTGTAGCTGAGAAATGAAAGGATATGGAGAGCATTGCATTTTTTTTTATTTCTGTCCATGCACATTTTAGAGATTCTTTTTTGTTGAAGTATTTTGAATTTAAAATTCGTTGTGTCGTCATTTTCCAGAAAACCAAGTAAGGATATTGCAGATCACGTCAAAGTTATTTACTGAATCCTGACTTTTTTTTTAAAACTATTTTCTTGATAACTTTCAGGGTACAAACGCGGATCTTTTATTTTAAATCCTTACAAAGGGACAATATGAGATTTTTTTTTTTAGGCAGAATACTAGCTTTATGTTAGCACATTGGAAGATCTTGTTTTTATATACTAATTGCTTAAAAAAGAAAGTTTTATTTGTGAAATGCTAATATGTGAAAATAAATATCATTAATTGAAAACGAATTCATCCGCAAGTAGATTTCGATTATTTTGTGCTTAAACTCATATTTACCGCAAATACTTCTTTGAAGATCATCATAATATTATGAAGTAATACAAAGTTACATCATTACATTATGAAGTTATGTAAAGTTACGTCATAACATAAGGAAGTTGTATAGTTACATCAGTTATATCCTAATAGAGGTTGTATATTATTATTATATGAAGTTACATCATAATTCAGGATGTATAAAAAAGAATAACTCATCTTCTCAACAGATTGCATTCATCGCGATTTCTCTGTCTTTTACACCTGAAGAAACTTATAGCGACGATTTCTTAAAACTGTTGGCCTTGCCTCGTTCAGCATTACTTTTTATTTATGGACCTACTAAGCTCATTCAAGAGATCTTAGTCGTTTCATAAACAAAACAAAATTATAATCGTATAATTCTTCTTTATACATCCTGTATCATGCTGTAGGAAGTTACATCATAATATCATGAAGTTAAATGGTCATGTACTAAAAAGTCTTATACAAAATACAATTAGAAAGTTATGAGTTTAACTAAGCAAATATATAAAGTTTAGAAAATAAATGCTAAAAAAATGTTTTTTAAAAATTGAAAAGGTTGTGGTTTTTACATTTAAAAGGATTTTTCTTTTGATAATACTCAAATACTTTCACAAATAACACACAATAGTAGCCCCCATCATTTTGCTTGGTATATCGGAAACATTCTTTGGATCTAGCTGAAATCATCATTTCAGGGATTTATGGCATCCATTTATGAGCATTTATCCCTAATGGGGATTTTCCCACCAATGCAAGGACATTTCGGTAAACGAATGCATTTGCTTAATGCTATCCTATTAATAAGAAGAAAAAAGAGGTGAAAATGGTTTTATTTATTTTCTTCTCTCATTTTCCATTGGAAGAATTGTTTAACTAGATTTCGAACGGACATGTTCCAATTTATTAACGGAATGGTTGAATGTCTTCAATATAACAGCCGTTAGAAAGGAAATAAACTAATTTATTTGCGTGGAATTGAAAAGTATAGTTAAACCTTAAATGGAATGTAACATTTTTTCAACGTGTAAGTTGGAGCCTATTCTTTTTTAAAGAAATGAAAATATAAGTTGGCAGACCTTGCCAAATTACTTTCATGTTTCTCCCGTGGTATTTAATACAGATAGTAGTTGCTCAAAATCAATATGCGTTCATCAAATTAGAATTTATATTTAATATGAGTTAAGAATCGAGTATCACTAAGTAAAAATTAAACCTTGTGATTCACACATTTTTTTTTTTTTCTATTTATGCATTTATTTTTATCAATTTACATTTTATTTTAATCAATTTGCATTTTATTTTAATGAATTTACATTTTATTTTAATCCATTTACATTTTATTTTCCTCAATTTACATTTTATTTTATGTTATTTGTATTATTTTATGTTATTTGTATTATTTCATTTTATTATTATATTATTACAATTTTTTATTTTATTTAAATAGATTTATGAGTAATGATACGAAGTACATTGTTAAACTTTTCCTTTTTGGCAATTGTATTTATTAAAATTATCATAAGACAAAAAAAATAATAATAATAACAACACTAGTAATAATAATACTTCTGCCTACAATTGCAAAACTATGAATTGGAAAAAAAAAAAAAACTTAATTTAATTATTTAGAACACATCCAATCTACCCTTCCTCTAATTAACTAGAATCCCCAAATGGAGATATTAATGTTAACGTCACGCCATTTCTAAACAAATTAATTAAAATCATAAGCACGAAAATGCTTCCCTCGTGTCTTTTACGATTCCTACCCAATTCCTAACTTCCACCGTTATCCCAGTTTTCAGCAAATGTAAAGATAAGATAAAACCCAGATCGAAAATTAACCCTCGCCTTTTATCGCCTCTTTTATCTCTGAATTCTCATTTCACCAGTTTATCCCTATCGTATATAAAGTCCAAAAAGACCCCCCCCCCCCCTTCTCCTTTTCGACACACCTTCCTTTCCTTTTAAACACTCACGCCCTCCGAGTTTACCCGATTTTTATTTCGCTGTTTCATTTCCGCTGTCATTTCATTTATGGTTTTGTTTCCATTATATAACCCCCCCCCCCTCCCCAAAGGTATTTTACACTTGGTGATTCCTGGGATATTTATTGCGAACACCTAGAAAGACGCAGACGACCTTTTTGAGAGAATTTTAACCAAAGCCTCGGGACTACATCACATGAACCTTGAGTGTACGCTGCAGGAGCGTAAAATTATAGTTCCAGACAAATCCAAGCTTTTATAGTAATATTGATAACTCTGAGCGTATAATTTTGTATTAAACTTAAATATATATATATATTAATAACAAAAAGAATAGTGTTATCGATATATATTGCTTACGAGATATTGAGTAAGCAAAGTTTGTTGCGAGAACCGAGAAAGACGCAGACGACTTTTTTGATAGAATTTTAACCAAAACTAAACCTACGGACAACATCACATGAACCTTGAGCATATGCTGCAGGATGGATCCTTCCGCGTAAAAATATAGTTCCAGACAAATCCAAGCTTTTATAGTAATATTGATAACTCTGAGCGTATAATTTTGTATTAAACTTAAAATATATTTCGATAACAAAAAGAAAATAAGGGCTTTTAAGTTTGAATTCTAATTAATATTTTACTTTTCTGGCCAAGGATACTATACAAATTGTAACGAATCGCCCACTCATCGTTCCAATCAGGGCGTAGTGAAACCGGTTCACTCATAGTTGTCACATTAATGAAAAGCCTCTTGTGTTTTTATGTTTAGAAGATGTGCATGTGGCATAGAATAAAGGTTTTGTTAAATGAACGGTTTATCGGAGTGGCGGTTCTGCTGATGAGGGGTAATCATATTGGACATATTTTTAGGGACATATAACAGTCCAGTTTTTGGAAGTGAAAAAACTTTGTCATCGGCAACTCTTTAAAATGTGAATATTTCAGGCGGCCCCTCCTTCAATAAATGCAATGATGCATTATGTCATCATAAGTGTTGGGCATCTCGGATGCATCAGAAAAGTGAGTTTTCTGGTCTAAAACGCATATTGCCAAACCTTACTCGTTTAGAATACATATCACCAAACTTTACTCGTTTAGAATGCACAGAGAGTAAAAGAATAATTTTTATTTGTTGCTTAACTGATATCAAATATGATGTTATGCTTCGAGGAGAAGGGATATAAATAGTTTTCATGTTTGTTGATTTCGAAACTCCCTTTGGTTTATTTGGTTTATATTCAACATTTTGGGCTGAATACGTTAGAATTAGATTTTTTTTTTTTTTTTTTAACCAATAAGGAAATACATGTCATACATTCAAATATTCTTCTGAACAAGAAAGACATGCTGAACACACAAACAAAAGAAAATAATTAATGATTCAGAAATTTGTAATAGATTTGTACAGATTGTCGATCAGAATATGAAATTCTTGAAACATGCAGAATATGAAGCAACATTTCTGGCATTGTTTGAAATACGAAAATCGAACAAACCACACAGTTATGGTTACGGGAGGAAAAGGCGATGACGTGGTTGATGTCATAGCTGATGCTGATTTCAACTAAACAATCAATTAAAGTGGAGATGATGATCCATCATCTTATATTTGCTCTGAGTGAGATATATCGGTAATGACGCATTGCTACATTCTGATGTAAATTTGGAAATTGCGAGTAATATTCAACGTCATTTCAAACACACTTGTTTCAAATATCTTTATTAGGTTTGGCGAACATTATGCTTTCACGCCGCCAAAATGGATTAAATACCTATGAGCACTGTGACGATCTACCGTCTAGTGATGTCAAGTTAAGTTGAAGTTTAGTATAGATTAGTTTGCGTTTTATTAAAACGTATTTTGAAAATATTAGTACTAATTACTAGTAAACAGTTAACATTTTTCGGATAGAGTATTCAAATTGTGGAAGCCTGTTATATACGTTATAAATAGATGCAGCGATTTTAAATTATCACCATTTATTGAAAGGTCAGCAAAACAGGCATGTAACTAATACGTTTGGACACTTAACTATTAAAAATACTCCCTTTAAATGTCCAATCCTCCTTTAAAGCGTAATTCTGATAAAAAGAATAATCAATTCTACTTTTAAAAAGTATTCTCGTTGCTCCACACTATTCCTATATGCTAAAGTAACTGGAATTTAAAGTCGTTCACGATTATCGGAATATCGCAAAAGTTGAAGGATTATTTTATTCAACTTAGTTTTACAAATAATTAACGCTCACACATGAAGTTTGAGATTGGTTTTGTATTCCCTGGATCTCGCGAATTAGTTTGAATGTAGATCATTAATATCACGATCTATCTCCTGCAGTGTGAGCATGAAAATTAGTGCGCTCAGCAATCAGCGTATTAATTATGGATAACATCCTTTGCGTTGGGGAATTTGCTTAGCTTTCAAAGGCAATATTAATTGAATTAAGGAGGAATTTTCGTCCTGTACCAAGTTTTGCGGAGAAAATATAGGACTTTGTAAAGTGGTGTGCATCAATAACGCTCTATCTCTGGATCCGTTATATTGTTTCTTAAAATAGTGAAATAAATATAAACATATTTTTATTCCTATCACAATTAACAATTTGCTTAAGGTAAGTAGAATACACTGAAATATATCAAGTGCATAAAATATTTAATACAATTTTATATTAAAAGTGGAAATAAAAGAATGAATACTCATCTGGGGCCACTTGAGGATAGCCAGGGTAATTTAATGCATGATGATGAGGGGATGGCTAACGTTTTGAATGAGTTTTTCATGAGTGTCTTCAATAAGGATTTTAATGGGGGGATTCTTACAGAAATTAATACAAGCTCGGATATGCAGGAGTTTCAATTTTCTAGAGAAGAAGTGATTCATCAGTTAAAGAGTATGAAACCTTTTAAAGCTCCTGGACCTGACAATATTTATCCAAAAGTCCTTACTGAGTGTGCTGAGGAGTTATAGGATGTGTTGTTGTATATATTCGAATGTTCTTATAGTTCGGGTACAGTACCATTAGATTGGAAGTTAGCTAACATTACTCCACTGTTTAAAAAGGGATTGAAAAGTGATGCAGGAAATTATAGACCAGTCAGTTTGACATTTGTTATCTGTAAAATGTTTGAAACAATTCTAAAGAATTACATGATGAAATTTTTGAAGACTAGTGACTTACTTTCAATTTTCTATTTCTATATACGTGTATATATATATTTACTCGACCAACCCTGTTGGGCCTTGAGCCTGTCATTGGTCTTAAAAATTTGTATTTGTATAAATGACTTTCATAAAAATAAAAATGTATAATGTATATAAAAAATGGTTTTAAAATTATAAATATTTAATGATAAATAAAAAAATATTATTAAAACATTATCATATTTTTCTTTATTTTTATATAACTTATATTTTTCTATATTATATATTTTCATATTTATCTAGTATATTATTTGTATTATATATTAAATATTTTTATATTTATTTTGAAGATTAAAATATGCTTGTCTTGAAATTATATTTATACACAATACATTTTATCTTAATAGAGGACTTTCGTAAAAATATAAAAACAAAATGATTTTATATGTGTAATAATATATCTTGGACGCCATGCAGTTGTTTTTTTATAATCTACTTTTTTTACAACTCAAAACTCTTCCCGGGATCGTTTGGCAATAATATTTATTATAATTTTTCAAATAAAAATACTAAAGCGTAATTCCAAGCTGAAATTTTTTCCTGTTTCCTGCATTTTATTTCGTAAGTTTTTTGCATTTTTCTTGTTTTCTTTCTTCTCTTGATGGGGTGTTCGAAAGAACATTTGCAGAAAAAGCTCTTGATTTAAAAGGTTTTGGAAATTTGGACCATCTCCCTGAAGAAGTTCGAAATTTCTGCCGTTCTCCATTTCGTTTTGTTTGTATCTCTTACACACGCGCGCACACACACACACATAAATATATATATATATATATATATATATATATATATATATGTGTGTGTAAATTTTTAATTTAACGCTTTGTGAGCATTTGAAATTAACTAACATTTAACTGCTAAGAATGAATAAGTATAAATATATCTAGCATTATAATGTATGGTGTGTAAAGAAGTACATTTCATAATTTATGGAATATTTTTACTTGCATCTAATTATTACAACTTATTCACGCTCGCAAATACAATTATTTTCATAAAAACCGAAACGAGTTGTCATTTCAATTTCAAGCAGCACTTAATAACCAGGAATAATTTGGATAAAATTGTAAATAATTTATTTACTAAAACTGTACCGGAAGGAAATATGCATGTTTTCCTTTGTTTGAATGTAATTAAATAGAAACTAGGAAGGGGAAGTTATTTCCAACATTTTGCTACGGTGCACAGAAGATCTAATTTCATTTTAATAAAATGTGAAAACAGGCGTTCTTTTTACATAGCAACGGTAGAAAAAAAAAACTTGATAGCATTTAAAAGAAGAAAATAAAAAATCTCTAGAATTTCCTCTTTATTTCAATGGAAGATCTAATACGACGACCACTGTTATGCCCTCCTACTGCAGAATAACTTCGGAATAAGATTTAATCAAGAAAGAGTTTTGAGTAGATTTTTTTTTTCCTTCTTTCAGTTTTTGCGCCATCACAGTACAGTGATGGAATTAAATAATAGAACTCTTAAAAGTGAAGGTAACAAGGAAAGAAGAAGAAAAAAAAAAAAAAAAAAAATCCGAAAGCAGCAGAATATAATAATAAAAAAAAATATATCAGAAAAGATATCTGGAAGGAGATTGTACCTTCCAATACCCATTTAGAACTAAGCTAATATTTGCCAAACTTCGCTCCACTGGTTGAAATCCGACTAATATGAAAGGCAGTCAGACTTTTAAAACAATTTTCATTTCAGCGGAAACTTTGTACCTCGTTCAGACTCATGTTTGCAGCAAATTAGCTTTTTTTTATATTTTATTTTGGTCGTTTAGTTGATTCTCTCGAGGAAGGTTTCTTATCTCTTACTTTAAAAAATAAACTTACTTCACGTCGGGCAATCGAACTATTTTTTTATTTTTTTTTAATGTTTCGAATAGAGGAGATGGGCCAAAACAAAAATCTGAAGTCCGATGATAAATATTTGCTGTCCAGATTCACGTGCGATTTATCGCCGAAAATGAATGGTTGGTCCGGGAAATGGCCGCTGTTTGCTCAAATTTCGATTGTAGGAAGGGATTGTTGGAAAGATTGTTGTTGATGGTAAAATAGTGCCATTTCTTAAAAAAAAAATAAAAGAGCGAAATAATAACATAACCCAGAAAAACAAAGTTTTTAATGTAATTCCTTAATGTGCATTGCCTAATTTTATATTCATTAACATATAGCTTCGTGTCTGTTGTCAACGTGTGCTTGGTGCTTGCATCTAATTTTAAATATTAAAAACTACTCTACCAGCAAAATATATTTATAAACTACTTTTCAAAAGTTATTCATTAAAAATGAATGTGAATTTATGCACTCACTCATATATCTTTTATTTATTCTAATTAAAACAATTTTAGTATTCATTTAGTAAAACAATTTTGGTAATAGGAAAGATTTTTTTCAATGATTGATTGGTTAAATTTCTATAGGATAGAGGCAAGTTGGTTTATTAGTATTCCGTAAAAATGACCTTCTAGTGACAGCGCCAGCCCAAAAATTTGAGAGAATGCATTGTCATAACAACGAATCTATCTGCCAAGTTTCAGCCTGATTGGATGACGGTAAGGGGGTTAATTAGGCCTCCGCAGATTTGCTCGCCATCGACATACACAGCCAACCATCCACCCACACGCATACAAAAAATTTAAGTTAATATAAAGGATTTAAAAAAGGGATTTTTTTTTTTATTTCAAAAGGGAGAATGACAGAAATGGTATCAAAGTACTGGGGTACTTTTCTAAGAATAGTAACGAATATTAAAATCTTATATAATTCCCTGGATGTATTTTAAACACGAAAAGAATATTTGCATATTATTCCGTAGTCACTGGACAAAACAAAAAGTTCTCTAAACAGATTTCTTTCGTCCGCCAAAACGCTCTGTTCGGAAAGATTTCTGGTCCAGATGAAGACACTGGAAATCTGATCCAAGCCGAATCGGACCTCCAAGGTTGGTTGTATTCAGATTATCTGGCACCGTCAGCAACACGAGGGCTATAATGCGCCGAAACATTTCGTCATTTAACAAACCAACATACATTTACAAACACCCATGCCTACACGGGACTCGAACCCGCAACCTCGCGGTCTAGAAGCCAGCACGCTAACCACTATACCGTTTGGTCGGCCGGACCTCCAAGGAAGCTTATCTTTTTTTCACCAAATATTTTTCCCCTTTTGTACATATTTATAGATAACTATGAATGCATGACTTATTAAATAGTTTATTTATTTTTAATTCACTGTGATTTTTATTTTGAATCTTCATTATATATTTTAAAAGAAAACGCATTTTTTTCGTAAATAAGCCATCTAGCAAGCTCATAACTATACTCATTTATTAGAAACACTCTCCTATTAATTAATATTTTTCAACTATGCATCAACAATATTAATCTTTTAAATCTTTTATAAGTATCAAATAGGATGGGTGCGGAACAAATTATTTTTTATTTAAAACTTCTTTTAAATTAAAAATATAATTGAAAAAATTCAAAATATGTAAATATATATATTTTGAAAATAAAACTCGGTGTATTTTACACAGAATATATTTTCTTGCAATTTTTCGTTTTTCAATGTGATTACTCTATAGAATCAAACGCAGGTGCTTAAATTTTTTAAATCGATGATGAAAAAATTATCAAATTAATTTAATTAATAAAAACAAATTTACTAAATGTTTTTTTTTAATTTTTTTTTTTATATATTCTTTTTATCCATCAATATCTTTGTATATCCTCTCACTAACGCTACAACTCGATAACTGTGAAACCAAAATTTTTGGAAAAACGTATTTGGAAATTGTTCATTGAATAATCGAAATGGATTTAACACATGTAGTGTTACACCAATTTTTTGTACAAAATTGTAAACAGTTACGTCTTTATTTCAAATTTCTAATTTATTTTATTATATTTGTTAATAGCGATGATAAAAGTTAGAAAAAAGGTGGCAGCATCTAAATCAATTTGCAAATTTCAAGGAGTTTCCTTCACGAGATTGGTTGACAGGAGTTTGCTAGAAGTTTCTATTCCCGATTCTACAATAGAATCGGGAGTTCAGTCGAGAATTGGACGCTGTTTGGAAGGCATCGGGTTTTTGTTTACTTTCGCTGTGCATACATTATCGCTGTGCTCGTAGTTGTACGTACCGAAACTTGTATTGAAGCTTAATAGCAATTGTTCTGTTCGGAGAAGTTCTGTGAGTCTTAAAAACTATAATTTATTTGTCCTTCTATTTTGTAAATCATTTCCACCGATAAATATTCCCAACAATAGAATATAATGAGACCTTGCTACGGTTATCCACTTGTGACGTGCAATAAAGGCGGGTAATTCATTGTGCTCCTAACCAAAACATGACAATTATGGAGTTATCGAGTTGTAGTAATGACACGTGATAGTAAAAGTTTGTTTACAGCAGTATAAATATGATAGCACAATTAATTGAAATTAGTTTCATCACTAGAGTATAAAAGCGTTAATTATGTTGATAATTTTTGTATTTATTGTTTCCTATAACTGTTTCCAAAACTTTATTCAAGGAAATACAGTATTTATATTTCAACTTCGAAATTACTTTTGTACAGAAATACAACTTTTATATTTTAGGTTTTTAAAATGCAATTTTTATATTTTAGGTTTTTAAAATGCAATTTTTATATTTTAGGTTTTCAAAATATTACTTTCAACTAAAACTTTCAAAATAAAATTTTTATATTTTAGGTTTTCGAAATACATATTTATTTTATTTAGAATGCATATAATGGGCGGATTTACCCTTTTACGGTATACATTTGAGTACCCTTTTCGTCTCTTTACACGCATGGGACACTTATTCATTCGTCTATTTCGAGACATACATACACTTATTTAATGCTACGAATCTGATTCACCAACTCAACGTCTTCCAAATCTATTTTTAACTTTCTAATATTTGACTACCACTACACCATTTCACATAACATATTTCCCATACAAGTCAAGTTACGACACAAAAACTATATACATTAAAGAAACTAAATGAATTTTGGAATTTAAGAGTTATTTGATCCCCTTTACTTCAGTTAAGGTGTCTTAACTTTTTTTCTTGTGGTCTTTGGAGAATAGTACTTGGGGCAGAGTAAACCGCAAAACCGTGACCAAGGAAAGAAAAAAAAAAGTACCAACCCCCAAACGCACCAATCACATGGTTGGTTGCTCGTGTAACCTATTCCACAAGGGGAAATGGGATTTTATATAAAAAAAAAAAATAATTAAGTTGGTTGCGCAAGAGTAAGGAAAAGGATCTTGGAAGATAAATTTCCGAAGTTAATTGAAGGGCCGGCGAACTTAAAAGAGTCATTTACTTTTTGTTCGAAGATTCCAGTACTCCAAGAACTATGTTTGCTACACACACTTAGCTTTATGCTTTTCATGCAGTATATCTTTTTTTGTTACGCAAGTATTAATATTTTATTTCGTTGGAATTTTATTTATTTTAATTTTTTATAAAATAATATCGATTTCCAAATAATTTTTTTTTTTTTCCCCCTTTGTCAAATCTGTTATCCTTAACGCTTCAGAGAAATTGTTACTTACAATGTATGTATCAGTCAAAAGAGATTTTGATTTATTAACAAAAGAGATTTTGATTTATTAACAAAAGAGATTATTATTATAAGCAAAATAGATTATTATTATAAGCAAAAGAGATTTTGATACATTTTAGATTTATTTAATTCTTTGGTGTTTTTTTAGGTCCGGTTTTTACAATTTAATTTCTCCTTTATTTTTCTAATAGATACATTACATGAGCAATTATTTTTCTAATAGGCATTTTCTATAACCAGTTATTTTTCTAATATGCTAACAATTTCTAAATTTTTGGGATGTATTGGATTTTACTCTCATGTTGAGAATACTATTCTCGGGCGACGTATCGATACACGGGACAAAACAGGTGTAAATAGAGAGCTTGATCACAAAGAGCAGAAGAAGACTAAATATTCTCAAATGCATCTCGGGTAGATATTGTGGCGCCAATGCCGAAACACTTAGGACTACTTACATTGCTCTTAACCCCTTGGGTACAGATTTATTTGGGAAAATTCTTGCGTTTTGAACGGTTGGTTCAAAACAATAAATGAACTTTAAAAAAATAATTTGTTTGGCTGTATTCCTTTAAAGTATAGGTAAACCAACCGATGTTTGACTTAACCAATCATGGCTCTTGTGACATTAAAATCTATCCAATCAAACTAGTTTGAATGATGAATTAGGTTCGTCATTATTAACAGGCAAAACAAGTGCACGATGAATCTCAGCCGTCAAATGTACCTAAAGGGTTAATAGACCTATTTTGAAATATGGATTAGCCGTATATTTGTGCGCTTCAAATTCCAACTTACAGAAACTGAAAAGAGTGCAGTTGAGCGCGGCGGCTCGCATCATCACAGTTCTAAGAAAGAATTGTCCTAATGAAATTGTGTTGTATGTGGAAGACTTACAGCCAGTGAGATTCAGAGGAGGAGCTAGCTTCGAGAAATATAGAAAAAAAAAAAAAAAAAAAAAAAACTTATAAGCTAAGGCGCTCACAATCAATCGTATCTCGGATTTTTTAGGAGGATTAAAGAGTAACCAAAGGTAAAAGAAAAATAGTCATATGAGCCACGCTACGGAGTTGAATTGAATCAGCCGAGAGGTTGAATGTCACTCCCTGACAAATTGTATTGATCCATCGGAGGGAATAAACGGAGTATTCCTCCATACCGAACTACAGCAGGATGAGAAGAAAATTAAAATGAGAAATCCGGATAATTGCTCGGTGTTTAGAAGTGAACTGTTGGCTATAGAAGCCGGACTTGAGGCCATTTTGAATGAAGTCAATTTCGGAGTAGTATGGATTTTATTAGAGAGTAGAAATTCAATACTTGAAAGGCTGGAACAACGTGGGTGACCGTACTGGCATCTCTATACTGAAAATACTTAGACATATAAACCTGGATCATGAAGTGCACCTCCAATAGACACCCTCCAACGTGGACATTAATGGAAACGAGGTCGCTGACCATTTGGCGAAGGAGGGCTCGGCTGAACATTTGAGTTCAGTTGCGTCCTTAATATTAGATCAGCTTTACTTCATCAGGAAAAGCAAAAATTTAAAGACGTGGAAGGTTCCTCCATCCCATGGTTGGTATAGGCGAAGCAGTCCTGGTGGCTCCATTGGCCCTGCCTGTGATAGAGCCGATAAGACGGCTCTGCTTAGATTTGCCAGCGGTCACCTGAGGAGATGTTCCTACAGCCACGGCATCAAGGTTTTTCCTGTCTGTGTAAAGTGTAGCGTAGAGAGTGCGTCTCCAGAGCATATTCTCAATTGTCTACGCCTATCTAGGGAGACTTTTGAGACATATCCTTTGCTTGTCCTGAATTATTTTAAGGGTGTGTGGGATCATGGATGGGAGTCTAGCTACCACTAGCAGAGAGGGATTAGTAACAACAATATTAACAATAGAATCGTGATGCCATGATCAACCTATATTCATGCTCAATGTTTCTAAAAATGTATAGTGCAACAGCCAACATCGCGCCGTTTAAGACGAGTTCCATTTGCTTTTGAGCATGCGATACTTTACCAGCAAAACAACATCGTGGTAATCTTATTCACCCCTCTAGGATCCACTCTGCATATGCGCGATGTTTCCAAGACTGTATTGAAAAGAAGCGCCACCGATAACATCGCGTATAACCGACATCGCGAACTTAATTTTTACACGTTCCAGTCGCTTTTGCGCATGCGCGATAATTTATCAGTACAATCACATCGCGTTTTACGATTTCTTTCTCGGTAGTTCTATTGTCTTTTCTGCAAAAGGTCAATTTTTCTAATGCTGCTTGCTACCACGTTATACAGGAAAACGTAGAATATGAGGGTTGAATTTTTGAAAATTGAATGCTAGCGAATGTAGCTATATAGCGTGTTATGAAAACGTTGTTTCGTTGCATTTTGTACAAAAATATTGTTCATATCGCTATATATAGTGACATCGTGATGTTTTCCTCCCGATATTTTGCGATGCAGATATGTTAACATCGACCAGGCCTAGAGACTACACTAAATTCTAAAGAACACTGAAGTATGATGCAATCCAGACCAAGCGAATCAAGAGGAGAAAATGTCTTTCAGGTGGAGCCCTAGTAATCATTATTCCTTTTGATTCATGAAAATGATCACTTCATGAAATGATTTAAATTGATTTAATTTAACTCTTTAGTTCCCATTGCAGTTTTCTGGAATATCCTCTAGGGACCGGGTTCCCGCTCGAGAAGAAAAACCATTTTCACCCCTCCCAAGGGGGGTAATTAGAAATACAGGGAATAGACCCCTGCAAAACTAAGGGTGATTTATCTCTCTTCACTGTCTGGTTTCCAGGCAGAGGCTGACAACTCGTATATCCTCAAGGCGTTTTTCTTTTCTTTAACAATACAGAGTATTTGTGTGTCGGACTTTCAATCGTTTTCACCTGCTGTGACGAGAGTCGTAAAAATCCCCCCCCCCCATTGTGAAGATAGTCCTCTGTCGCATTGTAGTTTGCCGCTACTGGTATCAGACCTCCAAGGTCTAGTTAAGAAGGGGGGGGGGAAGAACTACTAGATAAGAGACATGGCCAGAATGGGACTCAGCCGACAGGGGCGGTTGGGACGGAACGGGGACAAGAGAGTTAGTGTCTTTCTATTATAAAATGAAAATTAAAACAGCAAAAGACAAAACCAGGTGGTGCTACTATGTATGCATTGATGAAAGGATTTGAATTATAAAATAAAATATATTAGAGGCTATTTTCGAGTTTTTAATATACCTCATTTCATGAAATGATCATTTTCGTATCTACTCACCAAATGTCAAGGTGGTTTGTACAAAGTAGTTTCTAATTGCACTGGGTTAGAAGATTGTAACACAGCGATTGTAACCTAGCTAGGAATTCCTTTTAAATCCAACGGTTATTTCTATTTCTTACCTCCGATAGCTTCACAGACGAGGAGTAATGAATCGCCTTCATTGTAAGGTCCAATCAGTCCCTTCACTTGAACTCCTTCGTCGTCAAGAATTGCCGGCTCGCCCGGGGGAACTGAAATGAATGAAAACATGCAGTCTTTATTAATCCACATCATTTATATATTCATTTACAATATAATTATCCATTATAAAACAATGCCCAATGATACTTTTTACTATTTTACCCTTTATAAGGCAACAGGAAGTTACCATCAACTTCATTAATTTTTAAATATCGATAAGAAGCTATTTTCCCACCTGGCAACTGTACCTTTATTCTCTGGAAAGTAAGTTGGAGAGATTCAAGACCTCAAGACCAATAAAACTTTCAATTTCGACTTGCACGATAACTCATTTCTGGATTTTCAAGTCGTAAACGCAAAGGACGACCTGTAAGTTTTCTGAGTAGCAGCAAAACTGTTTCGAATGGTATGCAATTGACTGAAGTTGGTGATCATATGCGGTGAAATATCATGTAATGCGACGTAAAAAATGAATGTAAAATGGCCCTATAAAAGGTTAAGCAAATTCCTCAAATAAGTTGTCCAGTTTCGAAAAGGATTATGTTGTAAATTAAAAACTATACCACTTTAAGATTCTTCTTTTGTAATTTAGCTTCGTGTTGTCATAATATTTCGATAATAGTTTTCATTTTTAGTTGTTTATTTAATTTTTAATACTTTAACAAAATCCTCAAATTAATTGTCCACTTTTAAGAAAAGTATTATTTCCACAAAATGTCCCCTATAGTTACGATAATTCAAAGGCTAAAGAGTTTCAACAGGCTTAAAATTACAAAATTATCTATCTCGGGATTTTTGCATAGCTTTAAATTTCAAACTATTATGCTTCTTTTAAGATATAATTTTAACCTATACTCTTTCTAGTTCCATATAAAAATTAGTTTCAAGAAACGTAAATACACGTTTGCCGTATCACAATTTTGCAAAAAATGCATTTATCTCAAAATGTCACTTTTCAAACTTCTATGTATATTTTTGAAAAAACGGCAATTAGCTTCTTTATGAAGTTTTTAACCTATAATAGCCTTACATCAAATATTTATTTAACGTTATAGAAAAATGATGATTAATCATTTTTGAAAAAATTATTTGGTCTTAAAAAAATTATTTGGTCTTAAAAATAAAACACTAAAAATCTCTGAAAATCGTATTATCACTGGAGACTTAAAAAAAAAAAAAAAAAAAAAAAAGCGCAAACATATACGCTCTTAATGTTAACCTCAGAATAGAAAACAAGGTTAAAATAATATTCAGAAAAAAACTTCAAAATATTCCTGTTTTAGTTACTTACAAAAGGTACATAGAACATTGTTTTAATAACACGGTATGTACCCCCAAGTTCATCTGGATTTTTTAAGAACCTACAATGGTAAGAAAAAGTTTGTTTCTAAACATCATTAAATGCATAGTGTTATAAAAATATTTTCTAATAAATAGCCGTTGGGTTATAAAAGTACTTTCTCCTAAGTAACCGTTGGTGTGTATTTTGTTGTGAATGCAGGCATTAGTTTTTACTAATGCTTTTATTTGACTCAAAATTTTACAATTGTTCATTAAATAATCATCCAAAAAGGAAAATTCGGAATTATCATGCCCTTAAGAGCAAAACCTGCTTTTTCATCAACTTTTGAGCTTCTTTTTAATCACCAATCCACTTTCAATAAGCGGGATTTTATGAATGAATGTCCTACAACGATGAGGTTGGTTGTATTCAGTTTATCTGGCACCGTCAGCAACACGAGGGCTATAATGCGCCAAAACATTCGTCATTAGACAAGGCAACATACATTCACAAATACCCATGCCTAACACGGGACTCGGAACCCGCAACCTCGCGGTCTAGAAGCAAGCAAGCTAACCTCTATACCATTTGGTCGGCTCTACAACGATGAGGTTTCACTACGAAGAAAAGTAAAATATTAGTTAAAATTTAAACTTAAAAGCGCTTATTTTCTTTTTTTTTTATCAACACATATTTAAGTTTAATACAAAACTATGTGCGCAATCTATCAATATTACTCTAAAAGTTGCGATTTGCCCAGAACTATATTTTTGCGCTGATGGATCTCTCCTGCAGCGTGTACTCAAAGCTCAAGTAACGTCATCTCGGGGTATAATCCATTGTCATCACACAAACATTGGCCACACATCAGAACTCATAAAAGATGATTGTCCAACAACAGACAGATGAGTAGCTCGGAGTAATGATATGGGTGACATGCACAACTCTTTCCAAGTTACCTAACGTGCAATTAACCTGCCGCATCAGAAGCTAATCCTGGCAATTACAAAGATCTCTTTGATGATGATGATTGTCCCCGCAGCGAATGTGTTCGAATTCGGAGACAGATTGGCGAGTTTTCCCTCCAGGGTCTTGATGAGGGGAAGGTTTCTGCAGGTGATTTGGCGCACAATGGCTGTTTTGTAATTGATGTGGGTATTGGGCCTGGGTGATTGCTTTGGTAGTCAATGAATTCGAGAATGAGGGGTGTGTGCCAGGAGGGTTATTGGCTATTCTTGGGGTGTATTATACATTGGGTCAAGCTTACTTGAGCTCATTGAATGCGCTACAACGATATGTGAACCGGTTTCACTACTCCTTGATTGGAACGATGTATGGCCGATTCCTTAAAATTCTTATAGAAACCGTGGTTAGAAGAGTAAAATATTTATTAAAATTTAAACTTAAAAGCTTTAATTTTCTTTTTGTTATCGACGTATATTTAAGTTAAATACAAAACTATGTACGCCGGTTATCTATGTTACCATAAAAGTTTTTATTTGTCCAGAACTACATCTTTAGTCGGAAGGAGATCCATCCCACAGCGAGTGTTCAAGTTCAAGTGTTCCCCACACAAGTAATGTCGTCCTGAGGAATATTGGTATTAGGATCGCTGATCATTTTGATCACTTAAGTGGATGTTCTAGTAGCAAGTTTATAAATTTTCAAATTTTGAATATAAAATCTATCTAATTTAGAATTCTTTTTGTAGATTTAGGCTCTATATATAAGGCCAAGCCCTCACTAACTCACTCACGCATCGCTAATTCTCCACCTTCCCGCATAATCACAACTCTGAAAATTGGTACAAATGTCAACTATAGCAAACATAGAAAAAGTAAGCTATTCCTACCTCGATTAACCCACCTTAAAGAAAAATTTAATGAAATGTGAGAGGTATGAATTTTTAAATTATGAATACAAAATCTATCTAATTTAGAATTCTTTTTATAGATTTTAGTAGTTGCAAATTGTATTTCATAAAGATCATGCAATCTCTCTATATATAAGTTAAAGCCCTTCCTAACTCACTCACGCATCGCTGATTCTCCTCCTTCCTACATAGTCACAACTCTGAAAATTGGTACAAATATCAACTATAGCAAACATAGAAAAAAGTAAGCTATTCCTACCTCGATTAACCCACTTTGAGGGATCGAAAAGAGGTTAAACGTTCCAAAGGAGGGATATTCGAATATCCCACTTCCCAATTAGTCACAACTCTGAAAATTGGTACAAATGCCAACAGAGACAAACATAGAAAACTGAGCTATTCCGAGCTCGATTAACCCACTTTAAAAGGGTGGAATAAGGGTTAAACGTTCCAAATGAGGGATATTCGAATGACCCACTTCCCATTTGGTCACTACTTTGAAAATTGGCATAAATATCAAAAAAGGCAAACATAGAAAAAGTAAACTATTCCGATCTCAATTAACCCCCTTTAAGAGATCGAAAAGAGGCTAAACGTTCCAAACGAGGGATATTCGAATATCCCACTTCAAAATTAGTCACAACTCTGAAAATTGGTCTAAATAACAAAAACGGTAAGCATGGAAAAGGTAAGCTATTCCGATCTCGATTAACTAGCTTTAAGGGATCTAAAAGGGGTTAAATTTTCCAAACGAGGAATATTCTTATTTCCCATCTCCAATGTAGTCACAACTTTAATATTCAAATATAGAAAAAATAAGTTATTCCAATATCGATTAATGAATTTTTAAGGGATGAAAAGTAGAACCAACATTTAAACTATACGAAGAATATGTTAATGTTTCACTCCCGTTACAGTTACAACTTTAAAAATTAGAACTAAAAGCAAACATAAACACAGTAGACTATTGCAATCTCGATTAGCGAATGAAAAAGGTTCGAAAGGGAATTAAACGTTGTAGACGTGGGATATTCAAATATCTCATTTCCAATAAATTCACAATCATAAATTTTAGAGCAGATGTCAACAAAGGTAAGCAATAGAGCAAAGGAGAGAAAATGGTTTTAAAAATCAAATTAATTTTAGGTAATAATCTAAATTAATTTCTTTTTATAAATTATCTCAATTCCGAAAATATTTTAACGTAATATTACTAGGAAAAAATTATCCTATGAGGGTTTAATTACAGAACGATAATATTTAGCTTCGGGAAAACGTATTTTACTCACGGAAATGTATTCTTAGATCAAAAGTTTATTTACATGCGCCATTTTGAAAGAACATTAAATTTAAAAGTATCGGACAATAGTTTTTACGCGAAATAATACGCTGCTGTCAGAAATTTTCAAAAGAAATATCTAGTTTTTAATACTTTAACGAAATTGTTCTAAAATTGTGTAAACATCATAACTTTCTTTGACAACTTTCCTTTTAAATAATACACTTATACAATTTTAAAATAAAATTTTAGAAACTAATTAAAAAAATGAACAAAAACGTCGAATACAAAAATAGTATTATCCTGCAAGTTCTCTAAAAATTTAGTTCATACTAGGAACATCGCACAACTTTTAATTACACTATAATACTGACGTGAATTTGTGTATTTTCCGTTTTTATATTTTCATCATTCACCTAGAAAAAATGGCCAGATTGGTAATATTTTTGAGATAATTGGGTCTCTTAAAAAAAATTCCACCAAAAATGGTGATTTTGGCGATATACTTTTCGATAATTCTTATAATATCCTTTTTTATATATGAAACTGAGGAGAAAAAAAAAATCGTTGATGAGCTATACTCAAAGAAAGGAACTTTGTGTTGAAAGTAATCGATTTTTCAACTTTTTACGCCATTAAAGCATTTTTAATTGGGGATTTTCAAAGGTGGGGATGTTTAAAACACCTTAAGAGGCATTACTATAGTAATTTTGAACAAAATCGTTAGAGTAGCAATCATTGAAAAACGTGACTTTTTCAAAGGCGCATGCGTGATTTTGACGAAAACCTTAATGTTAGATTTTATGGTCTCCACTAATACGCACACCAGATTTGAATATCCTAGGTTAATTTCTAAGGGAGTTATGTTGACCACAGACACATAGACATAAATTTTTCAAGACAATTTTTTTAAAATCAGAATGTTCCCAAACGTGGAGAAATGAAAAAAAAAAAAATCGATTTTTTTTTTTTTACCAAATACTTTCATTAGACTATGTATACATATGGGAAATTGAAAGTAAAATTACCTCAAAATAAAATGTTCCTCTAACCTTTCTCTCTGTAATGTCTTTCTCTTTTCAAAACCGTAGCTTTGTACCATATTTCATCAAATTTGTATTTATCATTTGCATTCGTGGCAATCATTTTGAAATCATCACGCACAATGCTTATGGGTAGCATTAAAAAACAAATAAACATATCCACACTTATCTACATAACTACATTATCCCATGTTATCTGTTATATAACGTGCTTCCGAATTAAAACAAGATATAGTCAAAGCAATTATATCATATTTTTACGAACAATAAATATAAAAATTTCGAAAGCATCATAAAACTATGCTACTATGCTCAAAGTCTCGCTCCATTATCTCAAACCCTATCTTTTAATTAGCTATTTTAATAAGTAATGGAAACACGTAAGATGTGGAGAACAAAAATATGAAATTAACTTCCTCTGAAAGTTATTTTCATTTTCATCACAAAATTAACATTCACTTTGTAAACATAAAACAAAAAAAAAAAAAAAATGAGAAAGAAAATATACTTTTGCACAACGTGATTAATAGCGGCTATGAATTAATTACGCTATTAATAATTAAGGATTAGTTGCCGGAAAATTTATGCTCACTTTTTGAAAGTAATTTAAAATTTATTTTTTTCCGTGTGTGTGTAATCTACTAATGTAGTGGCAGTGGAAGATTATTACTTTGGATTAAAAAACGCTTTGTTCATTGTAAAAAAAGGTTGTGGACATAAACATTTTTTTTAAAGTGATATAAAACATTATCTGTAAAAAACGCAAATCTCATTAATATTATTATTATCATATTCTACTTGCATTACAGTAGTAATTGAAATACTGATGTAATCTTAGTGATCATTTAATATAATTTATTTATTTTTCTTTTACTGTGCGTAGAACATGACTGATCACAAAAAGGACCTAATGTTTGTTTGCTAATTAAGTCTCAGTTTAAGTTTTAAAGTGAAAAGTTGAATGATGTATAATAATTAAAACATAGAGTATGTTTGTCTGCATGATACTTTATTGAAAGCAATTTGCAAGAGGTTTTGATCTCTCAAATTTTTAATATAAATAATTTTGACCTTTTTTGATAAACAGAATGTTAAGATATTAATTATTTTTTTTTAAATTTATTTTTTAAAAACTTCTTTTAGTTTCTTTACAAAATCACTTCCAATAAGTCTAGAACTTAGAAATCGTAGACACGATTAGTTCTGGTCTAATTTTGCTTTTCACAAACAGAATGTTAAAATGTTCTTTGAGGGGTGAAGGTGGTTGTATTATTGAATTAAAGGGGATATTTTTCTCGACTGTTGATTTGTAATAAGGGTTTATGTAGTAATGTACTTTTCAGCAATCGAAGCGAGCCTGTTTGATTAGAGCTGAACCTTTTAGTGACCGAAGCCAGCCTATGTTTGCGTTGCATTGAACCTTTCTGAATACGAAGCGAGTCTGGTTCGCGTAACGTCAAAAGCTGAGATCTATACGTAATTATGGGTCTCCGCAACGCGGGGCCACGCAGCTAGTACATAATGTAGTGCAAGTCTTTATAGAGAATGTGTTAATTTTTAATTAAATGTATAAATAATGCTTGATGCTCTATTTTTAACGTAATTTTTGCTTTTGGTACTCAAGATAAATTATACTTCTTTTGTTTTTTAGATGAGAAATATATCTTTATATATAGGATTAGAAAAAATAAATCCATTTTGATTCGTGGAAGCAACTTTAAAAAAAATGCAACTTCCAATGTAAATTAACGAATCAGATTGGAATGTCAAACACATTACTTGCATTACCGTAACTAGGTTTGTTCCACTTGTATTTTTTCAAATGTCAAAAACATTTTTATTGTACGATAAAGCGTAAACATAGTTTGAAAAATGTATTTCCAATAGTTTAGCTAAGAATATTAGAGAAACATACAAAATAATATTTCATTGTTCTAAACTAATTCTACACTGACCTTTACCATTTTCTAGATGGGCTTTTTTTTTCCTTCTATAATTTCAATTCAAACACTTAAAGTTAATCTCTCTCTCGATAAAAATTCTGAAACTCGAACCACAATTCCCGAAATAAGTTTGAATACAATCAATTCACCTTGAAATTGGAAGTTAAAGCGCCAAGTCAACTCGTTTAAACAACTAAGAAAAGTCACATTTTTAAAACGGCTTAAGTCGGCAAATCCCTCTTTGTCCGAGGTAAAGAAAGAAAATCGTTTTGTTATAGCAGCTTGTTGAATCACACTCTCATAAAATAACACTCGCGAACGCAGAAAAGCTTTATTCATAAGCACCAGAAATGAGCTTAAAACTCTTTGGACCGAAACACGAGCGTGTTATTCCAGTGCATTGTCGTGGAATAATAAGCTCGCACAAGCAAAAAAAAAAAAAAAAAAAAAAAACCTCTGGAAGTGTCCCTAATCCCTTAAACTCATTTTTAGTGACTCGGGAGTAGTTTTGTATTCGAGCATCAAACTTAAAACTCGCGAGCTTCTGGTGATAAGAGTGAATTATTTGAGCATTTGCTCGAGCTTATGCTAATGAGATTCACTCGTCTAGAATGTTACTTCGGAGCATTGATTAAAAAAGATTTATGTATCAGATGAAATGTGCGGCAACAGTGATGACAAATTGTTGGAAGACGTAATCGTCAAGCGAAATAAGTAATTCGCCAGAGTCTAAAAAAATTTACAATTTAATAGCTGAAAAGGGCGTTTATTACAATGCAAAGGTTTTGGTGTGTATTGATCAAATATAAAATCAGTTTATACTGTTTTATTTACGTATATTCAAGTAAACCACATGATGATTTTCGTACAATATAAAAATTATTGATATTGACTCGATTTGAATGAGATATTTTATATTTCAATTTACTATACACAGTATTGGAATTATATTTAATACTGTTATACAATTTACGTGAATGATATATTACAATAAAGATGGGCAATAATATATTATACTACAAATGATAATTGGCTATAGACGATGAGAATCAATAAAGTAAAGTACATAACCTACCGAACTACCAAATAGAATGCATTTGATTTAAATTCCGATGCCACGACACAAGATGTCTACCAACTGAACTCGAATCGTCTGCAAACATAATCTCAAAAGGTAAATAAATAACGAACAACTAGCGTCCTCTTGAGGAGAGTTGAATTCAACAATACTTTTGCCAAATTGCTAAAGAACATGGTAAAATACCCTTTTGTAAATATATGCGAGCTTTGAGGAGTTTTTATTTAAACGGTTTGTACGCTCAACTAAAATTGTTTTTGCAGACTATCCAGGCCATTGCTTGTTATCCAGGATGAAACCTCAGTTAATAGAAAACGTTTGATCTACTGGAGCCAGCATCCAGGTGACGTTGCGCCGACCAAACGGTACAGTGGTTAGCGTGCTAGCTTCTATACCGCGATATTGCGGGTTCGAGTCCCGTGTTAGGCATGGGTATTTGTAAATGTATATTGTCTTGTCTAATGACGAATGTTTCGGTGCATTATAGCCCTCGTGTTGCTGACGGCGCCAGATAATCTGAATACAACCAACCAGGTGACGTCGCATGACATCACAGACTGACTGGCACGCCGACCTGTAGCGTGTAAACCCACTTTTATTAACAATTGCGGGGAACAACTGTATAACTGTGACGTCTAGTAGGCTACAATGGCAGATACTTGTTGAGATGACTAATCTCATCTGAAAGTTGCAGTGCCCAAGAACAAGAAGTGTTTGTTTGCACTTAAAATAACGTTTGGGCCCTTATTAAACAGAGCCACTCGAATGACGAATGCGTGCCACAGCTTCTGGCCACTGTTGTGGCTCAGTATAATAAGCTCCTTGGGATTGCATATTTCGCTTCGAGTGGCTAGTCTGAGCGACTCAACGTGAGTTCGCCAATTGAGTGGCTTTGCATAATAAGGCTCTTACATATTACAGTTAAAACTTTTTCCCAATAAACAGACGATGAATGTTTTTAAATACCCCTTCTTTATTCAGTAAGCATGCAATTAAACAGATTTTTTACTTTCAATTACCCATATGTATACATAGGGTAATGAAAGGTATAGTATTAGATATTAAAAATATCGATTTTTTTTAATGCATTTCTCCACGTTTTGGAACATTCTGATTTCAAAAAAGTTATCTAGAAAAAATGAATGTGGTCAGAATAAATCTCAAACATACCTACAATGTTGAAATTTGATGTGCCGGTTGGTGATGGCCATGGGACCTACTATTAAGGTTTTTGTCAAAATCGCGTATACGCATGAGGTAGTTGCCAATGTTTTTAAGTAATTGATAAAATGGCTCTAATGATTTTGTTCAAAATCGCTGTGGTAATGCCCTTAAGGTGTTCTAAATATCTCCACCTCCGAAATTTCCGTTAAAAAGCTTTAGTAGCTTAAAAAGTTGAAAAACGAATGCCTTAACACAGAGTTCTCCTTCCTAGAACAAACCTCATCAACTATCGTTTTTTCTTCTATTATCAGCTTCACTTATAGGAAATGATAAGAAGGAAAGTATTATCGAAAGTATATCACCAAAATCATCATTTTGGCAGGTATATATATATTTTTTTTTAAAGACCCATACAAGAATTATCGCAAAAAATATCGCCAGACTGGCCAGTTTTGCTAAGAATGACGAAAATATAAAAACTGCAAATGACACAAATCCACGTCAGTATTAAAGAGCAATTGAAAGTTGTGCGGTGTTCCACATCCCTTGATTTTCTTAATTACGGTGAGTATATATTTTGATTTTTTTTTAATGTCACCTAAAAAGAGAATCCGGTTAAAACTGGTTACTCAAAACCTTAAAGTAGCAGCACTTGGTAGTCGTATCTAATAATCAGGCGCGTGAGATCCTATTAATTTATTCGTGTGTACGTATAATGGAGCATGATGGAGCGGAATCGTGTTTTTGGAAAACCAATTTAGCACCCGATACTCGAATGCATTAAGCGGACAAAATGGATGTTAATAAATTATTCATCGCATTTGTGATCGTTTACTTGTTCTGGATTTTTAGGATTTTTGGCAGAGGACATGACAACAGCGAAATAAATAATGAGGCGATCCGAAAATCTTGCAGACTAAACATTGCACGTTGCAGTTTTTCGATACTAATTAATACTTAAAAAGATAATTTGTAGGATCGAGAAAATTACACGTAATTGCGGGGCTTTCGAAAATTATCTGCACTTGCACGGACGCAGCTTTTAAATGTCTTTTACACCCCATTTTCTGTTATAATTTAAGTGTACGATAACCTTGGTTGGTTTGTACAGGGTGGCCACAATATTCAGGAAAAAAAGTTCCCTGATTTCCCAGACAGATTTCTAAAAAATTTCCTGATTTTAGGGCAAACTTTTTTTTAAATTTCTCCAATTTTCTTAAGTTTTCCAGATGTCTAGACACCCTAATCAAATAGAACATGTATGGTACAGAGATAATATGCAATTTTTAAAAAAATAGTTTTGCTGGTAAAGAAAAGTTTAAATTATTCCTTAACATCAAACTTCTAATGGATTACCACTACAAATCTCCATGTAAATAACTCCGAAATATGGATGAACGTGCCTTAAACAATACAAAATTTCCCTGATTTTCATGAAATTTTAAAAAGTTCCCTGACGTTTCCCTGATTTTTCCCAGAATCAGAAAGCTCCCTGATATTTCCCTGATTTCCAGGTTTTCCTGGTTCTGTGGCCACTCTGTTGTATGCTCAATAATCCCTTTTTGTACAAAATTACGACTAATGAAGTCGGGGCCTACAACCTAATGTGAATTTCGAAACCCAACGAACATCCATCCTTACCCACAATTGAGGAGCTGAAAAACAAAGGGGTCTAGTGACTTTTCTTAACTTCCAAGAAAGCGCTTGTTAAAGTTTCTTATTTATATTTAATTCTAGGAAAATTAGTGATATCTTTAGTCTAGAGGTTAGTGTTTGAACAACAAATAATATCCATACAAATTTAATATAAATAAAAAAAACTTTAAAGGGTATTTTCTCAAAAGTTAAGGAAAGTGTTCTCAATAAAGCCCTCAATAAAAACCTGGCATCTTTTGCATGCAATGCTAGATTGCAAATTATACAGATATCATGTGGGGTGTGATAATCTTGAAACCATTAAACTACGAATTATTATTAATGTGCGCAATTTGAATGGTAGTTATATAAACCGTTTGGTTGACTCAGTGAAATTGGGTTAAGATAAGAAACGTATTAACTGATTAGGTTTATTAAACTCCAAACCATAGATACTATACGTGTGTCGACTAATGTTCGTGTTTAGTTAGGAAACATTATTCAGAATTGAAATACGTCCATAGATATTTGTTACTGCAACTGCACTGAAAGATAATTTTGAAAGATAATTGTTCTACTGAAAGTAGAACAACCAAAACAGTTTAGGAAGATAAATCGAAAAAATGTGAGCCTGCATTGTGGTTATGATAATGACATTAAAGATGCGGACATTAAAGATTCTAAAGAATTCTGAAAAACATCACAGAACCACTTCGGTTTTATCAAATTAAAAACATCAAACGTAAAACTTATCAGGCATGAAGGGAACTCATTTTTATTATTACTTTAAATCGCATGAATGTGGTACAAAATAATATTTGAAAAGGCGGACAAAATGTTAAGTTAAAATTCACAACTAATCTTTAGATGGATTGATTGTGGATTTTAAACTATTATTTTTTTGTGTGTTTATTTTGGGTATTTTTCCTGGTGAATAACTACATGAGGGCTGTGTTATCTAAGGCCAAAAAAAGAAAGAAAAAAAAATTACTAACTATAATTCTGTTGCACAAATGTTCTCTATAGTAAATAGTGACATATTTATTTTAAAGTTCTATTTTATCTTATTTTATTCGGTACATAATTTTAAATATTGTCGTATTTCTTTTAAAGTTCCGTTTTATTGTATTTGTTAATAGCGATAATGCAAGTTAGAAAAAAATGGCGGCATCTAAATCAATCGGTAAATTTCGATGCGTTTCCATCATATGATTGGTTAACATGATTATGATTGGTTAACTGGATTTTGCTAGAATTTTCTGCCGCTAGCCCATAAAAAGAATCGAACAATCAGACGAGTATTGAACGCTGTTTGGAAAGCATCGCATCATTTGTTTACTTTCGCTGTGCCTGCATTATCGTAGTGTTGAAAGTTGTATTTACCGAAGCTTGATAGCAATTGTTCTGTTGTTTATAAAAGTTTTGTGAACCCTAGAAAGAAGAATAAATTATAGTTTTTTTATTTAATAAAAACTGCGTCTTCATTTCTTCGGTGGATATATTTCATAAGAATACATAGAATTCACGGCCAAAACATGTGTGCCTTTGTATTTAAATTCACAATATTAGAAATCAAAAGTATTATTATAAGAGCACAGAAGGCATAAAATATAAGTTTTATCAGAAATATTTTACATATCGCATAATTTCAAAATTCCTGATCTCACTCTTTATATATTTCAAAAGTAACTCTCAATACGTCAGAAACTAAGTCTTAAACGTGAAAGAATAGAAAAACGGATGAGAAAAAAAAAATCAACCCAATGTTCGGCTTTTTTTCAGCGTGTGCAGCGAAATGGAGGGGGCGAAAAAAAAATGTAAGAGAATGAACAAGATTTTCTTTTTTGGCATGGCAAGTCAATCAATAACCCAAGTTTCTTACCATCAGCAGCAATGAAAAGAATTGCACGAATTTCTAAAAAAAAAAAGTTTTTTTTTTCTTCTTGGTCCTGCCTTTTAACTTCCAATTCACTGTCTTCTTTCTGAATTTTTTGTTCTTTTCGTAGCTTTGCCTTTTTATCCCTTGTATGACTTTTTATTGCACTTGGATCGTTGACACGAACTTTTAGTTCATTTCTTTTCAGGACCATTCTAGTGGCCTTTTTATTTCGATTCTCTGTGGATATTTATTTTACTTTTTTTAGGCTTTGGTGTTCGTTTCTTCCGCTGCCCGTACAGAGAAAAAAGAAGAAAAAAAAAAAAAAAATCGCGTATAAAATGGCCAGATTCTTCCCAACTAACGTCGTCATAATGGAAGGCAGTTTAGGATATTTTTAGTTCTTTTAAACTGACCGATACGTTCCAGTAGCATCACACTAAGCATATTGGTTTTCAAGCACCGGTTCTTTTAGGTTGACGTTTAAATAAGTGATTTTAACCCTAAATATCCGACAACATCGTAAATAGTTGTTAGCTTTCGATATAAAAGTCAAAGCCCTTATTGTGTCACAGATTTATCACTGATTATCCCATTTCCCATACAGTCAGGTCTCTGAAAATGGGTACAAATGTCAACAAGAATAAGCATAGAAAAAGTAGGTTATATTTTAATAATTTTAAAGGGTCAAAAAGGTGTCAAAATATTCCAAAAGAAGAATTATTGTAATAAAAAATGTAACTTCAAAATTTGGTACAAATGCCAATAAGAGTAAGTATAAAAAAAGTAATTTTGATAAATCAATTTTCAAGGATCGAAATGAGGTCAAACGTCCTAAAACTATGCACGAATGTTTTTTTATTGCTAAAATGCACTAAATAATATTTCGTTGTAAAATCCCAATGTTCAGTTAGTTATAAAATATATGGCTGCATGTTTTAAAATAGGTATCCAGAAAAGAAAACTAATTGAATTCCCTTATATTTCCCTTGAAATTGTCTCACCGACTTTTATACAACGCAGTAAAATTAAAAATAAAACACTGAAGTTAAAGAAAAGTCACGATTGTAATGAAATATTTATGTTTGTTTTTTCAAGTGTAATTTATTATAATATAAACAGGAAAATGAAATAAATAATTCTCCTGCTTGCTATCATGAAAAAATATATTATTTCAATTATTTATTGCTTCTTTTATTTTACATCTTTTAAAAAGAAGAAGATTCACCGAGTTCATGCAAATTTCCTTAAATGCTCTAACAAATTTCTGATATTTCCTTTAGGTAGTTATCTTTCTCTAATTTTTAAAAATTATATAGCGCTTTTAAAAGATAAATCATTTCTAAAATAATCATTATTGTGTAAAGAAAATTTGAGATTATTAGGTACTATTTAATCTAAAACATTTTCTATTATTTTTGTTTTCCAATTTTTTACCAGTTTATTTTTTTATAATGAATTAATCAAATACACTACTAGAATTATAAAAAAAAAAATTGGTTATATGATTTAAATCGCTGTCTCTATTATTAATCAAAAAGTCGTTTCCTATGATGTGTTAATGTGCAATTAGTAATGAATAAATACTAGTTTATGATTTAAGTATGTTAAATTGAAATATATATATTTAAACTCGATATTGACGTTAATCTACTAGTTTTGAGTCGAATACTTATAACTTAACACAAAAATGACTTGATAGTGATACTACTTCACCGCTACTTTAAAAGGAAAAACATACCAAACTTGTAATACAACACGAAGAAAAAAGCCTATCGTATACTTTCTTTTATTTTAAAATAATTCCACAGAGGAAGCATTAAATGCAAGATAGTGCGGAGGAGTCAAGTAACAAAAACAAATCTCCAAATCCGAGGCACGATCCTCTTTCCCGCATCTAAACAAGAATCGAGGCCCTTCTGTGGTTGGGATGAATATCACGACATCTTTTGCGTATTCTTGTGGATCATTGATACAATTTTATGGCTCTCGTAGGAATAAGGAAGCTTCTCCAAGAATATGCTCCCAAAAGAGAGATAGGCTATCTTCGCCGGAGTATTTTATGCATTCCACAAAGGTCTGACTAAACTATATTTGGGATTTGGCGTGCGTCGAATAGAGGCGGACAAAGATGGATTTCTAAGAGTATTTTTTTTTCATAAAGTTCACGAAGTACGAGTGCTCGGAGTTTGAAAAACAAAGCGCTATTTTTATATCCTTTACATTAACTTCGAAGTTATTTCTGGTTGGTTGTTTTCAGATTATCTGGCACCTTCAGCAACACGAGGGCTATAATGCGCCGAAAATTCGTCATTAGACAAGCCAACATACATTTACAAACACCCATGTCTAACACGGGACTCGGAACCCGCAACCTCGCGGTCTAGAAGCTAGCAATCTAACCACTATACCTTTTGGTCGGCCGAAGTTATTTCTGTGTGTGAGGTTTTGTGAGGGGCGGCTAAATTGGCGGAGAGATAATATACCCACTTGCCGTGAATCAATCGAGTTGAAACTTGTATGCGTCGACTAGAACGGACAAAGATGGATATCTACGTGTGTACTTTTCTTGTAGTAGTTCATGAAGTACGACTGTACAGCGTTTGAAAAACAAAGCGCTATTTTTAAATCATTTACTTTAACTTCGAAGTTATTTCTCAGTGCGTGCGTGTTTCTGTTTGTGAGGAGCAAATTGGCAGAGGGATAATTTACCCAGTTTCCACCAATCGATTGCGATGAAATTTGGTGTCGATGAAAATGCCTTCTATCTGAAAAGTCTCATAAGTTTTGAGGGCAAAAAAAAGAGTTAGTTCATGGCATGTTATCAATGGTTTTCCTTGTAGTGGTGAAGCATTAAGAGAAGTCGAGGTGATTTCGATATCATCTAGAGATGTTTTGATTGTAAATGAAATTTGACTGTGCATATAAAGGATTTAGTTTAATTTTTTTTTTTTGTATAACGTTAACTTATATTTTATTGATACCTATTGGCCATTCGACTGATGCGATGGACATAAAAATGTTTTAAGCTTAATTGTTGTCGATGACAATGCATTCTATAGATTTTAGAAGCATTTAAAAAAAAATTTACGAAAAGACAAAGTTTCAAAATTTTAAAGCAATTACACATAAAAGTGGAAAATCAATATAAAGGAAATATGGTAAAATATGTGTACATGTTTAGATTTTTTCAATGCTAGAGAATCCACTGTGAGCTTAGGCCAATATGTCCTCTGAACACAACTGTTGTGATGTAGTGCATTAATGTGCATTTCACATATGTGATGGTAAACATATGTGAAAGTTTGTGTATTCCCTTTCTAATGTGTTATGTTCATGTCTCAAATAATACATTTACTATATCATTTAAGCTGCTAAACAAAACTGTTGAGTTTTTTTTTTTTTTCCTCTTTCCTCTAGAAAAAACGAATTTTTACTATTAAAAATAATTATACTTCATTAGCTCTAATTTAAGCGATTTGCAATTATTAAAAGCATTTCAGTTAAATGACACTTGAAAATAGAAATTAAAAACCAGGAATTGTTTGTGAGTCAATAAATTGAAATGTTTTCCAATTTGATTTTTCCCATGAGGTGTAAGTTGATAAAAAACAAGTTTTCTGCCTATTTTATTCGACTGACTTTTAAACATTTGTAGTGACATGTAGGGAAATTATTAGTAAATATACACGAAGAACTGATTAAAAGGGAAGCTAGTTCGTTTCATGGTAAAATTTTCATAATGCAAATACTAAACAAATGTTCAATAGTATTTCACCAATGTAAGAAGGTAAAGATGTAGAATTTTGTTTGATGATTATCTTAAACTCGCAATTCATTTCACATTATTTTGAAAACAAATTAAATTATAATTAGTAAATACTTTATTTTATACAAATGTTCATTTTTTACAAAAATTCATTTTATACATTCGAAAACAAAATAATTGTAGGGAAATATTGCAGGGAGGTTTTATATTTATTATTCATTATTGGTACTTAATCTATAACCATAAAATTTAAAGTTGATATTAAGATTCAGAAATGGATTAAAGCTAATTATTTTAAACAAACATAAACGAGGACATTAAAAATTTTAAAAATATATTAGTGCTAACAAGTATATGTTAGTGTACATAAAAAATGTGTTTGTTTTAGGTAATATTAAGTATTCTTAAAACACAAAAATAAGGCATTATAATTATTAAGTTTTTTTTTTTTTTATCTATCACTAGGCTACACATTCTTTCCAAAAACACTTAATCCAAAAATTAAAAAAAACATATCCAGCCAATTTAAAATATTTTGTTTAATTAACTAAAAGTATATCATCACCAGAAAGTATCTAATTGCGAGAACATCCTCGAAAAACTAGATTTGCTTAAAGAGTAACTGCGTAATTAATTTGAAGTTGAAAACAAACTTTACGTTAATTACCAAAATAGGATTGCACTCCGAAAATTGAAGTGCTAAATATACACACAGCAAACAAAAGTTCCCGCGTAAACGTAATGTACTTCGGGGATGAAACTTGGTTTGTGAAATTGGACCACGCGTAATTAACTCTGTCTTTTATTACATCTTTCCTCGGGGCTGGTGGCAACAGTCAAGAATCGCAAACGATCCTGCTCCACTCGAGTAGGTGGAAATCGATATGTATTTTTAATACATATCTGTTCCGTTTTTAAAATAATAATAGTGGATTGTTTCATTGCGTTATGTGGAGATAATTGGTTCGATTTTAGAACTACTGTGAGTGGAGTCGTTGTAAAGTATTTGATGTTGTTGAATTGGATTAAATATTTATCTTTCTGACCACTAAGGTATTATCGGAGAAGTAATTTTATTGGCATGTTCATGTTGTAGTACCAGTAAATATTGTTCTGATATTTTTGGAATGTTTGATGTTTAGTTTGTTGATTATTAAATAGTTATTCAGAAATTTTCCCGTTCATTAGACAGTTCATGCAAGGAAATACATTATAAATATATCCATTTAATCATTACAGTTTCGGTTAACATATATGTAATTGTTTAAATTAGAAATTACAAATAGTTGGTTGTTTTCAGAATATCTGGCGCCGTCAGCAACACGAGGGCTATATTGCGCCGAAACAATCGTCGTTTGACAAGCCAACATACATTTACAAACACCCATGCCTGACACGGGACTCGAACCCGCAACCTCGAGGTCTAGAAGCTAGCACGCTAACCACTATACCGTTTGGTCGGCAGAAATTACAAATAGAAAATATGAAGTAGGAGAAAGCAAACGTGTTTAGATACTTAATATAAGTGTAAAAAAATGCCTGAATTACCATTTTAAAAGCAGACATTAATTGGTTTTGTTTAATGTAAATTCGATTTATATTTAAATATGTATTTCGATAAATAAACCAGCTTTATTGATTCCAAAAACATTGATTTTTTGTAACTCATAACTAATGCTTATAGTGTCCAAATAGCCAATAGAGAGTAATTGATTAAAACAGTCTATCCTGAATTTAAAAGAAATTGTGTCAATTCAAAAATGCAAATTACAAATGTGTCTACAGCTTGCAATATGCCTTACGTTAAATTAATACCATTTTGGTAAATATATCTCATTGCCTATT
The DNA here is from genome assembly GCA_963978545.1 of Linyphia triangularis. Taxonomy (NCBI): domain Eukaryota; kingdom Metazoa; phylum Arthropoda; class Arachnida; order Araneae; family Linyphiidae; genus Linyphia; species Linyphia triangularis. Next base: position 1,965,714 of record OZ021727.1, on the reverse strand, counting down.
AAATATCTTATAATTGAAATAATTATACATCAACCTCACTTTTTAAGATATTACAGGTAACGTAGATTTTTTTTTTTGTTTATTTATACTTAATAAAAACGTTGCAGAGTTTGTATTTAATAAGTAGTAACATTGCTTTCCATAGCTGTATATCATGCTCTGCAATGTTACTATCACGTGCATAACACAATCAGCGAACGTATTGCTTCCATGCAAGTGATGGTAACCTCAGAATTGCAAGAACTGCTAATCTAATCAGAATGCTCCTGATTTTCAGAGAAAAAAGGTAGTGTCGCTCATTCCTTCTTTGTTCTAAGTTATATGTATTTAGTTTCAATTGAAACATGTTCATTAAATTATGGTGTTTGATCACCTGAAAGATACCTTAACTCTTCTATCCTTACAGCTTTATAACTAATTCATTCACCTTTCGTGTAACGTTTTGATCTGGAAGTAACGGGAGTTTTTGTCATGCGACAACACCGACTAGCTGTATATGGGTTTCTTTTTACAGAAACTTCTGCATTTCTGTCTCTTTCGTCATTATTTATAAAGATTTTCATCACTTGGAAATTGTATAAATGAACTTAGTTATATAGTTATTATGTTTTTTTAAAGTAGTTCGACTAGCACTGTGTACTTGGCGAAAGATTAATGATTCCCTTAACACGAAACTGAATTAACATGTTTTTTAATTATGCATGATAGTCTACACAAGTATTATTTTATTTCTAAAATCAATGAATGGGCATTTAACATTTTTAAATGGATTGACCCCAACGTACTATGATTCATGAACTTATTCAATAACTTATATCATTCCATTCATAGAATGAGACCGATCCAAGGATAAATGCACAAAGTCATTAGTTACGTCTGACGCAACTAGTGACCAACACTTGCATATACAAAGTATGCCACTGATGCCACCACGAGATAAAGAAAACACTAAAAATACCAATCAATTTTAAATTCTCAGCACGTGGTGCTCTAAGTGGTTTCGAATGGGGCACTGTTTTTATTTCCCACTTTGCGCTACTTCAGACGCATTTTTCAAGCTCCCCCACACTTTTGCTTCTTGGTTTATTCAAGCTCCTTTTTGAAAAATCTCCTCAGCCACTTCCCTTTAACTTATGCTTCTTCGCTTGGCGGTTGTTTCCTCAGCGGAAATTTCTTCGGAAGCAATTTCCACTTTTCCTTGCTGTTGTTGTTATTGTTGTTGGTGCTTCCTCTGGAATGCGTTAGGTTAAATCGCAATTTCTTCTTGAGGAGTTTGCAAAGCGGGCAATAAGCATCAAATCTTGTTGCTAAAGAAGGAAGGGGGGGGGGGGAATAAAGTAAGAATGTTCTTGAAATGCGTTGTCGGTTAGGGTTCACTTCGGAAGGGTGCAGTTGTGAAATTGAATAAAAAAAATAAAAAAGTGCTCAAATTCCATGATGCGCTTGTTGGAAATGAGAATGTGTCCTACTTAGAGCGTGAAATATGGTGATAGAAAAAGAGAGAGAATGGGATTTCAGTTCATGTATTTGAGTTACATTCGGGTGCTGTGAATTTCTTTGAGAGGTTCGAGACATTTTTTCGGTTACTTTCAAATACGTTGTCTTGTTTATCGCATTCTGACATTTTTTTATATTTATCAGTTTTGTGATACGTGTGTGCCGAAAACTGTGATATAAATTTCATATAAATATATGTTTTCCACGTTCAGTTTTAACAAAGAATTCAAAAGGTTTGCCAATTTGAGAACTCATTTTTATTTTGTACTGGCACATATCAAATTTTCAATTTTAGATGAGGCACCATTTGATCTTTCTTCATTAATTTTTTGTTTGTTGTAATTCCCAATGCACAGTTCTATAGAATTTGTAATACATTTTTTTTATTTAATAAAATATAGTTAATATATGAGACAAATCTCCCTTTTGATTGTTCGAGGATTAATAAAATGTTACACAAGAAATAACGGAATAACTCAATTCAAGTTTTTAGATTGTTTTGAAAAGTGGTTACATCTTTCATCAAGTTTAATAGTTTTATATCATAAAATATTCTACTTTATATTTATATGTTATGAAACTCTCCTAAAATTTTTATATTATGTTCTTGTATTATATATTTAAGACTCCGATATGAATTTTTTAAATTAAATTTTATCTGATTATTTATTCATGTTTAGGATGAAATTGATCAGGTTTATTCGACTTTCATGAACAGGGCCATCAAAAGAATACAATGTGTAAATACTGCATGGAACTTGCAAAGAAGAATATTATTCCTTATCTGAGATTCTTCCTGGAAAATCCTTATGAAAGGCATGTTTTTTTATAGGATTAGTTTTCATATGTTTGTTTGTTGGACTTTTAAAGCAGTATTTATAAGAATTTCAAAATGTCATAATCAAAAATTGAAACCTAATTAAATATGTTTAGCGGAACCAGTTTACTTGTTTATTTAAAATTCATCTGTTTCCGATATAATATCATTTAGTAAAAAATTAAAGCACTAAAAAGGTATAAACTAAATTTTATAGTAAAGAATCGAACTACATTTCAGTGAGGTAAAATTTTCTTCCTAGATTTTTGCGTCTCTAATGTGCTTAGTTTCAAAGGGTAGTTAAACATTACAAAAATGAAAACAATACCAATAATAATAACTTGATATCGATATTGTATAAAAATAGCACCAAAATATGCATAGACATTCCGAATCATTGCATTGAATAACAATCAGCTATAACTATTTAATGATCTATGATGCAAAGTTAAGGTTTTCAAAGATGCTCAAAGTTTTATTCATACCCTTAAAAAGGATAGCGATGTTCACACATTATTATTTGAACATTGTTCAAACTGTTGGATATGTTGTCAGGATACTTCTTTCCGCCCACTTATATATGTTATTTTAACTCAGTGTGAGTTGTTTAAACAATTGTATGTGCATTTTAAATGAGCTGGTGTCAGAGACTTCTGGTATGCTGCATAATATATGGCGTGAAATGGACTATCGATTGGATATTGTTACGAAATTTTCACAGAGGAAATGATGACGAAGTTTTTACTAAATTAAAACTATAATTTATTCTTCCTCACAAAACTTCTTCGAACAACAGTACAATTGCTATCAAGCTTCAATATAAGTTTCGGTACTTACAACTTCGAACACAGCTATAATTCAGGCACAGCCATAGTAAACAAAATAACCGATGCTTTCAGAACAGAATTAGATACTCGACTGATCTCTCACGATTCCATCCATCGCGCTTTTATTCCCACGGGACAGAAATTTCTAGCAAAATCCAGCCAACCAATCCCCTGATCGAAACGCCTCGAAATTTGCCGATTGATTCAGATGTTGCCAACTTTTTTCTAACCTGTAATTTTGCTGTTAACAAATAAATTAAAATAAAATAGAACTTTAAAATAAATAAGTCACTCTTTACATTTATATACAGTCGATTTTTGTAACAATATTATTCGTATGACAAATCATTGTTTATTTCTGTGTAAATATCATATTCGTATCTTCATTTGTTTTCAGACCAACCAATTTGACTCAGTTTGTATTGTTAAGGATCCTTCATGGACAAATAAACTTTGATTTGTTCATTTAGTTGTATGAGATAGTAGAGTGTTTTATAGCATTAAAACAAAATAGTAATGCACATAACATAGAATTTGTTTCTCAAGACATAAATAAGTGAACATTAGTTTTCTAATAACTGCGGGAATTAACATATCCAATTATTAATTACGTCAGCAATAATTAAATAAATAAATTAGCTTGGACTTCTGATTATCCGTTACTACCTTCCAGATTCTAATTACGGTGCATAATTTGAAGCCATAAACACTATTTCACCAGGGTTAATTACTGAAATTTCCAAAGATATAAATCAAGGTTCCTTTTAGCTAATAACCAAAAGCACAAGAGCAACGAATTTGAAAAGAAACCGTCCGTAATGTTCAAGGAAAACCTATATTTGGGAAGACTAATTGGATTTCAAATCTCCGAAATGGCCGATATCTCAAAAACGGATGACTTCTTGGTTCGTTCTCCTGGGAGTGCGCACACCCTTTTTCCGAGGGGTCACGTGATTTACGGTGGGACCGCCTTTAATGGAAAAGACAAGCTTTCATATTTAACGATCTGTTCCGCGCTAATGAGTCGAAAAACTGTTTAGGCGATGTAAATGAGTGTATTTGTTTGTTTTGTTTTCTCTCTCCGAAGATTGAAATCTTCGTTGAATGTTTTATATGAATTGATTCATTCCGCCTTGGTTAGATGTTTCATTTTTAATTCAAAATCGCCAAATGAATTTGATCATTCTGCGTTGGTTTGATATTTCATTTTGAATTCTAAATCGCCCAAAAAATATTTGATCATTCTGCATTGGTTTGATGTTTCATATTTAATTTTAAAATGAATTTGATCATTCCGTGTTGGTTTCATTTTTAATTTAAAAATTAATTTGTTCTTTCCGCATTGGTTTGATGTTTCGTTTTTAATTCTGAATCGCCAAATGAATTAAAATGTCAAATTTCTTCGTAAGATTTTGATAATAATTTTGCTAAAACTCATAACATTTTCCTAAATATGTAAGGGGTTACTTATTTAGGAAATTGTCATGAACGCGAGGAAGTGTTATGCTTGGTGTTAAATCTTGTTAGGTTAAACTTTCGTTTTTGATGTGAAGTTTGGGAGATGTTATCATACATTTCTTCAATCATTGTGTTTTAAAAACGAAAGTATTTCCACGTGATTCGATAATTATTCAGAAATATTTAAGTCAAATTTACTCTCAATAATCTAGAATAAAAACTACATTCCATATTTTTTTTTCCTTCTAAAAACACAATTTTCTAGCAATCAGAAAAAAAAATCGTGTCTCTTCAAAAGAAAACAAGTGCATCTACATGGCTTGGAAAGTTTTTTTTTTATGCTTCCTAAAAAAATTCACAGAGCTGACTGACAAGCTATTCATTCCAGTTTATCGCTTAGCTATTTAATTAATTTATGCACAACTTCTCTAAGAAACAACAATATTGTTACAGCTGCGTATAAAAATAGTCTTTCTTAAGGATGGTGTTCTTATTTTTTACTGAAGGTGTAACTTTCTCAACAAGAATTTATTAAAGTGAAAACAGGTTTTTAAAAATAAAAGGTGTGACATTTATGTATATTATTCTTTTTCTTCATTAAGAATAAATTTCTACATCGTAGGTAGGTTCCCAAAGCAAGAAGAATCATTTTAATGAGGAATATTTATTATTTCAATGCTATTTAAACTTAAGCACTGCGGTCTTTATAAAATTCACAACGTTTCAAATTTTGTTATCGGGACAACGTAAAGAAATATGTATTGAAAAAAAAAACGTGAGTTGGTAAAATATTTCATTACCATTTGACATTTATTTCAATTTATGTGTCGATAATATATGCCACACAAAATTATATACACCTTATTTTTAAATGTTTTGTTACTCTGAGAATCATAGTTTATAGTATTTCTTAAATCGTTTATTAGTTTCTTTACTAATCAGAAGACACAGGATTTGGATTCAACCACCCACTTGTAATGTTGGGAGCTAATGTTACAAACAACATTCCGACATTTTGTAGCTTGATTAGATAGCTCGGCGTTGTCTTGTTGATAGTTTTAAAGTATTAAATTGGATATATTTTATTGGGAAATAAACAAAACAAAATATTTTAGTTTGCAAGTAATATTTAGTAAAAAAAAAGGAACATTAAAATAATTTGCTACCAGATACCTTTTGCTGATAAATTATTATGCCATATAATCAGGATTGGTAAAGCCAGAATAAAACTGGTTAAAATTAGTTTAGTTTTCAATTCATTGTTCAAGTTATTAATATTTCCTTGAATTTGTTCACTTTAATGAAAATTATATTGATGAAACATTTTTACTTTTCCGAATTAGTTTCTAAGGGACACGTATGTCCCCTATTTACAATCCACTAGTTCCGCGATAAATTTGAGCATTGATGATAAGAAAGATAATTATTCAATCAAAACTATTTCAAAATTCCTTGTTGTAACTTGATAATGGAAAGCAGTTCCAATGAGCGTTTGTCTGAGACTGATTATCTTCTAAATTAAAATCCAAAGGTTGGTTAAACAATCTGAGTGGAATGATATTTATTAGAGTTTTTAAATAGGAGTTTTCTCGCTCTCAAAATTCATTCCATTAATGTCCTGGATTAATGCTGCACTTTTTGAGTGCTTTATTCGCTTATGCATGAGTTAAAATACTCGTTACACTGATAGAAACATCAACATGATATGGTATTGGGATTTGTCCATTTAGAATTAGCAATGTGTACTTTTTGATAGATCGTATTGTCCTAAATTGTGCGAATAAAAACTAAATCACTGCCAGCTCAGCTATTAGCAGAACACCCTTTTTTTTTTTTTAATTACTCATTTTACGTTTATGTTCCAATTCAGATAATGAGAAAAAATGAAACTATGCAGATAATACCCAAAGTTTGAAATAATGTTTTATGCGCTAAATGATAGTAAATTGATTAAATTACTCTCTATAGGTTTTATTTTCTTATTCAGATAATGAGGAAAATGAAACTATGTAGATAATACTCACAGTTTTAAAGAGTTTTTCAATCATTATGTATTAGTCGTAAATGAATTAAATTACTCACTACAGGTTTTATTTTCCCATCCAGATAATAGGAAAAATGAAATTATGTCGATAATATCCACATTCTGAGACATTTTTTTAATGACCCTATATTAGTTAATAAATTAAATTACTCTTTTTGGTTTTATAGGTTTTATTTTCCAGATAATGGGACAAAATTAAACTATGTAGATAATATCCACAGTTTTAATTTCTGTTTCAATTGTACTAGATTACTACTTATTTTAGGTTTTATTTTCTCATCGAGATAATAGAAAAAATGAAACTATGTAGATAATACCAACAGTTTGAAAGAGATATCCTTTCGGGAATTACGTAAGTAGTGAGTTCAAAACTACTTAACGCAGATTGATCGATTCAATGTGATGGAGATTTATGCCTCAAAAATTCATCTGATCCGCTCTATAATGCAATTCGTTGGTATTTTCCTATTTTCGCTTCAAAGATTCTTCTTTCTTCCATAAAATATGTTACCTTCTTACTCTATAAAACATGCTCACTTCCACTGGGACTATCTATCACTCTTTTCGTGACTCTATTATTCTCAGTCAATACGAGGAAATCGCACGATGCCATGAGATATACATCTTTTTATGGATTTTGTTGCCTCCAAATAAGAATGAAGAGAGAAATTTTGACTCTTTGTTGGAAACTGACGGGATCTTAAATTGAGTTTTTTTTTTTTTTTTTCTTTTTTTCTCCTACCTCTTTTTTTAAAAAAATAGATATTTTGCTGTATCTTTGTAGTTATTTATAGTTTAAAATATGTATGGAAATGAGTCGGATAGTAAAGTGGTGAAAATATTTCTTATTAAATTGGATGTGATTTATCTGTCATGCTTCGTTGAACTTAGTTTGAATTATTATCTTATATTTGTTAACTTAGTTCAATAAATAAGGGATGACAACAAATTATTTTGAGTGTAAACGAATTCTAAAAATAAATATGTACATGTAACAGTAGATAGATTCATATTAAAGGTATACAATTTTACTATAAAATAGTATTTTTTCAAGCAAATGTTTCATTTTTGAGAAAAGCTTTACTTTACTTGTATATATGTTTAATGAATAAGTTCTAAAATAATTTCAAAATATCTGTTTAAAATCATCAACTTCAATTTAAAATAGGTAATTTACTTTAAATTAAATGTCATTGGACAAAAATATTTTAATTTTTTTTTGCATGCCAGTCATTTAATAACAATATTCTATTCTAATTTAGACGTGAACTTCCTATTAAAATTAATGTCATTTAATATTTCTCTAAGAATGTAACATGCAGTAATTTTATAACATAATATTTCGAAAAAAAAAATATTAATAATAATAATAATAACTTGTAGTGTAATGGAGATAAATGCTCAATGCCAAATTGTTTATAAAAATGATGATACTATAAGCTTGCAAACCTGTACCTGTTTTGTGATAAAAGTATTACGTCAGTAGAAAATAGAAAAGCTTTTCTGTAGAAAAAGCACGCTGTCTGAGCGAAAAGAGCTTATTTCTTTTAAACATTTATATTAGTTGATATTTTACATTTATTACACGCACCATGAAACTAATAATTATAAAGAGTGAAATTATGAAATCGTAACTAATCTTTCATTTTTAAATCTCTCTACTTAATTGGTGCATCGTAACTATAACTAATCCGTTATTTATTTTGAATTACTCTTCTTATAAAATTATATTCAGTTGAGGAATTGAATAGAAAATATTAAAACCTCCCTCCATTAGAAAATTTTCTAAAAACTCAATTTTGACTTGATTTTTATTGAAAGGAATCTCTATACGAGTATTATTAATGCAAATATATTCCAATTTACAACGCACTAATAATCAGTATGAAAATAAATTTCATTCACGTGAAACGAAAAAATCTTGTTTTATAGTTTCGCCTATTTGATCCAAAATTTAGGACGAGAAGAATTAGCTTAATTGCGTGTCATTTACATGAAGAAGTATAATTTAGAGAACTATTGGAAAAGTTGGCTTCTTTTTTTAAAAATTACACACACTTCCTTTTTTTAACCTCGAAGTTTTGGGAAAGGGGATGATGCAGTGAAAGCATTGATTTCCTGATGATGTTTTACTTTGCATCGAGTAATGAGAAAAATGCATCGACTTTGAGCTTTTTGTTTTGCCTAACATGAGACTAATGGGTTTTTGCTGTGTGTCTATTAGAAGTGAAGAAGAACATCACCAATATGATTTATATAAAAAGAAGAAAATTTGGAATCACCTAATTATGCATCTTCGATAAAAAAAAGGATAAATTACAAAATCCCTTTTGAGGAAACGTCACGTAAATGAAACAAATTATTACTTTAGATTCAAAAGTAACTTAATCCTTATTCTGTTTTTAAAATTGAGTGGACTTTAGATATTAAGGTTTGGTTGGTTGTTTTCAGATTATCTGGCACCGTCAGCAACACGAGGGCCATAATGCAGCGAAATATTCGTCATTAGACAAGCCAACATACATTTACAAACTAATGCCTAACACGGGACTCGAACCCGCAACCTTTAGATATTAAGGGAATTCCCCAGAAACCATAATTTTTATCTGAAATATGACACTTACATAAATTTCTTGTATATTAATTCAAATATATTTTTATTCAATTTTACCGCTTCTGTTTAACAGTTTTAGACCAAACATTAGTTTGATGAAACAGCGCCATTTTTTAAAAATATATTTTTTATTTCATAAATAACTTCCTTAAATGATGCTAGCAGTAATTCTTTCCTTAAAGCAACATGAGGCACTTGCGTAAATAACGATAAATATTAACTGTAAAATATATGAGTTTTGTATATTTATTGCCACATTTAACGGGATAATTCTAGCCTAAAGAAATATCCCTTTAAAGGAAGAGGATAATTTGTCTTCAAATAAAATCGAAACCTGCCAAACATGTATCATGAAATGACCATTAGAAAAGTAAATTCACTTACTACTGATAACATTTTTAGAAAATATGTGAACGTACAATTTTTTAGCTTTCTATTAGAGAAAATACTTTGATTACAATTCTGCATTCTTAGGTGCAAATAAATCATAATATAATCTTCCAAATACCTTGTATCTGAAAATTATATAAATCACTTTGGTTGACGTCCTTGATATCCATCAGATAGCTATTTTAAAGTGGTGTAAATCCCATTTCCGAATGCTTTGAGTTTTGATTAATTTAAAAGATAAGGATTATTACTTTCAATTACCCATTTATTTACAAAGGTTCATAAAAGTATAGCATTCGGATTTCTTTTTTTGTGTGCATTTCTCCTCATTTTGGAACACCCTGATTGCGCAAAAGTGGTCTTGAACAAATGTCTGTCTGCGTGTCTGTTTATGTACGCGGTCAGCATAACTCCAGAAAAATTGACGATGCTCAAATTTGGTGTGCGGGTTAGTGGTGGCCATGGGACCTACCAAAAAGGTTTTCGTCAAAATCGTGCATGCGCATAATGTTGAAATCATGAAAAAATATTTTTTTTCGGCAATTGCTAAAAAACGACTCTAACGATTTTGATTAAAATCTGTGTGCTTATTGCCTCTTTAGGTGTTTTAATCAATTCACCACTGAAATGCACGATGAAATGCAACAAAAGCGTAAGAAGTTGAGAAACGAATGCCTTTAATGCAAGGACAAATTAAGGCCGATCAAATAACTTCTCCCATTTCGTCTCTCCTATGTAAAAAGTATTGCTAAGAATATCACCAAAGCGGACATTTCTAAATAAATGATTGATTATATGAAAACGGTAAATAACACCATGTCATATCTTAATACAATGACAAATATTATTGTGTAATTGAAAGTTGTGCACACACACCTCTAGATTTTGATTTTTTTTTTTTTTTTTTTGTTTGTATAATTGTGATTTGATCTCAGTAATAAGGTCGTAAATGGCCAATTTTCATCAACTCGTGCAGTATGAAAATACAAAATTCTGAAATTTTTTAAATAAATTACTTATTAAGATTAGACTATCATTGTACGATTCCTTCCCTTAAATTGAGTAGTTTTATGATTTGTAGTAATGGCCTCTCACTAATAGCAGAAGAAATTAACCCTTGCTGTATTTTTGACAATCTTTTATATTAATTATAAATATAATTCAGAGTGGCACAAAATTCAGGAAAAAAAGTTTCCTGATAATTCCCTGACAGATTTCTAAAAAATTCCCTGATTTTAGGGCAAACTTATTTTCAAATTTCCCCAATTTTCTTAGGTTTTCCAGATGTCTAGATACCCTAATAAAATAGAACATGTATGCTAAAGAGATAATATGCAATTTTTAAAAAAATAGTTTTGCTGGTAATGAAAAGTTTAAATTATTCCGTAACATTAAATTTCTGATGGCTCACCACTACAAATCTACATGTAAATAGCACCGAAATATGGATGAATGTGCCTTAAACAATACTAAATTTCCCTGATTTTTATGAAATTTTAAAAAGTTCCCTGACATTTCCCTGATTTCCCGGTTCTGTGGCCACTCGGTAATTCAAAAGAAATATATTTTATAAGTGATGACTAATTCACCTTTCATTTTACGTATACTTGATGTAATATTCCGCATATTTAATGTACACAACTTGAAGATGTTTGCACAAAGAATTTCGTCTTTTAATAGAACTATAAAACGATGGGAGTGCTAACTTTCAAGAAGCATCTTGTATCATAAAAGTGAAAATGCTTTGGAATATTTTACTATTTTTGATAAGAAGTATACGATATTTTTTTATTAAAAAAATCCTTATACAATATCCTCCTGAAGCTCCACCGTAAATCCTAAATAAGTTACAATAAATCTACTTTTGCAGTTTAGGATATTCTATTACAAGTTCGGCAGGCGCCAGGAATTCAAATGAAGCTTTCTTTATTTTGTACTGGAAAAGTTTCCAACTAACACTAATGCATTGCACCGTATACTTTGATACAGAAAATTATTATGCTAGGAGTACTTTAATCTCTTTCATTGACAGGATAGTTTTTGCTGTTTGTAGAATCTAGTGGCTTGAATGAAATTTCTTAATGATTCAGTATTTTAAAACAAAATAGCATACTTCACTTGGAACGTTTTATTTTCGTTTTAGACGATTCAACAAAAAGGAAATCAGGTTTAGCGAAAATGTTTTGAACCCGCTACTTTTGTTTCGTGTTTCTAATAATCAAGTGATAAACATCCAGATGCAGCAAATACTTTAATTTATATCATTATCCCAACAAGTAAATTTCTTTGTAAAGTGTCCATTATTAGTAGCCTCGATACAGTAGCACAACATAAATAATTACTGTTAATTACTTAAGAGTACTCTTTTATAAGCCTCTTTTTTCAGGGTCGCTTAGATTGGTTGGTTGTTTTCAGATTATCTGGCGCTGTCAGCAACACGAGGGCTATAATGCGCAGAAAAACATGCGTCATTTGATAAGCCAACATACATTTACAAACACCCATGCCTAACACGGGACTCGGAACCCGCAACCTCGCGGTCTAGAGGCTAGCACGCTAACCACTATACCTCGCTTAGAAAAGGCAGGGTCGCTTAGAAAAGGTTCGTACATGCAAAGATTTCGATATCGAACCTCACCTGGTGCCTTGCAGTCTCTTATTTTCCAGCGTGATTTACACGTTTGTGATGGGACATATAACCTAGTACGCATCAATTGTTAGGGCTCTTTTTAGGAGGATTTGTATTTTCCCAATCCGAGGTGCAAAGATTGGGGGAAGTCTACTTAAAAAAAAAAAAAAAAAAAAAAAAAGGCCATTCCATGCTTTACTCTAGGACTACATCCAGTAATACTGTTCTTATGAAAACATTGTCTCGATACAGAATACAGCAGGGCTATATCTGGAAGAATTTATTTTTACCGGGGCGGGTACTTTGCACGATAGTATAGACCACGTTTAGGTCTTGCGCCAGAAAAGCTTTAATACTCAGTCAATCTAAGATAATTCAAAACAATTCACCAATGTCCCTGGGAGTAACTTTGAGCCTCGTTTTTTAATGTGATTTTATTCGGCTTAGATTGGGACTGGCAGCATAGTAATAATTGAGACATTTATAAGGAGTTTGTTAGGGTTTTGTCCATTTGATTCAGGAAATTTGAATTTGAAATTCATCCATTTGATTCCCAAAAAATTCAGGCCAGTTTACTTATACAGGGGTCAAAGTGACAAAATAAGAATATATAGGATTTTTTCAAAAAAAATATAGGACAATATAAAACATCAAATAATTGCACACAGATGCTACTGAACTTCAAAATTAACTCGTTATACATTTATATACTCGTTATATTGAATTTAAGAGAATAACACATTTAAAAAAAAGAAAACGCCTGATCCTGAATACGTGATCCGTTATTGCCTCAATATTCCATCCCTAAATCAAGTTTTATTAATTACATTATTTGCAATCATGAGTCTTTTGCTTCCAGCATTTTTAACTGTTCCAATTTCTTTAAGTATTTTCTTTTTATCCCTGTTTGCAGTCTTTTGTTGATTCAGATTTACTGTTCAGTGTCGGCTGGATTGGCGGCGAAAAGTGGGAGATTTATCGCCGAATGTGGCGAACCTGGCACTTGGTTTTAAAGCAACCCTAGTGATCGTTTGGATTTGACAACACAAAGTATTGACGTAATTTTCAATTTTGGCGACTTTTATGAAAAAATCGTGGCGAATATTCCGAATCTGGTACGAATTCTGCGCCAAGGCGATTTTCGTAAAAAAAAAATGGCAGCCCTGCCATTTTTAAGAGCAAGATAACTAACTGCCTATGGTTGCCATAATTTGGAGCGGTTTGATGTAAACAATTCATGGCGCAGAATCCGTACAGGATTCGGAATAAAAAAATCGCCATCCGACATCAAACGGTAAATCTTAACCCTTTTGTTTCCTTCATCAATTATTGACTAAGCACTCAAAATGTTCTTTAGTAGTCCTGCAAGTTAATCCCAAGTTGTTTTTATCCGTTTTTCCCGAGGCAGAGTTCTGTTGTTGCATCTCTCTCTGCATTATGGCCAATTAATTTATTACGTTGGAGGAGAAATCAGATCAGAAATTCACGACCGATTGTTTTGTTTTGAAACCACCGACTGTCTATTTCTGCCACTTATAAAGTGCTTAACACAGCCAAATACGTCTCGTAATTTTGAGCATCTAGAAGAATACGAGATCGAAATCTTCTAGTGTAAACCCCTCTCTTCGACCCTACCACACCAACGAGAGGACATTGAGGCCACAACAGATTTAATCTGCACCAGCCCCCATTAGGTACACACCGATATTTCGCGGACCGAGGACAGAACTCGTAACCCTCCGGTTACGAGCTCGATACTCAACCGTCTAGGCTATCGGGAGACCACGACCGATTGTTATGGAAATGTTCACATGTTTACAACTCCCGCCGGTCCAGTAGAGTTGAGTTGTAGGTTATGTAGCACGTGACGTCACAAGAGATAAAACGCCGCGCCGCCGTTACAAACATCGTTTTTGTCAGGTCTTTTTCACCTACGATCGCGCAAAGAATCCGAAATATTAAAAAACGGCAACAAACGGCTCCGTTATTACGAATTCGAAGAAAATATAGATCGAATCAATGTAGAAATATAGGATATATAGGACAATTGTAAAATATAGGACAATATAGGACGTTTTTACCGATTTTAAAAAAAATATAGGATTTATAGGACATATAGGACGTCTGCGACCCCTGCTTATAAGACCCGCAGGAACACATCCCACACTTTACATCCTGGTTATTTTTGCCGTGGTCAGGTAACCAGATGTCAGTTGTCCTATGATATATAGTTTACTTCATAAATACATTTTTAAATTTACATTTTTCACTTTAGACTTTGTTTGGAAAGTGACCAGCACATATTTGATACCCGCGACTGCTGCCACATGATATTTGAGGTCCACGACTGCTGAGGCGTGACGACTTTATCCTAATCCAATTTGGCCAAAGAACCTCAGATATCATTTCTGTACTTATTAAGACAGTGTAGTCCACGTTCAGCTCTTGCGCTAGACGATCTTTAACACCCATCCATTCTATGAGATTCCAAAAGAACTCACCTATGACCTTGAGTGTGATGACGGTATTGACCGTCCTTGCCTTCCTGAAGTCCACCCTACACCTGTACTCCCCCGCGTCCCCCTCGTGCACTGGATCCAGCTGCAAGAAGGCCGGTCTGTTGATCATGTTGAAGTACGCCCTGGGCTCCAGGGAGGCGGAGGACGACTGTCTCGCCTGCTCCACGGTCCCTCTTCTCGCATCCAGGGTGTAGATGGGCGCCGGGTCCTCCCCCTTGTACCACAGGATGAGCACCACGGAGTCGTCTGCGGACGGGGGAGAGATGTCGCATGGCAGGGCTACCTTGCCACGTACCACTGCTGTGTACAGGATGGTGGCTGCAGAAGAGAAGATAACTAAGAATCAGTATTCGAAAGAGAATGTGTTGGGAGAAAAATACTTATTTATGCAACTAGTCGGAAGAGTAATACTTTTTCAAACGAGGAAAAACGATACTTTGCCGAGTTTGAAAAGGTATTACTTTCCCAACTAGTTGCATACAATATATATATATATTTTTTTAAATAATCACGTGTAAAACAATATTTTTAGTACATATATAAATTAAAGCTGGCAACTACAGTCCATGAATCTCTTCTATACTAAACTCCAACTTAACTTGACATAACTAGACGATAGATCTTCACCGTGCTCATAGGCATTTAATTCATTTTAGCGGAGTGAAGACATAATGCTCGCCAAACTTTATAGCCTTTTGTTTTCTAAAGGGTTGTGGTTTGGCGAGCATTATGGTTTCACGCCGACAAAATGGATTAAATGCCTATGAGCACGGTGAAGATCTATCGTCTAGTGATGTCAAGTTAAGTTGGAGCTTAGTATAATAATGTCATTTCTATATCACAGCTATATAAAATTTGAGCACGAGGTGTGCGGGAAAGTACTTATTCACATTAGTACTAGAAAGTTACTTTCCAATACTCTTCGCGATAAAGTGCTACTTTTACCACGATTTCTGATTAAAAATGATTAATTAAAGCTTAATTTTTTGCATGTAGTTATAAAAATTATTTATTGAGGTACTATTATAATATTTGGGACTTATAGACTTATACAGTTATTAGAAAATACAGCCTTTATGCAAAAATCCGGATAACCATAGAGTTAGCATTGCACTTTTTGTTTGTATTAAACTGTCCAAATAGGTTCAGTATTCGAGAAAAAGAGAAAATATGCTGGAGTTTGTTAACTATGCTTTAGTAAATTGGTTATAATTGTATATAAGATCGTGATATCATAGTTGAATAAGTTTTTATATAAAAAAAAAATCTCGTTAACTAACGAACATTTTCGGTATTTTTGTGACATAATTTGTATCGCATGACTGTGTTCTCTTATTCATGTCTCATTAATAGCTGATATTAACTGATGATTGAAGAAATTGATTATAAGTATTTGATAGAAAATGTTTTAAAAATTGTTGTTTTATTTGGGGATTGATTACTAATTATTGTTCAAAGTCGTTGATTGAAATATTTGTCGTATGGATTTTATACGACTTACGATGAGATGTAAAACTACTTTTTCAGGTAATATATTTGTGTCCACAAAAACGAATGTAAAAGGAAGAATGGATATCAACTTTTAAAGATTGTACAGTTTACTGGACATGGTAACCAGCATATGGTTTGTTAACATTTAGATTGTACTTTTCAAGACGAAGTTTGTTTCAACATGGGAGGAGTTTCCAAATGGTATGTGTTGGGTGGATGAAAGATAAAATGAAACAGTACTTTTAATTGTTATATTTCATGTTTTAGATTATCATTCCTTGTTTTCAAATGGTTATATGATTAAGTATTTTGTATCAACATTAGTTTGTGACATTTATATTGTTAATTGAACTAAATTTTATTTTTACTCTTTTCAATTGATGAAAATTAATTGAAATAATATTGTTAAAATTTAGTTTTAGGCAGTCCTTGCTTTATAGAGACCCGTCACCTAATGAAATATTTTTCAAAAAAAAATTATAATAATTTCCCATTTCATAAATATATGAATATTTTATTACTTCAAATTGCTCCTGAGATGTAAGAGAAATTATTGCAAAGTTTTCAAATACAAGAGGCTAAATATCAAAACGAAAATTTAAAAATAAAATTTATTTTAGTTTTGTCCAATGTTCTCGTATATACTAAACGCATCAATACATTTTTGGAAGTTTTTGCTTATTTTTTAAACTTTGTGACGAAAATGTAGATAATATACAGGTGAAGACATTATAAATACTGTTATTTTAATACTTTTTTACTACTATCAATAAATATTATATTAAATAAGCACATTGTAACTGATACATGGAAAATTTAGAATTTTAAAGATTCTTATTTCATGATAATATGAAATAAAAATATTAGATTAAAAAAAACAAAAACAATTTATAGTTTTATTTTCTGCAGTATAAAAATATAGATGCATACAAACATATTACTATTTCCATTTCATTTAGTAAACTTAATTTAATTCGAAGTGTAATTTCATTTATTTTGATACCGAAACAATTTTTTAATAAAAACAAAACAAACAAATATTGTAAAACATTTTTGTAAACATGCATTGTCAGTTGGTTGGTTGTTTTCAGATTATCTGGCACTGCCAGCAACACGAGGGCTATAATGCGCCGAAACATTCGTTATTTGACAAGCCAACATACATTTACAAACACCCATGCCTTACACGGGACTCGGAATCCACAACCTCGCGGTCTAGAAGCTAGTATGCTAACCACTATACCGTTTTGTCGGGCATGCATTCATTGTCAGAAAAATATCATTAGAAAAATTAGCCAACGTAAAAATATAGTAAATTTCAACACATACAGGAATCCATAGAAACTAAAACACTAAATTACACAATACCTATTAAGATTTCTGACAAAAAAAACTAGTATTGATCGAAGTTTTATTCATTCATAATTTCTTTATAAAATTCAAGTTATTAACGATTAATTAAATACTTTTTTCATGCTGGAAACCCATATTGTAATTATGTTACATAATAATTAAAACATATAATTTAAAAACAATATTATTATTTACAAATGTAAATTATTGCTATGTTTTCAAATACCAAGAAATACGCAAGATTATTCACATCCAGACTTTTAGGTTTCTGACAATTTGGATTGTTAAAAATAGCATCTGATTAAATTAAAACATGAACTTAAATAAAAAAATTAAAAAAAAAAAAATAATAAAAAATTACAAGTACACCACTAAATGTTTTATGAATGCATGTTTGAATAATAAGTATATTTAAATAAAATTTTATAATATTTTCTAATAATCAAAATACTTAACGAAATGTTTATCTGTGATTAATGATTAATTCAAGAAATATTTCATGTTTTGCTTGTAATTTTAAAGTCAAAGGGGGTTACACGTTTCTTTCCTTTGCTCTATATGCAACAAAACTGTACAATAAAAGCATAATTAGTTATTTTAAATAAAGATATGCAACAATTTTCTCACATGCTGCAAATTTCAATTTAACATTAGCTACGATTATACATTTGTTTGTGTTTGTTTTCAAATCGTGTTAAAACATGGGAAATCGACTCGTTGACGATGTTTGTATTAAATTTTGATGACTGCCACTAAAAGATTGGATTTACATACGTTTCTATGAAAGCTTTGAATCCACTTGCCATCGTCTAATCAACTGAGATTAGACAGATTTATATTAGAAAACTTGATCCGAGTTCAAAATCGTCTGATTAAATTACAATTGTATCTAAAAGTTGATAATGCATGTGAAAGGTTTAATGTACAAACTTTATTTTAAGGGGAGTTAGTACCACCTATACTGGTAATGTTAATTTGGCATATTTCATGTACATTTTTCTCGGAAAGTATTTGACAAAGAAGCCTAATTTTTTTTTTTCAATGCATTTAGTAGATACTTGATATTATATGGAAGTTAGCTTTTGATTGTGATTTTTTTTTTACCGAAAAAAAAACAAAGCAAAAAATATTTTTAAAATAACAACAAAATCTTAATTCAGTATACACAGGTACATAAAAGAAAGAAATTTCAGGAAGATAGTTTGAGCAGTTTCTGAGAAAAAGGTACATGAATAGCGAAAAATGTTGTTTTGAGAAAATTGCATTTTAAAGAAAACTTTATTTACACTAATAGTTACCAATTTCGTGTTCAAAAAATTATAAAAATTACTTCGAGTTGAGGTATTATTATAAATGAGGTGTCCTTTTAAATGAGAGAATTTAAATTTTGATTAACATTAATGAACACAAAATCGATTGTTTTTAAATTTTCTGGCTACCAACTCCCCTTAATAGGTTAATTTTTCTGTACCAAAGATACTACTTCAGTAGCCAACAACGCTGGCCAATATCCCTCGACTTCAACTAATCCCGATGCTGACGGTTGTAAACTGGCGGTTGTTACTGGCCATATTGGATGATATGGATATTGGATGAAATACACTAAAAGTTTTGAAATGTTGACTCACTATTTTAGAATAGAACTATTTTATTTATAAGAATGGAATGAGGACAAAAAAAAATGTTTTTTTTTTTTACTTAGTTGTTTAAAATGAATCTTCCAGAATCCCTAATTCTGTCATTGGCCAAAACTGCTGTGCTACTAAAGAAAAAGTAACTGACATCTATACAAAAAAAAAAAAATAACCTTAACAATTTCGAAAAAGGAAATAAAACAATTCAACCCTACCAAAAGTAATAAAAAAAAACAAAAACAAAAAAAACAATGATCCGATCCCACAAACTCAAAGTAATCCACATGCTCTTACTTTATATTCTCGACTAGGGCAAGTTCGAAGCCAAAGGTTTCGATGTTTTAAAGCTGGCACCAGGAGTTAGAATGATGAAATTAACGAGTAGAGAAGGTACCCTTATCCGGATCCCATAAATGTCTCCCGGGACAGAAATACGACCACTGAATCTTAATAGCAACAAGGAAACAGGAGCAAAAAAACAGAGTCCCGAATTAAGGAACTGCGGGTGACCGTAAGGTTTGATTATCTTTCTCCACGAAGGATTTGATGTGTGATCTGCTTGTTGTGTACCCGGAATTGTTGTTTTCTTTGACGTCTGCAAAAGTTTTTGTTTTTATATATAGAAAAAAAAAATAATAATAATATTCGGTGTATTAGCTATACTGTCAACGTTGACCCTTAAACGTTAATTAGATACGGATGTCCCAAAAGTAGATAAAAAATCGTTTTTGAGATTTTTATTTCACGCTGTTCTAGGTTTTTCCACCTTTCCATTGATGTTTTACTTTTGTTTTTACTTAGATTAAGAGGCATGTTATATTTTGTTTTAAAAATACAAACTTTCAGAAGTAACCGTGTAAGATTTATACCTTTAACTTGATTTTCTTTCTAAACATGTTACTTTAAACTTCAATGTAATGTTTCTAATTAACAAATAGAGCTGTTTCATTAATTTTTGTTATTAAATTGTAGTACATAACCTACAGATTAATCCGAGATTAAAAAAATTCCTGTTATGTTCTTTATTTTTTTTTAAATGATTGAAATGTTGTACAAAAAAGGGGTTTTTTTTAAAAAAAATTGGAAAATTAATACAAACTTAAAAATAAAAATTCTGATGATATTTTTTACCACCACCTGTACATTATGTACGATAATTTCAGAAGCAAAAGCAATGATATATCCCTTCAAGTTATTTAGAAAAGGTGCATTGAAGGTTAAAATAACACACTTAGAAAAATTCAAAGTTAAAAGTCTTTTAACTCTATAGTTAGTTAATTTAGTAGTTATATAAGGGTAAAAAAAAATTATGATATTTTTACAGTGAAGTTTTATTCGAGAAACATATTTCAAAGTTAATTTCGCCATTGTAATGTTTAAATAAATAGTGCACAAGTGTTTACGGAATGTACATACATTTCAAAAACTTGAAGAATAAATCTGATCAAAATTTTTACATTAATGTACTGTTGGCTGTTTAGTCATACTTTTACAGACAACTAAAATCCTAAAGTGTTTTTCAAAACAAATAAACTATGTTATAGTTACTCCAAAACTCATAAAATGTCACGAGTGCTGTCTGGAAAATGCTTTTTCATTAATAATCTAAAATAACGAATAAACATGTCTCATTCTCATTTCTAAATGTCCTAAAATGAAGCTTTTTATTGAGACAAATGTCACACACAATAAAAAGTTCCACTGTAATAACAAGGAGGACTCGTTTTGATAGAATGGAAACAAAAAATAATAATAATAATAAAAAATAAAAAATAGGAAACAGCCGTCGAGCATGACAATCACGTGTTTCAAGTTTGCAAACGTCCGCCATTATTACTGTTCGCAAAACAATGACACTCTTCAAGATATGCCGATCTCTTTTTCCGAGGCAACAAAAAATAAAACGGGGAACTTCTTCAAAAAAAAGTCCTTGTCTTTTATTTTCCACTTCAAGAAATGACATAAGAAAAACCTTTAACTTTTCCCAGTGTCCACCGCACTATTTCTCAATGGTTTTCTTCTCTATAGAGAAAACGGCGAGAAAAGAAAATGAGATACAAGTAAAATTCTACAGTTTCTTTTTCTTTTCTTTTATCAAGTCTTTCTTGAAGGAGGGGGAAAGAAGTTTTCTGAGAGGAAGGACATGGCTGAACATTCTTTTGTGTGGTACAATTTTTCTGTGTACACATTCTTTTATTTTACTTTTTAAGAGTGGTGACAATGTCGCGCTATTAATGGCTTAGGCTGAAAGACATCCCACGCTGCGTTACATTAAGTGATCGTATCTTTTAACACTTAGAGCAGCTGTTACGGAAGTTGTTACCTTCTTCTCCGGTGTATTTGTTAAAGCCACTTGATACTTGGGAAAACCAGATTAAATTAAAGTGAAGCAACTAATCAGACTGTGTCCGTCAAACATGCAATATCACAAATTAAAACTAGGTGTCGTACACTTTTCAATCACATATTTTAGTGTTATTTACCGTTTTTAAATTTTCATAATTCATTTAGATAAAATGGCCAGTTTGGCGATATTTTTAGTGATAATTCTTAAATGAGATTTTAAAAACCCCGCCAAAATGGTGATTTTGGTGATATACTTTTCAATAATTCTTGCATTATCCTTTCTTGTAAATTGAAACAGAGATGAGGAGAAAAATGTTCGTTGATGAGAGATGCTCAAGGGAGAAGAACTATGAGTGAAGATATTGGTTTTTCAACTTTTTACGCTTTTATAGCATTTTTACGGGAATTTCGGAGGTGGGAATGATTAAAACACCCGAAGAAGCTACAGTGATAAAAATAGTTAGAGACGAAATTTACCAATTACTGAAATTTTTTTTTTAATGGAAGCTATCTTACGAGCATACGCAAATTTGACGAAAACCTTATTGGTAGGTATTAATCCATACAATGAATTCGACATCGTAGCTTATTTTATTCGGGGGTTACGCTGACCACGTACAAACAGACACATAAACAGACATTTTTTCCTGACCACTTTTCTGAAGTCATGATATTCCAAAACGTGGAGAAATGCAAAAAAATCGAATTTATTTAGACCGAAAACGTATGGGTAACTGGAAGTAAAAATACCTTCTAAAAGCCATTTTATCCGTTTATGAGGTACAGCTGGTTTAATATTTATTTTAAGGTTTCAGTAATACATTCAACAATGCTATTTTAATTTTTAAAAAAGACTGCATATTTTTCATACTTTACAATGTTAGAAAATTAAAACAACAAAAAATTTCTTTATTTTTGGATAGTTAAAAAAATAATTAAAATGTAATTTTTGAACTAGGCTATAATGAAACCAGTTCTAAATAAATTATAAATTAATTTCAAATAAGAAACTTAGTAAAGTGGTAAATATGCATCGAAGGATATACATTTGTAACTACAGAAAGAGTTATTTATGTTTAAATAGTTTTTTTTTTTTTTTTAAACAATCTGCAAAAAAATTAATGTTTTTTAATCCTTTTGAATCAAAAATCGTGGCGAGAGTAGCACTTTTTCGCACTGGTGTGAACAAGTACTTTCTCACACGCCTCGTGCTCAAATTTTATATAGTCTTGGCATTGAAATGACATATTTTCTGAAGAAATTCATTGACTCGTGATGCCACTATTAATAAATATATGTATTAAAAGTATTTTTTCCACGAGATTATAATAAATATTGTATGCAACATGTGGCAAAATACTTTTTATACTGGGTAAATTACTTGACTCGTGCTATCACACTCGTCTTACCTATTTTGTAAAAGTATTAATTTCCACACTAGTTGCATAAATAACTATTTTCATAAAATTTCAAAACACTTCAAAACTAGTTTTTTTTTAATAAACACATCTATATTCAAAATTAAATTTAAAATCAATTAGTGCAAAATATTTAATTGATGGATTTACTTTGAAGTTATTCTTGGCATAAAAAATCTTACACTTTCCTACCAAATCAGATATTAAGTTTAGAGCAGGGAAATTTAAATACTATGTAACTTCACAAAAAGTAAAGCAGTATAAAACATTTTTGAATGATGTAAAAAACTTAGTATCACTTTATTGCTACTAAGGTCTAGAATATTTTAAAGTAAGAAACTAAAAATGTTTTTTTTTTTTTTTTTTTTTTTTTTTTTCAATAAAACTACCAATTTCGATTGCAAACTGACACCTAAACATTAAATTTTTGTTCAATATGAAAATAAATTCACACATTGATTTTCTAGATAAGAAATTTTAATGTAATCTTGCTATAACGTAATTGAAATAAATTTGAGTTATCATTTAAAAAAATTAAATTTTCAAATGCCATCAAATCGAAAGAATTACTTAGATATTTAAAGAAAATTAAATGAAATATCCCTATCAGTAATTCATGCTTGCAAAATTGTAATTTAACTTATTTTCATCGAATGACTAATATTTGTTTTCTGAATAAAGACTTAGTAGCAGCTACATTTTTTCACCGTAAGATCTTTTGAGTAGTATAATAACTATATGTATTAATTCATACAATTATATTTATTGGAAGATGATCTTTAGAAATGCCCCCCACCCCAATTTAGTAACTGTAGAGTTTTTGTATTGATTTAAATTTTAAATATTTCGATTTCATTTGCAGTCTCGATTATTCATTATTAATACTAGAAAAACTGCCACAAACCTACACAAGGGTAACGTGTAAACATTAATAAGTAACTCCCATTAAATTTGAAAGCAAATCAGAGATGGGAGCTAAAGGAAAAAAAAATCAATAAATATGGAATATATATTCAAGAGGATAAATTTGACACTTCTAAATACGACATAGTTGATTGAAAAATATAATATCACCACCACGCGGCGATAAAATATCAACTTCACAAACAAACGATACGAATTATTATTCGAAAGAAGTAATAAAATCAAACAATAACTCCCGAAAGAGAATAATTAATTCCCCCGATCGCAAATTATCTTTAGTGCTAAAGATAAAGGGACAACATTAAAAATAAGGGAAAGGAAAAATAAGTTTATTGCATTTGGAGTGGGGATAATGCGAGCGATTTCGGCGGTTGCAGTGACAAGAAAGTGCTTGCAGGGGGGAGCACGCGAGTGTTCGTCACGTGACTGGATGTCGAGAGGCCTAAGTGTTTGGAAACACGACAGAGTCGCGTGTGGGATGAGTACAAGAGAGTTGAATCCGAGGGATCGGAACTTAATGGAAATGAGAGTCCCATTTAAAAAATTGTTTAAAAGATTGAAAAGTTTGAATATCGAACATTTTTTATTTCTGCACGAACAAAAAATAACTCCAACTGTAATTAATTGTAATTACAGTTATTGTATATTTATTTAAGTTTTGTTTAAATGGGGATCAGAAAAAAAAATGTCGTCAAAATGGTAACATTTGGTGAGAAATGCGTCAATTATAAGTAGTTATAAGTTGGTTGGTTTGTAAGCTCAACTTATTTTTTGTAAGCACAATAATGGCTATTCAGGCCGGAACTTATAGTTTAACGTGGATTCCGACCTACAACGAACATCCATTGCCAAAACACGGGATTTGAACCAGGCACGTTTGGCATGCGAGGCCGCTAACCTCACAGTCATCAAGTAGGCTATAATAATTTTAGAAAAGAAAATCATAAAAATGTTTGCAAATTCTAAAACTTTCAACGCTGTTTCTTAAAATACTGCTTTTTTTCCCCCCTTCATAAAAATGTACCTTTTCCTCAGAGTTTGTCCAACGTTTCGTTTTGAGACTTTTTTTCATAAGAGACATACGATTTTGTACAAAAATAAATTGCACTAGTTTCCAAAAATTATTGAGCTAGTTTATTTTGTAAAATTTTAATCAAATATTTCAAAACATCAAAAATTCTATAATAACTTTTGATTATAAAAACATATGCCAGTCTATGCATTAGTGTTCCAATATTGCCCGCTTATAACCAATACATAAAATTTAAAACCAATGCTATGAGTAGTTTCTGAAGAAAAGGTGCATCAAAAAACCCTTTTTAACATGCATTAGAAGGGAACCCTCCAACCCTCTTTAAATACAAAAAAAATACACTATTTCAATTTTGAAATTTATTTTGCTGTAAATAAATGTAAACGAATTAAAAAAAAAAACCTACACTATTTTAACCTTACAATTATTTTGCCGTAAATAAATGTGAAGCAATAATATCAATGTTCCTTGCGTTATTCTGAATCTAGGTAAGGAATATATGGACATTTTTTAAAACTATGACTAAACAAAATAAAGTTTAGCGATACCAAACAAGTCTTCTTATTAGAAGCAAAAGCTAACAGAATTTATTATCCGTAACTAAATTAAACTAACTAGTATATAGCGTTTACGTAATAAGATTATCCTTAATTCTAACTCAAGACGATAGTAATGTTAGTTAAACTAGTTAGTTCTTAAAATTAATAATTAAGTCTACGAAAATACTAATTACACTACATTTGGAAACTTCACGTCAACTAATCGTGATTTAATAAAGATGATAAATATCCAAAATGATATCGTGGAAGTTTTATTTGAACGACACCTTTATTTTAATAATTCAATTTTGAATGGAGACAACTTATGATTATTCATTAAATTAGTTTCATTGAAACATTTATCTAATACATTTCTAAAGTAATGAATATGATTAAAAAGAGCATTGCACACAATTTCTCTACGCACACTAATTATATGCAACAATACTAAATGAATAATAAAGTTCGAGAATTTGTAAATAAGTGTGCATAATGTAAGAATGTTTGACAAATTAAATAATTCTTTTTAGTTCGCAATTCTTTTTTAGTTCGCAATTCTTTTTCGTCTAATTCTTTTTTAGTTCGCAATTCTTTTTCGTCTAATTCTTTTTTAGTTCGTCAAATACTTTTAATTAGTGTACATAGTATCCGAAATACAAGCTTTTAAGTAATGGCCATTGTTAGGTTTATCTGGTACTTCCAGAATTGTGGAGAATGTCCCCAACCTATAAAAAATGCTCGTGTAATGAGTAATCAGGACCAAACCAAACCAGTCAGTTGAATTATTTAACTACATTATTCAATTTTAAAAGGGAGGCACAATATTAATAAAAAAATGGAAAAAAAAAAAAAAAAAAAAAAACGGTTTGAACATGTCGCACAAACAATAAGACTATACGCAAGAATGGTTGTGTTGTTTGCAAGTGAAACACTATTTTCAAGTTTTTACAACTTGGTCAGATAAGATATTTTTTTAATATTTCCGTCAACGGCGCCATCTGTCGTGAACTTTTAAAATTGTTGGACATAATTGATTTGAAGTAGAATGCAGCACGGTACATTTCTAATGTCTTTTTTTACGAATACCATTTAATAAATACATTTTAGCTCCTTCTTTTAACACCCTGCATTAGAAATGTGAAACCAATTTCATTTGGAGTGAAATTCTTACTAACATTATTTCGCGCAAAATATTCAAAGCTTTTCTTTTTCTTCTTCAGTTCTACAATCCATAAACTCTAAGCCCCGTCTTAAAGTGTAATTTCCATTACGAGAGGGGATGATCCAGAAGATCCCGATTTCTAAGTTATCTCTCCATCCTCCAACAAATTCTTGTTGAACTTTCGAGACACATTCAACATTCCGCTTGAGCCGGCAAATACAAAAACCTCCCTCTTTGAGTTTCTATCTCAGTTCGAAGTTATCATGCATGGAAATTGGCCGGTGCTTTAATCTAAGCCTGATTCATTTTACCCTGGAGGTGAACTTGATTCAAACCCCAACCTCCTCCTGATAAAATTGCAACGCGCTTAATTCCTTCGCTGAGGAAAAATCTTGAGAAAGGGCGGCTTTTGTGCTCAGCAGTTCGTTCAATTGACCCCTGTGTTCAACAAAAGATGTTCATTTTGCGCGGCTTTGTGTTGTGAAGTGTGGTGTTTCCGGGAATCGATTTAAAGTTAAAGCCCCTCCCCCCTCTCTTCCTTGAAAGATTCTAATGTTTCAGATAGCGGCTTTATCTTTCGCGATTAACTTTTAGCGATGCGATGAGATGATATTTTTCCCGAGTTGCACCTTAACGAATAAGACTTTTGGATCAAAGACGGAACGGGTTTCTAGTGCTATTAAGTTGTGTGGTGTTATTGTTTAAATGAATATGCGTAAAATTATAAATTAAAAACTTATCCTAATGCAACGGATGAGTTATGAATAGGTAACATTTTATGAAATGTGTTGATAACAAAATCCAAGAGGTACTAAATTATGAGTGAATCGGAATGGAATATTTTCAATCTAAATTATATTCTGCTTTGTGTTGTGTTTTGTAGACATTTGTTTGAGAATTAGCAGTATTTCAACTTAAATAGCTTTTGTATTATTATGCTGCTTATGTACTTCAATAAATACGAGTAAGGCAAAAATATTAAACTTATCTTATTAAACACATAGCGTAGTCAATAGTAAAATTAGTTATGATTATTACACTTGCAATGGGTGGTTTTTTTTTTTTTTTTTTTTTTTTTTTTTTATCATAATAGAAGTAATAAGCCTATATTTGAGACTTAAGATTTTAAAATTAATATATGGTAAATTTTGGTTAAGTACACTTTTCGAAATAAATAAACTGTAAATTTACATACAAATTTTGCCAAATACGATAAAACTCTCTATTTCAAACAGTTAAACATATATATGGTAAAAAATGGGCTCATTTAAAAAAAAAAAATTTATATTTTGTAGGTACAATTTATTTTTTTATTTTTTGCAACATAAAATATTTTTTTATATAAATTAAAATATATTTTTGCTTCACTAGTTGTATCTTGTGTGCTTTAATTATCGTTAAAAATATAGTAAAATGTTCTACAAAATTTGAGAAAAGTGTACATAACCAAAAGTTATCATGTCGAGTGATTTTAAATTTCAAAGTCTAAAATATATAGTATTCTCACTAGTTGTCCTATAATAGGTTTATTTGAAAGTCATGTTGAGCCTAAGTATCGATCTGTTTCAAAGTAGATAATGTGATCAATAGTAGTGAAGAAATAATAAAGTTTAATATTTACAAGAATTGTTATACCTTTCAAAATATATTACTTCATTAATTATAAATAAAAAAAAGAAAACAAAACTCAAATTAATACTTGCATTTCTAATTCTAAATAGATTTTTTTAACAAGCTAATGCATTAATGGAGCTAATATGTCAGAAAAAAAAAAGTAACAAATAGTAAATATGGATTTTTAATATCAATGGAATAGTGATTTCCTGGGAAACTTGTTAACATCTTTTTTTTTTTATCATCGACTTGAAAGGACAAAAAAAAAATAATCTCGAAATCATTTACTCTTTCAAGCATTGGCGATCCATATGTGACAAGAGGTAGCTTGTTAATATTTCAGAGGGTGTATAAAAAAAACTCCCATTTTTTTACATTCATTGCTAATTAGAGCATAAAGTCGGGAAATAGATAACGAATATAGTTTTTATATTCTTTAAGGGAGTTAAAAGGGACGATAAACAGCTGAGTATTTTTATGTCCGTTGTGACGTGACGAAATTATTTTCTTTTCTTGTGATATAAGTAAATGAATATTTTTTTCCTATTTTTTTTTCTTTAATATTACTTAATAATGCTTATGCTTTAATGAGAGTTGATGAAAGGTTTTTAAAATATTCTTTAATGGGCTTCCGTTATCTGATACTTCTACTTCGCTGTTTTTAACGTAAACTGAAAAATGTTTTGTTTAAATTTATCCTTTATACAATATGGAATAAATTCTTACGTATTTAAAACAATTCTAAATATCTTGTAGAAAGAAATACCTGTTTTACTTTTGTAATTATTATATTGCGAAAAATAAAACGTTATTAAAAATGTAATAATAGTAAATTTGAAAACACAAATTCGATCACTTTTGAAAATACCTCAAAATATTTTGAGTAAACCCTAAAATCGCTTAGGTGAAATTCTTTAAGTGTAAGCAAATGATTGACACTAACTGATAAATATCTCCATCATAGAATATTAGTTAACATATTGACAGTTAAAATTAGCTTCAATGTGGGATAATTTATTTTCAAGAACTTGAATAACTATATAATATATAGTATTCCTAGTTATTTGAGGAAAACAGTAACACATTACAATTTAAACAAAATTTGGATAAAATAATAATAATATATATTAACTGGATGCATACAATAGAGAATATGCTTGTAAAATAAACCATAAAAAGATCATTTTAATTAAAAATTGCAATAATTATTAATACAAATTATGGACTATCTCCATTTATTAAATAGATATCGCAACAAGATAACCCAACTACAGTGGCAGGGTTACATAGTTTATTGACGCTTCGCGAAAATTGAGCTTTTTGGACTCAGCCGCTGTCTCGGTCTAATGCTTCACACTAGAGGGCGTTGTGGATGTTGGAAAGGGGAGAGAAGGGTTTTGATCAATATAATATTAAGCCTCACTACTTACTTAATATATGTTTAACATAATTTTAAATATACTTTAATGGGTAAAAAAAATAAATAAGGGAATGCAAATTAAAGACGATTTATAAATAAAAATTAAAAACTAAAAAAATATAATTTAGGTACATAACATATATATGTATGATTGAAGTATTTTTTCGTTTCACATTGTCAACAGCATTTTACTGCAGCAAACATAATAATATTATTTTTAACAATAACTTTATAAAAAGTTTAATTTAATTATATAACCAACTATAAATTAAGAGACAAAAAATTATAATTTGTGTATATAATACATAATTGTTCGATTCAAATATTATGCTTTTGTTCCACATATAAATAAAATATGATGCAGCGTAGAGTATTATTAAAACGTATCGTGCAAACAATTATACATATTTTTCTGTTTATTGCAAATAAGCAGTTTACAATCTCTTTGAAAACGTACTTAAGAAATATCTTTATTATAATTATTTCAAATATTTATATTGTTAACAAAATATATTTTTAACAAACATTCTTTACTCGTAAAAAGAAATCTTTAATTTGTAAGAAAAATCCCGTTAAACAAGTTCTCATTTCTCTAGGGTGCAATAGAGAAAGCCTCAAATATAAAAGTTACAGCATTCTTTACCCAAAAAAAAAAAGGATCTTTAAAATTTAAGATGTTTCTTTCTAGTGAATTATTAAGGGACATTTTTCTTGGAATTCCAATAAAATCTTTGAGCTTTCTACGCTGATAAAATAAAAAAACGCTTTTTTTTTTTTTTGGCTGGTATTAACAGAATCGATTTCCTAAATAGAAGGTTTTATGTTGTCTATAATGCTTCGAAGTAATTACAATCGTAATTGAAGTACAACGTATGTTTCACACAAAAATTGCAAATGTGAATTAAAATAAAAGATTTTGTATGAATTTAAATATTATTAAAATTCATACAAAAGTTCAAATATGCTTTTCATTAATATTTGTAATAATTTAGTTGATTGGTAAATATATCTAGAGAATCTTTCAAGTTAGGTTTGTAAAGTTAAAGAAAAAAAAAGTGTCAAATTTTACGATATGAAACTACGGGTGAAGCATTGTCCGACTAACTAAAAACAAACATAACGTTAAAGTAGCAAATAAAAGGATTATTATTATCATTAAATGATTATGATTTGATAATAATAATATTTGTTTTCGTAGACATATAGCAATTTATTAGAATTTTTTTAACTTTAAAAGTAGAAAAAAATAAAAAAAAATAAAAAATTTCTAAAAACTTTTGTTTTTATGTTTTTAAAAACGTGGCAAAATTTATTTTCCTTTCCAATCCATTAGACCGAGTGACACTACTTTATTGCTTTCACAATTCCGATATTGTTTATAACTTTTACATAAATAAAAAACTATCATTAAAAGTGATTGAAGAAATAATATGGAATTAGAATTAACCCAATATCTGCATTATGCATAATTATTTACAAATTCTGGCTCGTAAAAATACCTTAAAAGATCTGAGAAAATATAATGCAAGTCTATGTTCCAAGTTAAGTAAGTAATATCTAGTGATTTTTCAATTTTTTTACCCTAATATTTTACTTTCACATACGAAGAAGAGCATGTGATCTTTATTTACAAAGGTGTCGCCCTGGAAAATGTGACTTAAGAAAAAGTTTGGAAAACATTAAAAAAAAAAAAGGGGGAAAAAAAAAAAAAGAGAAATTTCTAAAAGATTTTTCATTCGATGAAATATGTCCAGGTTTTTACCGAAACGCGTGACTTCTTTCCAGATTTTTTTTTTTTAATATTTTTTTCTCTTGAATAAGAGATGACAAAAAAAAAGTGCTATGATTTTTTCCCCCAATTTTCTCTTGAGGCGAAGAAGTGGAAAGAGTCGCAGCTGTTATAAGTTTCTTGGAATTTTCCTCCGGATTTGGAAAGATCTCGGATTTCTATATACCGTCATGTTTTGCTGTAGAATTATGCATTTCATTCAGTCCGAATTCGATGCCGGAAATTTATGCACTAGTCAGGTATGTTAACATAACTCAATCAGTAGTTGAAAAAAGAAATAGTTTTATTAACTTTTGAGTCCGCACCCCAGCGTTTGGTTCGATAGTAAAAGAACTGGTAATATTAACTTAGGGAAGTATTTAATAATAACATTGTTGACTTTTTATAGGGAACATGCAATAACAAACTATTTCTAAAATTGTTATTATTATTGCTGTTATTAGCAATGGGATTTATGCAATTTAATACCATAAATTTTAAAAGTTGCATCTCCTATTTACACAAATTCAGATCAAATATCCTTTTCCGAGTGCAAAAGCATTGACAGACTAATACTGGCAAATGTAACTTTGCGTTCTGCTACATATAATTAGTGGTGTACAGATTTTTCGTAAGGAATATGTCTTTAATATTTGAGCTGCAACGATTTCATTTACATAAGACAAAAATGACTTGGTATTTCAAACATGTAGCGAAAACAAGTAATGTATAACTGCCATAGCATTTAGAAGCATTGGCCAATCTCAAGAATATCAGTGAGTCTTGTCCTATATGCAGGATATTCATAAATTAGTCGGGCAAAACGAATGGTTTATTAGGCATAATTGTGAAGAAGAACACAGCGAAAGACCCAAACTTTTTTGCTTTTTTCATAAATGTTCGATGAAGCTGCCTTGAATTACCGTGCAAACGTCCCATCGGTAAATTAGTCCTTGCCAGATGTTAGTGAGCATTTTCACGTTGATCAAATCAAGTGCAGTGGTGATTTCATTTCCGGAAGTGGCGGATGATAAACATGGTCTTTGGCAAATCCGTTGAAATCTGGGTCTGGTGATGGTACTGGCCATGAAATAATCTTTGTAGCAAATTTGTATTACAGCACTAACACGTTGAGAGCTCTGTCAGCCATCGGTGGCTGACACTGAGCTTTCCGATTAGGCCTTTGGTGGCAGACAGTGTAAAATATAATATATAACTTTAAAAATAACATTGTTTTTAAGTAATTACTGAAACTTTATTTAAATATTATTTCATTTTTATTTATTACAGGATTATATCATTAAGGCAATTTAATGGATTTTATTGAAATTAGGTAAACATAAACGGTTTTCCTTCGCAGGTATCACAAAATGCGACATCTTGTTTAGTCATTTTTCCCGCCATTGCTCTACCATATTGTGCCGCATTTTTTTCATAACATATTGTTTCGTCGTAAAAGGAACCTCGGCCGCGAGCCGAACAATAAACAAGACAAAACAGACTTGGCGCATAACGTGTGAAATGAATGCCTATAAACATTTCATTCTTAAAGTAAATATCTTCTACTGCGATCATAAACAATGACACTAATATATTTACACAGCTGTATCGAGTAAATTTCAATTTGTTAGTAGTGCGCTTCGCATTGCTATCACCGCTTCTAAGCAATGCGCGTGGCCTGACGGGGATTTCCTTAAGAATTCGCGTGGCGCTCAACGTGTTAAGGAATGAAGTGAATTTATTGTGGAAGCGACATAATGCGCCGTCTTCTAAAACTGAAGCATATCCAAATATACGAATCCAGTAAAGGATTTTTAAGCAAAGAATAATGGGTCAAACAGATTAGAAGAACGTCCGGCGCTATCCCTCTTAGATTGCATACTCGTAGATGGCATGAGGATTTTGGAATTTCCATATCCTGCCATCTCTTTTCACTTTTGCACAAACTCTTCCATCAATCCACAAACTTGGGGAACACCAACACTAATCTGCATTTGAACCGGTAACTTACAATTGCTATTTCGCACTTTATTCACTCACGAGATTGACCAAATAATTTGTGAGCACCCTGTATGGCCGCGAGCCGAACCTTTTCAACTAGAAAGGGGCTTATAACAGAATCCCGTCTGTCTAAATTTACACTTTTCTTTATCATTTGGAATTCAAATCTCCGTCTTCTCCAAACATGGCAGAAACAGGTGACGTAGTGTTAGATGCCCAATTTCCTTCAACACAGAGCCTTCGCCAATCTCGCCACTCCGTTAATAACTTTTTACCTGAGAAATAATTTCCGCGTAATACGGTTACTGAATTTCCGTTGACGAAAGTAATTGCGTTTCAGTGGGAAGAATCGCTGTTGCCATTCTGCGGAGAAGAAACTATTGAGATATCTTGGCATGTGGCCATCCCAAAAGGCTGGTCTCCCAAGGCACGGTTCCAGTGAACGGACAAAGAATGTGCGGACAAGAAATCCTTTTCAATTACCTCGTCTTTTGTTTTAACGTGGTTCAAACGCGATTAGTTTTGGAGGTAATTTGGTTATTTCCAAGAGTTGGCAAGTTATGCTAAAGAATACTGAAAATTATACAAGATTTTTTTTTTTTTTTTGTAGGTTTTAAAAGTTTGGTTGAAATTTAGTTTTATTATGATGGACGTTGAATTTATATAACTGATTTTTAGAGGAGTTCTTAAATTTTTAAAAAGCTTTGAATAACTACTATTCAATTCTAACTTACTGTATTTTTTTTTTTTTTTTAATGTTGGGCCGTATACTTCTAACAATGGTTCATACTATTTAGCAAATTATTGTGGGTGATTTTTTTAAGAAGTAAATCCTATAACCTGTCGTCGGACTCTATTTGATCGGAGAGGGGCATGAGTTTCATTCCGCCAACTAGTTATACATCAAATATATATATATGTGTGTATGTATATGTGTATATGTATATATGTGTATATGTATGTGTATATATGTATATGTTTTTGTATATGTATATGTTTTTGTATATGTATATGTGTGTATGTATATGTTTTTGTATATGTATGTGTATATATATATATATAATATGCGTATATGTATATGTGTATGTGTGTATGTGTATATATATATTTTTTTTTTTGAAAATGTTTTTCCTTTTGACGCCTCTCATGATGTTTATTACTTGACCGTTGCATAGATAAACTTAGTAAAATGTTTATTATTTTTCCTTGTGCCGTATCAAGCACATTTTAATTAACTTCAGTGAACGAGAAGTCTACGTATTGAGAACGGCAGGATGAAAATCCTCCAGCGAATCATTCTTTTTAAAACCTTTATTTTAACCTTTATTTTGTTTGTTGGTTGGTTGTTTTCAGATTATCTGGCGCCGTCAGCAACACGAGGGCTATAATGAGCCGAAACATTCATCATTAGACAAGCCAACATGCATTTGCAAACACCCATGCCTTACACGGGACTCGGAACCCGCAACCTCGCGGTCTAGAAGCTAGCACGCTAACCACTATACCGTTTGGTCGGCTTTATTTTGTTTGTTTGTGTGACGGCTAAATCTGAAGAACAAACTTGTCGTCAAACTTATCGAACTGAAACTTGACGGAGAGGATCGTTGTCGATGGCAATGCATTCAATTAAGTTTTGGGGTTGTCACTAAAAAGCCGCTTTTATACAAGCTTCTTTTAACGCTTCGGAAGATAAATTAACTCATTTGTCATTCAATAGCACTGAAATGTAGCAAAATGTTTATGTTTGTTTATCAATTTTATGGTATGTCACTAGAAAGTCGCTTTTAAACACGCTTCTATCACTGCTTTGAAGGACTGATAAAGACCATTTGCCATCATCCAATCGAGCTTTAACTTGGTAGATAGATTCATTATCGGTGAAAATGCATTATTCAAAGTTTTTGAGGCAAAAAGAAGAAAAAAAAAAGGTAGATAGCACGTAATGTAAGGTTTTCTTTAATGATTAAAAATTATGCAAAGTCAATATGAGTTTAAAATCACTTCAATAATTTGAAATTGCTTATAACTTGTTGCATATAAGTTGGTAATGCATTAAAAATCGTGTTTTCTTAACTTTATTGTTTATAAAACAGGGTTCGTGTGCGCAAAGGCTACATATGAACCATGCTGCTATAAAACATGGACACTTGTCTACGTTTTAAAAATCATATTTTTTTTCTCATTTAATGATATCTTTTTATCATTTAATACTTACACAGTGTAAAATTTAAACTTTTAAATGACTAGTGATATGTCAGGTAAACATCGTTCATAACTACCAATAGCTATTCACTAAAAATATACATTCGATTGTTTCACTACTCTATTTCGCGACCTTTTAACTTGTAAAGGCTCTTGCATATTTAATGACACATAATTCTGTTTCTGATAGGCACAACATGAAACGAATAACATTTTATAAATTAAGTTTACGAGAGAAATTTAGTATCACTTTATATTGCTCTTTTTTAAAACCTTAGAACGCTTTTCGAAATCATTTATATTTACTTCGATTTTGTGTGTATGTTTGTCGATTCCAATCTGAATACCCCCCCCCCCCTTACCGTCATTCAATCGATCTGAAACTTGGCAGATAGACTCGATGTCGATGACAATGCATTCTTCTAAACTTTATGAGCTGTCATTGTTACTAAAAGGTAATTTTATGGAATACTAGTAGGACAATTTCCAATCGCACTGAAATAGCATTTACGCGATCGTTGAAGAAACACTTTCTTGTTGCCAAAACTGTTTTAATAAATAAATAAATAAATAAATAAATAAAAAAATTGTTTTAAGAAAAACAAATAAAATATATTTGTAGGTGAGTGCTTGTATTCACATACATTTTTAAAAGTAGATTTTAAAAATAAGATTCCAACACACGCTGGCAATAGAAGGGACGCTTTGTTAATGAATATAAAAATTGGCGATGCATATAAAGTATTTATATATTAAAAAGTTTGTTTTTATATATCATTTATAATACATACTTAACGCACCGACTCACTATATTTTGTAAATACAGGTAATTTTTTTTTTTTTTTTTAATTATTTGATGTTATCATATGAACATTAAAATATTCCGCAAAACACAATACGAAAAATAATACATTCTCAACTAACTATACATTTTTAACAACTCGGTCCTATAAGCCCCTACTCTTGGCCCTCCAAACTATAATATTTCTAACACAATTTCCCCTCTCTTTTCGCCTCAAGAACAAAAGCGAATTTATAGAGCTATTTGTCACTTATTTCAATATTCTTCCATAAAAAGAACATGGGACTCAACCGAGCAGTATCTTTTCAAAAGCTCCCATTGGAAAGAAGAAAAAGAACTGCCTTCGCTCTATCAAGTTACAGTCGCCGTTTAATTTTATGATCCGTAAACTTGACCTGGATTTTGAAGGCTAATATCCGCAATGGGCTCCCTTCGCCATATTTAACCCCGGAGAGAAGCGATAGTTTGCGCTGTTATCCGCATCTGGGTTTACTAACCCTTCCCCTAATCCCTGGAAATAAATCTTCGGCGCTATTTCACATATCATTGGCGCAAGAGGGGGGGAATTAAACGGAGGGTTAAACAGAAATTAATCGAGTTATTAATTACGCATAACCAAGAATGGGAAGAGGCTTCCATTAAAGTTCGATCGCCATTTGTCAAAATTGTACGCGTGTATGTACTCGTGTATGTGTACACTCGGGTTGAATAGATTAGTGTCAATCTATCGTTGGCACTGATGATTAGTTGCAAGTTCTCCAAGTTTGATGAAAGGCTGAATAACTTGAAGGACGGATTACGGGATTAATGCGGCTTTTAGTGCATGATTAATAATTGGAATCGATGCTGCTACTGCACTGCAAACTTCATTCGTTTATATTTAGGAGTTTGAGTTTGTTGGCGAAATCGCTCACCAAAAATTATCCTTCTTAATATCAGTTTATTTTTAAGAGTTATTGTAGAATATTTTAACTGTAAACTTGACATTTTTATTTATATAATAGGGATCTATTCATCTGTAATTTAATTTTTACCACTATGGACAAACTTAATTATTTAAGCAGCGAAGAAGTAGGAAAACACACTGTTTTAGTATAATTCAAAATTTAAGCATGTTATATTTAATTATTTTTTTCTATCGAAAAATAAAAAGAAAACCATCTAACAAATGTGAAAGTCACATAATAATAATACATTGATTCCCATAGAATGCATCGTGACTATAGTTATCACTTTATAGTTAGTAGTCGTGAGTACACTTCTATAGTATCAGAGTTTTACTTGCATTATTGTAGTACACCAAGCAGTAATATACCAAGGGGGTGCAAACATAAAACACATCGATTTTTATGCGATGATTTTTGTAGTTTGTTGTATTGAATATTTTGCGCAATAGCAGTACGAGGGATAAATCACTTCGAGACATCGTCAGCTCAAAAACAAGGCTACTGTGAACACTAGTTTTGATTAGGATGGGAGACCAGAGATTACTTTCAAGATCAAACTACACCGCGATTGGGCCGTAATTATAGAAGACACTGGAAAACTTCCACCAGACAGTCCAATAAATGACACGAGACTGTCAGTTATAATCGCAATCGTTGCTACTCTCTTTGGAAACATTGACTGCATACTGCAGGACCCGGCTCCTTGAATATTCGGTGAGTAGTCATAGTTATGACGTATGATTGTGTGTGGGGAGAAAGAGGGTGCTTGAAAACTGTTTTGAAAAACTGGTTTTACATAAGTCCTTAAAACAACATTTTAAAGTTATGTGACGCCTCCAAGAAAGACTTCTTGCCCACGAAAATGTATTTTATATATATATATATATATATATATATATATATATATATATATATATAAAAAAAAAAATTGCGATTTTAGAACATATAGTCCGAGAGGCGACTGCAATTTTTGGACCTCATCGAACATCATTCTGAATTTTTTATAGAAATTGGAGAAAAGTGAGTTGATTACGAATCCACTGGTCTGCCGTGGCAAAAATAACCGAAACTGATCAAAAATTGACTTGGAATGAGTTGAACTAAAACCGATTGCCAAATATGTCCTAACTTGCCAAAAAGAGAACAAACTTTTTCGTCTAGCAACTCACTTCATTTTGATTTTCAATGAGAAAAAGCGCAAACGATTTCTGATCTTTGTCTCGGAAAACTTATATCTTTTAAAAGTAAGCCAAATTGGCGACATCAGTTACGTCATAAGTGACGTAATATTTTTTGCCAACTTGGCTCCCTTTTAATAGATGCAAGTAGACAATCGCCAGATATCGGAATCGTCTGCAACCTTCTTAATTGAAAATTAGAGTGAGGGTTACCAAATAAAAAAATAAAAAAATAGCTCATTATTTGGTAAGTTACGGCTCATTTGGCAATTGAATTTAGTTCAACTTATTAAAAGTCGATTTTTGACCAGTTTCGGCCATTTTTGCCACGACAGACCAATGGATTCGTAATCTACTCACTTTTCTCTAATTTCTATAAAAAATTCAGATTGATGTTCAATGCAAACATTGCAGTCGCCTCTCAATCTATTATGGAAAGTAATTTCTAAATGCACTGGGCTAGAAGATTATAACACAGCGATTACAGCGATTAATGGTCCTTACTAAGACTTCATCTTAATTATGTATGTTATTGTTACTTATTCTTTTAATATCTTCAAGTGGGAGAGGTGAAGAGGAATTTATAATGTTGTCTGTATAAAGTTGTAAATAGTGACGCATTATTTTAAAATTCTATTGTAATTTATTTTATCTTATTTTATTTATTAACAGCGATAATACAGGTTAGAAAAAGGTGGCAACACCTAAAGCGATCGGGAAATTTCGAGATGTTTCTTTTATTTGTAGAGTTGGCTGGATGTTTCTAGAATGTTCCCACTCTCTTGCGTATATAAGACCGCAGATCGGGAAAGTTTTCAGTTTGACTTTGGAACTCGATGAAAGTTGATCGCTTTGTTTACCTACTAGAGTGAACTTGCATAATCGCTGTATTCGAATTTGTTGTTATTGAAGCTTGATATTGTTTGCACTGTTCTTCGATTAAATTACGCGTGCCTTTGAAGAGCGAATAAATAATAGTTTTTATCTAATAAAAACTGTCCCATCATTGCCTATGTGAAAAATTTACAACAATGTATCACCTCTTCACCCGCAATTCAAATAACAACATTGTGTGATTCAGAAAGCAAGCGTAGTGCACGTTATTCGAAGGAATTTATTCAGGATAAAACATTGAACAAAACAAGAAATTGCAATGCCTGCAATCAAAGTGTCAGGAATTCAATCAAAGTGTCTAGTTGTTGTTGGTTGCTTTTCAGATTATCTGGCGCCGTCAGCAACACGAGGGCTATAATGCGCCGAAACATTCGTCATTAGACAAGTCAACATACATTTCAAACACCCATGCCTAACCCAAAGTGTCTAGTAGAACTTGAACACGAAAACCGGTCCTTGAACAAATCCGTTTTCTTCTTCCGCCCTCATTAATACAGCCCTGACAGCGTATCATATTACAATATAACTTATTATTGAAATGTATCATTTGAACATCAGTGTTTCATACAATATTCATTTAATTTATACTCTACTCTGTCAATCCCCTCCCTTTATTTGAGGGAAAGTAAAACTATCCACCCATGCATAAAGAGCTGCACTATTCATGAGAGCTACTTAGTGAAATCCATCACAACTTTCCCATCCGAATAGAAAGTATCGCCGTTGAAACAAACTGCCAAAAGTGTGTTGTTTCAGCCAATCAGTCGCGGATGAAGCAGATTAAATATTTAAACCAAATGAGTTGAAATAAGTTATCTTACTAGTAAAGGAATAGCTAATGCCTACAAAAACCAGATATGCGTAGAAAGAGAACCCGCCAAGTATAATGATCCGTTAAAAATGTTATAAAATCGAATGGTCGCCACTAAGCAGTCCCAGTTCATTTCTTTGAGGTACTTTGCGCACCATCAACTAAATTAGGATTTTTGGCAGAACCCTTTTAGGAAATCAGTGCTCTATAAGATAGAAATTGTATCGAATAAATATCAGTTCAAATCATCGTGTGCAAAGTAAAAAAAAAAAGAAATGCTCCTTCTTGTCGCATCACCACAATGTAGAATAATCGACAAGTTCACTACTCACTCTCACTTACTTATCTTTGCTTTGGAAGAATCAATACATACGGTGATGCAATATTGCACAGAGGGTCTACATTGCTCTTTTCAAAATATTAAGAAATATTTTCCTCACTTTTTATTTTAAACACATTATAATTTTAAAAGCACTTTGGCACTACATTGAAGCAAGGACACAGTCTGTTAAAAAAAAAAAAATTCCACCTTGCACCTAACATTGGTTCCAATTTAGCTGCAACCAACATCTGGTGCTTAGTTTCACGATTTATGGTGCTTACGGTTTGAGGTAGCACCATTAAATCACGAAACTAACCACCAATGTTGGGTGCAGCTAAATGGGAACCAATTTTTGATTCTAGGTGGAACAAAATTTTTAACAGTGCACATATACACATGTTCACAGTAAAAATTAAATTACTCCTTCATTTAGTTGAAATATAGATCTCCTTTTCATACTAAGAATTTTTTTTACCCAAATGTAAAAATATGCACATACTAATTTTAACTAAAGTATAATAAAAATGTAAAGCCATATTAAAAGATAAATGATTACTTTACGCATAAAGTACATCAGGAATATTTGATTTACTCACGGTTGAATAAGAAAATAATCGTCTGCAAATAGATTCTCATTTCAAGAGCGAATTGAATTATATATTTTGATTTTGTGACCAAAATTACTATTTTGTAGTTACTTTATTAAAATTTTGATCTAAAGATTTTTGCAAGATTTGTCCGAAATAGCCAGGCTTGATATAATTTTAGAAAATATATCTCATTATCAATTATATGATGAATTATAGCAAAATGTTATTTAGCTATATAATTACACAATTGTACAGTGCCCATATAATACTACGGTGTGTCTGAATTGAACTGTGGAATTGTTCAGAATGTATTATTTGTTTAATATTGTTATGAATATTTCTCACAGCAGTTGACGCAGTTTTTAGTCTTTAAAAACTATAATTCGTTCTTCTTTTGAAGGCTCACAAAACTTCTCCGAATAACATTCAGCTCGCTATAGGTCTTCAACAAAAGTTTCATTGCACGCAATTTCGAATGCAGTGATAATTCAGGCGCAACGAAAGCAAACAACTGTTCTTTTCAAAGCAGCGTCTAAAATTCAACTGAACCTCGATTTCACGCCACTGTCGTATTTGTAGCAGTGCGGGGGTACTTCCTACAAAAATTCAGAGCAGTAGATGATTCCGTACCCGCTGAAAATATCTCGAAATTTCCGACTCAAGTGTTGCCAATTTTTTCTAGCCTGCATTATCATTGTTAACCTTTGGTTAGTCACGTGTTTGACAATTGACACGCAGAATCAATTTCTCAATAGGTGGCAGCCCATGATAAGAGCCTTAATACAGTTTTTTACAAATTAGCCTTAATAAAAGTATTTTATAAATATTTTTTAATTTTTAATTTATTCTGTTCAATAACGATGTGTTTTACATTAAAATACCCACTAACTTTGATATTTAGTCACAAATTTAATCGTATGCACAAAATTTTTAATTTGGGCGACATTTGTCCCCCAATCGATTAACCGCGAGACAAAAGGTCGCGCGCTTTACCTAGGATTAACAAATAAGTTCAATAAAATAGAACTTTAAAAAAAATATATTCAATTATATACAAATTACTTACGTAACAATATAAATACACATTTAAAAATCTATGTCCAGTAGCTTTTGATACCAAAAGATTTCCTGGAAGTTTGCTTATGAATACATAAAACATCCCCACCACCTTTTTACCTAAAAAACACACCTTTTAAGTATATTCTGTATAATACGAAATGTATCTCCACACACCCATTTTTTACCATGCTATTCATGTATATATATCTACGCTAAAACAATCTTTTCACACTGGCTTATTACAAGAGTTAAATATTTAAAGGGAAGAAAATGCATTTCGTGTGGCATGTGACGACTTCATTTCGCAGATTGTGTTTCTTTCTCATGAAGTATTTAGCTTACTTTCTGCATGTAATGCATTATTTATTTACTTAGTCCAAACTAATGGAAAATGGAAGGGAATGAAACTATTTAGTATACGGAATATCGTGCTCCACGTGAAGCACTAGTACTGTCTCCAAATAAAAAGAAAATATCCTTCTTTTAGTCATTCCATTTTGCATTTAGATATATTGCAATAGTTTGGCGTAGATACTGTGTAACAAAAGAAGAAGTTATCACATTTTTTTTTGTAAAAAAATAAATAAAATAAAATCAGCAGTTTGGATAATTTTATTCATGAATTGAAAATACTTTTCTGGAAGTGCGAAATGGCGAGTTTGTTATGTGCGAGTCTTTGGGACAAGGAAGCATTTTTTCGATTAGATTCGGGTTCTATTTTAAAAGTGACTGAAACGAAATGGTTTTATAATGGAACGGAATTCCCAGATTTCATGCGTTTGCATTACTCACGACTCCCAAGTTATTAATTTGCACTTTAATGTCCGTGGCCTATTCAAAATGCATGTATCCTCGCTGAAAAACTCAGGACTCATATTCAAAGTACGAACAGTCGCGAGCATTTTATGGGACATATAATTATTTTTCTAATAAACTCAAAATAAAGCGAATATCTTTTTTATTCAAGTTTACTTGAAGAAATTCGTATCCTCTGATATACCATGGAACCTACCATTAAGGTTTTATGTCAAAATTGCGAATGCGCATGATATTAAATCATGAAAAAATTATGTTTTTCAGAATTTGCTAAAAAAAACCCAAAAAAACACGGCTCTAACGATAGAAACAACGTGATAGTAATACGTTTCTAATAAAATATATACCAAACGCATTGACTGAAAATGACTAAAACAAAATGATTATACCATGGAGAGGCATTCACAGATTCCATGGCTTCGCATCACACAAGACTCCGTGTCATTAATTTGCAGTTTAATGTGCCGAAATGTCCATGGCCTATTGAAAATTCACGTATCCTTATTGAAAAACTCGTAGGCTTAGCATACTAAAACACTCCCCAGGTCGCACAGCTGTCAATTTCAGAAACAGGGGTTCTGGAAATATTGACCACTCAATCATGGTTGGTTGGTTGTTTTCAGATTATCTAGCGCCGTCAGCAACACGAGGGCTATAATGCGCCGAAACATTCGTCATTAGACAAGCCAACATACATTTGCAAACACTCATGCCTAACACGAGACTCCAACCCGCAATGTCGGGGTCTAGAAGCTAGCACGCTAATCACTATACCGTTTGGTCGGCATCCCCACACAATCATGAATCTCGAGCACCGTTCCGAAATACGATTTTTTTTTAAATAAACGTGTCAAAACAACCAAATAACGTTTTTTTGTTTTTTTACCCTTTTGTTACAGCACTGTATTTCAATTTTTAAATCTCCGCATCTGCATTTCAAAGCATCCGGCACAACACTGGGCTAAATTGCCCAAGATCCTTAGAAAAGGCCCACATCGGGATTGGCGAATGTTGAACTGATATTGTCCAGCGGACTTGTGA
This sequence comes from Linyphia triangularis, assembly GCA_963978545.1. NCBI lineage: Eukaryota > Metazoa > Arthropoda > Arachnida > Araneae > Linyphiidae > Linyphia > Linyphia triangularis. The sequence goes on along the minus strand of OZ021727.1, from coordinate 1,921,554 downwards.
TACTGGGGTAGTGTTCGATTTCTCGCCATGGATGTCTGCAGTCAGTAAAGTCTCTTAAGTTGTAAAAATAAGTACAAAAACTTTTACATGTAGTCTTACTACATCAGATTTCCTGCTTTGAATTTCCGGATTTATTCCTAAACAAGGCAGAGATGCAGTACAGTATATTTTTGCAAGAACTCCTTAAGATATTGCCCCTTGAAATTTAAACTATTAATTTTATTTAAAGAGATTCCTTCACAAATTGACAGGGCAATAGAGAAAGCGACGAAATAGCTCCCAACCCCCCCGAAATTGTGTGAAATCTTACTTCATCACTTCCCCTTCTTATTTTTGTGTAACTTGTTATATGTATTTAATGAAATCTTCAACTATACCCCCACCCCCACGAAAAAAAATCTTGGCCACGGACATGCAAATTGGCAATAGTCCTCTGAGCATGACATATCCCTCATAATATGGCACTATTCGATACAATTAACCAATCATGCAATGTTTATGTATTTGAAATATCTACTGATTTAGTTGGTTGGTTGTTTTTAGATTATCTGGTGCCGTCAGCAACTCGAGGGCTATAATGCGCCGAAACATTCCTCTTTAGACATGCCAACATACATTTACAAACACCCATGCCTAACACACGTAACATCATCACTTATACCTGATTTCTAAATACCTTAAACTGCCATCGTATCCAAGAAAAAAGCTATGTAAAATCAATTTTTGTATCGGAAAGTTTCCAAATTAATCAGGAACTGAATCAATAGTTGCTATCTCTATACCTTTAGATACTTTTAAAAAAGTTTAAGTATAAAAAGTAATCACTTTCATGAGACACACACACAAAAAAAAAAAAAAAAAAGGAAAAAAGAAAAAAAAAAGGAAAAAAGAAAAAAAAAATTCAAACAGGAGTTCATTAATCATAACTGAAAGACACACTTTTATCTATCTAAAAAAAATGAGGTCTAATATTTTACGCGAACAATATATAACTATTGCAATAAATCTTCCATGTCGAAACAATTTATAACAATTTCAAATATCATTTCAAATAAGTCTTCGTGGATCCTGCAGCGTCAGTGATTATTATAACTACAAAACTTTAAATGATATCATTAATTCAATACATAATGATCAAATTATTTCAACTGTCTGTATTCTTCAACCCGAGTAAGTAGCTAATGCAATTTTTATTTATTCCGCAAAGTCTAAATAATTCAATAAACTCAGCAACTTCTATAAAGCTACTGATTTTCTAGAAATGCAGAAGAGCAGGTTTCGTTGATGTTGAACATAATAAAATCAGACCGAAATGGTAATTTATGTAAAATTGACTTTCATAAGTCAGAATAATCTTTCTTAATTTAATTTTAACTTCTCATTTTCGGAATATAAAATATTTTATCAAGCAGAATATTTTGTAAGATTGATTTTTAACGTAATGGTAATTGACTTATACTTATCAATTGCATAGTTAAATAAAATCATTTTTGAAAATTTAGAAATAATTTCTGAAATTAATTATTAGTAAAATTGAATCTAATAGCTTATTAATTTAACATCTCCTGAAAGTTAATATTATATTTAAAATGCATTATAAAATTAATCATTAGAGGCTTTCTGTTTCATATTTTCAATATAATATCTTTTCTCTTCAATGCAGATAAAACTCTAAAATAGCAATTTAAAAACATAGATAAGTATTATTGAGAAGTAAACATCACGACTATCATATTTTCAATATTATGGAAAAGAATTAATTTGTCCATTGAAACATTTCGGTTGTGTCTTCCCGAGATTTCTAGAACTAATAAAATGCTAATTTGTTTACATTGATTCCTTTCTAAAATAAATAACATAATAAGCAGGATTTGATTCGAAAACTAACCTATGATTTTGCACTCGTGTGTGTACAATATTATCTTTCTATTACAAAAACACTTTAAAATAAGGGTTTGGGACATCACATAACTTTCAATTACACAATTTTACTGACGTGTATTGGTGTTATTTACCGTTTTTACATTTTTATCATTCATTTAGAAAAAAAAAAAAAGGAAGAAAAAAATGGTCAGTTTGGCAATAATTTTGGCAAACATTCTTTTATGATGATTTTGGCGATATACTTTTCAAAAATTCGTATTCTTATCCTTTCTTATAAGTGAAACTGAGGAAAGAGGAAAAAACGATCGTTGATGAACGATATTCATAGTAAGATAACTCTGTGTTGACGATAATCGTTTCTCAACTTTTTACGCCATTAAAGCATTTTTAAGGGAATTTCGGAGATGGGGATGTTTAGAACACCTTAAGAGGCATTACCAGATCGATTTTGATCAAAATCGTTTGAACCGAATATATGATGTACATCGACACAACTTAATCGATTTTTTTTTGACCGAATGCTATACCTTCATTACCTTATGTATACATATGGGTAGTAACAATGGCCAGTTTCATAATATTTTTGGCGATAATTATTATACAAAACTTCAAAAAAAAAAAAAAAAAGATGTGGCGATTTTGGCGAAATACTTTTCAATAATTCTTAAATTATCCTTTCTTGTAAGTGAAACAAAGGAGAAGAGAAAAATGGTCATTGATGAGCGGTGCTCAAAAGAAGAGAACTCTGTGTTGAAAACATTCGTTTTCTACTTTTTAAGCCTTTATAGCATTTTGACGGGAATTTCCGAGATTAGGATAATTAGAACACCTTAAAAGGCATTAACACAAGGATTTTTATCAAAATCATTTGAACCGTTATTTAACAATTACTGAAAAACCTGATTTGTTCAATGGCAGCTACCTTATACGCATGCGCAAGTTTGATGAAAACCCCAATTGGAGGAAACCCATGGTCACCAATAACACATTCACCAAATTTGAACATCGTAGGTCAATTCGTTCTAGTTATGCTGACCACAGACAGATATTTTTTCGTGTCAACCTTTTTGAAGTCAGGATGTTCAAAACGTAGAAAAATGCATAAAAATTCGAATATTTTTTGACCGGAAACAATACTTTCATTACCCTAAGTAAACATACGGTTAATTGAAATTAAAAAAAAAAAAATATGATACTGATTAAAGAACCACGAAAATATGCTTTTAGAACAATATATTTGTAAAAATATATATATATTTTCTTATGATACAAAGTTAGGCATCCATATTTTTAAACTAAAAAAAAAAAAATTATACCAATGCATCCTTCTAAAAACAAACAGTATAAAAATATTCGTATACATATTTCGGACAAGCAGTTTATCTTCTAAACAAAACCCATCATTTCTCCCATCCCGAAACAATACGATAAAACATCGCGCAAGAGAATACAACAGAGATCGACATATCTCCTACAGTATTTACTCCCGGCATTCCCGGAGATTTTAGCCAACCGTTCCACGACAACCCTTCACTTTGAATAAACCACTCCCCTTAACACAAGCAACGGTATATGCATCTTCATCCCGGAGCAAATTCCTACACCACCACTGCTCTGTTATTCATGAGACCTTTTTTTTTTCGAAACAAGAAAACTAGTATCGGCCGTAAGTGGAAACATAGTTCTTTAAATTTTATGCTTCCATACGGCGGTTAACAGCCGAAAAGCGTGCAGGTAATAGAAAAAGCGTTACCTAGTTTACACTGTTTCTCGGAGAAATAAAATACCGGGTATTGGAGACTGGAAATGGTCTGTTTCTGGAATAAAATATATAAAATCGCAACTGAAATCGGGTTTTCCCTATTTTGAGTGTTTTTTTTTCCTCCTCTCCTCATTTTGTTTTGAGTGGGGGATGCTGGAATTTGGGTGGCATCAAATTGATGGATACTCGCGGCCGTTTACTTTGATTTCCCTTGTGGATCCCCCCTCCCCTCCTCCCGTCCTCTTCCCCTTCTACCCCGACAGCGTTGAGTTAATATCTGAGCAGTCAAAATGACTCTGTCCCAAAAAATAATTTAGTTGCTTCTTTATTATTTGTCTCGTGTTTCATGATAATTTGTAATTTTGTTTAGTCGGCATGTTTCATTAAACAATCTCACAATTTCCGCAGTTTTTATCCTCTTGAAATATATATTTTAATTAAAAGGTTTTTAAATAAGTAATTTATTATTTGAATACGAGCACAATTTTTTTTAAAAATTAAGTAATGTTTCATTTGAAACTTTTGTTTTTGTTTGAGAGATTAATTTACCAGAAATTGTATGCTATTTATATTTCCATCTCAATAACCCATATATTCGGTCTTATTACATGATATACACGATTTAACAATCCACGTAAAAATATAATTGGGACTCAAATATTTAAGAAGGATTGCCATTTATTATATACCAAGGCTCTTTTAGACCAACTACCACAAATTATCATGATGGTCAGCTCTAGAGTTTGAGGACCATCTGCTTTTAATATTTAACCCATTCATTTAACTAGAAATAAACAAACTATTGTACAATGACGGTCGTAAAGCTTAAATAACTAAATTATTGTCACTAGACAATAGGTAGCCCTGAGTTAACTTCTTTGGCTTTCTTAAAGTAGTATTTACTTATGTCTTAATCGGTTGAAATATTCATCACTGAACCGTTTCAGTCTAGGTTTGATGTAATTTTTAAAATCAAATGTTTATTTTCTGTGGAAAAAAAAAACATAATTATTTACTCTTTAATTACTTTGCTTTTGGTTGAGTTTTATTTCAGAATTCACTTTCGAAAAGATATTGCAAGTTCTCCTTCCTTTATTTCTCGTATCCCATAACAATATATTAATGGATATTTTAAGGACTGTTATTAAAGAAGAGTGGATATTTGATCATATTTGTCTTTTCATTCGTAATTGTGGCATATTTGGATAGTAAATATACTATTTCATTTACACAAAAACAAACAAGTATTTTGCTCCAGGATATTTAAATATTTCGGTTGAGAATATTTTTAGTTGAATTCAGTATTCTCATGACATTGGGACAATTGGTAAATAAAAGAGTTTATTGGTTGGTCTGTATGCTCAACGACCCACTTTCTGTACAATAACGGCTAATCAGGCGGGGAAATACATCTTAACGTAGATTTTGAATCACAACAAACATCCATGCCTAATCCAGAACTCGAACCCGACACTTTCTGCATGTGAGCGCCAGAGCGCTAAACCCACAGCCATCAGGTGAGCGATAAATTAAAAGGAAATACTTATGAATGATAAGTAATTATATTGATGTACCAACAACACTCACATTAGTACACATGGCTTAAATCAACTAGAATTTTTATGGACTCCTTAGCAAGATTTTCATAACCCTCAAAATCAGAACTCTCAGTAACATTTAGACAAAACCACATTCGACAATTCAATATAATATACCCACTGCATACCTAATTCCATCTATTAGTCCAGGCCGCCACTTTAGACCAAGTAACCAGTCGTGGGAGAGATGCCTATTTTGCATAATGGTGGCCTCCATAAGTTAAGCCTGGAGCGGAAACCATCTGGAGTTGTCATCGGGGAGGAAATTGGAACCAGGGAGTGAGCAGCACCAATCCATAAGCACATTGTTGCCAGAGATGGCCACCAATCGATTACAACTTTTAACGATAGTTTGAATGCGAGGCCCCCAATCACCGTGAATTGAATGCGTCTGTAAAGAGGGGGGGGGCTTATAGATTTATCTTCGCCCCCCCTCATTTGGCCATGTTGATTTGACACTAGTAATCAGGGAGGGTTCGATTTGTTAAGTATCCGTTGGTGATAGTGTGTGTCAGATGCTTTGACGACTGAAGAACGTAATGTTTATGTGTCAGGAGAGTAATTGCTTTCGAGATTTGTTGTTTTGCATTTAAATTAGGCTTTTGTGACGGTCAGCAGACATCACGGTAGCAAGGCTTTTTACATAAACAGTAAAAACTAGTTTGATTGTATCAAATGAATCGAAAAAATCAACATCTTATTGATTATGGGAAGGACTTCGGAGTAAAAAGAATTTGGTTTAATATTTTCTTTGCTATAAATTTAAATCCAATAAGATACAATAATTGTGAACGCAAAATAATTCAACAAAACTTTAATTTGTGTTAAGCTGTTTTAGAATAAGTCATCAGAATCAACTTGTTATCTTAAATGGATAATGCATATCAGGTCATACAAAGCTTTGGTGATTGAACAACTGGTGAAGTTTTTGAGATAATAAAAAGTCTTTACGTAGCAATGAATAGTATGAAGGAAAAATATAAATTACAGTGAGAGAGATTTTGAAATTTCCATTTGGAAAAACTAAACGATAAAATAAATTCAAGCAGTTACTTATTTTTCACTACAAACACTAAAAAGGTTTTTTTTTTTTTTTACACGGTCTGTAAGTGTCAAGTTGGTTGTTTTCAGACTATCTGGAACCGTCAGCAACACGAGGGCTATAATGCGCCGAAACATTCGTCATTAGACAAGATGATAAATGTAAGAGTCAAGAATGTAGAGTCAAGATAGTTAAATTGTGACATTTATGTATTTTATTTATGTCGGATTAGATGTGATGTTGCTCTTTGTGCATCAAGTAGATTGCATTGATAAGGTTTGGAATTATTTTTATAACGTGACATTCATGATTTATAATGATGATAAATTTATATTAAATATTAAGGATGGTTTTACTGAAAATCTCGTGTAATAGCTACACAAAATCTATATTGCAACTAAATATCCTTAAATATGAATTTCTGGGAAAGTTCAAAGTGTCAATTCATTCAAGGTATCCCCAAATGATTACTATGTAACGTTTACATCTGAAGAATTCAGATATCATGTTAAGAGGCTGATTATTTCTTCTTCAAACGTGCTTTAAAAGTGAAGCAACATCTTGTTTTAATACGAAACATTTACTAAGCAAAAGTGAAAATTAGAACTAAGTGTCATGAGTGAACAAAGTGGCATGTTCCATATTTGAATATACTCATGTGTGTTCAAAGTTGTTGTTAAAGCACTTAATCAGTCTTTCTGCAAGACTAAATTGCACCAAGGTACATCTATTATCTACTATTTAAACTTTGTGCCTCACTTTCAACGAGGGCAGGAAAACCTTCGCCACCTGCACCAAGTGCCAAAATCATCAGGCCTCTCCTGAGCGCCTCTTGGATTGCATGGGACTCTCTAAGGAGGATCTCTTTAGCAATCCTCTCCTAGTCTTCGACTTCCTTTTAGTCAACGAACTCGTGGATCTTGTCTGACTCCGTCAGACAGCGAGGATTAGCAACAACAACAACAAACTTTATGTGGGAACATTTTATACTCTAAATCATACCACAAACCATACGTAATCGGGAATAACCAACTGAATTTGTTTCTCATCAGGAAATGTGATACTTTCCTTGCTCAATTTATTTTACTAGATGTGCTTGGAATTTATAAAACAAGTTTTTCATTTATTTTTATATATTTCACTTAAAACATCCTCAATTCACGGAGCAGATATTTGTTTAGAAGTCCCAAGTATCATCTCAACCTGCTGAAGCGCCATTAAATTTTTAGGTGAATTTGCTAGACTTCATTTCGGTTGAATCCAATGACACTACAATTCAATTTCCATATTACTCATTCAATAAATTAATTTTCAATGCTTATCCTTTTTTTTAGAATACACACTCGTAATAAAAATTTTATAGAATGTATTGATGCCTTTGTTTCATGTTATTTCTTAAGACTTTTTATTTTTATCGAGTCAATTTTACTTAAAAACTTAGTTTAACAAGGCAAGCCCTTAACAAGGTATATGATAAAAATTTTAACTTTTATTGATATTCAAAGTTAAAATAGTTATAATTTAAAAATAAATAACAAGGTATCAAACTGAGCCTGACTTCTATAGGAATAAATTGATCTAAACTTTTGTAGGACATTAAAAAAAAGTTATAAATAATAGGTGGTTAATAACAAAACCCTATTTAGATCATATTTTTTTTCCTCGAATGTATTGTTCATAGAAATACTGTAAAGAAAATTGATAATTGGTTATCAAATAACCAAAACCTATAAAATTTTTGAAATAGTTGGATATAAATTAAAAACTTAGTAGTATGCATTAGTAATTAATTTTTAAATGAAAATAAGTGTTTAACTATATGAAAATATTAAATTTTAATTATATTTAATTATTTCGGGAATAATTATTTTAGAGGTACATCTTTTTTATTTTCGGAATTTTGTAATTGTTAATTATATTGTTTCATCCATTACAGTTATGAATTCTTTCTAAAATATTTTCAATTATTTCTGGATCTTAATTACTTTTGAAGTATTTCTTGAAAAAACCTTAAATTGAATTCGACGTTTCTAAAAAAAAAAAAAAAAAAAAGAGTTATGCCTTTACTCCGATAATATATTTAAAAATATTTTTCATTTAAACTAATTATTTATTTAAAATATATTTAGGAAGATTTCTATAAAAATTCAGTTAATTAAAGTTAGTTTGATATTGAAAATTAACTTCCAAAATCTATTTTATGGGCTATAAATATTAAGAAATTAATTATTATCAGAAAATCAATTTGACGAAAAGTTTTTATTTCCAAGCTTATTTTTGTTTCTAATTGAAGAGCATTTTACAAGACATATTTTTTTAAATAACTTTAAAGCGGATATTGGTGCAGAAATTTGCTTTTGCCGCAAGCAAAGTCTCTTTTATGCGAATTTCCTTTGAGCTTCTGCCTGATATTAATTAGTTCCGAACTTCTGAATGCCATACATTAAAAATAGATGACAACTAATTACAATCATTTTTTTTTTTTTTTTTTAAATTAGATAATTCAAAATATATTTTCTTTTTAATTCTGATTCTGTAACGGGCTTTGAAAAAGTGTTACATTTGAATTTAAACTAGAGGTGAGGAACATAGCAAAATTTTCAATTACACTATAATGTCGATCATTACATTAAAATTTGATTTGGTGTTATTTACTGATTTTATATTTTCACTTATTTAAATAAAAATTACCAGTTTGGCGATATTTTTGGCTATAATTTTTACATGTGTCATAAAGAAAGGCCGAAATGGCAAAATTGGCGATCATATTCGATATATATTATACAGTCCTTTCTTGGGGTGCGTGAAGCAGAAAAAATCAATCGTTGTTGAGCGATGCTCAAAGAAAAAGAACTCTGTGTTGAATACATTCGTTTTTCAACTGTTTATGCCATTAAAGCATTTTTGCGGTAATTTCGGATGTGGGTATATTTAGAAGTTTAGAACACCTTAAGTACGATTTTAATTAATTAATAAGTAATTGAAAGTAAATATCAAAGTCATGTCTACAACAGTAATTTAACATTAATTTGCATGCGTCATCTCAAAAAATTATTGTTGTATTTAACAAAATGCGCCTCCCATACATGATTGAAATATTGTATTCCTTTTTTGTTTTTACGCTTTGTTATAAAGTCTTATTGAATATGTGCCCAGCACTTTAAAAAGTTCAAACAAAAACTGAAAAAGAAACCGTTAGGTCTACCCAACTCATACGACATTTATTTATAAGTTACTTAGCTTTTAATTTTATACTGGGCAGTATACGGGAAAAATAGTTCCGATGACAAATTATGTTAATGCAAAAAAAAAAAACACTGTCTGTAAAATTAACCGGAATATAACACATTCAAAAACTGAACCCTTTTCTACCCATCATATAAACAGATTATAAGAAACTAGCGATTTTCTGTAAATAAACATGGTGCTTTAAAAAGTTTATTTCGTGGTTTATATCTTTGACAATTTGATTTAAATGGAAAAATAATGCTGAAAAGGAAGTAAAACATCATGAGTGTCGTGTTTTCCGTAAGCAATTAATTTTAAAAGATAGTGAATTTTTATTTTACGCAATCTTTGATGGATGGAAAATTTAATTATCAAAGCATTATTTATATCAAATCACTTTAATTAAGAAAAAAAAGTTAATTGTTAAAAATCGTTTTGATAATACTTATTTATTTCGCTTAATTATTTTTCAAAATGAATTTAAATTGAGTGTTCACTATATATTATTACAAAAGTAAAATCCTGTGCTATTCATATCAGTCCTATAGAATCGGTTCTGATTATAATCTGTTTTAAACATTAAAACTAACATTTTCCATTGAACAAAAGACTTGCTTCCAAACACGCTTTTTTAGATGCAATTAATTCATTATTTTAAACCTTAGATAACAATTTGATGAGTTTTCCTTTAATCCTACATCAATAAATCTTTGTCACGTTTTGTTATTGTGTTATTTTTATGAATGCATTATATTTAGTATTAATTTATGGATAGAGAAGGGATGTTTACATTAAATAGAGTTCAATTTATTTAGTGATACTTTTGCATTTGAAATTCATCCTCTACAGAAGGCTATACATCTTTTGAAATAAATATTTCATTAATAAGTTTTTATAATTTCTTACCTAATCCTTTTTTTAATTTATTCCGACGACCTATCCTTAAAAACAAAGTAAATAAAGCAACCTTTCCTAATCCCAAATAAAATTTCCCACTAAAATCCTTTATCCTAACCAAAGATAGGTTTGTATGTATGAGAAGTATACAAAGTAACCTTTTAAAGATAATCTGTATACTTCCTATACATATAAACGCATTTCAGGAAAATATATAATTTAATATGTATTCTTAGTGTGAAAAAAATTCAATGCATAACATTTTTCAAGAAATGGTTAAATTAGTTTCCAGAATTCAATTATAATTATCATATTATCAAATCAGAATTTTATTTATCAGAAATTATAATAATTATTAAGTAACTTAAGGGTGTTTTTTTTTTTTAAAATCGATGTTTTACGAACTCTTTTAATTTACCAACCTTAATGGGAGAGTACAAACTTTCAGATAACAATAATAAGTCTAATTTAAAAAAGACGTACGACAATTTTTAATCACATTTCTAAGTATGGATATGACAAATAAGCAGGCTTCAATTTCCAAAGGGAAATGATACAATTGATTGCCTAGTGTTATCCCAGTGAATGAGAATGGAAAACATACATTCCGGAAGGCAGCAAAAAAATTACGGACGTTTGAAATATGTTCGTCATTTATCAAAATTGTACAATAACACGTGAAAACGTATGATTTATTTTTATTGTGTTGGGCATGATAAATAATCGGAATTATAAATGATGTTGAGGAAAACTAGACATAAAATATGATTTTTATGTGTGTGGGAGTAAGGGGGGGGGGTGGAGGTCTAGGATTAGGACTCGCATTTATGTCATTATAAACACATATCAAAATGTAGTTTTGAGCTTAAACAATAACTTCAGGTAATTGTTCAGGTAATGATTCGTACGTTTGGAATTTTGTATAAGAACAAAGTTTTATTATCAATTATTTATATTCATTAAAAAAAGCGCTGTTTCTGTTTCCAGCATGTTCGAGATGCTGGCGTCTAATTTTAAATATTAAAAACATTTCTATAGGCAAAATATCCGGTGAACTACTTTTCAAAATGTATTCATAAAAAATGAATTCATGCACTCACATCTAAATGTATTTTATTTATTCTGATTCAAACAAATTTATCATTTATTTATTAAAACAATTTTAGGCTTCAGGAGAAAGTTTCTTCAATGATCGGTTGAAGTTTATTTAAGCGCGATTGGATTACAGCCAAATGGTTCATTAATATTTTGTAAAAAGCAACTTTTTAGTGACAGTGGCAGCCCCCAAAATTTGATAGAATGCATCGACATCGACTATATCTGCCAAGTTTCAGCCCGATTGGATGACGGCAAGGGAGTTAATTAGGCCTCCGCAGATTTGCCCGCAATCGATGAACATACACACAAAATCGAAGTTAATATACAGGATTTAATGTAAAAAAAAAAAGAGTCCCTAAATCTAGATCACACTTATAAATTATTATGTGATGATCTCTAATTTCAGAATCAGAGAGGCAAAGAATTTTATAAGAAATCCTTTACATGCATTGACATTATAAAATTTAATTATGGTTGGTTGGTTGGTTGTTTTCAGATTATCTGGCGCCATCAGCAACACAAGGGCTATAATGCGCCGAAACATTCGCCATTAGACGAGCCAACATACATTTACAAACACCCATGCCTAACACGGGACTCGAACCCGCAACCTCGTGGCCTAGAAGCTAGTATGCTAACCACTATACAAATTTAATTATGATGAAGAAAAAGATCGACAATATTTTGGCCTCAAAACTTGACAGAATGCATTCCCATCAACAACAAATCTGCCTGCCAATTAATTTCTAGCTTGATCAAAAATGGCGGCAAGTGGTTTAATTATCCCTTTGCAGATCTTCTCGCTTCAAGCAAACGAACCCAAACAATCCAAATAGAAGGTAACATAAGGAATTTAGCTGATGTAGTCTGTAATATCATTTGATTTATTCGTAAACTGAAAATTATCGAGTGCTATTACGTAAGTGATAATGATAACATTATCTCAATTGATGAGTCGCGGCAAAGAACGATCAGAGTTCAATTTTTTTCGAAATCGAGCTTTTTCTGCCATCAGCAAGGTTATAGCAGATAATTTAACTACTCAGAGTCCTCTGTCAAACAAATATCATGGTATGTGAGATTTTGAGCAACCTTTTATCTCAACCTTGATACAAGTCCTGAGACTTAAAATTATAAATCAACTTTTCTGGAGCAATGAGAAAAACAAACACTGATGGTTCTTTGCCGTAACCCTTAATTATGATGGTGTTTTTTTGTGATGATAATTTTTACTCCCTTAATAAAATAGATAAATGATACACGATTTTAAGGGGCTAAGACAGGGATTTTCTTCGCTAGGAGGAATATATATTCAATAAACCGAATTTTACATTTTTTAAAGAACCGCAAAATAAAATGCGAAACATTTTAAACCATTTTTACTGTGCAACATTTTACAACGAAAGGAGCTATCTCCCTCAGTCGGAGATGACAAAACAACGAACTTCGACAAAAGCTCGATGCAAATGGGACTACGACGCATGATGGATGTACTCCTATATCACATTCTGATTGTTCCGTACTTAGAGACCGAAAAGATTGCAGGGAGAGCTGTGGACGGTATTTGAAACCAGTGTTACCAGTCCACTCTATGTCTCTTTTTTCTTACTTCTTGGGTTTGAAATTGCGCAGTAAGTTTATAATGGGAGTACCCAAACAAAGCATACGAATATTACTATTTATTGCTTGATCAGTTTATTCGGTACTTTTCCGTTAAAAGAGGCTTTTGGTTCTTCCAAGTAGGGTACTGATTCTGCAGCAAAAATTGCTTACATAAAACCGCGCCAATGGCAACCGCAATAGGCAGTTCACTTGTTATTAAAAAATGGCGGCTGCTGCCATTTATTGGCGAAAATCACTTTGGCGCAGAATCCGCACCATAATTGGATTGGTTGTTTTTAGATTATCTGGCGCCGTCAGCAACACGAGGGCTATAATGCGCCGAAACATTTCGTCATTTGACAAGCCAACATACATTTACTAACACCCATGCCTAACACGGGACTCGAACCCGCAACCTCGCGGTCTAGAAGCTAGCACGCTAACCACTATTCCGTTGGACCATAATTGGAAATTTTACTCATATTTTATACGGAAAAGTACCGTTTATTTTTAGTTATTTTATGTTTAGTTTATGTTTACTGTTTATGTTTAGTTAGAACTTGAAGAGATGTGAATATCCATGAGAAGAGCCGCATACGGCGCTGGAACCGCAGTTTGGCAACCCCGTGTTTAAGACCACCACTACTTGCAAATAATTAATTTACTATTGAACAGTGCGTTATTTGTTTGAAAATTGTAGTAAAAGTAATCAAGTGCGATGTTGCAAAAGTATACAGTAGATGGCAGCACTGCAGAAAAGAGATAATCTCAGTTTAAGAAAGTCAAAGAAACCTAAGGAATTCTAGATCTGTCTTAATTTTAATTTTATTGCAAGAAGATGCAGTTGCACTTCATCAATATTGCATTACATAAAACAACGCCATAATTTTTAAGTCATTATACATCAAAATTCAGCGAAAATATGTCTTCATTTCCATAATCTAATTTCCTCGTGTTCTGAAAGTAGGAAGGGAGATGAAACTGAGTTACTGAATCCTATCTATTTCTGAGACGTTAACCTCGACCCCCAGCATTGGTATCTGCATCCACGACACAAAAAGAAACGATTGCTAATTTGAGAGTATTTTCGGTTGCTCTTTAATTATGTCGAGGGGAGAATTAACCCAATTTAATTATGTCTGATTACTCAATTACATGCCCGGCTGTTTATTGTTGCAAGGATAATGTTTTACTACTTCCAAGATTCTTTGGCTGTTTGTTTTATGTCCAGCGTTTGAATATTGCGCTATTGTTGCTTAATTCAATTAAGCGCGAGTTGCATTAATTCCCTTTTGTAAAAATGAACCGATTTGGCGAGATTCTGAATGTGAAAAGGAGTTTCATTCGTCAAGTATATTTGTTTTTAATATTGCTAAGAATAATTTTAAGTTGGAATTAAATTAAATTGTTGTGTAGGACACACAAAAATCTGATGTTAACATTTCAACAATTAGTTGGCTTGGGTTCTTTTAAAATATCAAACAAATTGAAAAATGAAAATCTTATTTTTGAATGAATCGTGAAAATATAGCGTGACAAAAAATAAAGTTTTTATTTAAGTTGTCATACCTAATAAAATATAATTTGAAATGTCTATCCTCAAGATCCTTTTGTTATGTACTTGTGCAAACATCTTTATTTGTATACCTTTTGAATTTTTATTGCAAACCCGCATTTAATAAATCTTAAGTTAAGAAAGTAGATTGTAGTAGTTGTTTTGGATATAAATATTTTTAATGTATTTCATACTTCTATAAAATATAAATTGAAGCCATGATACTTTCTTTTATCTTAAATGTATAAATAAGATTTTATCTTTAAAATTGGATAACATTTTAGAAACTACATATGTCTATGTTTTCTTATGTTCTTTTTCAAAACGGATAATGTATTCGCAGACACTGGTATATATGAAAATATATTGTTGTAAATATTTCTCAGAGTAAATGATAATCATGCAGTTTTTACTAAATAAAAATTATAATTTATTATCTTTTCGAAAGATCACAAAACTTCTCCGAACAACAGAACAATTGCTTTCAAGCTTCTATCAGTACAGCTTCGAATACAGTGATAATTCAGGCACAGTGAATGTAAATAAAAGATCCGATGCTTTTCGAACAGTGCTCGGTACTCGTCTGATTACTGGACTTGATTTTTCGCTTTCTTTTATTGTCTCGTGACAGAAATTTCTAGTAAAATTCAGTTAACCAATCACGTGATGGAAATGCCTCTAAATTGTCCGATTGATTCAGGTGTTGCCACCTTTTTCTAACCTGTATTAACGGTGTTAACAAAAAAAAATATATATATATATATATATATATATATATATATATATATAACATTAAAAGAAATACGTCGCTATTTGCAATTTTAAACAGACGATTTTCGTAACAATATTTATTTCAATATGATTTTATTTTTATTTATTAGAATTGTTTAGCTCTTTTAAGGCCACATTTAGTTTTTACTATTATACTTTAATTTGTTGCAATACTATAATACATAAATATCTTTAATCTCAAATATAAATTATTATACTATTAATTCTTAATCTTTAATTTGTTGCAATATCAATAATTATCTTTAATCACAAATATAAATTAGTAACACTATTATAATACGAAAATTGTTAAAATCAAAATAATGCATGCATGCGGTTTGTAAAAACTTTCGTGAAGATAAATATATATTGTGAATGAAGAATCGTCTTTTCTTTGCTTCATGTCAGAACTTTATGTCCGATTCAAAGAGGTTGAATCTTGGCATTGGTTCAGTAAGTATGTTTATCTAGAAAAAGTGGAAATATTGCCTGCAAGTTTGGTTTGTCTTGTTTTGGCAACATTCCATGATTTTAAGCAATGAGGGCGTTTATGCCTCTTTTAAAACACGAAACGCATTCCATATTTATGAAGTGTTCTTGTTTCAGACAACTGTGACGATTGAAATCCGATTCCACTATCTTTTACTATCATTATCCGAAATATCTAAATATGCCTTAGAAGAGGAAGAGTCTATAATGTTAGTATTGCAAACATATATGCGTTTTCTAGTAATAATTTAAGGACAAATTACAATTTATGACAGTAATACAACGACACAAAAACTATGTTAAATATGATTATGTTCATTTTCGTCCTTGCTATTAGTGTTATAAATAAAAATAGGAGCGAGGAACATCGCACAACTTTCAGTTACACTATAATACTGGTCACTGCATTTAAATATTTAACTTTAACTTTTATTAGTGTTATGTATCGTTTTCAACTTTTCATTCGTCGAAAAGTTAAAAACGTTTTTCAATTTTTAAGCCCGAATTGAATTTCCACAGGTATTTCGGAGGTAGGGATATTTAGAATACCAGAGGCACTGCCAATGATATTTTGAGTAAAATCGCAAGAACTGTTTTTTAGCAATTACTGAAAACATGATTTTTTTTTTCAATGACAGCTACCTTATGTGCATGCGCTATTTTGACGAAAACCTTAATGACAGGTCTCATGGAAACTTCTATTCCGTGTGAAAAAGTTTAACAACATAAATCAATCCGTTCAGGAGTTACGTTAACTACAGACATACAGACGTAAATTTTATTTCTGACCACTTTTTTGAAGTCATGATGTTCCAATACATAGAGAAATGGAAGGAAAAAAAAAATGGAAAACCAAAAGTTTTTAACGGGAAACAAATACTTTCATTACCCTATCTTAACAAATGAGTAACTGAAAGTAAAAACACGTCTTTACAATGAAATTTGTGAAACTCATACATTTTATTTTATGATTCTTACAATATTATATATATTTTCAATTTAAGGTTCTTATTTTCTCATTATAATGATTTCTACAACTGTCATTAAGGTAAATTTTATTAATCTTGTTACACAAATGGGTTATATTAAACTAATTTGAAATTAGTACAATGTGTAATTTTTACCAATAATTTTATTAAACCTAAATAACAGTTTATAAAATTTAAATAATAATACTTCATTGTCAAAAAGTAATTATTTCTCATTATTAATTATTTTCCATTTTTATTATCATAATTACCTTTTAGCAGAACTCGAATTTTAACAATCATTGTCCATTTCCTTTTTTGATTATGTCTAATAACCATTCAAATAAAAATAATTAAGGAAGCAAGAAAACTCAAATTCGTTATAAAAACGTCGAATACTCGCGCGATTTTTTTTTTCTTCTTTTATTGTAAGGAGGGCGGAATTCGTGTCTTTCATTAGTCATGCTGACATTTCAAAGCCATTAGCATAACTTTATTTCAAAGAAGCTCTTCGGTCCGAGTGTGTTGTTGTTCAGAGGTCTTATCAACCACCAGTGAGGTCATCTTAAAAAGTCATTAGTGTTATTAATGCATATGAATTCTGATGCATTTTGTCAGATTTGTTTGAATTATTCATATTTGTGTAAGATCTCACAGTAGCGCTACTTTTATGGAAGCTTGAGAAGTGGGCCTCATTTTTAAGATAGAAATATTAAAATACATCTTTTTTTAATGGAATTTGAAATATGGATTTTTATAATCAAAAGAGTGTATGTTTTGTGGAAAATTACTGCATTAGTCATGTGTTTAAATTCAAAAGGGAAATCCATTTTTTTATATCACAAGAACTCGCATCTGAAATATGAATTGCGAATAGGTATAAAAAATCATGAAATAATTGGAATTATAGAAACTCCTAACACTCGATATATAATTTTTAATTAATGCGAGATATATTATAAAAGTGTTAAAAAATTCAACATGAATTCCTAAGAAAAAATGAACTTTGAATGTTACCAATGCAACATTTCAATCGAAAATATTTGTTATTTACTACATTTAATCTGTAAGGATTATTTTATGTTATTTTAACACTATCTTCTCTGCATCAACATTTCAAAATTTCCAGTTTATTTTACCCAACACTGGGCGAGATAGGCTAAGTCCAGTAGCAACGGTAAGTCTACAACGGTGCAAATCGAAATTGGCCAGTATCGAGTAGATATTTGCCAGAGATCTAGCTAATATTCGTCAGGTCAAGCCGATATTGATCAGTATCAAACAAATAATTACCAGCATATGTATGCTAGTGGGATTGTTTATAAAATAAACAGGCTACTGAAACTTGTAGACAAGGACAACAGATTTCTAGGTTGGTTGTTTTCCGATTATCTGGCGCCGTCAGCAACACGAGGGCTACAATGTACCGAAACATTCGTCATTAGACAAGCCAACATACATTTACAGACACCCATGCCTAACACGGGACACGAACCCGCAACCTCGTGGTCAAGAGGTTAGCACGCTAACCACTGCACCGTTTCGTCGGCCAGCCGATTTCTAGGAACCAAATGTAAAAATCGAATTTATTAAATTATACGATTATCCTTCATCGATTACAAACTCCACAACAAACAACTTGCCACGAAATTACGAATTTACACTCCAGCAAATGATAACAAGTGCTTCATCAATTCCTCGCTTCCCTCAACACCAGTTCTTAATCTAATACTCTCCTCTTTCAACACGAGCACCATATAAATGATCAAAACTCGCCATCAATAGACTATTCAAGAATCTTCATCGAATTCCGAAAACGGGAAGCGGAATTATCACACTGAAACTGTATCTTCCTCTCTCTTTGAACTAATGTCTTTGGAGTGTCTAATGCCCCTTAAATGACATCTAAAGAATCAGATTGCTAATGGTAGAGGAGGGAGGGGAGGAAGAAGGTGAAATACTCCTCAATTCCACTCAGCTACCAGCGTATTAGCCCCAATTGCTGATTAATTATTCCCAGAAACGAGGGAAAAGTCGGAGAAAATATCTTGCTCGACTCGTTTAGCCTTGCCGATAACAGGCATAATGACTTTGGAATGCTAATAAATCAAAATCGGCTCTCCCCTCTTCGTCTTTTCAGGAACTTGGTGCGTTTGGAAATTAATATAAAAGTTTTGAAAGGGGGAGGGGGGGGGGGGCTCTTCTCGGTGCGGCTAATTGCAAGGTATGGAAGACGAATGGCAGAATTAACGGTGGTAATGCTTGTTTTATGAGTGTAGAATAGCGCCCGGTTGTGTTGAATTTAGTATGGCGTTTATGTGTGCCCGAATGAAACGATTGGGAAACGCGTTTAGAGAGAGAGAGGCGCTATAGTTTAACACGGATTCGTAGGTTTGATTTAAATTACGGCAGCTTGTATCTTCCGGAGGCGATGAGTCACAGTTGTTTTAGACTTAAAAGGGGGAGGTAAATATCGCGATTATTGGTAGAAAAAAAGCTTTGTATAGATTTTGATATTGATTGGGTATTAAAATTATGTGGCGCGGATAAAGTGTTTCCATTTTACGCAGAATTGATTAGCAATGCTATTCATTTTTATTTTTTTTTACTATAATATGAAATTGATCATCGACACTATCTATACCAATTAAAAATACAGTGTCATACTTTATTATATTCAAATGTAAACATTATCCATACGCATTAAAAGTGCACACAGAGAGTACATGAACTCTAATGGGGCACATATAGAGTTCATTAAATGCTGTAAATAAACTCTGATAATTGCATTTTAAAATAAAACAATTTTCAAATTTATCTGTTCAGTATTTTATAATAAACGCCTGTATTTGTAAAAAAGACTTTGTGGACACCCTGTACTTTATTATTATACTGATTATTAATGTCTCATATGAATTGAAAACATAGTTACATACTATATTATTATTACACTTAAAATCCATACGAATTAAAATCTCACCTTCATATTTTATTATTATACTCAAATGCTACATTTGATTATCAACACTATCCATATCAAATTGTAAAAACACAAAAATCAGAAAAAATATATAAAAATAAAAAAATACAAAAATAAGAATCGTCTGCATACAAATGTAAATAGTGGTGAATTTATTTAAAAGTTCTATTTTTTTCTGTATAAAATTGAAAATAATGACGTATTTCTTTTAAGGGGAGTTGGTACCCTCTATACCGGTAATGTTAATTTAATATATTTCATGTACCTTTTTCTGGGAAAGTATTGGACAAAGATGCCTAATTTTTTTTTCAGTGCATTTAACAGATACTTGTTATTACATGGAAGTTAGTTTTTGATTGAGATTCATTTACTTTTTTTGTTCTGCCGAAAAAATCCAAAACAAGAAATATTTTGAAAATAACAACAAAATCCTACTTCAGTATATACAGATACATGAAAGGAATATGCGGTAAAAATTTCAGGAAGATAGTTTAAACTGTTTCTGAGAAAAAGGTACACGGATAATGAAAAATGTAGTTTTGAGGAAAACGCATTTTAAATGAAAATTTTACTTAAACTAATAGGTACCAATTTTGACTACCAAAAATTATTCAAAATACTTCTAGTTGAGGTATTATTACAAATGAGGTATTCTTTTAAAAGGGAGAATTTAAATTAAACTCGATAACAATATTAAACTCAAAATCGATTATTTATAAATTTTTGAGTACCAACTTCCCTTAATGTTCTGGTTTTTTTTTTTTTTTTTTAACAGCAATAATACAGGTTGGAAAAAGGTGGCTGCATTTAAATCAATCGGGAAAGTTCGAGGCATTTCTATTAGGTTATTGATTAATTAGATTTTTCTTGAAATTTCTGCCGCATGACTATAAAAGGAAACGAAAAATAATATCGAGAGTGAGTCGAGTATCGTTTGATGTTCGGAAAGCATCGGATGTTTTGTTTACTTTCATGGTACCTGAATTATCTCTGAGTTCGATGTTAAACGTACCGAAATTTGATAGCAATTGCTCTGTTGTTCAGAGAAATTTTGTGAGCATTCAATAAAAGTGTAAAATATAGCTTTCATCATTTCCACTGAGAAAATTTTGTAACACTACACTTAGTAATCTTTTAAATTGAGCCTCAATATTGTATTTTTCTCGCTCAAGTTCATTAAACCAATTTCGATTGAATAAAGTTCTCTTTCAAAATATATCTATTTGAACTAAAGTTTTTTCAAATCTTAATCCAAACAAACACTATATTAATATTTTCTCATTCATAGTTCAAAACACTAATCTAAACATACAAGATATAAATATTTTGTCATTCAATTGAACATATTTTTATAATAAAAAAATAAAAAAACTCAATAATTATTCAACCAGGAGCATTATTTTCAAATTAAAATAATTTTTTTCCTAACCTATAGTGACATTCAGTTTCCATTTATTAATCTATCGTTTACCATAAACTTCGAAGTGATGAATAAACAATGAGGCGTTGTTGATGCAACATATGTCATTTCATACAAATAAAGAGGAGTACTTATTCTTTTATAATTCAAATACTTTTGAATTCTCTTATGGTTCGAGCTTTGATCGAGCAATAAAAAAAAAATACAGATACGATAAATAATGGATGAATTTCCAAAGGAAATTAACCAGTATCACTTTTAATGTAAAAACACGGAGATATTTGAAACTGTGAACGCTTTTTAATTTCTGGTTCGGATCGTATGGGATTAGAATTAATTACGAATAAGACTTTTGATATTAATTTGTAAGAGACGAAGAAGAGATGTGAAATGAAATCCAAAGTAGTTTTTGTACTGAGACTTATAAGTTATGTTAAAGAGGAATCTGAATTATTTCAAGTTGCGAGGAAATTGTTAGGATATATAAAATAATACAATTTATGGGTTGTATCCTTTCATATGCATTATCTTGTATAGGTTTGCAATTACACAATATGTAATTTATAATTCTGCAATAGCTACAATATATAGTTTATAATTGCAAAAAAGCTACAATATATAATTAATAATTGTTGCAAAAAAGCTAAAATATATAATTAATAATTGCAAATAAGTTACACTATATAATTAATAATTGAAGATAATTTCAATATAATTGGAAATTCTAATATGAGAATTAGTATTTTCATCCCATAGAAATATGCTATCTCGTGTATGTTTAACCCTTTGCACTCCAACGGCGCCTCTCAGGCGCCACACGGGAGGACCTCTAGGTTCGATGCGAAAATTTGATGCAAGGCCAATGACTGTGTTTAGTTTCCATGAAGAAAATCCGTAAACTCCAACCGAACCTAGAATGATTCGAGTTGCTGGTCCCTCCGCGCGAAAAAGGCCTGGAGTGCAAAGGGTTAAATGGTTTATAATTGTAAATTTTGCTTTGCATTTAGAAGAAAAAATAGTATTCAATAAAATAGAAAATTTTTAATGTTCCTTGTTGTTAAAACACAATATAAAACACGTAATAGTAGGGATTCAAAACTTATAGAATAATTTCAATTAATAAAAAAGTGAGTAGAAGAAAGATCGAAGAAATTGTTGCAAACAACTCGTAAATTACAGAAATGTTTTTCGATTTCAGGTACATTTTTTAACTCAAACAACCCTTTAATTGTTTGAAGATTGTTCAATTCAATCAGCAATTCAATCACAATTGTTTCGAAACGTTAACTTATCAAACCACTTCAACAATATCAATACAAAAAAAATCCGCCACAATTCAAACCATCGCATTCTAGCAATTCAATTTCTTCAATTCCCACTTGATAAAAAGAGAGAGAGAAACAAGATAATCAGAATTTAAATTCGGAAAACAAAAAAAAAATACCCCATTCCCATCTAATAAGAAAATTGGCGAGAAAATTCGACGCATAATTTGATACAAATTAACCAACGCCAAAATACTCTACTGTAGGTGAAGAAAAGGATGAAAAGAAACTAAATGAATAAATAAAATGCCTCATCTGTATTCAGGCCGTGAAAAGAAATTCCGTTCCGTCTTTTCGCCGTGGCTGAGAGTCGAGAAATGGGGCTTCTCGCCGCCCCGGCAGAAGGAAAAACAAATTCAACAATTGGAAAGCCGCTGCGGAATCCCTGCATTTTTCATTTCGCCTTCAATTCTTGGCCACACTGGGAAAGATCGATTGTCATATCGAACATTGGGCTGTGTTCGAAAAAAGGTTCTTTTTTTTGTGTGTGTCTCCTTGGAAGCACTCACAATAATTCTTGGCGTTGGTGTATGGGTTTAAGAGTGAAGTGTGCAACTATGCGAGAATATAAATTTTAATATTATGTTTTGGTAAAGAAATCTGACGGGGTCGCCTTCAGTTACGCCAAACTATTCATACATGCATAATGCTATTCGTGAATGACTAGCCAACGTGACCTTTATTACGTCACACAATTTCAGTTTGGTTCTATATGATATTCGTTCAGAACTCAAATACACTATTAGGATTTTTTTCCCCTTTGTGCTTACTTACTTATTCTCATGCTACATAAAATATTCCGATTTCAAAAGAATTTTGTTCTTTTAATATTTGTCTCCTTATTAGATATAAAATATTTCTTTTAGGTTGGTGTATTGATTTGAAGAGTAAGACGAGTTACAAAAAATTAATTTTTAGTAGAATATTATAAGTGTTTAATGTAGAATACTTTGAAATTTTAATGAAGAATATTTTGTATCATTACTGAAGAATATTTTGTATCATTACTGAAGAATATTTTGTATCATTACTGAAGAATATTTTGTATCATTACTGAAGAATATTTTGTATCATTACTGAAGAATATTGTGTGTTATTATTGTAGAATATGATGGGCAATTACTGTAGAATATGTTGTGCAATTACTGTAGAATATGTTGTGCAATTACTGTAGAATATGTTGCGCAATTACTGTAAAATATGCTGCACAATTACTGTAAAATATGTTGTGCAATTACTGCAGATTATTTTGTTTAATTACTGTAGAATATTTTTTGTTATTAATGAAGCATATGTTGTGTTGTTATTATTATAGGATATTTTGTGTTATTACTGTAGAATATTTTGTGTTGTTATTATTATATAATATTTATTTTTTATTTTTTAATACATTTATTATTTCATCTAATGCTCAATGATCTCAACTGTTTATTTACAATGACGCATGTACCCAGTATAAATTATATGTGAGAATTGCCTTCACCACTATAGATTGTTTCAAACTCAAATACGCTACACCCTACACAATATTTCATAATTTTGTGCTTTAATTCTTGCCTGGTACTTTAAGAGAAAGATATCACAATAATACTTTTTAATTTTGTTCTTTTTTTTTTTTATAAATTCATTTGGTACACAACATAGTTTTTGATATTAGTGTATGGGGATAAGGACTTGATAAGCTTTCTTATGAATAATAATAAGGTATAAACAGTTACATTAATACTATAATTATATATTACAAGAATAGGTATTCAAGAATGTTTTATCTAAAATGTCTTCTTAGAAAGGGGAACTTTTACATAATTTGTCACCTATCTGGCAACATCGGGATAAGGTGATCCCTTGGAGGCTAATTAGCACACTTTCATTAAGTATTGCTTCTTAAGTCTTGTACCATTAAACTGATTTTATATTTTAATTTGGAATGAATATAGAGGATTAATAAAAGGCTTTATTCCAGAAATGGAAATTGTATAGATATAATAGCGCATATTTATGAAAAATTATATAAGTTTCATATCCTTGTTGCACAATATCCATATATAATTCTCTGAAATAATGGTTCTTTTCCGTTTTGAAACTGATATTTGCTCTTTATTTTTAAACAGTTAAGCATAATGTTTCATCCTTTTACAGAAGATAGTAATAAAAAATATATGTATAAAAAAAACTAACTAAATTGATGTTGGATTTGAGACTCGGTTTAGAAGATAAGGTGTATATGTAACAAATCTCATAATGCACATTTCTTGGTTAAGTGATGAGTTATTGATTTGCAAATTAAAAATTTGTATAAAAGCATATATTTTTCATTTTACAAATTTTAAATTATCTAATTATAGTAATGAATTCTTTTAGGTATAAAAAAGTTACATAAAAAAGGTTTAAACAGGAAGGGATTTTTGTTATCATAAGTCATCAACCTTAGCAAGGGATATTTCAGTCATTAAATACCCTCAATATAATGAATGCATATTTTGCAATAATGTTTTGTATATGGACCTGATAAACCCACAATAGAAATTTGCTTAAAAGCGACTATTAAGGCAAGTTACAGTTACTATCCAACTTGCTTCATCTGGAACTTTATGTAGGTAATGGACGACGTTATAGTCAATTCATTAGAGAAAATTTTTGTGACACTCATTGTGATTGGCTAACAGAATCTGAAAATTTGAATTCGGTTTTAAAGATGCGTTGTGATTGGTCACAAGCACGTCACAAGGTTTCCATTCGATGCAACCCCACTTCCAATAACACTGCGCATAAGGCCTTAATAAACAAAGGATGATTACAAAATCTAAATCAGTACTTAATACAAGGTCAAACAAACCTTCCACAGGGTGGTCACAAAATTCAGGAAAACAAAGTTCTTTGGTCAATCTCTTATTTCCCTTAAGATTTCTGAAAAATTCCCTGATTTTACAACAAACTTTTTTTTTTTCAAATTTCCCCAACTTTTCTAAATGTGAAGACACCCTGAACAAATAGCAATTTTTGACTCATTACAACACGCATTGTGATTGGCTAACAGAATCGGAAAATTCGAATTCGGTTTTAAAGATGTGTTGTGATTGGTCACAAGCAAGTCACAAGGTTGCCATTCGATTCAACCAAACTCCCAATAACACTGTGTAAGTACAAATTATTCGGTATCATTAAACTTCTTATGATTACCACCACAATTCTTCGGGTAAATGGTGCCAAAATACGTATCAGCGAGGAAACATACCTACAAAACAATAGAAAATTTTCCTGATTTTCGTGAAATTCTTAAAATAATAAATTCCCTTACTTTTCCCGGAATGTGAAAGCTTCTCATGATTTCCAGGTTTTTCAGGTTATGTGGCCACTCTGTTCCAGGTCGATAAATGCACATATTCAAAAAAAATAATGGAGTTTGTACAGTCATCTGTAAATAAGATGTAATATAGAGGACCCACCAACCACTGCAGAGGGAAGGGGGGGGGGGAAGCTATTTTATACCCTTCCAACTCATCGGTATTCGCCCTCAGAAGTCAAAGCAAACATCACAAAAAAGAAGAACAACATCAAGAAGAAACGTCCCCAAGAGCAGTAAACATCATAACAAAAGGAAGAAGAAACGCAGCAAGAGTGATTAACTGAAGCTCCAGGAGGCAGAAAGCAAGAAAGAAGGACTTTTATTTAATTAAATTCGCAGAGTAGCCTGAATTATGGTGTTTTGGATTTCGAAGGAATAGGTGAGGAGGGCTTCATAAGAATTCCTTTACTTGCTTAAAGAATGACTTTTGGGATTTGTTGCCATACATTGGTTCTTGTGAGGCAAATAGTTTAAAAAGTGATTGGTAAAAAATATCAATATACAATACATAGTTTATCCGTAAGGTTAAATATGGAATTAAATGTATAGACATAAATACAATTCCAGAATATCTTAAGAAATAGAAAATAAGATACGAGAAGTTTTTAGGTCTGGGCTAAATCCTTTTTAACCCAAAATTTTGATATCGGTGAAAACAGCTCTTCTTCTTTGTTTTGGATCAGTCATATGTGGCACCTATGCTTTTGGGTAGCATTTTGTACCAACCTCCAAACCCAATGTTTCGTAGCTCCATTTATTCGGGTCACCCACTTTCGCAATAAAGTCTGACAAACCCTTGATAGAACTAAGGTGTAACTTTTTAGTGTTGGTGACTCTTAAAGTTATAAGTCGAATGATGACAAGAGCATCACATTCATATATAACATGATGTGTCGTTTCCTCGTTTTTGGTACATTTCCTACTTATGGGGTCTTGTTGAAAAAGTCCTGTTGTATGAAGGTGTTTTCTGAAATGGTAGTTCCCTGTGATGAAGCCCACAATTACTTGCATCTTCAGTCTTGGGTATCTAAGAATTTCAGAGGCAATCTTCGCAGATGATCTGATGATCATACTTTTAGCGTGTTTTTGTCCAGAAGAACTTCGCCACGTTTTATTCATCATTTTTTTCCATTTATGGAGAGCTCCTTTTGCAGTCTTCAGATTGATTCCACAGAAGGGTTGGTTGGTTGTATTCAGATTATCTGGCGCCGTCAGCAACACGAGGGATATAATGCGCCGAAACATTCGTCATTAGACAAGCCAACATACATTTATAAACACCCATGCCTAACACGGGACTCGAACCCGCAACCTCGCGGTCTAGAAGCCAGCACGCTAACCACTATACCGTTTGGTCGGCGATTCCACAGAAAGGCTCCGAACCAATTGGATTATAAGACGATCCCTGTTTTGCAAGTTCATCAGCCTTTTCATTACCTTCTATACCCTTGTATCCTGACACCCATATAAGTGTTACCTCATTTTCGATTTCCTGTTCTCCTAGAAGGTTTCTACATTCCAAAACAGACTTTGAATTGATTTGGAATTAACTAAGTGCCTTTAAGGCTGCTTGACTATCACTATAGATGAGAATCCGCTTACCCCGGTAGCCTTTTCACATATTTATCCGAAGACAGTCAATGATTGCAAGAACTTCTGTTTTGGAACACAGTGGCATACTTCCCAAGATCTCTAAATAAGTTAATTCTTAGTGATACGCCATGTTCTTCCAGTCATGAGAGGTTGTCCTTCTTTGATCCATCTGTGAACCAGATAAGATCATTGTTTGTTTGATTAAACATGTAATAATTCCATTAATCTCTGTTGTATATAAGCACCTCGAATGGTCTTTCAAACATGTATGTCCTCTCCAAGGTGTCTGAAGGCATCAGAAGAGTAGGTTCATGAATTTTCCTGGTGAGATTGATATGTCCTTTAGCTGTGGGCTTATCATACCCTTGTTGTTTTAACATCATTCTTTATGCAGTCATTCTTGCAATTCTGCAAATAAAGATGTCTAATGGGGTCAGATCTAATATGGTTTATAATGCTCTGGTGGATGCCGAGGACATTGCACCGGTGATACACAGACAGGCCAGTCTTTGCAGACTTGTCAGCCTGTCCTTCACTTTCACCACCAGATCACAGAGGCATAAGTGTTCATAGGTCTGATGACTGCTGAGTACATCCAAAACATCATTTTTGGCTGTAGACCCCAGACATGAGCCTACATGTCATAATTCATTTTTTTGCTTGATTTATTCTGCAGTCAACATGTTTATTCCATGTGAGTTATGGGTCAAGATATAAACCTGTATACTTCACCTCAGAAGCCGCGTAGTAACGTCAAAAAGTTTAGGGATGACAAAGCCATCCCATTTTCTTTTGCGAGTGAATGATACAAGAATGGTTTTCTGTGAACTGAGCTTCAGATCCCTTTCTGTGCACCATTTTCTTACATAACTTAGTGCATTCTACATAAGTGAACAAGTTATGTTGAAATATTTACCAAGGATAAGGATGACAATGTCATCCGCATAGCCTTGCGTATAATAGATAATATTGTATTTAATAAGGTCATTTACTACCAGGTTCCAAAGTAATGGTGATAAGACAACTCCTTGAGGGCAACCTCTGGTAGCCTTTTTTTCAAAGGATTCATCAAATATGTTCATTTGAATAGTTCTATTTGATAGCAGGTTCTAAATCCATGTACATAGTATATGGTTTATCTCTGTGCCCTTTAAGGAATTAAGGATATATAGATGTGAGGTATTATCAAAAGCACCCTGTATGTCAAGAAAAGTAGCAAGAGCAATTTCCTTTCTTTCCGGAGTGTCTTCAATCTTGGAAACAAGCTGATGAAGTGCTGTTTCTGTAGATTTTCGAGGTTGATAGGCAAACTGTAGTTCATGTAAGGGACTATTGCTACCCATGTATTCTCTAATATGTCTGTCAATAATTTTATCCATGATTTTAAGAAAGAATGAAGAAAGGCTAATTGGTCTTAAGGATTTTGCTTGGCCATAGCTATTTTTGCCAGGCTTAATGATGAATACAACACTTGCTTTCTGCCATATCTTTGGGATATATCCCAGGGCTAGACTACCTCTATAAATTCTAGTCAGTACTGGGATAATTAGTTATTCTGCCTTCTGTATCATGATGGGCATTATTCCATCTGGTCCAGGGCATTTGAGTGGTTTAAAAGTAGGTATAGCCTATCTAACGCTATCGTGATTAAGGATATTATTCACATAGCCATTCACATTCCAACTCTATTATTTGAGCCAATGAAGTGTTGGCCATCATCGCTGTGTAAATCCCTAGATCCTGGAAAGTAGTATTTTGCCATGATATCCATGACTTCTTTCCCAGTATTAACAAAGTTACCATCATCATCCTTTAAGGTGCCAACCATTATTGGTTGAAAACAGCATATTTCAAATTTTTATATTCGAAAAGAGGGTGCTGAAACCGCATATGACGAGTATTTTTTCCGTACCCTTAAGCATTTTTAATTATAGCATCATCAAAGTAGACCTCTTAATCAGTATTTTTCTACCCCTGTTAATGCATCCAGCATAGAGGTATTAGTGATGATCAGAGAGAGAGAGGAAAAGCAGTTGCTACCACTTTTTTTGAAATTGCAAAATTTACATGGAAATATAGTCAAAACTTTGCAATTTACCTACAGTTTCGGCACTTATTGACCGCCTTAAATCATTACCAGTAAGGTGTAAGGATTAATAAGAAGTTGCTTCCGATTACTGAATAAAGTGAAATTACAAAGGTTTATAAACACTGCAAAGACATTTTATGTGATCGCAAATATGGTCGTATTTGGTACAAACTGATAATTATGCAAATTCAGACACGCACACTGTAAATGCTGGTGTCTTAAATTTAGACACAAAAATGTCTGAAAGTTCATTTCAGACACATTAGGTGACTTATTTGGCACAAAGCTAATTTATTTATTTGTTTGATTTTCAGACTTCACACGTGTCTTAAATTTCAGACTTCACACGTGTCTTAAATTCCATTCAGTAACGATAAGTGTCTTAAAATAAGACACTTCGGACAAAAATAAGACATTTTGGTATTCAGACGCGTTGGTATTCAGACATGGCGTATAGACCATGGGCCGTAGCAATATATCGTTCAAATTCGTTTGCCAAGTAAAGGGACCACTTGAAATTTTGCAGGATTTAAAAAAAAAGTTGTTTTTCACAAAAATCTAAAGTTGTCATATGTAAACATGCATAGTTTTTTTGAAATTTAATTATTAAAAGTAGAACTACTTTCACGAGCTGTTTTCATGCCAATAAGAAAGTTTGCAAAACCAAAATATCAAATCAATAATTTAGAGCTATAAAAATGATATATATATATATTTTTAAATTTTCAGTATAAAAATGCCAAAACTAAGCAAAAACAGTCACTAGAATATTATATATAAAAAATAAATAAAAAAATAAACTTTTCTTGTATCCTTCCGTCGTAACGTTATTTGTTTACTTTTTAAAACTTGTTTGTTTTCCCACACACTATTATTACTTTATTTAATTCATTTGGCTGAAGTTCCTACGCGCTATATTCATTATGTTTATTTATATTATATTTGCTATGTCGAAAGATATAGTGGCAAAAAAAATACAGGATGTTGATTATTGCAATGTTGTTACACAAAAGTAGTTGAGTACTGTATACAGTGTATTCCACAAAATTGTTCTGATGAACGCATCAAGCCAAAAGCTGTTGATATTATATTAGTGCCAAATTAGAGCAATCTGAGGCAATGCAAATTCAGTAGCGGCCTGGTGCGATTGGCGAGGAACTTATAAAACTGGTTTGCGCTGCTCCGTTTCACGTCAAGTCCTTCTCCAAAATAGAGTACTAACCTAGAGAGAGAATACCAATACCTTCAACAGTTAGCAAGTTTAAAAAAAAAGCATCAAAGTTTAAAGAATCCTCATAGTATTGTGTGCCTTGGTATTGTAGTGTATCTTGGATTTCATCAGTAAGACGTCTGAATAACTCGACAAACCGCATTTATCAGAAAAATACGATTTCCTTTCAGACAAACTTTCATTGTTTCTTATTGCACGAAGCCTTTAAGAGGCATGTGGTGTTCAAATGACAGATACAACACTAGGCACTAGTGGTTGCTTTTGCATAGCAGGTTAGCACGCCTGTTTACTGACCTAGGAGTCCCGAGTTCGAATCCCATAGCACACATTCGCTCCCAAAGGCATTATAAGTACATAAAAAGTTTGAATTGGACACGATAAATGCGTTTGAATTCCTAAATGCCCATATGTATATATTGCATTGTTAAGTTCCCAAAGAAACTATCTATATTGAGAGACATATATTGCAGAGACGGCAATACGAAAAATATTCATTTTCATATGTAATTGCAGTTTTGTATGCATTTAAAGGGTATTCGGTATTCTCAGCAAAAATTCTATCAATGAACACAAACTTTTTCCAAATTGGTTCTGTAGATCTTGAGTTATAGGCCAATATTAACCTCTTCTTGATCAACATCATTTGAATTCTTCAATAAAAATCGCCAAATTGCAGCGATAACTCATTCAAACTATTAACTTCCAATCTGTGATAAGGTTTGGTTTGGCAATCCCCCAAACAAATGAATAAAAATAAAAGTCCACGAAATTAAAATATTATTTTAGTGTAAACATTTCAGCTTGGTGATAACTACGCCAACTTTCCGACTTAACGGTTATAGTATTAAATATTGTTGCCAGAGTGTTCTTACATACCCAAATGTGTCTGTGCGTTGCTTTTTTTTTTATATATTCAATAGGGGGTTAAAGGAAAAATATTCCTCATTAATCTGATACAATAAAAGTAAGATCAGAAGTGTTGGTATCACTTGAATAGCTGCTTCTTCAAGAATAGCTAAAGATCTGATGAATGATGGACGAACGGCATACATAATGTTCTAATTGCCCTTCAATACTATTACTTCAAACTCAATAACACTTAGCAACATATCCAAACAGAGCAACGTTCTTTTTAAAGCACGGTACTGCATTTTGAGGCTTTTTTAGAATCACACCAAATAGTGAAATAGCTAAATACACAGCAAAATTTCTATGCAACATGGATCAATTTTATTTTTTAAAATCCTTTATCCAAATGTTCATGTTGCCTTTGCACCAAATAAATTTGAATCCAATCAACCTATGCCTCTAACGTGAAGTGTGAAAGTTGAAGAAGCACATGTTATCCTAGAGATTTCAATCCTTTTTTAGACTTTTTAATTTTTGGAAATGAGCATTTGAATAGAAGAATCACAATGTTTTGCCTTAATGGTTGGCACGTTGAAGGTTTTTGTAACCCTGCGCGTGGCTCGTCGGATGGCTTGTAAATGAAGCCAAGGTCGTCACTCCAGTGTTTTCTTTAGCTCAGTGACAAGGACTTCCTCTAAATGGACTACTTGGGATTAGGCGTTAACTTTTACATTAATTGATAGGAAATTAATTAGCATTGTTGTTTAAATAAATGAAATGTTACGACTGTTTCAAATAGACTACTTTGAAAAAGACATTTCTTGTTTTAAAAGCCACATAAGGTATATCTTATAATATGTTGGAATCTATTTCTAGAACTGCTACACAATGATTCATTCAAATACGTCCCAGACTACAAAACGAAATCTCCGAAATCTCTTCTTGACAACGCTCGTAATTGAAAGTGAAATAAACCCATTTCTATCCAAAACCCCTTTTCCGTCTAATTAAAATACTTTGAATAGAAGATCCTCCAGAGAATAAGAACAGACGTCACTGAAAATCGGGGTTCCAAACCTGTTCCAATGTATTTCCACTCACGAGACAAATGACACAAACATGGAGACACATTCCCCCCCCCCCCACATTCAATTCAATGGGGGGGGGAAAGGAGTTTTGAATTCCTCAAATAAAAGGAGTTTTGTGATTGTAGTCTTCAGTAGTTGTAGTGAAAACAAAGGGACTTCAAGTGCAGAAGGGGAGGCAGGTAATGGTGATTGCTGATTCTGCTCGTTAACGTCAATCGCGTTCCCGTGGGAGGTTTCGTCTTCTCGGTTGGAGTTGGCGAGAAAACTGGAGAGATCGGTGAGTTACCGGGGAATTCGCTGAAAGTTGAAAAGGCTCCGATACTTAGTTAAGGGAAACAATGGAGTGGGTTTCTGTAGAAATAGGTTGCAGCGAAATGCTTCACTGAAATGGCGGAGAAATGTAATGTAAATCTAGGGAGTGGAACATCGCAAAATGTTCAATTATACTATAATATTGGTGATTGCATTAAAATGTATGATGTTATTTACCGTTTTAATTTTTTCCCTTTTTTAAATAAAAATGGCAGTTTTGGCGATATTTTTTGCAATAACTTTTACCTGGGTAAAAACCCTCGACAATTTGGCGAAAATAGGGATGTTATACGATAGATGTCATTGTCCTTTGATGTGCGTGAAACAGATAAAAAAAAATCACTCGTTGATAGGCGAAGCTCAAGAGCAGAGAGCTCTGTGTATTACTCGTTTTTGAACTTTTTACGCTTTTACCGTATTTTTACGGGAACTTCGAAGGGGGAGACGATTAGAATATTTGGGCATTAGCACAGAAATTTTAGTCAATATCGTTAGAGCTATTTTTTCAATTGCTGAAAAATATAATTTTTCATGATATCAACCTTATGCTTTTATGGGTGATTTTGACGCCAATTACCCTCACAGAAAATTTGAACATCGTAAATTTGTTCGGGAGTTAACACAGAAGTAAACACAAACATACATTTTTATAAACCACTCTTTTGAAATAAGAATGTTTCAAAACGTGGAGAAATGCAAAAAAAAAAAAAAAAAAAAAAAAAAAAAATTGTTTACCTAATGCTATACTTTCTTTACCCAATGTAAACATAGGTAATTGAAGGTAAAAAAAATATTTTTAATGACTATTGATAGTTATTAAAATGTAGAAAATGAGCCGCAAAGGTAAGAACATAGTTGAAGAATCTGTATTTCACGAATATTTAATAAATTGTTGAATTAAAACACTTCAGAGTTGGGCAATGCGGTATGCAGAAAAATGCACAGAACAAATATCATAGGAGAAAATAAGTTATTTTTACTCCAGATGTATATGAACGAAATCATTCAGGTCTTTAATCTTTAAGATCGTGATAGGAAATCTCCATATGTTGAGAGAAAACACAGTCTTTTATTTTGCGTAGGGAAAATCATCATTTTTCCTGAGCAATTCTAGGAAAAACACAACTTGAATATTCCTAAGTTATAAATTTATCAAATGCAATTTTTACTCATCCACTGAAATAGTTAGTCCTCAAATACCTTTTTTAGAAGTGAACTGCATTATATTTTAATAACATTCACTGGGTAAAATATATTCCTTTCTTACATGTCACCTATCGAGAAATATTTGAAAGTAGAAATCACCCTCTATAGTTGAGTTTCAAAACTAGATCTCTGGAGATTGTAGTAGTTTTAATATTAAAATGTTTTAATTTACAATTAATCCTTATGTTAATTTAAGTGTGACCTTATATAAAAATAGACCATATACAAAAAAGTCTTCACTGACGGTCATGGGAATGGGCTAAATTCCCCAGTTGTTTTCCCTGAAATAATTTTAAAATTATATTTCTGATTCAAATACATAACTTTTTTAAATGATTTTTATTAATTTTGTTTTAGATAGGTTATTGACTATCATCCTAATAAAAATATCTAAAAAATATTTGATTTTAAATTTTATAAATTTAAAAATGTTGTGTATTGCTGGAAAAACTGGAGATCCTATGAAGTATATATACGTGCATGACCGTCAATGGGTTCAAAACTGTTACTCCGATAGCAAGTGTGAATTGTGGGCCAGTGGTGGCCCGTGGTCAAAAATATTAGAAGCAGCCGGAAACATGTAACTTTCCAACCCCCACCCACCCCTCTCCGAAATACACACACACACACACTCATTTACAATCACATTTGAACTTTTTTTCTTAAATTATCATTTTGAAAATCGGATTTTTTTTGCACTTAAAAGTACATAATTATTTAAGATATTTACTTGAACAAAAAAATCAGTTTTATTTAAAAATTAATTAACTAATTAACATTTAACTAACATATAAGCATATTTTTCAAAAGTGATTATTCTAGTTTTATGGATCCAAGAAAAGAAATTATGTTTAGAAATTGTTCGTAATGTTATGAACCTCCATTTAGTTTCTAGAATATATAGTTTTTTTATAGAATTTTTTAAACATTGAAAGTAGAAAAAAATCGCAATTTTTCTAAAAACTTATGAATTTAAAAATCTAACAAAATTCCTTTTCCTTTCCAATCAGTTTGTCTGAGGTTCAAAACATCTAATAGTTAGTGCATATTTGAATTTTCAAATAATTTTTCAAAAAGATTATATCAAGCTTTAGTTATAACTGTTTAAATGAAGTTTCACGTGCAAGAAACACGAATTTTTAATTAATTAAAATTTATTTTCAGAACAAAATAGTATACTTCAAACTAATAAAATAACTATATAGCATTTAGATTATATCATTATCTTGCAAAAATTCCATCTAGCGATTTTTTCAAAGCAGAAATTCTCAAGGGCAGCCGAAGTCGAAAAATCGCTGATCTGGCTGCCTCGCTACACATACGTGGAGGGAAGGCTCTATTGGATTCCATTGGTTACCATGGCAACGTCGCAGCCGAAACGTGTTTCAGGAACACATGGCTGCCGTTCGGAGAAAGATCACTTTGATTGGAAATGTTTTTTCCCCCTCGTGAATTGAGTATTGAGGCAAGAAGTTTGCTGTTTATTGGATTTTTTTTCCCATTTACCGTAGAAATTGGATCTTCATTTTAGAAAATTGTAAAATTTATCCCTTTAGTTTTGAACTAATATATTCAGATGCAGTCAGGATGCACTGGCTGTAGTGCCGCCACTGTTGTGCTCATGGAGTTTTACCCAAATATTTCCTTTTGAACTGAAGTACTAATGGTAGGAGATGTGCTAAAAATATTCCCAAAAACATAATTGTGACAGAACAAGTTAAAGCCTAAAAGAAAAGACGAAGACTTTTAAATTTAATTTAACATGTATTTGAATAATACTAAAGTTACTTGTAAATTAAACAAGCAAACATGTGTAAGGTGTCTACTAGCATGAACAACACCAAACTCAAATCAACAAGCCAAACGATGTAGATGAGATTTGGCACATATCGCAATAAAGTTATATGCTATGAACAATAAAATAAAATAATATAATACATAATATAAATAAATATAGTTATCGTAAAATTCATCATCATGAAATTGTTGAAAATACTACGAAAAGATAAGCTAAAGAGAGAAATGCCCTGCAAGGAGTTGATGCGTAATGTTCTTCCTTTGTAGGGGTTGTTGAACCTAACCTTTGATCAGATTTACAAGACCATACACGAGCAAATATTAAGAAAAATCTAGTTAAACAAAGGATTTTATTGCTTCTCTTATCAGTTCTCTGTGATATCATTGGTTTAATTGAAAGGTTTATTTCAAGTGACAACTCCAACTTAAGAGACTTATGCCAAAGTAATGGATGAGAGCGGGCATAAATCAAGCCAGATGAAGAATAATGACCATTGTGTATTTCTCAGAACACTATGTCCTCGTGGATTAATCGTGTATTGAAAAAGAAAAAAGAAAAAAATATTAATAATTACTTAACTTGCCTTATGGGAGACTTTTGCTCTAGTTACAAACATTAATACTTTTCAAGAAAAAAGTCGTATACTTCATAAACAAACATATTTTCGTTTTTAAAAGAGGACAAATCACAATGAGTTTTAAAACATTATCGGATTAAAGTGATGCCTATTCATTACAGATCCATGTTAGGTTGGGCAAGATCAAATAATTTAAATTCATTACATGGTGCTTAAGCTTTATTTTTTTCTGTAAAATCTTAAATTGAGAATAAAATATTAGTTTCAAAAATTTGTATTCAAATTTTAATAACATGCTAAGCTATCAAACAAATTATTAGACCTTGAGTTTTTAAAGTTTATGTTTTAATGAAACATTTTGCTTTTATTGAAATGCCAAATTATTAGATGAGAGCGGACTTAAATCAAGCCAGATGAAGAATAACGAGCATTGAGCATTTCTCGCAACAATATGTCCTCACGGATTAATCGTTTCAAGAAAATCAGAATGAATTTCCAATTCACATTCGTTTGCTCTGAATCTACATAGGGTTGCACCAGGACAAAAATCATGTATTACGGTTATTGTATAATATATTGTGTGCTTTTAAAAGTGAACCTTTAACATGTCCATCTATAGAAAGAAACCAAAAACTTTCTAGTGTACAACAATAAGAAGGCATTTCAGAAACTGGGTGATTTTCTTTATTAACTTCATATTTAATAAGGAATCGTTTAATAGGAAATTGAAACCATTATTTTGATTCATGGCTCACAGGTAGGACATTCTGCAACCTCAGTTTTCAAATTCGAGTAAACAGGTCAATGATTATGCAGCATGATGATGTCGGGTACGATGTTGGAAATATTCCTCGTTTTCTCCCATTCGAGATGTAAATGTGGTTTAACATTGAAACATATCACGGAAAGCGTTGCCAAATTAATAGTCAGACTATTCTTAGAGTCCTATCTAACGATGTCTTGTTGCAGAATTTGCCTCGTGTTGCTTTTTCGCCAGAAATTAGCTAACCCAAATTAAACCAGAAAATATCCAAACCAATTATGAACATCTCCTTTTATATGACAATGTTGAATAAATTGTAAAACACAAATACAGTTTCGGAAACTGAACGTAAATAAAAAGAATTCCGAAATAAAAGAATAATAAGAGTATTCACATCTTTGTTTTTGCAGCATGCTAGGACGTAACAACAAATGAAAAAAAAAAAAAAAACGTAACTTAAAAGTTATATTGTCTAGCAGTCAAAGTAATTACACGTTGTAATATAGAAAATAACAAAGCCGGAATATGAGTGTTGTTTTAGAAAAGAACTACGAGGAAAAATAAATTGCGCGACTTCAGTCAATTTTTTGGGTTTGTAGAGGGGAAAAAAATATATATAATCAACAATATGGAACTAACGGGAAATGAACGGTGCCCATCATGGTCTGAAAAATAGTTTTCCGTTTTCTTAATTTGTTTTCAGAAAATCCAGAAATAAATTGTCAAAATATACGTCCAAGGAAACATTCATTTATGTCTAGGAAGTTTAATTTTATAAAATAATCACGTTTATAACAAACGAAGGGTACACTAACAACCTTTTGAATAGTAAAGCAAACTATTCGAAGCATTTTCTATTGATGCAGAGTATAAATCAATCTACAATTTGTGTATGTTTTGAAGAAAAACATACGTTTCGACATTATTCCCTATACCCTCCATATAGAGTTGACGTATAAAAATTTGTATCACAGAAATTTGCAAATTTATTAGTATTATCAAATATGCAATAAATAACACTTGAGTAAAAAAATGTTCATTCTAAAAATCAATATTATGCGAAACCAACATGAAATGAGTTTTAATAACTCGTTTTTTTTTTTTTTTTTTTTTTTTTTTTTATTTATGGGTTGCTAATTATATTTATTGAAACTCCCATTACTTTAAAGAAACGAGTACGATTTTGTTGTGTTCATCATTTTCATATTTATTAATCTATTTGTTGATTATGTCGAAAGGATTTATGTATGGAGCGGGAAATTCGAACCACCTGTTACTAATGTTTTAAGGATATTTTTATTTTCTCATTAAACTATCGTTATGTAAATCCTCAATATTATAGATGAACAAAATAGATACACTGACTGTTGGTAATAAATTTTTAAATATTATTGGCAAGTAATTCAAAAAGTTTGCTAGATGTTTTCTTAGTTGTTTCATCATTACTAATAGTGTTAACGTGAAGCATTATATTATTCCGAGCAATAGGTTCGTAAGATCAACGATCTATTTTTATGCACAATAAAGGCTAATAAAGCCGGAACATACAATTTAACGTGGATTCCGAACCACAACGAACATTCATGCCGAACACAAGACTCGATCCCGGCTGCTTTAGCATGAGAGACCAGAAGTCGAACCACACAGACAACAGGTACAAATAACAGGATAACTCTACAAATTAATAAAAAGTCTGTATACGAGTTTGATGATTTTTAGTTGATTATGTCTAAAGTATTTAAGGAAGGGAAAGTCCAATCACCTGTTGCTAATGTTTTTTAGTATATTTTTATTTTTTTATTAAGCTATCGGTGCGTAAATCATCATTATTTTAGATTAACATAATATAAATACTGAATACTGGTAATTCATTTTAAAATATTATTGGCAAGTACTTAAACTTGTTTGGAAGACATACATATAGGAAACTTGTTTGGTTACTCGTAGTGTTAACGAGAAATATATTCCTTAACTTATTCGAAAAGAGAGAAAAATCAATAATAAGTCTTTGATGAATTTTAGATAAGAAAACAAATAAAAACTACTAACTCGAATGTTAAATTAAAAATAGAAAAAAAGCTTAAAAATAATAAACATACTTTGGATTTGGAATTTACCTTAACTACTGAAGAAAATTAAAAGCTCATGACAAAACAAATTAAGTTTGAAAATAAAATATTTCGTTTATTTAGTAGATCTCATTTGAATAATTTTTTATTAAATATACCTTAAGACTTTTATCAATTCGGTATCACTTCTTACACTATACATTTAACCCCAAACAGAAACTATTTTCCCCCAAATACATCACTTAACACTAAAAAAAATATTAAAATAGCCCCCGTAACAAATATATTTCACTGAAACTCACTTTAGGCAACATAAAACGGGAACAGCTGCGGGATATAAATCTGAGTTGTTCAAGTAGTGATAAGGAAAGAAAAGCGCCGCCATATTGGGCGACCCTAAGCTACGCTTAAATTTTATGTGAAAAGTCATTTTCTTTTTACGCCGATGGCAACGCAAGCTATCGATTTCGATTTACTATCTAAGATTTGGTAATACGGTATCTCTTATACCTGCGCGATATTTTAGGGAAATATTGATATTCGTCTTTTACGAGTTTTTTAATGTGGTTACAGGGTTGTGAGGCCAGAGCAACTTGGCGTGAAATATTCTGACAAAATCTCCATCGCTAAAATGTATCCTCGGCTTTTTACGAACATGACCGTGTTTTATTTAATTTAATTCTGACAAATGTGTAAGGAGATGTTATTAGTTTTTTACGGTTTGTATGCGTTTAAAAATTTATTTCATTTATTTAAAGCCCATTAAATTATTCAATTAATGTACCAAAAGTTTAACCAGAAAGAAATTACAAAACATTAAGTTTTTTTTTGTTTTTTAAAGATGTTTTAAGATTTTCAGGCTTTATATCTTCCCATGAAAATTAATTAAATTAATAAATACATTTACATTGCAAGCTTCTTATTGTTAGATAGTTTTAGTTTTTC
Source organism: Linyphia triangularis (assembly GCA_963978545.1). Classification (NCBI taxonomy): domain Eukaryota; kingdom Metazoa; phylum Arthropoda; class Arachnida; order Araneae; family Linyphiidae; genus Linyphia; species Linyphia triangularis. The sequence continues at coordinate 1,881,069 of OZ021727.1, read as the reverse complement.
TCTAAAATTTTAGATACAGATATTTTTAAGATTTCTGGCGGTAATGATTTTTTTTTTTTTTTTTTTTTTTTTTTAACTCTTGTTTAGTCGCGCGTCATTTCTTAAGATGACAGCCCATGATCAAAGCCATCTTACAGTTTTTTTTTTTTTTTTTTTTTAAGTTATAAATGTTTTTTTAATTTTAACCTTATTCTGTTCAATAATGTTGTGTTTTCAATTAAAATACTCACTTTAATTTTTGGTTACGAATTTAATGGTAAACATGAAAATTTGAATTTGGTGGATATTTTTACCCAACGCTACTAACCACGAGACAAAAGGTCGCTCGCCCAACCAAAGGTTAATGAGAGAAGCGGTTAGTGGAAATATTGACATGAAATGTAAATATTTATGAATACTATAGGAACGAAGCCATCATAATTATAAAACATCGTAGCAGCCTGCTTATCGATTTGACTGAAGAGCTCCTGTATCACCTAAGTATTCACTGAAAAAGTCACATGTCGACCAAAACAGAAATAGGTAAAAAAAAAAACTGTGATATCGACTCCGATTTGAAAGTGATAAAGGAACGAGTTGAACAAAACGAAAGGTCACGTTCGCCGTGACTACTCGAAACAAAAGCAGAAAAGAAAGCTTCAATGCTCTTAGCAAAAGTCACACCCCGCACCTGCAATCAGATAGGGCAAAATTAAATTGGTCGAAAGGGCGTACACCCGGGCGAATGGTGGAAGACAAATTATCCGGGTATTGATTTTCCCCGGTCCATAAAAAGAAAGCCAAAGGGAATAAACAGTCATCAAGAGGCTTAAAAGTTGGACGGGGAGGGGTTGACCAAAACGACCTTCTAATTACGGAGCCAACTTCGGCGATTTTTTTTTTTTAGAATTCTCCTATTTTTTATTTTTTTTTTCTTCTTACTCTTACATAGAATGTTTTCGAAAGGTCATTTGAAATGTGGTAGGAAAAAATTTGACTGAAAAAAATTGAGAAGTTGTATCTGTCGTCGGTGTTTGTGCTAATTAAATAAAGAGTTAGTTGACAATTGAAAATAATATTATTTATATAATAAAATGGATTTAATAAACAAATTGAATGTTTTAAATCAATAAAACGGTCAAGAAATTAGCTTAATTGATACAAATAGAATCACTATATAGAATTAAAACTAAATTAATAAAACGGTCAAGCTATAACTTGATACAAATAGAATCACTATATAGAATTAAAATTAAATTAATAAAACGGTCAAGCAGTTAACTTGATACAAATAGAATCAATATAGAGAATTAAAATTAAATTGATGAATTCTATTCTTAGACTTAAATAGAAATAACCTATAATCTAGTGTAATTTCACCTTATAATTCATTTAAAATCATTGATAGGTGCTTATATTACCGGTTTTTAGTCATTAAAAACAATTTATTTAACATACCATTCCTACAGATTTTATACCAATCATAATCGATAATTTATAACTGTGGACAAGCAATTACTCATTTTATAACAAAACTGCGGGTAAATTTGATGGGACTTTCAATAAGAGCTGCCATATCCATTAGGAACATTAATGGTATTTTTTTTTTATCCCATAAACGTGATTTATGAAAAAAAAATCTATGTATTCCCATAAAATACCCTACTTTTCAGTTCTAATTCATATAAATACACAAATACTCACGGTTCCTTTTTTCTATTTTTTTTTAAATCATTGATTGGCCCTTATATTACCTTATATATACCAATCAATAACCTATAATGTACAACTGTGGAAAAGCAATTGCTCATTTTATAACAAAACTGTTGATGGGATTTTCAGTGAGCGCTGTCATAACCATTAGAAATATTATACGCATTTTATTTTGGTCACATAAACATGATTTATGGAGAAAAAAAAAGAAAAAAAAACATTATATATATATATATATATATATATATATATATGCATTCTCATAAAGTACTTTTCAACTCTAATCCCTCTAAACACACACACACACTTCTTTTTTTATATATTTTACATTAACTTCCAATATGTTTGTTGATGAAGGGAAAATCAGCGGAGGCCTAATTAACCCCCTTGCCGTCACCCAATCGGGCTAAAACTCGCAGATAGATTCGATGTCGATGAAATGCATTCTATAAAACTTTGGGGATGTTACTATCAATAAAAGGTCGATTTTACAGGGAGGCCACAAAATTCAAGAAAAAATGTTCCCTGATAATTCCCTGATTTCCCTGACAGATTTCTAAAAAATTCCCTGATTTTAAGGCAAACTTTTTTCCAAATTTCCCCAATTTTCCTAGGTTTTCCAGATGTCTAGACACCCTGACAAAATAGAACATGTATTCTAAAGAGATAATATGCAATTTTTAAAAAAAATAGTTTTGCTGGTAATGAAAAGTTTAAATTATTCCGTAACATTAAACTTCTAATGGCTTACCACTACAAATCTACATGTAAATAGCACCGAAATATGGATGAACGTGCCTTAAACAATACACAATTTCCCTGATTTTCATGAAATTTTAAAAAGTTCCCTGACATTTCTCTGATTTTTTCCAAAATCAGAAAGTTCCCTGACATTTCCCTGATTTCCAGGTTTTCCCGGTTCTGTGGCCACTCTGTTTTACGGACTACTAATAAACCAACTTGACGTCCTCCAATCGCGCTTTGGCTAGCATTTAAACGACCTTTATTAAGACTCTTTCCTGTTGCCATTTTTTTTTAACAAACCAATAATAAAATTACTTTTAATTAAAATAAATGATGAGCATAAATTTAAGTTCATTTTTAATAAATAAATGATAAAACGCTTTATGATAAACGCTTTTGCTGATAGAAATGTTTTTGATATAAGCGCTGCCTTAATGAATATAAAAATTGACAGTGCATATAAAGGATTTTTTTTAAAAACTCTGTTTTTATGAGTCGTATTTTTTATTCTTTCAACAAAGTGTCCAACAAAACCACCGGAATTCTCAATAATTGGAAAATCTTCGCATCTAATGACAGCCGGCATCTTCTTAAAGGGTCCTCCGAGAAAATCTAGAGCCGATAGATCTCTCATTTTAATTTCCCAAATAGGATGGAGGATCATTACAAGGTGATTGGGATGAAGAGGATGAAGTCACCAGAGAGGCTGGAAATAGAGGTTCCATTAAAATGAATGCCCTAATCCGATTTGTAGGAAAATTGAATGCCTTCGATATGCTCTTAATTAAGATGTGAAGGGGGATTCAATTACTTTGGTAATGGAGTTTCTTTATTTTTTCTTTCTTAACAACTTCCCGAAGGTGACAAAATGCTGAAAAGAGAGTTTTTCGATTCGGACGCTTTAGAATGGATTTTCAAGAAATCTCTTTTGCGTATGCTTTAGTACTTATTACGATATCGGTTCTTGTGTTTGTAATATTTTGGAATGAAATACGTTTTATTATTACTGATATTAAAATTGATATTTTTTTATTAGGAGATAAGGAAAAACACTGTATTTTCAATTAAGTGTTAAGGATGACTTTTTCCACTGTTGCAAACGATTGGTCAATCAAATATATTACAAAATGTAGCGAGTATGCTTGTATTAGTATTAAATAATAATAACTTATTAATATTATTTAAAAAATATATTCATTTGTTATAATGAAGTTGTAAATTGATATCTGGAGAAATGAATATATTCGCTTATCGATGAAATGCATATCTAGCGGGTACGAAAACCACTCATTTAGGCAATAACAATAGTTTTATATTGCATTAAAAGTACGAATTTTTAAATTAAAAAATATTTTCATAATCTAAGCAAAAATAAAATTGTTGAAGTTACGTATGTATGTGACTGATAGAGGAAGAGGATTTTGAAAAAGTAACACCTTTACTCCCTAATTAACCTTTATTATCCGGTCGAAGTTTCAAATAAGATTTATTACTTTACATCAAGTTGCATCAGTTGCACGCATAACACTTTATTATTTGTTATTTTAATCAAGAGCTTGGGGAGATGTTAAAAAGTTGGAAATCATCAAATAAGGTATTTCAGAATCATTCCTTACAGAAAAACTTTAATTTATATCACTGAAGATTTATATATAAAAAAACTCATGAGGTGCCTATACAACCGCCATCCCCATATCATATAACATTCAAAACGCTTTGTTTTCGCAGTTTCGCCAATCAAAATGATGAACGCAGTTTTATTTTATCGCCGAACAAAAGACACATTTACGGCGCATAAATTGCGCCCGCTTTTTTTCTTGTTTTTGTTTTAAAGCATTTTCAAGAAAGAATCGTGGACTTAGGGTAATGGGCGAAGATACGCATAACGCGTTCTTCTTTGGACGTAATCGAAGTGCCGATATTAAGCGTTCTTTATTGCCATACCGTACATCATAAAAATGAATTGAGGAAAATAAATATGCATGGCGAAGTTTTTAGTACGCTGTGCATTTGGCGAGTGCAAGGAGATGTGAAATATGCTCGGAAATTAAGTGAGGAAAATTAACTTCGCTGTTTATTTGAAGTATGATTTTTTTATTTTTACTTTTACATGTTAGGTTTAAATTCTGAGATATTAGATCATTCATTATCTAAATAGCTTTTTGATTTTACAGGTAATTAGTTTTAAATGGAAGCTTAAAAATGCGACTAAGACTTCTTTTTCTTGAAAGCCTCGAAATTAGCTTTATTTTCTCCAGTTTATGACTTAGTTTATTCTAAAGTAAATTTTTAGCTATGTTTATAGGTACAGGGTAATTTTATAATTGTGATGTATTGTTTTAAAATTAATATTTATATATGTTCTCAAATAGTTAACACATTTAATATTTGCACTTTTTTTTCCTAACAATAGTTATCATTAAATTTTTACGACTTGTTTATAAAACTAGGATTAATGAAACAAATAAGAGTTAGTTTAGCCTCATATCGTCTGATACGTAAAACTTGTTTCTCCGTCAATTCATTTCTCATATATCGAATGATACGATATATGAGAAATTTATATCTTTAAAAAGTTGTAACAAATAATCTAATACTTTGATAAAAATATGCTTCATAATAAAATATGTTTAAAGGTATAGAGTAATTCATACTATAATTGTGCTTTTTAGTTTTAAATGGAGTGTTTTTATACATATTCTCAAATATTTAAAACATTTACACATTGTACTTGTTTTTCCAACAATGGTTATCATTATATTTTTTTTGACTTGTATCGAAAAATGAAACTGGAATTAATGAAACAAATAAAACGTGTTCAGCCTCATATATCGTATGGTACGTGTAGCTTTTTTTTATTAATTTATATCTTTAGAAAATTGTAACAAATGATGTAATGCTTTGCTTTGAGTTTATAGTAAACTATGTTTATAGGTATAGGATAATTCGTACAATAATTGTGCTTTGTAGTATTAAATGTAGCGTTTCTATGCATGTTTTCAACTATTTAGCACAATTACTCATTGTACTTCCGTCAATGGTTGTCATATTTTGTATGACTTGTATTGAAAACTGAAATTGATGAAACAAACAAAAGCTCGCTCAGCCTCATATATCGTATGATACGTGCAGCTTGTTTCTACTTTTTTTTTTGTATTTATCAATTTATATATTTAGAAAGCTGTAACAAAAATGATGTTAATATTCGAAATAAAGTAAACCTTAAAATAAAATGACTAAAAATTGAATTAAAATAATAGTTTTTTAGAATGAATTATTGATATGAATTTAAATCATTATTTGAAATTAAATATTTGAAGAATGCGCTTAAGTTGGTTACATGGAAGGTTACGGGGGAAAAGAAAAATACATTTAAGGAAATTTCTATAGTCGACAAAATTCCTTAATTGGTTTCAAAAAATTTATATTAAGAAAAAATTCGACACAATTCATATGTTTATTTTATTATGAAATCCGTATATCCTTTAATAGTATAATAAAAGTAATTTTAGAAAAAATAATTTCAAAGAATAAAAAATATATTTTTTATGTGTGTACTTTTCTTTGCAGAATTGCAAATTTCATTACAATAACGCAATTTGTGTACTGAAACTAAAAATATTAAATAGAAAATTCTTGATGTTAAATGAACAATTGATTCGATGCCCAGTAAAAACAATTTTTGTAGGAACGTGCATTTTTTGTTAAAGTACGAGAAGTTTCATGAAATATTCAATTAATTATCTTCCTTATTAAAAAAGTTACGTCATATTATAAAATATCTTCATTGATATTTCGAAGATTGTTGTTCGTGTATTCTTGAAAGTATAGCAATATAGAGCACTGAATTGGAAGAAATGGGTTTTTTTTCTGGTGAATTGCACTAGGTTGTTTTTTCTCCCCCTTACTGGAGTATACAAATGAAGAGATAGAAATGCTACAACTGAAAGGGTTCGTTTGAAATGTGATGCATAAGTCCCTTGACACTTTCTAGATTTTATATTCATGGCACATTTTATGATATGAAAAGAAAATATTGCTATTTCTTTTATACTGTCATAATCTCAAGTGATATTTGTGTCGCCTTTTGAACCGTAATGACAGTTGAAACACATTTTTAGGCATTTATTTCACATTTTTTTCTTTTTCTTTTAATCATGCAGTGCGGAAATTTGTTTCATATTAAAGTAAAAAGTAAAATAAATCCGTTTTCATTGTTTTCATTTCATTAAGTAAATTAATTAACTTCAAAGCAAAATTAATTACATTATAAAACGTTGATAATCTTTTAATGAGAATAAAATATAATTGTTCCAATAAAATTAGTCAAAATATTTATTTTTTATTAAAAACATAATTTTTCTATTAAAAATGTATTTTTTTTTATTAAAAATATAATGTGTCTACTAAAAATATAATTTTTCTCTTAAAATTAGTTTTTGTATAAAAAGCATTCACCTTTAACATTAGTTTGTATTTAAAACTGTATTACTGTAATGTAATATGTTTGAATCCAACTTCACCATTCAATATATAATGTATACCAATACTTGTGAAGGTAATTTTTTGAAAAAAATCTCTTAAAAATACTCTTAATGCATTTTGTCGCATAATCTATCTCAAAATGGAAAAAAAAAAAAAAAAATGAGACGAAAAGAAAAAAAAAAATTACATATATTTCACACAATTGTGAAAGATTGAAAATTAGTTAACGAAGTTTTATTAAGTCGATAAAAGTTCTTATTAAAAAAGGCTTACATTTCAAACTTTAAAAATGAAAACAGAATTTATACACTATTCTCTAGTTATTGGATTAAAATCTTCAATATGTTTAGTTTTGGAAAAGTAATTGCTTATGTATTAAATAAATCTTATTTTATTTAAAGAAGCAGTTGCTTTTCAGTATAAAACCGCTGACAATTAAAAAGTTAGAAATATTGAGCATAGTTTACTCTCTAGATAATATTTACGCCTGATATAACATAAATTTTATGCAGTTATATTTAAAAAAAAAAAAAATGATATTTATATGGGAAAAAAATTACAGAAAAACATAATTCGGGGAAAACGCATTTAAAATACTTTTTTCTAGGGTATGTGAAAGAAAAATGCTTACTTAACAATTTAAGTTAATACTAACTTCACCAATAACAGCCGCCCGCAGAAGCGGAACTGCGAAATTTTTTAAAGCTAATAAATTATTCTTTAATTAAAAAAAAGGTCAATAATTTTGAAAAAAAAAATCGTTTTTAAGGTATCTGGATACTTTATTAGTGGCATTCTTTATTAGATTTTTTTTTTTTTTTTTTTGCAAGCGAACAACCAAGAAAATCCTTGAATTGTAAAATATATTTTATCATCAACCATCTTATTTAACAAAAAAATAAAACGCTAAACCAAAATGAAGGCACATTTTAAACGAATTAAATTATTATTTGACTTTTACAAGTTTTTCGATTTATGATTTGTTTAGTATATGATTAATTTCGCTTAATAATTATTCACAAAAATTATCAAACTATCCCGCAATCTCCAAAAAAAAAAAAAAAAAAAAAAAAAAAAAAAAAAAAAAAAAAAACTGCTTTTCTTCTGAAGTTTGCTCATCCATCATAATTACCTTGTATCAAAACGAACAAAAATTAATTACCCCTACACTCCACCCTATTCCCCCATCAGTGGCATAATAAACGTGAATAATGTATCAATCTACTCCCAAATTCGTCCTATACCGATCCCATAATAACCTGCATTAAAAATCGGAATTCCCAAGTCACCCTTCCCCAACCCTTCGTGAGATCTGTACAAATTACCTCTTAAAGTGGTCATCCTCGCGGACTTGTTCCCCAACATGTGCTTCGAGTAATCCAACCTCGCCTAATTACGTGTAGGACCTCACGATCATCGGTTTGTGTATAGCTCGTAATAGCGGACAGCTTCATGCATTAAACACAAAGCAAATGTGAATCATTCGTGGATTGGTCTTGGGAAAATCAATTTCAAAAATGATTCTGCATCAGACCTCCTTTGTGACGACCGATGTACTTCCCAAGTGCGTTCTACTCTGAATAGGTCAGAAATAGAGAACGAAGATGAAGGTTGGTTGTTTTTTCAGATTATCTGGCGCCGTCAGCAACACGAGGGCTATAATGCGCCGAAACATTCGTCATTAGACAAGCCAACATACATTTACAAACACCCATGCCTTACACGGGACTCGAACCCGCAACGTCGGAGAACGAAGATGAAGATTTGATTGATTGGTTTGTACACTCAACGACTTATCTTTGTGCACAATAATGACTGATCATGTTAGAACCTACATCTTAGCTTGGATTCCGAACTATAACGAACATCCATATCTAACTGGGATTCGTACCCGGCACCATTGGCATGTGAAGTCTCAGTTCTAACCACATAGTAATCAGGTGGCTATGGATAGATGGTTTTAGAGATTTTTTAAAGGGATGTGTCTTATTCACCAGGTTACCAATCCTGTTATCTTTTGAAATAAAATATGATGCAAGATTAGTTTAGACCTCGCGTGCAATATAAAGAATCGTCCCTCATTGATTTCTTTGAATACGTTATTTTAAACTTTTTTCTAGCAATTCTTACATTTCTGTATAAATATATAAGAATATTTGCCTTTTTTAAAACTAGTTTAAAGCAATATTTTAACAGATGTGGCCCAAAAATTGCATTCGAACCATCTCTGAAACAAAACCAACAAGAGATATTTCATATTTAACTTGTCTACACAAAGCATTTAATCTGCTATCAAAAATTTACCAAAATTGTTCATTTAGGACACTGTTAAAATTTCAATGTGTTTTATGGTCAACATTTTTTAGCAGTACTTAGTACTGAACAAGTTTAAGCATATGCCTTTCAGAAAAATGTAGTTTGCTTTGAACTGCTGTTGGTGTACTAATCTCAAAATAATCAAATGCTATATAATGGACAAAGCATACCGTACTTTAAATTCAGTTTGCATAGAAAATCAATTTACTTCAATCTGCACTATCTAAGATACAAGTCTTAAGTAGATCTTCAATTCAAATAAATTGCAATCTCGATGTACCAACACCTCACAACCCTATTCAAACAGAACATCCATCAACACAATATTCCAATGTACGAAACACCAGCAATCTGGATCATCTGCTAAAGGAGATTAGAACCGATTGGCTGACCCCCCCCCCCTCGACCCAATCCAATATCGCAGCTGACCCTTCACAATTTATTAGAGGTCCGGTTCTTGGCTCCCCTCCCAAAACGTACAATAATTATGAATCTAATTATCGGGCCTGATAACCTCTAATTCCAGGACGACTCTTGCCAATAGTCGTCCACAGACTGGAGTGTCTGAGTGACGATATTGTTGGACTGTCCATCACGGGTCCGTGGCCATCACTTACACGTGCTGCCTTTACGCGAAATGGTTGATTTGACGGCTGATAATATAAGCTGGCTTGCTCCTGATGATGTCACAGTCGGCTGTGCCTATTGATTTGGGTTCGTTGCGACTCGGGAAGATCAAGGTAGATTTACGTCACTAGGTGATGTTGCTTAGTTAGTGCTGAGTGCGAGTCCGGATTAGAAGGGATATGAGTGGCGTAATGGTTGACGTTAACGGAGGTAATCCTGTATTTAGTAGCGATACTTGGATAAAGGGCAACGTAAGCTTATTACTTGTGTACTCTGGAACACAGAAAAAAGTATTGTCTTTTTTCGACGTTTTCAATTTTTTAGGGGAATTTACTTTCGCACTTTGTTTTCAATGCAAGTCTACGGACGAAATATCACGCTCCAGAAATAATAAGTTTCTAAATAAATCCGTTAGATGGCGAGCATTTCGTTACAAACGCGAATAAAAAACAGTCGCCGTTCTATGATTTTTATTTTTAGTTTCGATCAGTAAGAGTTTCCATTTAGCAGTCGGCCATTATGTCAGTTAAAAAAAAAAAAATTAAATTACTCAGTATTTTATGTTATATATTTGAATAGCATAGCAAATTATAAAATAGAGGATATTGTATTCAAGAAACATATATACTTTATATTTACATGATTACTTTATTTTTATCTTTGTTTTTCTATTCTTTCTACTATTTTTATTTTGGTTTTTCTTTCAAAGGAATCAAACATAACGAGTTTCACATTCAAGAAATGTTTAAAGAATGTTTCAACAATAGCGGCGGCTCAAATCCCCCCCCCCCCCTTCACCCCATCCCGTTGCAAAACCAACACTCTCAAAAACAAATTCATATGTTATTTTGTCTTGTCAAAACTCTATGATTTATCCATTTCTCTACAAAGAGGTATAATTTCATACAAACTATAGAGAAAAAGTTAGTTGAGCATACATAATTTCCGGTCACTATGAAAGTAATTACCATCATACCATTAAAACATAAATATTAGAGAGGTTTACAAAGAAGAATGTATTTGTTGGTAAAATCAAATCTAGATAAACTTTGAAAATGAAGTTCAGTTCGTTTCAAAAGATAAACTTTGAAAAGATTGAAGTTCAATTCGTAATATAATGCGGTAGAAAATAAGTAAAAATTTAAGCATTTATATTTCACACACGTTATCTACAAACATTCTTTAAAATAGATAAAATATTCAGCACGAAAATTTCATCCGCGGAACACTGTTTAGGAGGTTCGAAAAGAGATAACTTTAAAAACAGACTTTAAAATACCTCTTTTTATTGAAACTTTTATTTTCTGCAAAATAAAACTGAATTCTAAACACATTTTATATTCGTTTTCCTTCATTTTATAAAAGTCAAATTTGATTTTTTGAATGCATAAATCAATAAAAAAAAATCATGAGAAAATGTTTTTCATTCCCTGTTGATAAATTTTATTTTATATGTCTTTTTTGGAAGCTTTTCGCAAAATTGCTGGTTACATAATAAGAAATTGAAAACTTCTAAAAATGTTTTATGAAGTTTCTTTCTCCTTGATATTGACTTTTATGACTTCGGAAGCTTTGTAACTTAATACGCTAAAATAATCATTTTAAGCGTATTAAGTTATTTGAGCATAAATGTAATATCTATTAAAATGTTCAATAAAAATGCCAAAAAAAAATAATTTCTTTAAATTTATATTCGTTTTCTTTAAAATGTACCTGTTTTTTTATTAAAAATCTCAAATTCATTACTTAATCGTCAGCTAATTTATTTGTATTTTATTACGAGAGTGCTTTTTTGCAGGCTTCTATCTTCAAAACATACTCCATTAAAAAAAAATTCTAAAATTATTTATTTTTGTATAATTTCTCGATACATTTCTCCTCACTGAAAAGTAGTTAAGTTAAAAAGCAACTCGTTCAATCTGAAAATAACTTTCAAAGTAATATATTTGTTTAAAAACCAGCTGTATAAAAGTTTCCTTGAATAAAATATAATTTGTTTAAAATAAAAAATAACTTTGCATTGGTGTTTTGGTATTGTATTTTTGCATTAATATTTTTGTAAATATTAATTTGTATATGAATCTTTTCCGCTGAATAAAAGCCCCAATTTTTGTTATTCGTTTTTTTATATTGTAGATAATTTATTTTAACAACTTTTTTATTTTTTCATAGTTTCCATAATATTTTTTATCTGTCTAGCAACTATGGTTCGTGTTTTATGAAGCTTTCAAGCAGTAGGTAATTTTACAACAGTTGTTTACTGCATTGCAAAAGGTTATTGATTACCCGTTTTGCTTCGATACCAGTTCTGTCCAAAATTTAAATTTCCAAAAAAGTTACAATTTCAGGAGTTGTAAAGTTATAGCCTTGAAACAAACAAAGATGTAGGTTCTTTCAATGCACAATCGAGTAACTGATAGGCATAACAATCAGACATTTTTATGCTCTCCTAAATTTTCTTTAAAAATCGAATGAGCTGGTTTTATAGTTCATGGTTGGTTGGTTGTTTTCAGATTATCTGGCGCCGTCAGCAACACGAGGTCTATAATGCACCGAAACATTCGTCATTAGACAAGCCAACATACATTTACAAACACCCATTCCTAACACGGGACTCGGAACCCGCAACCTCGCGGTCTAGAAGCTAGCACGCTAACCACTATACCGTTTAGTCGGCCTTATAGTTCATGTAATCTAAAGTCAAAGAAGATAATTTTCCCCGTCAGTTATTTAATCAATTTCAAAGATATTTCATGTTGACATACAGGATGTCCATCAGATCCCCGATTTTAAAATTAAACTAAATTAGTTAACTAAAAAAGAAAGATCGATAGAAGAATGAAACAAAAAGTGTAGTTATTTTGATAGCTTTAAAAATATGAAACAGAAGTTTCAAAATTAGTTAAAAATGTTGTCAACAGAGGGCGCTATGATTTTAAAATTCTAGAAATATAATAAATTTCCTCTGCAATCACACTCACTTCCTTTTACGTTTTAATAGTGGGATGGTCCAAAGATTGATCGCTCTGACCTTCAAAGCTCTCCATTCAAAAGAACTACAGTGTACAGCGCCACCTGTTGGCAACATTTGTAACTAATTTTGAAAATTTAGTATCATATGTTTTACAGCTTTAAAAATAACTATACTTTTTGTTTTATCATACTATCGCGAAAATTATCGATATTTGTTGATCGATAATATCGATATCAGGGAGTCCTTAGCTGGACACCATGTCACAAGTAACGCAACAAAATCACATAAAATTTCAGGATGTACTTTTAAGTAGGAAAAACGAAAGTTCTAAATTTGGACCCAATTAAATTTGTAAAATAGGCTCCCAAACATGGCTCCGTGTTTGGCTTATATATCCAGGGTCTGTCACGCTTTTCCATTTAACAAACTGAAATGAGCAGCTGGTCATTTCCCTAGAATTAAGACGAAGTTTTAAGGCCAAGTTGTTGAAATTACACACATTATATGGCCGAATATTCATTATCTTTTCGCGGTAGAGGAGATCATTAAGCATATGTGCACTTGTGATGTTTCGATAATGTTTGCTCGAGAATACAATTTATGTGCATAAATATTCGCTCAGTTTTAAGTGTGTATTAAAATGATTCTTCACCTTAGAATTGGTTGCTGAGATGAGAATAACTTACTCTAAATATGAGAATATATGAGAATAATTCTCATATTTAAAATGATAATTTTTATTATGATAAAATATGAGAATATTTGCCTCTAAATAATTGTGAAAATGGCAGGGTAAGTGAGTTTTTAACCGGGTTCTTCGTAATTATCGTAATAGAAGCATTAAATTTTATTTGTGATCGATTTTGCTTTAAATGGTTTTATTAATTTTATTTTAATGTCATATGAAGGACTATATGCAAGATAAATCGTATTTAAAAATAGGCACATCAAACTATTTGAAAAATTTTCCTCTTCAATTTTTTTTTTCTCAACATGTAACTGCTTTACATTTTCATGATTGCATTACAATTAATCTGAAAAGAATTGAATTAAATTTTGACTTCGAGTATATTAATATTGCGAAGGTTATAAGCAGTGAATAGTTCTTAACCCCAATAGACACTGTCACGGGAGAATTATATTGGTTGTTAAGTTGTTTTGTACGCTCAACGACCGATGCACAATGGCGGCTAATCAAACTGGGTAACAGTTTAACGTGGATTCAGATCCCCAACGAACATCCATGTCTAACCCATGATTCGAACCTGGTACCTTCAGTATGCGAGGGCAGAGTGCTAACCAGGCCGACTTGGGGGAATTAATACTTTGTTGATAGCAAAAGAACACCACAATACCTGTGTCTTATGATATAATGAAGCTGGCGGTTTTAAGAGACACAAACTTCGGCAATTCCCAGGCGACATATTTTATTTTCAATGAGAAAACATAACAGCAGTCTAGCACACGAGTCTTATTTTCTCTGGCACAGATACTAAATCTTGATAACAGAACCCCATTCTGCAGGGACACAGATATGAAATTTACATTAATTAAATAAGAAGCCAATGGATGTACTAATCTTAAACACCAGTGATTAAAATCAGTTTTGGGAATCCAACATCGTGGTTATGTTTCAGATTATCTGGCGCCGTCAGCAACACGAGGGCTATAATGCGCCGAAACATTCGTCATTACACAAGCCAACATACATTTACAAACACCCATGCCTAACACGGGACTCGGAACCCGCAACCTCGCGGTCTAGAAACATCGTGGTCATGAAAAATCCGGTGATTTACAGCGAACGAAGCCGACTAACACGCAAGTTTTTATGTAGAAAAAAATATATTGTGTTAGTATCAAATTACAAAGTGGTACTTACAAAACGTGTGAGATTTTATTATCAATTCAGCCAAGCCAACCATGTCATCTCACCTTCCCATCAGCTGGGTATGTTGACAAACCTCCAGCTGGTCGGATAATTGCCAACACCAAACCCACATAATGCTTTCAGACTTAACACATTCGCTGACGATCACGTATCAGCACGGAATGTCGGGTTGTTCCCCAGTAGCCGGTCCCGATCAGACTGAACCTTGCCGTCCTTTGCTGGAATTATCTGAAACTGTATTTTAAAAACACAAGTTTCCAGCTACAAGCAAGATGTATCTGATATGTATGTCACATGACAAATATGGTTGGTTGGTTGAACTCCCGGCTGGGAGTGGAAAGGAAGGACTTTGTGAACTAGCACCTGCCTCAGCGTACATATGTGAGAGAACCACCTCTCTGGAAAAGGTTGAAGTAAAAAAAAAGAACTAATAAAAAAAGGAGGGATATCAAATCATTCGGTGCAGAAAGAATTTTGTGAAGTTGTCATTTCAATGCTTTCTCTGGGTGAGGACGTGGTCACACCTTCCCACACGATGTTTGTAGCGCCATGACAAATATTATTTTGTTACTTCATTCAATTCCAACATGAAGGGAAACTCCGATCTGGGGCTGTCTGATCATGACGAACCACCGGGGAGCAACCCAACATTCCGTGCTGATGCGTTATCGGCAGCGAATGTGTTAAGGACAACAACCATTCGAACCAGCTACGGATTCGACATTACACACCCTTGCCTGAATATTAGAACCAGCCATTCCCAAAGTGACAACATGTCACAAGTGGGTTATTTATCCATATTTAACCAAATAAAGTTGAAAGGATCACTTAATAACTGCATTAAATGCACTCTAGCATATATCGGGTATTTGATACTTTAGATAATACGCATACCTTTTTGCAATATTTTTATCGCAATTCAGAAACTTTTTTTAGCAGGTATTGGATCCTTCAAATATCCTTTGCAATTCCATTGAGAGCATTTTTTTTATTGAAATACGCTTAGGTAAAAGCAACAATAAAAACGGTTACATTTTTATTTCGGTAAAACATCAAACTCTCTCCAATTCCCTCCGAGAAAATTCCCAAGTGGACATATAAAAAAGAATTTAACAAAATTTGAAATTACTTAAACAGAGAAGCACTCCACATTATTTTGACCTCAGCAAGCGATTCTGCTAGTTCTTAAAAAACATTTGGTTCTGTTGTTAAGGGCCTTCACTCGTCGCAAAAGTGTTTTTTCCAACATCTTTTTTTTTTTACTTCCGAATCTCTACTAATGACAATCGAGTTAAAACGATGGCGAAAAAACAAAAGAAGAGAGATGCTCTTAGGATTAATCAATTATCGATTTGGGAAAAGTACTTTAGTTTAAAAAAAATATATATATATATTCCTTCTGGAGTTGAAGTAAAGTGAAAAGACGAGCTTAGATGAATTTTTTTTTTTCCAATTCTTATCTTTGAAAACTATTTGATTCGTGTCCTGGTTTTTAAAGTTTTTATTTTTAAATTATATTGATTACTTAATTAACGACAATATCTGATTCTTAGCAGGTAAATAGAACTTTAAAGCCTCGAAATTGGACTAGTTCTATGAGCAACTCTGATCAATATATACTTAAATTTATGAATAATATATTTTTAGAAAGGTATTATTATATGTATCCTAAATTTCATTATTTAATGGCTGAAAGTATATACTCAAGCTATTATAAAATTGCATTTATTCTTTACTGAACTTAATGCAGCCATTTTATTATGTTTATTTTATTTTGTTCATTGTAAAACTTCCACATTATTCAACAAATGAAGATCATACTTGAAGGGCTCAAAGAACGATCATAGTACACGATCAGAGGACGGTTTTTTCCAAAATCGAGGTCTTCTCGCCATCTGCAATGTTATAGCAGATGGTTTAATCACTCGGAGTCCTCTGGCAAATAAATACCATGGTACGTGAGATTATGGCAACCCATTTACCTCAACCCTGATACAAGCCTTGAGACTTGAAACTTTAAATAAGATTTTTTGGAGAATTGAGAAAAACAGACGCTAATTATTCTTTACCGTAGCCCTTCATTTTCATTTGATAAAAATGTCAAACGAAATGTTTTAATGATTATTCGAACTGAAAAATTGGTGGTGTATTCTATAACTTCGATAGAAACAGTTTGTTTAACACACACTTAAAATTGTCTTAAGTGGTCCAAATAGTGTTAGGATAAGGTGGTTGCCGACCAAATGGTATAGTGATTAGCGTGCTAACTTCTAGACAGCGAGGTTGCGGGTTCGAGTCCCGTGTTAAGCATAGGTGTTTGTAAATGTATGTTGGCTTGTCTAATGACGAATGTTTCGGCGCATTATAGCCCTCGTGTTGCTGACGGCCAAAGATAATCTGAATACAACCAACCATTTTATATGATGCAAGAGCCAATATATATTTGATTGATGCCCCAACTAAAGATATTTGTCGTTGTGTTTTAGAAATGACGCCGTAATAATTCTTTAGTTTCATGACTATAATATTCGTATGTATCAGAAGACGATGGTGACGAAAATATAAACCCCGAAATCGAACGTTTAAGCCAAACGACACTCATCGGGAGAGCAACAATTACTTGAAACATAATGATCATGAAAATAGATGAGTATCTAAACATTGCATTTCGGGTTTGATTTGGTTTGGTTTGTAACATCCGACAGTCTATTTTTGCCACTTATAAAGTGCTTAACAGAGCCATATACGTCTCGTAATTTTGAGCATCTAGAAGAATACGAGATCGAGATCTTTTAGTGTAAACCTCTCTCTCTCTATGACTCCACCACACTAACGAGAGGACATTGAGGCCAAGACAGATTTAATGTTCACCAGCCCCCATTAGGTACACACCGATAATTGGTGGCCGTCGAGGACCGAACCCACAATCCAATCATGAACCCGATACTCTAACCACTAGGTTATTGGAGCTTAGTCAGTTGTCAATAATTAAAACATAACAACCCAAATCCTATTAAGTGTTGCCATTCATACTATCACAAACACTACTGTAGTAGAAGCGTGTTTAAAGGGGTCTGGCACATGAAAAAATTTCAGATTATTGATTTCAAGTTTATTACTGTTTATTAAAATATAAATTTTTGTCTTTAAAATTATGCCACATTTGTAATTGTGTCTTATATCAAAGTATTTTTAATAATTTTTTGAAGTAAACAAAATGTAGGTATTTGATGCATGTTTTTTAAATTCAAAGCCGAATTTCTCAAAATGCCGTTTTTTCATGTTTGGGGGCACATATCTTAAAATCTATATGACATAAATGCTTGAAATTTTTTATACATGTTTCTCTAATGTATTTAAGTACTTTAACATGAGGAATTATGGATAAGTAGCATACTTTAAAAAAAAAAAAATAATAATCAGTCTAAAATTTTATAATTTTTCTTAAACATATTTTTAGAAAATCATAATTATTTTAATTTTTAAAAAATAACAAAAATCTCGTGTTAAAGTATTCAAAAGTATCCAAATATTATACCGTGAAAGTTTCATAATGATTGAAGAATCGGTTATTAAATGAGATGCCCCCAAAGTTGTTGAATTTAACATGGGCTCCTATGTAGGTGCCGGACCCCCTTAATAACGTAGTTATAAAAAAATGTAGGAATTGAAATATATAATCAATTGCTTTTAATATTTTTGCTACTCTTTGACACATTTAAAATTAAAGCTTTTTCAAATGTCATTCGAAATGTTGATTTAGTGGTTTGAAGTTTAGTTGCCATTCTGCTTATATAAATACAGCTGAATTCAGCCGGCTCGTGGAAGAAATATACTATTTGTTACTGGTAATGTATGAAAGCTGATATATATCTATAGAGTACATAGATTTTTGATAGAATGTCGTGCGTTTTCAGGCGAAGTATGAAACGATTTACATTTCACACTTTTCCTATAAGATACCAAATGACAAACTGACAAGGTATGACATACATCTCCGATTCATTTTGAATTTCACTTGGCAAGACACAATTCAAGCCTGCCATTTTACAACAAGTAAGCTTCCAATTACTTATTTTTATGTGAAAATGTTGTTTCCTTTACTAAGAAAGGAATACATTTTAGAATGTTACACTTTAGTTTTTCTTACGTATTTTGAAAAAAAAAAAAAAAAAATAATGTTTTAATGGCTTTCTTTTATTATTATTATTATTTTTTTTATTTTTTTTAAATATCATTTTCTATTTTTGAGTTGAAGAGTGTATGTCTTTTATTTAATAGGCTTATCGTGATCCTATTTCTTACCTTTTCTAAAAAGCATTTTTCATTCCAAAGAATACATTGGTATTATGTACAATAGATACGGAAAGTATATAATAATTCTCATATATCTATCTTTGCTTAAAAACACCCGACGTTCGGCGTTTCATAAGATACTTTTTACTTCAGGAAAATTACTTTAAAGAAAAATTACTTCAAAGACTTTCTAACTAATTGTAAAATTAAAGCATATAGAAAAAATCTTGAATTCCACACAACTTCAGCAGAAATAAAATAAGAAAAAAAAAAAAGAAAAAAAAATAGCCCCCGAAGGAAACTTCGCGAAGAATTATTTACCGAAATTTCACAATACTGAAAGCATTTTAAATGACTTCCTCGATTAGATTTATGTTGATAGTCGGGAGGCATTACAAGTTCCTTGAAGGCATCGTTTTTTATTATAGTTGGCGTATATATTTCGGAATCTTTTTCTCTCTCTTTCACATGATGAAGAGAGGCATTTTCCGGAGTTGATGAAGACAACTCGACTGATTTCTGGAGGAACGCCAGAGTGTCTTAGAATCAGAGTGTTGGGTGGGAGTTATGAATAAATCTATTTCACTGAGTGGAAGTATATATATATCGAGGAAAGTATATATTCTTAAGTGCCTCGAGTGGTACGAAAAAGAAGAAACTGTAGATGTAACTTATGTGAAAATTTAACTTGAGAATTAATCTAGAAGTTGTTTCCATTTACAATCTCTAAATTAAGGTAATATCTATTGTTTTAAAAATTATAATTACATTAAAAAGGTTCAATGTATGCACTATTCTATGTATATTGAGCTGTATTTGATATATTTTGGAATTTTGTATCTATATCGTTAATTCAAGTATAAATGTACATGATACTCTGCGATATTCGGTAAAGAAAATCAGAAAAGACGCTGCTCAAGTGTAGTTTCAAATACTGTGCAGTTTCACCTTAAAAAACCTCTAAGAAAGAGTTTTGTTTTTGAAAAGTCAGACCTCTATCAGTTTTCCAGATCATGTAGTTACTACGCTCTGGCACATAAAAGGCTTCATATTGCTCTTTCACGAAGAAAATTCTGTAAAACTTCCGAATACGGTACGGATTCTGCGCCAAATGTTGTTTACATAAAACCGCTCCAAATTATGGCAACCAGAGGCAATCACACTTACTATTAAAATAATGGCGGCCGCCATTTGTTGGTGGAAACAACCGTTACGCAGAATCCGCACCGTGGAATTTTATCTGTAAATTCCACAAAACCAAAAACACTTTCTACGGAAATATAAAATCCTGAAGATAATATCCTCCACCCACGCACTCGAAATATTCTTCAAAATAAAGAAAGTAAATACAAAATACAAGATCCCTATATTTTTTCCTCATTCAATCACGCATCTCACATCATATCAACGCTTGAATCATAAATAGGAAGAACAAAGCGTAAAACTTACAAGTACGGTACGAATTCTGTGCCAAAGTTGTTTTTATAAAACACCGCCAAATTATGACAACTATAGACAGTTCACTTGCTATTAAAAAAAAATGGCGTCGGCTGCCATTTGCAGACGAAAATCACCTTGGCTCAGAATTTGTATCTTGGAAATCTTAACCGAAAGAAGAATGAGTCTTTGGGAGAAAGCACTTTTTTATCTACGGTATAACGGTATGGAAATAGAAAATACCAAAAGAAAATCCTCCCCCCCCCCCCCGCACGCGAAATATTCTTCAAAATAAAATAAAGTAAATACAGAACACAAGATCTCTCCATTTTTTTTCTCATTCAATCACGCATCTCACATCCTATCATAGCGTGAATCACAAAAACACACGAAGAAAGAAGAATGAGTCTTTAAGGGAAAAACAAAAAAACAGTTTTTGCTCCACGGTCGCGACGTTACATACATAACCCGCAACCATTTATCTATCTGATGATATCCTTTTACAGTTTTTCGCAATTTCAATGCTCGTAATACAACCCTAGTGTGATGGATTCAATGGGATTTTAGCGTGGAAACCGTTGAGGCGTATCTTTATATATCAGATTTATCTTTACAGGGGGCGGCAGCAAGAGGTCATTTTCCCCTTGAAATATGTTTACAGGTTTGGGGGCGACTGCAAACTAGTTTCTTCATTCGCGTGGGAGGGGGATCCGACGATATATTCCAATGATTTTTATGCATCTGAATTGGGTTATTTTTTTGCTGCATTTCTTGTTGATTTATTCTTATATTATGCACATATATTTACTATTGCTTTTTTGCACTCCCAAAGGTGTTGTAAGAAATGTACTACGCATACATCACGCAAGTCGTGGGATCGCATATGAAAAAAGTGAGAAATTATTTTATATCTAACTTATCATTACTATTTCCCATCTAAGTTATTATTAATTTCTATGAAACTTATTATTATTTTTTTCTTAACAATATATTTATTTAAATGTAAAACCCAACTTATAATAAAATATGTATTGTTGTATAACTTCATATTTTTATGTAAGTCTTCTGATTCCATATGAAACGTGTGAGAAATTATTTTCTATCTAACTTATTATTATTTTGTAATATATTATTACAATTTTCTCAACAATATATTTATTTAGATGTAAAGCCCGACAGATAATAAAATGTGTATTGTTGTAAAATTTCATATTTTTTTTAAAATACAGAAAAATAAATATTTATTGAGCGATTGCTCTCTATCCAGTACTCATTAGACAAGGAATTGATAGTTGAGTATTTAAGATATTTTGAATTTTAATTATTAAAGATATATTGAGGACAAAATTTACTCAGGAAAACAATTTGCACATAGCTAGGAATCTATGGTTTTCTTCACAGTAGTCAAACAGATTAGTTGATACAGATAAGACTGGCCTGAGTTAAATTTCAATTGGGTTTATTCTTCCATTAGATGGGTACCAGATAAAAATCGCCAAATTGCAACGATAACTACTTCAAATAACCTTCCGATTATTTATAGTAACACGTGATAAACGTATTTAAATAACCGAATTAAATAAAATAAAAATAAGAGTCCTCGAGGTTAAAACATTACTTTCGCTAGAACATTTCAGCATGACGATAACTACGCCAATTTTCAGACTTGGCGGTTTTTGGAACCCGGAAGAGTACCTTCAATAATTGTACATAAAAGTTGACAATGAATATAAAGGATCTATAATAAAAAACTTTTATGTCTAGTTTGTTTAATTATTTAGTTTATTTAAATATTTAGGTTTTGTAAATTGACATTCTCATCATAATTCTCTTGAAGTACGTGAGTGACGTAACTTATCCCTAAACATCCATCAACTTTTAAATGGCGGCCGGCATTAGTCCAAATGTGCCAGACCATTGGCTGGAAGACGTGTTAATTCCACTCACATCAAGTTCCAGGAAAAGGTTCCTTTTCCAGAGCACGTAGGAGGGACCCATGGGGACGAGGGTACGTGTTCTTCAGATGCCCAACTAACAGTTCCGAAGGAATCAATAACCATTAAGCCCTTTTCCTAAATTACTCCTACGAAGCATCTAGTTAGAATTCGACGAAAATTGTATCAGTTTAGTCAGAGATGGGATCGTGGCTTTTCTTTATGGAGGGCCGTGAATGACAGTTGCAATGAACATGGCTTTCTCTTGGACGATGCTGTTAGATGCTGATTCTGGCGGGGGGGGGGGAAATAGAAATGAATGGAAATTGTGTAAGTATTAGTCATATATAAGGATTCCTTCTTTATTTTGGACCTTGAATCTATATACCGAGTGACTATAATTAACCCTTTGAAGCAAGAATTTGGATTTTATTTACTATTTGAATGATATTTGGTATGGGCCATCTTTATGAGTAGAAAAATGATGGAGTATGCTTCCTTTTTACAAAAAAAAAAAAAAAAAAAAAAAAAAAAAAAAATAATAATAATAATAATATTTTAACTTTTGTTAGTGGTTACGTTACGAAACCACACAGAAAGTAACAACGAACACAAACGATATACCTGATCAAAAAAATTTCTGCATTAAAAAAAAAAAAAAAAAAAATACACTTTGTTTCAGGTGATATAAAATTGAAAAATTATTTAGATTATTTATGATATGTTAGAAAACTTTTTCCTTCTGCCAGTTACACGACTTTACAAGTGGTTTAGGTGTGGAACCACTATAGTTCTATAAAGGTTTGCTAAAAAATTTTAAAACGCTGGTTGGAATAATCTGAAATTTAATGAATATACCCGAAGAAAGTGGGCATGGTCTCGTATAAAAAAAAAAAAAAAATATCGACGTATTATTTCGAAATATTTTTTTTTCTCATGTATACCATTTTATTTTTCATTCAGCTTTTTGAAAGTTGAACTTGAATATAAACTCTGAATATAAAGAAGAATGTCCTTGATAATGTGTGTAGGTGGGAAAAGTTTTTTTTTTTCATAGAAATGAACAGTTTCATTCCAATGCCGATGAAATATCGCATACTTGATCTTTGAAACGCGAGGAATGTTACTATACTGTATGTATGAGATTCCCGATCCCTACATCCCAATAATTGGATTAATGGTCCAAATTTAGCCATCGAATGTTTTGAGAGCAAAGTTTCTGAAATGCATTTTTCTGCTATCTTGTCGACACACTCTATGATGGGACTTGTCACACAAGTTTGAATCTTCTTTCAGCCAACTGTTGGGATTTGACAGGGGAAGTTTGAGACATTTAATCTCGGGCTGATATTCATTTTGCGAAAATGTTGAAATATTCTTCTTTGACAAGCTATCCATCACTGGAGAGGGTGACAGATTATTGGCCACAGGTACATTTCGTCTACAAAATCAGTATATCTTAAACTGTGGTATAAAACTCTAAAATAGATTTTCCATTTGACTTTGATCTTTTAGTATCTTCTTGAATCTCAGCTCTTATGGTGTGCTGTTTCTGATTCACTTTCATAGACAACATGTTCTCTGTATGACAGACCACATTTAATGTAACTGTAATGAGAGAGAAAATGTCTTTCAAACGACGAAGAAGAAATACTCAAGTGTATTTACTTAGAGTATTTTTTTAAACTATACCTGCATTTTACACATATTTATGTTGAAAACTATCTAATGATATCCGTGTGTATCTGCAATTAAATTTTAATAGCTAGTTTTGCGACTGAAATCTGTACGAAAACTTTAATTTATGAATTATTCGTCCTTCAATGCCAATAAAGTTACATTTATTGATATTTATACAAACATAACGTCAATGCATTCAAAATTAAATCGTAATTTATTGAATTATGTCATTATATCAGTCCACGGCAAATTTTTTTAAATTCAACAAGCTCTCTTCACAAGTAAATAGCTTTCAGTATTTATTCAGCTTCAGAATAATAATGGATATTCAAAGTACTATCTAAAGTTGCAGTGCAACCACATCAACCAAAACAAACTACAACTTTAAAACAACGCTAACCAACTCCACCAAATCATTTACCCTCCAGCCATAATGCCATTTCACATCACATGGCATTCGGAAAGGAATACCCGGGCACATTCCGGGCAGGGAAACGACTGCCCATTAAGCTGCCTCCAAATAGCCCCCCCTAAAAGAAACGTTAAAGGCACAAGTTACTACTTACTCACGGCCCAGGGTAAAGTGTGAGGTGTAACTTTCCCTAATTACTCCTTAATGACTGCCACGGAACAGAAAGATGCGCTATTTTCAAAAGAAGTTTTAGGAGATTTGGCAACAGTGGTACCAAAACAAATGAGTGGCACGGTTGTTGTATTGAGACAGAAGGAAAAGGAAGTTCTGTATTCAGAAGTTAAGCCTAACAGAAGCTCAGTGGGTCATTAGGAATGTAATTGTTCCGAGGGCGTGATCATATGCAATTTGTATGTGCTTGGTTTTGGAATGTTAACGAAATAGATGCAATTTCTGTAGATAAAAATAATTGTAATTTTAATCTTATTTTATATACATTGGTACAAGATGCACATTGGACGTTATTAAAAAAATTGAGAGAGAGAGAGAGATAAAAAAAATGTCTTCTTCCTTAAGATTCAATTGCATAACATGGGGCACATTTCAAATTTGTTTATTATGAATTAATAATTTGGTACTTTAAATATTCTCTCAATTGGTTGAGGAAAAGCGTACATAAAGCAAAGTGCGCTGAAAACACAAAATAGAATTGAATACAAACAATTTAGTAACGGTATTTAAGCACTTCGCAGAGTGAATATTCCTACCCTTGCACACTTTTTTGTGTGAAAAAAACAACAACAAAAAAACATTTATATGTGAAATTAAGAACGCACACTAAATTAGGCACAAAGCTCCACTCATTTAAAAAAAAAAAAAAGATGTATATCGTAGTTTTTGGCTTTAAGTAACCTAACCAATATAAAAGTGAAATGTAGCGTTGTTGTAACTATATGTAAAGTAAAAGCATTAACAAATGTTAACAGATATGATATGGATGGCTGATCCATAAAATAATACACGAGTTGCTATTGCTACACAAATTTTCTTTATATAATTTTAAATAGTGGCGTATTTATATTTAAGTTTTATTTTATTTTATTTGTTAACAGCGATAATACAGGTTAGAAGAAAGATGGCAGCATGTAAATCAATCGGTAAAGTGCCGTATCGTTCGCTTACTTTTCTTTTCCTGCATTATTGCTGTACCCGAAGTTGTATGCAACAAAGCTTGTGTTGAATCTGGATGGTGAGTTTGCAATTGTTAGTAAAAGCTCCTTCGAAGGAAAAATAAAGTATAGTTTTTATTTAGTAAACACTGCGTCATAATTTCCTCTGAGAAAAATTCATAACACTATTAATGAAGTGTTTCTCAACATTAGTTTACAGCCAACCACCCTGGATTACAAGTGTAAAAAATAAAAAAAATAAACAATACAGTGTAGATTGTTAACCCATTTTTTTTAACCACATTGCGCAGAATATTCAGTGTTAAAAAAATGGATTTTGAAATGGAATTTCTTTTGCTACAAGTTGAAACATTTTATTAATTGACACATATTGGCATTATTCACTTTGGCTCGATAAAAATGTACAGGATTGTAAATTTTAACCCACTGATCTCGAAGTCTAATTTCTGGTTACGTCATAAACTGTTTCGGCTTAGTAAGAAGAAATCATTTGAATTAGTACCATACTGCTCCCCGTCTAATAATGATTAATAAGTTAACCATGGTTACCGATATAAGCCAACTAGTTTAGGGAATATGTACTCTTCCGTTAGACGGGTACCATAAAAAAAAAAACGCCAAATTGCAGCGAAAACTCATCCAAACTAACAAGATTCAAATCATTTATAATTCGTGTAGCAAACCGTAAGCAAAACGGCTTGGCGATACATTTCCGCGTCATTTAAGCGTGTAAACATTTAGGCTTGGCGCCCACTGGTACTTACTAACTGGTACCCACTAACGTAAGAGTACTAGGGAATAGGGGCCAATATAGATCTCTGTTTTCAGATTATCTGGCGTCGTCAGCAACACAAGGGCTATAATGTGCCGAAACATTCGTCATTAGACAAGCCAACATACATTTACAAACACCCATTCCTCACACGGGACTCGGAACCCGCAACCTCGCGGTCTAGAAGCCAGCACGCTAACCACTATACCGTTTGGTCAGGCAAATATAGATCTCTATAGTGATTGTTAAGCTTTCTTTAGCTTCAAGTTAATAATCAAGCACGCCCTCTCCATAAGTAACTTTGAGAGCACAGTGCTTTAACCATCTTATGGTACAATATTTTTTTGTTAGCATTGTATAGCAGTGGTTAGATGGTTCAAAAGGTAGCCCCTAAATGCCAGTACAGGTTGGCTCAAATTCAATCAGCCAACAGTCGACGCTTGGAGTCGACTGTTGGCTGAATGTCGTTGGCGATGATTGCAAAAAGAATGCGTCCGACGCATTAAATAACTGATGGATCGGCAGTAGCGTAAAGGTATTTGCGATTAATCACAGTGTCAGTTTTAACCGGCGTTGAAAGCGCGCAATCCACGAATAGCAGTTCTCGGATGGCAGTAGATCAAGTCCCCGCAAAGTTCTATTACCTGGATTTATAACCAACGAAGGATCGATACGCCGGAATGTGGAGACACTTTTAAGCCAAAGTATAATAAAAGAACGTATTATGTTGGATGAAATTTTGAATTGTGTGTCCCTTAAATTACTGCTGCATCATTGATCATGACTGGGTAAATTGTGGAGTTCAAATATTGGAGAGGTTTCTCTTGCATTTCATCGATTTTACGGTTATTTTAAAGGTCAGTTGAATTTTGTTCTAGGGGCGCGGTTACAGACGAGGGTTGGAATCTAGGAAAGGGAAAGTTTACTTGTAATGTGGTACGCGTATTTGCAGAAAAAGGATTTCAGATAGTTACTTGTGCGTGTTATTTTATTCAAAACATTTTTTAGAAGGCAATGAGGAGTTATTAATTTATTAAACTATTTTATCATTTTATTAAAAACATAAACAAGATACTGTTTGTGAGTCGTTGTTATAAATGCTTCTTTTTGGCCACAATGAACCATTTTCATATTAATATAGCTATAAAAATGACTTTTAAGAATTACATAGAAAAGTATGGGGTTGTAATGTACTTGCGCTGCTCAATATTTTGTGCCAAGTATGGTAATCCGGCACCAAAATGGTTCCATTCCAATTTGGCATCCATTTTGACAAACTTGTAGTTTGGTGTCAATTCAACTTGGGGGCATTTTGCAAAGTCGCCAATTGGGTATCGTAATGCACATTCTAACCAAAAATGGTAACGCAAAATTTATGTTTATTATAATCATATTAAAATGTCATTAGTATAAAAAAAATGAAATTGAATAATTGTTGTCTTTGGAATTTAAAAAATAGAACATAAGTAAATTATTTTTTTTATTAATATAACTATCTTTATGCTCGCTCTTCCTTGAAAATTTTCACTAAGAATATATTTTAACAACTTGCTGTTTAAAATATAGTTACTTTTTCACTAACTTGTGTTATTTGATTTGCATTTATGATAGTTTATTTACTAAGAGCAAGTAAATCACATTTTTAGCTTATACTTAACTTAAACTTCAATTAAGAGGTAACAATGTTTGATTCTATCGAGTAGCTAGCAAATTATTTAAAAGAGGCAGGAAAATTTGGTCAATTGTTTTCATGCCTAAAGCAACTACAATTGAAATACATAATAGTTTTAGCATATGACCACTTCCACTTTAATGTAGTTTAGCATTAAACCAACAAACCTACAGAGTTTTGCATTTATATATTAATATGATTTGAATTGCTTAAAAATTTACTGAAAAACAATGAACAATAAAATAATTTAGAAGTAATGAGTTCAGAAATAGTTAACTGCTAAAATAAAAAAAAATAAAAATAAAAAAAAAATTTAAAAAAAAATGTCTGAAAATTAAATTAATTGTTATATTTTCCTGTGTTATTTCAACTTGACATAAATCGGTGCATTTTCTTTTACAACACACAGAATTGTTTTTGAAAATATAACATGTTATTTAAAATGCAATAAAGCCCATCATTACTAATATTAAAAAACGCAAATACTTTATCTTCTCTAAGAAAAACTTAAATCAAAGCTTTTGTGCATGAACATTTTCGTTATTAATTTGTTTGATTTAAAAACTAAATATTATTTTTATCTTAAAAAGATATAATACAATACTACCCTACATCTCATTCTTTTAATGGTTACATTCAATCGTAACAAAATATTTTACAAATTTCTTTCATTTTTTTTATTTCAAATTGTTTTTATTCAAAAACATGTTCAAAATGACTCTTCAGCAACTCAAAAAAATGTTTGAAATATTTCATGCGTTGTTTTCAAAGTACGACTTTGAAATTCAAAAATAACGACATAAAATCAGTCGTTTGAACAGCTGCGATTATTTTATTTTTTTTACCATTCAAATGTTCTACTTCAGGAATATATGTATAAAAAAAAACATTTTCTGAATGTAAATGCGCACAAAAGTTTTATTGTGTGGAAGATAAAAATAAAACTTCACTTGGGGTCATGGTTAAAATGTGAGGCCTCAGCTGCAATGGATGGCGGAGAAACGAAAGATATTGAAGCTGTAATGGCTGCAGTCGCTTGTGCAGGGGAGGGGGGGGGGGGAGTATTTGTGGGGATTTGTGTATTGGAAGATATTGACAAGTACCTTTCATTTAAATACTTATGTAATTGCTGCAGAAAATATTTTTTAGTTTAATACTATTCAATTTAAAAGAATCGAGTTTATTTATGTCGCGAATTTCTTAAAAACTAATGCATTATCATATTTTTAATCGAAAATAACACTTTTGAATTACCACTTCAACTGAAAAACATGTTATTGCTATAACTGTTTCCTTATACCCCCCCCCCCCTTATATCAAAGCTACTCTTCAATAGCTTTCCTTTTAACAAGCTTTCCACGCAATGTGAATTGAGAAAATAGCAACAATACTTATATTTTTAAAAAATAATACTAAAAAAATATCCATATGGCCAGCTCAGAAAAAATATTTTGGTAATGCGATGAAAAAGTATTTATTGATTTCGAGCCTTAATATGATGTATGGTAAACGCATTATTGCATTTTTCGATAAATATAAAAACAAATTATCATTTTAGAGAAAGTTACAAAATGTAGTATTAAATTTTCCCATATATTTATATAAAATAACAATTTAATGCTTTAATAAATAGTTTTTTTAATTTTTTTTATTATTCAAAATAGTCCTCTTCTATATTATTTCAGTTATTTCAATAACTATTAGCAGGCTAACAATACATTATTGTTTAAATCTATAATGAATATTTGTTCCTGTTATTAATATTTTTATTATAAATAAAAATACTCACATACAGGAAAAAATATTCATTATAGATTGAAGCAATAACATATTTGTTAATGAGGCAATAGTCAACGAAGTAATATAGAAGATAAGTATTTTGTTTCTGTCAAGGAAAGGATAGATTTTTATTATGAATATGTTTTACTTTAATTTAAAATAATGGTGACGATGCTTTAGTCTTTTAATAATTCGACAGAGACATAAATAAGCTAATTCAGTTATGACATTACTCTTTTTTTTAACGCATGCGGAATCACAAAAAAATTACTTGGCAAGTGAAGTGTTTTTTCTAACATCATTGTATGTATTTTAAAGTATATTTTTCCTTCAGTAGAAATATATTGTGTAGATGGATAGAGTAGTTTTCTTTTTATAAAATGCGCAAAGAAACTGAAGAAAATGGTGTGAAGAAAATGAGCCAATTGTCAAAGAAAAAGAATGCAGAGAGAACTAAGGGAAAAACACACAAAATCTAAAAAGGTTGGAGACACATTGTTTACGAGTGTTTGTTATTTGTTTAATGGGCGAAACTTGGAAAAAGCTGTCAAAGAAAGGATAGATTGGGGTCAACTTACAACAAGAAAAATAGACCCTGGTAGCAACTAATGGCTTAAAATCCCTACAGTAAAATGCCGGAAAAAGAAGAGAAAAAAAATAATGCTGTAAAGTCTCAATGGCTACACAATTGTGCTGTAACAAGTGTATCGCTGTTGGACTCGGATAATAAAGAAGAAGTGGACGCGAATTAAAGTCACAATAAACGTTGCGATTGGGAAAAAACTTTTACGTCTCATAAATAAAAGTTAATGTAATATAAAAAGTTATGTGAAAATAGATGTATAATTCTTAAATAATTAAAGCTTATATAATTAAATAAAATCAATAGATTCCATAAACCGGTTGTTAAACTAACTTAAGAAGTATTGACACTAACTTGCTTGTGGTAGTTGCTAATCATGGTATTTTTAAACCTTATTTGATTCCAAGGAAGTACCTTCCAGGAGTTTCAGTAGAGACCAGTTGTGAAAATTCGAATGGAGATGTAAACAATAGTTATTGTGTTAAGTAATTACTTTTTTCGCAAAGAAAATCATCTTATTTTCACTTCTCCACATTTTGGAACATCCCGACTTCAAAAAAGGTGCATAGAAAAAATGTATGTCTGTATGTACGTGGTGAGCATAACTCTCGAACGAATTGACACAATATGTTCAAAGTTGATGTACGGGTAAGTAGTGGCCGGACCTGTCATTCAGGTTTTCTTTAATATTGCGCATGAGCAAAACATGACAAATCATGTTTTTCAGCAGTTTGCTAAAAACAAATCTGACGATTTTGTTTAAAATCGCTAGGTAATGCCTCTTAATTTGTTCTAAATATTTCCACCTCCGAAATTCCCCTAAAAATATTATAAAGGCTTAAAAAAATTCAAAAACGAATGTCTTCAGCGCAGAATTCTCCTCCCTTGAGCATCGACAACAACGATCGTTTTTCTCCTCTCCTCTGTTTCACTTACAAGGACGCCTACGACAATTTAAAAGTTATTGAAATGGTATATCGCCAAACTTGCCATTTTGGCGATGTTTTTTTTTTTTTAAAGTCAATTATCGCCGAACTGGCAATTTTTCTAAGTGAACGATGAAAATATAAAAACGGTGAATAACACCGATCCGTGTCAGAGTAACTGATAGCTGTGAGATACCCCTCGTTTTATATGTAGTTCATGATATAATCCAGTTGTTACTCCAATAAATAATTCGAAATCAGTTAATATTACTTTCTATACGGTGAAAGGATAACAAATAAATTTAAATAAATGCTAAGGAGAAATATCGTTAAAACTAATGGTATGTCGGTGCAAAATGAGTCTTGTTTATTTAGAATGCTTATTTTATTCATAAGGGGGGATTGGAAGTTACTGATAGGATGAAACAAATATTCGGAAAATAGAATGTTTGTTTATTGGTAGAAAATAGTGATATATTTCAAAAGTAATATTAGTAAGATAACTTACTTAAATAAAAACATTTTTACTACTCCTGTGTAAACTTTGTGCTTTGAATAAATATTCCTATATTGACATATTTATAAGCCTTTGTGTAGAAAATAACTTTACCAAATTAAAATGAGTATCAATATCTTAGCTATGATGTAATTAAAGCAAGTACCTAACAATGTCCTGTCAATTATGATCTACATTTTATTTCACTAAAATACGTTCTCAGAACAAATATTTGTATGCCCATTAAAAGGATATAATGATATTTATTGAAGGAGGGTAAATATGAAAATGATGTCAGAATAAACTCTGATAAACATGATTGCGTATTATGACACCAGATTAAATGTTGCTGTTGACATTTTGAAAAAAAAAAATGAGTATTCGATAATAATTTTTATTAGTAGAAATAAATGTTGACCAAATAAATGATAAATGTATGAAGCAGCAGTCTAGAGATACAGAGTAAGTTTCTGGAGTTATGCTGACACGCAATCCTTCATTCATAGTGAAAATGTCAGATATCCCATTCACCTACAACATTTATCAAATGTAAAAAAAAATTCATTTTTGTTATTTGAAATTTATTCATTATGAAAACTCATATTTTTAAAAATGTCTCGTATCCCCTTCACCTACTTAGCTCTTCGATTCTCGAAATTTGAATGTTCTTTTGGTCATTTGAAAACAATTAAAATACACGAAATTTAAATTACAGAATTATATTTCTAACCGAATTAGAAGTTTTTTTTTTTAGTACTTTAACTTGTAAAAATAACAGAAGTATGACATAGTAACCTTTTACATTTATCAAAATGTAAACATTTTCTCATTTTCTTATTATTTTTAATTCATTCATTGCGAAAATTCATATTTAAAAAAAAAAAAAAAAAAAAAAAAAAATCCCACTCCACTTCACTAAATTAGCCCTTCAATTCTCGAAATTCTAATGTCCATTTTATCCCTTCAAAATAAATAAAATTCAAAATAAATAAAATTCAAAATAAATAAAATTTAAATAATAACAGTATATTTCTAGTCTAATTAGAAGTATTATTTTTTTACTACTATAACTTGTGGAAATAATAGAAGTAAAA
Organism: Linyphia triangularis; assembly: GCA_963978545.1. Classification (NCBI taxonomy): domain Eukaryota; kingdom Metazoa; phylum Arthropoda; class Arachnida; order Araneae; family Linyphiidae; genus Linyphia; species Linyphia triangularis. Next base: position 1,848,069 of record OZ021727.1, on the reverse strand, counting down.
AATTGTAACCTTTAGGATTTATAAAAATGTAAAAATTTTCTCACTTTTTTATTATTTGAGAATTTAGTTTAAATGCTTTAGGTTTCAATACTAGCAGAATTATGTTATTGTCTTTTGTTTTAACTATTTTTCAATCTGACGGTAGCAAAAATAACTGTACTTTTTTACTTATTTTTCGAAAAAAAAATCAAAAAATACTTTAACAATTTTTACTGTCATTTAAATTACTAAGGCTTTATACAATTATAAAAATCACCTAAGATATTTTTATTTTGATTGCTTGGATATCTGTTTCATAACTCCTTTATTTCCATAAGTTAAAAAAAAATGCTTTTTCTTTAATTTTATTAATTTTAAATAAATTAATTTCAAATTAAAATGCTCTATTCGTCAAAACATTTGCACTTAATTTTTATTTTTAATGGTACAGCGTTATTTTATTTCAAAATATTTTTCTTTGAACAAAAGCTTTCGAATTAGTAGTATCATTTTGAAACTTTTGAAGTAAAAAAAATAAAAGAATAATAAAAAATATAAAATAAAAAAGTATAAAAATTAAAAATAAAATTGCGAAACAAAACTCTGCGTTTTATTTATAATAAATGATCATTTCAATATTTTTCATAGTATGCAACTATTTTAAATTAAATTATTTAAAGTGATTTAAAATTTATTATAAATACTAATAAATAGGTTATATATAAAAAAAATAGCAAATTTGAAATAATTTATTCACTCCAACGAATAAGTAAAAATAAACATGTCGAGAGAAAAGAAGTCCACCTTTTTCCACCAAAAGAAATATCGCAGTGCCTATTCTGCTATTTTTGGCTCCCCTCAAGCCTGAATAAAATATCTACTTTTCCGCCTAATAAAGAAGAACATTGACTTTGATCCTAAGCGGTTCAAAAAAGGATTGTATGCGGTGGGAATTAAATCCCTCTGCGAAAGAGAAGCCAGAGATAGATTTCAAGGTGCACTTTACCAAAACAAAATCTATATCGAAACGTAATACTTATAAAGTTATATCTTGCAGTTATATATTTTGGAAGAAAAATAGGTGGGAGAGTCGAAAGGATTACCTAACAACTGAAACAGTGAAAAATAAGTCTTTATTTTTCATAATTTGAAATAAATGTTGGGCAGTTCTACAACAGATGAATTTGACAAATTAAAAAAAAAAAAAAAACTAGTAAAGTATGGACATATTTGGAGGCTGAAAATAATGTACAAATTTAAACATTTTTACATTTTAAAATTCTATTAAATGTATCTTCATACATTTCTAAATGAATGTGGCTTCCAATTAATGCTGTTCCTTTAGCTCACTTGAGCAGTATTGACATTAAAAACAAATTGCAAATTGAAAAATTTAGAAAAACGTTGACTCAAAATGCAACTAAAAAAGAATGCATTTTGGAAATTAAAAAAAAAAAAAAGTATCAACCTATTCTATGACTGGAAAGATCTTCTTATGAAAATTCAATATTTCTATGAGATTTAAAACTATAGTTTGTAAACAACAAACATAAATAACGTTTAGCTTTTGATTTCGGACTACTTTTTTTTATTTATAAGTAGTAGCGGAATTAAACAATTATTCCATTTTAAACAGAAATGAATGATTTTTATGCCATCATGAGATTCACCATAGTTGACCCCCTACCCTCATCCATCCCCCTTGATTTTTTTTTCTTATGAAGTATTGTAAATAGAATGGTGAATAAAAAATAAATGTTTTGCAGTGAGTTTATCGTATATGTTTTTTAAATAGACTATAACCTCTGAAGAAATAAACTTTGATACATAAAATATAAAAAATACAATACATACTATAGAAAATTCTTAAACGAGAAACATTTTGTTGCAGAAGTAACACCAAAATGATACATCGTATATTTCCTCTTACCGATACTAATAATGCAAAGACAAGTAAACAAATTTCGTTTTCGTTACTACAACATTGAAAATTTAAAGTTTTCTCCCAGTAAACAAGCAATGTAAACGCTGTTTGTTCAATTTTGAAATTAAGAATATGTAATACTTTGTAAATAAAATTTAGAATGTGCATTCGTTTATCAATATTTTCATTTCTTTTTAAGAAAAATAAAACGCCATATTTGCTCGATCATAATGGTTGTAGTAACAATACATTTTATACTATGGTACTATCTATTTTTAATTTTTTCCAATACAAGTAAATGGCATATTTGTTCGTTTATAATGATTGTAATACTATACATTTTACGAAATACTTTTATTCTGTAATTTTTTATTTTTTTTTAAATGGCGAAAAGAGAACATTTAGAGTGAAAAGGGAAAATATACTGATCTCCATTAGCAAATTATTTGTTTGAAAATGAAACTTAATCCTTTAAAGCACGAATTTCGATTTTATTTCCGATTTGAATGACATTTGATATGGGCAGTCTTTATGAAATGATGGAGTATAACTTAATGCAAGTAACAGCGAACACAAATGACAAACCGAATCAAATTTTATCTGAATAAAAAATAATTGCACTTTGTTTCAGGTCATACAAAATCGAAAAATCACAAAGAATATTTATGATTTGTGGTTTTGCTGTAAAACCAGTCTGCGTATAGAAATAAAAATTAAAGTAAGTGGTTTATGTGAGGAACCACTCTGCTTCAAAGGGTTACAAAGTTAATCGCATAGTTTCCAAATAATAATAGTATTCCTCTTTATTTGCGCATTTAAACACACAAATCATTCGTTTCATCATTTTCATGAAAGCAAAAACCAATAAACAACTGAAAAGAAATAAATAAAACACAATTCAGACCTTCTTTTGAAAATGAAAATATGAAAATCGGAAGATAGAGGATGAAAAAAAAAAAAAAAAAAAAAAAATCTTCTTTTACCGAGTGTTGTATTAAAAAAAAAAAAGTCGAATGTGTCTTCTACAAAAATCCTCCCCCCATGCGTCAAGTCTATTCTTCAGGGAGGGAGGATGTTAATAAATAAAAAGAAACAACTGCGCACGAGAGGATAAAGAAGCAAAGGGAAAAAAATCCCGAAGTAAAAGAAACTGGTGTAGTGTGTCATCACCAAAACGTGTTGGGGAGTACATTTCGTTAAGGAAAAACTGGAGACGAGGGATGAACCAAAAGAAAAATGTAAGCAAGATTTTCCTAGTTTCAATCCTTTTGCTCTAGTTTTATTTATTTTATTTTTTTATTATTTGAGGACTTGAGGGGAAAAACTGATTTGGATAAGTTCGAGTTGTCGCCAAAATGAGAATGATTTTTTTTTTTGTCTATCATTGTTTATGTTCGTTTTGTTTGGTAGAAAAAAATTGGCACTATATGAAATTTGTGAGAGTGTCTTTTATATTTTGGTTGTGTATTCTACTGGAATTGTTAATAAACCTGGGAATTCATGCTATTCAAGTCAGTGGTAACTTAAGGGGAGTCGGAGTTTAAGAACGTCCAAAAAATCAATTTTGAGATTAATTTTATAAAAAGAAACCTACAAACAATTTTGAATCCGATAGTGTAAAAAGTTTTAATCTCCCTAAATTAGAAGTATTCATTTATATTTAAAAAAAAAAAATGTATTGTGCATCAATTTGTATTGTCGTTTACAACTTCAACAGCTCATATCTTCAAGCAACAATTTTTAGACGTAAGGAACATTTACTCAAAAACTATTAAAGATAAATGCCTAAAATTTTTAACATATATTCTTACAAATTGAGTGCATATATTCTTACACAATTTGAGAGAAATATTTTAATTAATTTTTTTTTAATTTTTTTTTTTTTTTAATTCTCGAAAAAAATAAATTAAAAGGTTTGATGTTCTATAGAATTTTCAAAAAATTTCATTTTTGGTGGCAATAAAATTGTATAAAATTTTTAATTTTGAAATTATCAAAAAACGCTGCTCTCAAATTGTGTAATACATTTGTAAAAATATATTTTAAAACTTTCAGGCATATATCCTTAATAGGTTTTGAGTAAATGTTCTCTACGTCTAAACTTTTTTTCCAAAATTAATATCAAAATCGATTTTTTTTACATTCTTAAACTGTCTGCGATTCGTAAAGTTTTTAAGCCGTACTTAACCCTCTAGTTCATAGTGTAGCTTATACGCTACACAACTTGACAGTAAAATTTAAACAATAATTAATATATTTTATGGCAATTTGAAATTGCAGCTAATTATATCAGCCATACAAAGAGTGTTTATACCTAAAAAAGTTGTTTTATTAGAATATTTTTTTATAATAAACACCAGTTACATGACCGTTAGTTGCTTCATAAAGAGAAAATGATTCACTAAAGAGTTAAAGTGCCAGAACACATCTTCCAATGGAAGTCATCCCCGTCACTCCGAATGACTTCCTACGGACCTCCTTGGGAGGATACGTGGAGGCGGATGTCAAATGTTAGGGAGAGCGAAACACAAGTTTGAGGACAACTTCTCCGATATAAATACATGTCTTTATGGTTTTGTATTTTTGCATCTATTTTGTCATGATATCAATATATACTAACACTTGTAAATATGTTAATTAGAATATGCTCTAAAAAGTGTCTGCTTAATTACAACTATCATGCACATGATCAATCTCTAGATGAAAGTTTCCAGTACACGTTTTATAAACATTACCCTTTTCTGTGGATATTGATCAGTATTTGAGTAAAGCAAACAATACATTTTATCCGCTTATTCTCAAAACAAGTGTCTGCAGAGTGAAGAAAAAAGAAAGAAGCACAATCTCTTTGTCAAAGTGACTATCGAAGAAGAACAAAACAATCTGCAGAAATCGTTTTTAGAAAAGAACTCCTTTACTCACAGAATCAAATGAAAGGGATGTTTCATTAGAGGAATAACACACAAAGAACAAAACACACAGGGCACAAAAATCAATTTCTCTATCGATAGTACATATTCAACAGAGATTTGATCAAGAGAATGAGTGAGAAATACGAAAGAAAACTTTACCCATGGGAAGTGCTGTCGGAGGGAGTAATTTTTTTATTGGATTTGGTACCAGGAATTCTCGCAAAAGTCAAACGTTCAAATACAACAAAAGAGCAGAACAATTGAAGAGTTTTGAAAGGAAATATTACTCCAAAATATATTTTAAACATACTTTTAAACAAACTGCTCGTGCAGTTGTAAAACTTTATCTAATATGAAGTGTGTTATGTTATATTGCTACGTCGATCCATTTCGAGGAAAAGAAAGGCGTGGTTATAGAGTGGAGTAGCTGCTAAAATGATATTAAAAGACATTAATAGAAAATATATAAGTGTTTTCGTTTCACAGATGGATGCTCAAGTTGTTAAATAGCAGAAATTCAATACACTGAATAAAAGAATATATTATCATATTGTTACACACATTTTCTGTATATAATGGTAAATAGTGACGCATTAGTTTTTAAGTTCTAATTTATTGTGTTTTATTTTGTAAATAGTGACGTATTTCTTCTAAAGTTCTATTTTATTTTATTTGTTAACGTTGATAATACAGGTTAGAAAAAAAATGGCAACTTCATAGCCAATCGGGATATTTCGAGGCATTTCCATCACGTGATTGGTTGACTGGATTTTGTTAGAAATTTCTGCCATCAGATTATAACAGAAAGCAAACTAGGGGTGTGGAACATCGCACAGAAAATGTCAAGGTTTTATACAAAGTAGTTTCTAAATGCACTGGGATAGAAGATTGTAGCATAGCAAGTAAAGGGAATGATCTTTACTAGGATTTCCTTTTAAAGATATCCAAGAGGAAATGCAATATTATATTAATGTAATGATTCATTATTACAAGACTAGAATACAACACATCATTATTTGTACTCGTCGAAAGCAAAATTCGTTATGTTATAGTAAAGAAGAGAGAATTATGTAAATAATTTTACCAAACGAACTTTTTATATGAATTAAAATCTCTGGAAAATATCTCCCCCAACAGCAAACATTTTCTTCCAGCTTTCTTTCAACACCAAACTAAGGCCCCTAACTAATATTTTAATTTGAGTTAACCCCCATATGATCTTCAGAAAACAAATAACCTGATGCCGTATTCAACTTATTGAGCTTTCTCCAACAATTTAAAGATATCAGAGGGAAAAACATATTAATTGTCGGGGCTGAATACGGAATGTTCTCCGAACGAGTAAACTTATAGTGGAAGATTATCGAAAAGGAAAATCAAATTTAAGTTGCGAAAGAACCGAAGACATTTCGTTTTTCATTCGAATTTCTCGGAAAAAAAGTTTTTCTTTTTCCACTCGAGACCACCTTTTCCGTTAAATGTTTCCACTCACAAGAGTGGCACTGTAGTTAAAACTTTTAAGGTATGCATATACATTAGGAATTTTAAAATTTGACTTCAGTCTGCATTTCTGGTTTTAAAATATTCGCGAATTCATTACTATTAAAATGATGCCATTTTCTTTCTGAGACTCATATTACTTTTTAAATTACAGTAGGTTTTGTGAACCTGTTTTTTTATCCCGTTCATTAGTGTAGTAAACTTTAACGCGTTTTCTGAAGAATTACATTTTGGTGTTATATGACTTTACGCCAACGGTGATAAAAAAATGGTCCGATTTACAAAATTCTAATTTTGTTTTGTAGAAAATAGTCGTGAATGTGTTTTCTATGTAGAATCTAATATATATTGTTATAAACAAATTTTTTATGCATATTTTAATCTTAATTTTTTGTTAAAAACTACATATTTTTTCAAACTTTTTATTTAAGAACCTATAATTAAATAAATATTGAAGCCGAATTCAAAATTCTCCATAGGAGCATGCGTCAATATAATATCTCTTATTTGCAATAAAAATAATACCTCTAAGAAAATTACAAGTTTATTTATGTATGTTCTAATAATGTCCTAATTAGTCACTTTAATTGCAATTAGCTGATTCAAAAATTGACCTAAAAAAAGTTTATATATAAAAATGCATCATTTTTAATTTTGATATACTGCCAAAAAGTTTGAAATTATAACCTAAAAATTAAAGAAATTCATCTCCAATTGTATTTATTAGTAAAAGACGAGAATACAACAAATCATTATCTGTGAAATTACTCGTTTAAAGAGAAACTTGTTATGTTAAAGTAAAGACGAGAGAGAACACAACAAATAATTTTATCAAACGCACATTTTATATAAATTTTTATCTACAGCTTCCGTTCAACACCAAACTGAACAACAAGCCTTACGAGGAAGAACTTGTAAGGACCATTCCTTATATTCGCTATACTTCAATCTTCAAGCCCAAAACGTTTAGAAACTGTTTTTTAGAAAACCTTGAAATTTGGCGAGTAGGCACGAAAATTACCTCTTAATGAAATGACAAATTAAAAACTCGAAAATAGCACCTAATACATTTTATTTTACAAGTGAAATCCTTTTGTCAATGCCTATGCAGTGGTTCCACCTGGTTTTGTCCTTTGCTATTTTAATTTTCATTTATAAATAGACATTAAATGAGAACAATTTATGTCATTTAATTAAGTAATTTTTTTCGTACCGACTCACCAAATGTCAAGATTGTGACTATAAGATTATTATGACATTGTGAGTAGAGGGAATGTTCCTCACTATGATTTCCTCTTAACAAAGTGTTGGCGAAGTCAGTGGCAATTACTGTGCTAATATGAGGACGGGCTTCGCATGCCTAGCATGATATTTATCAATGAGGGAAGATCCGAAGCACTTAACCGAATTGAAGGGACCCCCTTCTGGTAAACCACTTCGGGATCCCAGGTAAACAAACAGACAATGGCGGTGTGTACCAGGTATTGAATTATTGATGATGGCGAAATGGGGTGTACCGGATGGGATGGGAATGCCTTTCGTGTAATTCCGGCTCTTGGTACAGATGCGGTGTAAAGGACTTTTGTTCCTGAGGCTAAACATTGTGGGTTTATGTGTTGGGTTAACATTGTCCAGAGAAAGTTACAAGTTTTGGTGGAAATTGAAATAATGTTGTAGTGCGTTTGGATGGCATCGATTTATTGTTTTATAGAGTCAGTTTTTATTTAAATGGTAACTTAAAATACTTTTGGGAATGGAATGATTATTTAAGGAAAGACATTCATTTAGCTTATTTGAAATATATAATTATATGTTCAAGCCTATTTTTGTTATGGAAAGTATGTTCATCATCGCCCCATAACTATTCAAAGATCAGAAATGACAAAATCTGGATATTATGTATTCATAAATCACTAAGCCTATAAAACCGAATGAAATGTTATGTGCAAGGTAACATGTATCACTAATTGGTTGGTTTGTACTCTTAACGAGCTATTATTTTTACGCACAATGACGGATAATCAGGTAGGGACCTACACGCCTTAATGGTGATTCCGAACCACAACGAACATCTATGCTTAACCCGGGTTTCGAGCCCGACACCTTTGGCATGCGAAGCCAGAACGCTAACCACACAGCCTAATGTTTCCCTTGAGTTGTCATTTCCAATTTTCAATGCTTATACCACATTATGTAACCGAGACGTTAGTATACTTTTATTTTTTGTTGTAGTTCACTAACTTATTTGAAGCAGTGTTTCTTGAAGTGTTAAAATATTTTAACACGGGCATTTAAAAATTTATGAAGTTGGCGGTAATTATACTTCCCACGTCCTAAGAAGGGATTAAAGAGCTTTATTTGATTTTTTTTTATTAGTAGGGTTCGGACAGTTGTGTTTTATAAACGTATCCGTAAAACATGTACACAAGTTGTTGACATAGATCAGAGTTCACCACTAACTGTTAGAGATGGGTCGTATGACACATATTGAAGCTTTTTGGGGGCCGCAAGTTTTTACTGGATACGCCAATATAAGTATTTTTAATTATTATCGATTTAATAATAACAACCAGCATTTCTGATAACTGAAGGAAAAAAATATTGATTTTTTTTTTTTCCATCTTAATAAATCTACAATTGCTATTTGATTTTTTTTAATAATTAAAAAATAATGATTTCCAGTATTACATAAATCAAAGTCTAGACAAGAAGTGAATCTTTTTTCCAAAGTGACTTGATCTAACTTTTTATAAAGATATTTAAATCACACCTTCAAATTCCCATGTTTCAGTTGATGTCAATTGTAAGACGATGATGGTCAACATTATTCAGTTTATTTCCTTATAGAATCGCTGTTTGTCGTAGTATATTTTGCAACCAATCTTATTAAATCATCTAAATGAGATCCATTTAAGTTATTCCCTTATTTATTCTTGATAGAAAACAATTTTGTTCAACATTTCGTTATGTAGTTTTACATAGTAAACACATAGTATTATGGACCAACTAAAATTACGTAAAAAAGTTTATACCATGAAGCTTGATTTTTTTTTTTTTTTTTTGTTCTTCTATTGGGCCACGGAAAAATCTGCCACGGCGTTATTCTGCCCACGGACAGCGTTGTGGCTAAGGCTGACACAGATGAATGATTATTAATATATACTTTATATATTTTTACTTTATATACTTTATAAATGTTCTGCAGTTTCTACGAAGCATGAACTGAATTTTATTTAACAACGTGCTTCAGATGTTCGGTTTACGCTTTATTCGGTTTATATTAAACATATTTCTAAAGACATATGTTTTATCAATGAAACTAACAAATTATTCCCACTACAAGGACGATAATTTATCTATAACAGGAATTTATATTATCTGTTCTCACAATTTTTCATTTTCAATTCAACACGTCCAATTCATTATTAGCTGGCGCATACATTGTATAAAATATCAGGACTTCAAAATAAAATAAAATTATTTTTGCTCTGATGATATATAACAGACTAAATAAGATACGTAATTGTTATCATGAATACGAAGCACTCTTTTGAACTCAAATATACTGTAAAGATTTCAAAACATCAAACCATCCGCATTTCTTCGATTCTCCAATTACAATTATTAGAAATAAAACAGAAATATTTACGATGCAGTTTTTTTTTTTTTTTTGCGATAGTGCTCAACAATAATAAGTAATTATATTTTGAATATGAAAACGCGCTTTCATTCACTTCACTTCTTTAGGTCTGTTTGGTAGAAAACAAATAATTTCAATTATTCTAAGTCTCATTCTCTGACTTCATTAAGAACGATATTATAATGAAATCATTTATTTTCTTTGATTCTTATTTCTACACGAAGAACTCTTCCTTTTCTATAATTAAATAAATTGAATAAGGTACCTAAGGGTTTGCTTTCCTAATTAAAATATGAAAGGTAATGAATAAATAACTTCTAAAGGTATTCTTAATACATGAAAACTACTTTATCGGAAATACAAATTCTGACTTTATAAAAGTCCACGCCGTTGTTAAACGAATAAATTAATTTATTTATTAGAAATATTGTTAAAAAATGTCACGAATTGGAAAGGATATATTAATCAAGTAATTACAATTTGAATGATTTGTAAACTTTGTAAAAAAACCAACACGTTTGAGATTTTCCCGTGTAAATTCCAAATGAAGGGGTAAAGAACTTAATGCTTGGTCTGTCATTAAATATTTTACTCGGGTTTTATTCAATTCAATGAATTAAAATAATTTAAATATTGGTTTAATGAAATAATTTTTGAGATATGATCAGATGTGCATTTAACGTTGTATATTATATTCAATAAATACTTGTAAACATAAAATTTCATATTCCAAAAATTATTTAGATTACATTTCCGAGAAATATTATGTCTGAATCAGTATTCGTACATTAAATGCTCGGTACTTAAAGATGATTAATTATTACATCGATAGTTAATATCATTTAACTACATAATTATTTCATTATTTACTAATCAACATATCAATTACAGTGTTGATAAGCGACACAATTATTTAAAACCGAATTATGATATTGATGGCACTTGATATAATTTTTTTATAAACTTTCAAGTCTTGATACTCTTATTTTTTTATTTTTTTTTTATTATTATTATTATTATTATTTTTTTTTTTTTTTTATTATTATTATTATTATTATTATTTTTTATTTTTTTTTTTTATTTTTTTTTTATGGCTGTTATAATTTTTTTTATAAGAGGAAAGATCGATATGTAGTTATTAGTTATTAGTAAACATTTATTTGTCCTCAATTATATATACATTTGTATTGATGCACCATGTACTACATAAGGAAATGTTTCTTAAAATAACTTTTCACAAATTAAGTTTTATTAAAAAGGTTCTCTTTTTTTCTACATTATGCCCAATTTGAAATAAAAAAAAAACGTTGTTATAAAATGGTGATGATATAACTCTTTAAATACATATGAAATTTAAGCCCTAGAATACAAATAATTAATATTTTTATACACAGCAAAAGTCTGTTTAAAATAAATATTATGGTTGAAGAAGATTTTTAACATTTAAATATTCTGAATAAAAAAAATGCATTTGAATAGAGAATATATATATATTTAGAATATTTAAATGTTAAAACTTTTATTCAATTATAGTATTTATTTTAAACAGATTTTTGCAGACAAGATTAGTCCCTAAACTTGTCATGTATGGGATAGGATAGAGTTACACATTTCTGTCATTTATTTTCTTAAATAAATATGTGTTGGGATAATTATGATGCAATATCCACCCACTTCCTTCTTCATACATCGACTGTCCTGCGTGACAGTAGCGACCTCTAGTGGGGCATTTTATGTAACCCCTTCTGATCATGTCATTTTTAGACTGCTTTTAAGCTCGCATTCTAAGGGATATAATGTTTTTCTCTCTGTATAACTGTTTACTTGAATTCTTTATAATGTCTTTTCTAAGTTCACAATAAACAATGTTTGCTGTTATACCTGTGTCTGTTTGCGCGGTGTACCGCTGCTGATCAATTTTTTAATAATATGAACGTGTATCAAAAATATATCACGTTTCCGAATGAGGCCTTTATGATGGTTATAGTGCTTTTGATCAAGTATAATTTCGAATATGCCACTATCCAAAATAAGAATGTGACTTTCTAAATGGATTGGAGAAACAAAACTATTTCAATACTTTTTATTATTATTATTATTTAGAAAAGCTGCCAATATTGTCCTTTGACGAATTTAGCAAAAATTAAATTTGGAAATAAAATATACTTTCACCAAAATGTTAAAACTTTTAATGATAAACAAATAAAAGGAAACTAATTTACAACACCATTCAATTTAATTAACATAATTATATCAGCAATAAAATATGTCTTTGATCCTACAACACATAAATTTAAATCCCCACATCTCAATACAAAAAAAAAGGGGGAAAAAAAAATAGTTTTTTTAAATTTATAAAATTCTAACGATTGCATTTCTCGTTTGCATCAAGTTGAAAATTACAAGATCACTAAAACGTGAATCATTATATTATTAAACTTATGCATAAATATTCGATAAAAAGTTGTTTGCGTGACTCTTAGTTACAGTAATATGGGATAGTAATAATTTCTACGCTGATTTTATAATGATACAGAAAAGCACTCAAGTATTAACGTGCATTGAAAAAAAATATATAAAGTAACAAAAAATAGCAGAGCAATGCTCTGGGGCTGACACAGGGGAATTTGCGCTCTTTCTTCTACTCGTAAACAGATTAGAATTACAAAATTATAATAAATCTAGTAGTTGCAATTTTGTCTTTTATAATTAGTTGGGGGCATACATATTTGGAAAGGTAATTATTTTAACTCTGTAAAATATACATTTATGATTACTGACGCGTCCCGTGCATCACTAGATAACTACTAGACTCATCTTAATTTTGTAATCCTAATGTGAGGTGTGTACACCAGAGAATCGCTCAAAACAACATCATTCCCCGTTTCATCTTTCGCAATGATATCAAAAGGAAAATAAAATTAACGTAAGAGTTTGATTGCGCTTAAGATTGGAGTGGAAAAGGATCGGTTTCATATTAGGAAACACAACTAGCCCAAAATCGGCTTATAATCGGCTTAAGGCCGTTGTATAGTTTGCCCTGGCCTTTAACCATTGTTTAAGGCGCGCGACATTTTGTCTCACGGTTAGTCGCGTGGGGGACATATGTCCTCCAAATTCAAATTGTCGCGCATTACCATTAAATTCTCGACCAAATATGAAAGTGGGTATTTTAATTAAAAATACGACATTATTAAGCAGAATAAAAATAAAAAAATATTTTAAAAATAACTTGGGGGGAAAAAAAAAACTGTAAGAAGGCTTTGATCGTATGCTGTCACCTGTAGAGAAATTGATATTGTGGGGGGCATTTGTCAACCACGCGACCAACCAAGGGTTAGGCTCTAGCCCATTACAAAGTTTATTATTATTATTATAATTATTTAAAATATCAATACAACTGAGCAACATGAGCATACACCTCTTTTTTATAAAAGCAGTCGAAGTTGGCGCATGCTGACACAATGCCTTTCCTGCACCTGCCCAAACGTTAAGTGGGGATGGACACCAGACCGCACTTTCGGCCACATGAAAACAATAGTTTTGGGCTTAAGGGTCAGGGTAATAATGAGCTTAAGTATCTTCCTTACAGTTTTAATCAATTCCCTTGAATTGTACCATAATCAATAGTAGAGAAATAATGTTGAAATAATATTATACAAACATCTTAAGTATTGATGCAGGCTTTTAATTGACTCGGGGTACTTTGAGATTCTGTTTACGATGATAGCCTCAGTCGTTACGAACCTAAGAAATCTCTCAAGGGAATTCCACGGGGCAGTCAAATCAAGACTGCCCCTTCAATCCCGGCTGTGATTGATAGGGTCACGCAACCCGGGCACGACACGTCAATTAACCTCGTGGGAACACAATTAAAACGTTCGGGAAAAGGTGACTTCGGCCATCCGATTGGGTGAGGAATGACAAAGGCCACGCCCACTTTTTAAACTTTTGCTGCAGTGGCCAGAGTTTGTCGGACGTCACATGTGATAAAGACGTATGGATTAGAGGAAAGACAATGATGTATGTTATGATGGTGGAACAATGGTGAATGATGTGTGTATTCAGAGTGCAAGTAAAGCTACGTATATTTAGAGTTCGGGAAGGAGGCTAATGTGTTTTGTGTGATGGGCGTGAAGGTTGCTTGGAGGTGTGTGCACTGAGGGGATATGAATATTCATTTATAACCTGGTATAGGTTAAAGTGTAATTGTGAAAGTGACTGGTGTGAATTTCGAAGGAAATGAGCAAATTAGTGGAAACAATTGAAAATAAAAATATATAAAGGGTTTGCCACACAATTCAGGAAAAAAAGTTCCCTGGCAGATTTCTAAAAAATTTCTTGATTTTACACCAAACTTTTTTTTTTTTTTTTTTTAATTATCCTCACTTTTCCAGATGTGTTAACAATTTGTTCAAATAGAAAATGTATGCTAAAGAGATAATATGCCAATGAAAAAAAAAGTTTTAGTGGCAATGAAAAGTTTAAATTTTTTGTAACATTAAACTGTTAATGATTCCCACCATAATTCTTCGGGTAAATTGCGCTAAAATACGGATGAGCGGGGAAACGTACCTTCAAAAACATAGAAAATGTCTCTGATTTTCGTGAAATTTAAAAAAAAAAATCCCTGATTTTTTTTCAGAATCACAAAGCTCTCTGACATTTCCCTGATTTTCAGGTTCTGTGGCCCCTCTGTATAAAGTTTACAATTTCTCTTCTGAATACTCAAAATATCCTAAATACGAAACTAATTTTTATCTTTCATATAAATCAGTTCGACTCAAAGGAATTTGTCGATATAACTAAAATAAACAAATATTTGAGAGAAGAACTCCGAAGTTAAATTTTAAACATTCGTTCTACATATTCGAATATAATAGTTTTTGAGTGAACGAATATGAACTAATGTTTTACATTCCAAAGAAAAGCTGAATAGAAAGTAGATATCAATATAAAAAACAAATCTCACGAGCAGAAATAACTATATTTTAAAAATATAACTTTAAAAGTTTTATTTTTATTTTCTTGAACTAAAACGTCGATCAAACGGTATAGTGGTAAGCGTGCTAGCTTCTAGACCGCGAGGTTGCGGGTTCCGAGTCCCGTGTAAGGCATGGGTGTTTGTAAATGTATGTTGGCATGTCAAATGACGAATGTTTCGGCGCGTTATAGCCCTCGTGTTGCTGACGGCGCCAGATAATCTGAAAACAACCAACCTAGAACTAAAACAAATTCAATTCCACATATCACTATCCAGTCAAATACATTTAAATACAGAAAATGCGCTCTCGTTTGAACAGCTCAGGACACTTCTTTGTATATAAACAATCGATATCCATGTCGCGATGCAATCTTCTTTCATCCTGATTCATAATAAAACATTGTTTCACTATAAATACCAGCTCAATACAATAGAAAATATCTTGAGACGTTTGTCATAAGCAGATGGAATCTTGTTTCCTAACTGTGTATCTCCCGGAAGATATTCTGTAGTGTGCGGTCACAGTGAGACACACTCTAAATAATCACATTCCAAATCAAACAGCGTGAATCGGCAAAAAATCACGTTTTCAATACAAATCGATGAAATCCATTGTTAGGTGATGGGGGAAAGAAAACGCACGCAATAGAATCAAATTATATTGGAAAATACGTTCTAGCGAGAAAAGTGACACAACTCCAGATTAGTTTTTTTTTTTTTTTTTTTCTTTTTTTTTTTTTTTTCTTCTTCTTTTTTTTTTTTCTTCTTCTTTTTTTTTTCTTTTTTTTTTTTTTCTTAAGTTTCTTTTAAAGTTTGCAAAATCACAGACAGCATAAACATGAAGGCATAAGTTTGTTTTTAAGTTGAGTTCAATCTTGAATTGATTTGTGACATTTTTTCAATTTCAAGTGCACGCTTAAACTCAAAAAAGAATTTCGAGTTTTGTCACTTTTCTCTCTGGTGAGTGATTGGATAAAAAACATCATTGTTAGATGATGATACGCAAATAAGGAATACTTCATATCTTAGATTTAAATTATTGCTTTTCAATGTTTTATTACATTTTACATCTGCGCAAGTGTGCGTTCTATTGTTCTAACAATCGAGACCATTTGATGTGTTGATCTGTAATTTCTTTGTTCATAACAAAAGCCCCAAACCATAGTCTGCACCTGAGAATGCTCAATCGATGCAGGAACTGATAAAGATCATATTTCGTCACAAATAAAACCAATACATATCGGAGAAATGAAACAACTGTATAATAAAGGAAAGTTCAAATGTTTTGAATAAACGATGTTTTTACTAATCAAACATATCAAATGAATATCGTATATATATTATTTATGGATGTTGTTTTATTGGTGGAAATCTCCAAACTCATTAGGTTGAATTAATTTGTTTTATTTTGCCATTTTAACTATTATGTAGAAGATATTTCGGTAGTCTGTGAAATGAAAGCGGGATAAGGCCCGGAAACAATTCCTTTTTCACCTGCCGTAATTTAAACTGCAATAAATTGTGCCTATTTATTGTATTTTGACATGACATTTTAAAGATGTTTAATTACTAATTTAAAGATGTAGTTTTCCTTCTTAAACAATTCCCTTCATTGTTTGTTGTTCAAACGACCTTGTATGTTGAAAGTTCCAAAACGACCTATTTTTATACACAACGACGGCTTATCAGGCTTAGACCTACAGCTTAAAGTGGATTCTCCACCAAAAAGAACATCCATGCCTAACCAGGGATTTGAACCTGGCACCTTTGGCATGCGAGGTCAGAGTGCTAACTTCACAGCCATCAGGTGGCAAAAGTTCCATGAGATTATTGTTATGAATTTTTCCGCTGAGGCAATGATGGCACAGTTTTTAAGATAAAAACTACTATTTATTCACTCTTCAAAGGCACAAAATTTATTCAAAGACAACAGTTTAATCACCCTCTAGCTTCAACACAAGCTTCAGTAAGAACAACTTCGAATACAGCAATTATACAAGTTCACTCTAGTAGGTAAACAAAGCGATCAGCTCACATCGAAGTCCAAAGTCAATCTGAAAATCTTTCCCGATCTCCAGTCTTATTTATACTTGGCGCGAGAGAACATTCGCGAAATTTCCAGCCAATTCGTCGGAAAAAAAAACATCTCGAAATTTCTCGATTGCTTTAGGTGTTGCCACCTTTTTCTAACCTGTATAATCGTTGTTAATAAATAAAATAAGATAAAATTAAATTACAATAGAATTTTAAAATAATACGTCACTATTTACACTATATACAGACAATTTGTGCAACATTATGTTTAGATTATGGTTGTATGTTTCCAAATCAAGTATCATTACACCTCTCTGCACACCTCTTACACAATATTTTTTTCTGAATGATCTTCCAAAAAAGCATGTCTTTAAGTAATCTTAAGAGCGTATTCATCGCGTGGTTCACTTGCATATTAGTAATCAAGAAACATCACGAACCTTTCTTCCGCCCATCTCCTCTCTATCTATAAATTTATTTCACTCGGGATCGCCCCTCGACGCAATTTTCCATGCAAACTCAGACCCGCATCTCATTTTTCTGCCCCCCTTTTCATGACATTTTCCCAACACAAAGTAACGGTTTTTAAGACACGAAAACTTCCGACAACGGAAACAAATTAACGGAAAACACACAAACTCAAATCCCGGGACTCTCTCTCTCTCAAGAGTTCCCAAACAAATCACCAAAGTGGAGACAAGTTTCTTTCCCAAATAAACAGTGACCTCCCGAGATCCCGGATATAACAGCAAAAGCTTCATTTATTACAGGGAGAGGGGGGGGGGAAGGGGGGAGAACAAACAATCGGGGTTCACTTATTCAACCAAATTTTCTCCAGGTATTTGCTTGATGCCTTTTCCCGCCGAATCGTAAATTTAAGCCGGAGTTTTAATTCTTTGTCACGTATCGGATGAGTTGAAGGAATTTATCACTGTGTCAGAAAACAATAAAAACTAAACAAATAACGAATGAGTTAATTCAAGTATCAGTGCGAAGATTTATAAGGGTTTCTTTTTTTAAATCATTCGTATTAACTGTGTATGTGTGTGGCTGTGAATGTCAATGGTGGGCAAATCTACGGAGGCCAATTAACCCATCATCCGATCTAGCTGCAACTTGGCAGATAGATTCGATGTCGATGACAATGCATTTTAACACATTTTCGGGCTGTAACTGTCACTAAAAGGTATCTTTTACGGAATAGTAATAAATTAACTTGCCGTTATCTAATTGCGCTAAAATAGCATTTTACCGACTAGTGAAGAGACTATTTCCTGAGGCCAAACTTTTTTTTTAATAAATACATAATACAATTCTTTTAATAAGATTAAATAAGATATTTGGAGGTGCGTGCATAAATTAACGTTCAGTTTCAATAAATAAATTTTAAAAAGTATATTGTCGCAAATTTTGCCGATAGAAATGTTTTTGATTTTTAAAATTAGATGGACACTTAAAGAATCGGTGATGTGTAAATGAATATAAAAATTTTCAATGCATATAAGGATTCATATTAAAAACTTTGTTTTTATGGATAAACTCAATTATTTATGGAATAACTTAAAATTCCTTAATGATGTTGATTAAATAAAATGCATTTTATTTAAATAAGTTACAAATGGGGGAAAGTAACCTAACTTTCCAATTGAGGCATTTCAATTTAATTATATTATTAATGTATTGGATTAGGAGGGAAGGTAGTGCTTTTTTCATTAAAAAATATCTTAATTCGCCTGAAATAATTTAGGGATGGGATAAAATTAAACACTTGCATTATAAAATAAAGGAATACAATTTATGTATTTCATCTTCTCAAATGGGTAAATGTAACAGAAACATGGTAGAATATGCAATTGAATTAATTTTAAGGAATAATATATTCCATAATATGTTATTTTGTGTGTAGAATAATATATTCTACACACATAATAACATAAGACAAGTAAATAATACATATTTTGGTAATTTACTTATTTTAGAGATTACTATCTTAATTGTACAATTCATATTTTTGAAAAATTGGCTTGGTCAAATTAGGATATATTGATCGTATGGCAATGTGTTTACTTATGTAAAAATTTAATTTTGTTATGAATAAAAATATGATTATTTTAGCAGTTAAGTATCAATAAATTAAAACATCATTCATTATCATAACAATACCTAAAATCATATACATCGTAAGATATACAAATCTGTCCTGTTTATTATTTCTTAATATATTTATTTTCATGGCAATCCTCTAGTATATTTAGGATTTATTGCTGTATAAATTACAATTTGTTAATGAATTGATACCTTCTTCATTGTAAATACAAACACATATATGAATAAATAAGAGAACAATCAATTCATCTAGTAGCATTAAATTGATAATAAAGGCCGAATTCCATCGCCAAATTATGTTGTATGCGGTATTGTGTTGAGGTATTATTCATCTTCACGATTCAATAATTCCTTTGTTGCAACAACATAACCAAACAATAACAGACTCAACAGTAAGAATGGTAGATATATTTCATATTCGAAAAAGATTAATGAACAATACAAATTTTGAATTTATATTAAAAAGTAAAATTTTATGTTCAGTAACTGAGAAAACGTTTTAAAGATTTGCATACGTGGGAAAACAAATCACTGAAATTCGAGCGTAAAGTCAATTTTCAATGAGTGAAAACTGAAATTTCTTTCATACTGAATAAACTAGTATCCAAATGCAAATATTTCCCTTTTAATAGGCATGAGAGATTGATCATTTAAAATCATCCGATTGCATTTTGAACGCTTTTCCTCTACAAATGACTTGGTATTAATGTATATATGTTTTTATCAATTCATATATTACCAGAAAAAAATAATTTGGAGGGGGGGGGGAAAAAAACTAAATGAGTTTACATTAAAATTGGAATTTTAGTTAAACCGTATAAGTTTTTGTATTTAGTTTAAACTACCTATTGCTTTAAAATGTGGATAACCTAATTTTTAAAATATGATAAATAATAGTGCTGCCTTTAAATACTTTTAAATAATCACTTTAGATTTAATGTCTCACTCATTTAAATTAGTTAAAGATTGTTATAATTCCTGGTCAACTGCTTAATGTTTCGAGTAAAATGAAATTTGAATTAATTTAAATTATCTTTTTTGTTTGCTTAGAATCTTCATTTCTAATAATAATGAGTTATTTACAATGAGATAAACATTATAGATTGTTATCCAAGAGTTAAAAAAAAAATATATATGAACAAGGATTATTTTGTGATGTGTACTTTTAATTGCATCTGTCCCCACAAATAACTGAATAAAAAAAAATAATGAACTCCCTTTAGTTTTAGATGTGGTAACTGAACTTATTTAATTAAATAATAATAAATGTTAATTAATTCAATATCTTTTATTTGTTAACCAAATACTTTAACGCTTCAATTGCTTATTTTAACCAGACTGACTGATTTTAAAGGAATTATTTATGATTATACTTATTACTCTAATTATACTAATATATTTCTTTTATTAGTTTTTCAAAACTGAATGTATTGAGTATTCTTGTCTCAAACCACATTTCTCGTTTACTTTTCTTAGTTTTTTTTTTTTTTTAAACAAAATGATGCTTTTTCTTCTGTTTCGAACCACATAAAAATAGTCGGGTCGGAGACAGTCTCCCTAATATTCCCCATAAAAAGGGAAAATAGCCCATAAGGGATGATATTTCGGGAATTTTCATATTGTACGACGAGAACGGAAGCACTTCCATCGACTGTACTGTACACACCGTTCGACGATGCTTTTTATGCGAGGAGTACGGGGAGTAGATTTATCGGTAAATGCACAGTAAAATGATTCCAAACGGTAGAATAATAGCCGAGTTTTATCTCGGAACAGATATTATTACGTGTATTAAAGTTGCCGTGTGCTCCTCTCGAAAATATTTGCAACGTTTACTTCGGAAGATTTCTGATTTAGATTTTCTGTGTCTTTGGATTTAAATATGGATTATAACTGTAGTGATTTTTCCACAGTAGTTTATAAATGATGCTGTTGCATTTTAGAATTTTAACCTTTAACTGCTGTGGTTGGGTGGTTTGAAGTTTTTGGCGCAAGAGCTACTCATGGTTTATACTGCGCCAAATAAATTGGTGAACATAGGTTTAAAGTTTAAGAAACATAGTATCAGAAAAATTAAGATAAAAGTCAAAGATGCAATATTTTAGGGGGTGGAAGCATTCAACAAAAAATGACTCGAGGTCTGTCAGACCGCTTACAGCAGTTAAAGGTTAAATTAATATTTTTGGAAATATTTTTTTTTTCATTGCAGAATACATGCAGAAAATTCCAAGCATGATGCACTTTTTATATATATGTATTTTCTTAATTACATTAAATTTAGATAAATATTCATTTGTATTTATTAAAGATGAACATGGATAACTATGTAATGTAGTCATTCCGTTTTGATAATAAGTCTAAAGATAGTATTTTAATATTAACCATTCCAAATCATGGCAGGATGATTAGCTTAGCAGTATAAATGTTCTACTTTAATTCTCATAAGTAAAATGTTTTTGTTTTTTTAAATCTACTGAAAAAGAGATACACTACTAACATTAAAAAATAATACAGTTATTGTATTTCTTATAAGTATTTAATAACATATTCTTATTAAAATTATATCAGTTATCGGTATTTAATTATGCATATATTAAGCTTAACAGGTTTTCATGTTAACAAAAATAAGTTATATCGTTTCAATAATTTTAAATTAAATAATCAAAAATATACCAACATAAAAATAAAATATAAAACTATAGGATTTTATTCTTTTTTATCATTACTTTATGGTGAATACAGAATCTCAATTGAGTTGCTGTATGTATGTTATCTATTCAAAGTTAAAACCATAAAAAAAAATCTAATATAATTTTTAACATAAATAGGCAATGCACTTACTTTGCAAATTATTGCCTAAAAATCAGTTTGTTTTACAATAATAATCAGTTTGTTTTATAATAAATACCAACTCCACATTTATTTTATGTTTTGTTAAAAAAAAAAAACACACTAAGCAACCAAACAACCCTTCCTATCAAAATTCCCCAAAACATCCGAATGACAAATACCCGAAATCGCATAGGGACTACTTTTTTCCCCCATCTATCCACATTAAATAAAAAAAATAAAAAGTCCCTTTCAAATCCAGTCCGGTCTGAAATGTACCCTTTCGGAAAGAAATACACGACAGGATGGGGAGGATCAAAGTACACGGAAATTGAAAGAACTCTACAAAAAAAAAAAAAAAAGTGAACGGGTCCAGAAGATTGGCCAAAGATCGAATGACGGGTCCGATCGACGAATCAGGGTAAGAAATAGAGAAAGAAAAAAATGGGTGGAAACTTTTCTTGGAACATTGAGTGACTGTTCCCTCAAAAGCGTTGAATTTCAAGATGTTTCGTAATGGAACTTTCATCGACGGGGTTGAGTATTTGAAGTGACATCGTACGTCACTGCTGTTGGAAGGATATTGGCTTATGCTTTTTTTAGGGGGATATTCGGCTTTGAACTTTCATAGTAAAAGACATTTGTATTCGTCGCCAAATACAGCGCCAGGACCTCAAAACTTATACCGGTGGTCTTACATGTGGTTCAAGGAGTTCCATGAGTGGGTGTTTTCACTATTTTAACCTTTTTAGTGAAGAATGACGATATATCGTTGTCACTTGCGAAAAGTGCCAACGACGATATATTATTGCGCAAGCGTTTGCACCTATTACGCATCACAAGAATTCTGTATTTCAAAATAACATTATAAAACGTTAGAAATGGTTCAAATTCTTTTCATTGCAATTAAAAAAATTATTTATTACAATTTTTTTTAATGTTTTCTGCTGGTTGGTGCCGAAGCACTGTATACGCTAGAGCGATAAGGTAGACTCTACACAGGGGAGTCTCTTTCTCCTACAATACGCTGCATTTTGAATTTCTTAAATATTATTTTTAGTTTGGTTTTTATGATTATTTTTCCAACCCCTAGTAAATTCGTCAAATTCCTCCGGTTATCTTCGCACAGGCATCCGTTTTCGCGCGGCACTAAAAGGGTTAAATATCTTTAATAATAGGGGCTGCAAGTTGTGACGTCAAATTGTGTCTATGCAATCCGTTGCTGCTGTAGGTTTTGCATATTTTTAAATTAAATCTCATCGAAAAAAGTTCGATTCACAATTAAAATCAATCCAGCCAACAACATTTGAGCAATTAAAACCTTGTGAATATAGATATAATGACATGATTGAAAACATTTTGTATCTTTTTCAACGTATACAAAATAACAAATCAAAAACAAAACAAAAAAAGCGCCTGGTGCAACTGTAGCATATGTTTAAAAAAAAAATCGCGAATTTTGTGTATACTTAAATTTCGTTTCAAAATACAACAAAATTGATTGTAAGCGAAAAACAGAGCAAAATTCTGAAAACTTCAACATTAATTGATTTTAAATTCCCCGCTGAGCAATATATATATATTTTTACCTTACATACAAAATGTTAACAAAAAGAATGATGAATTTAAAATATATGAAAACAATATATTACTAAAAAATAACGGTAAAAATACAACTACAGAAAAATAAGACGTACCTTTTATACAAAACAGAAGGTTTTAACTGCTCATATTTGTCTGGTTAAATTTAATTATGAATTTAACTTGAGTCGAGATTTATTTAAAATACTTATAACCTAGCATAACCACGGATTATTTTGACTCAATTGAAGAAAGTGACGTCACACTTGTAGCCTCAATCGAGGCAATTTTCTTGTCTCCAAAAAAGTTTTTCAGTTTCATTACAACTCTGTTAAAGGAATTCATTACCGTAAAAATAAAATAATAAACTTGTATCGATCGTCTTACATGTGGTCATGTAAATACTTGTAGATTTCATGTGTAAATTTTCCCTATTTTAAATATCTTTATATATTTTAGACAATTTTACTTGTTTCCAAGAATGTATTTCAATATCACCACAACTCTGTTAAAAAAACTCAGTGCACTAAAAATAATAGTAATAATAATAATAAAAAAATAAAAAAAATAAAAAACATAAAAATAAAAAAAAATAAAAAAAAACATAATAGTCATTGTCTTTTTTTACGTCAATTATACTAGCGCCGACATCAAAAACATTTCTGCAGCAAATGTGCAGCAAACTACGTTTCAAAATTTATTTATTAAGCATGAACGTGAATCCGTTAACATCCAAGTATCATTTATTTATTATGATTAAAGTAATTTTATTATTTATTTATGAAAAAATTTTTGACAACATTATATTTAAAAAAAATAATCAACTTCATTTGTTAAGAACTTTTCGAGAAAGGGTATATTGAAAATATTTACTGAATCCCCTTAATATATTATGTTCAGTTAACTGACATGAATAAGGATATTATATTAATTAGTTGACTGTTTACTTAGCCTATACTTTTATCCCGTACTTTTAACAGATCAGTATAGAATCGTGTATTATAGCCGATCACATAGAATCAGTTTGCTTTTATGCTATGCATTATATTCACAGATCTATAGTTTCACACAAATATAATCCTTATCAAATGTATTTACCGAGTAGAGAGATTTCGTATTTGCACATGTTATTTGCTTTTAATTTACTTTGAACAACTTCACACACTTGAATCCGTCACTATAAATCACAAAGACTCTGAAGGCATTGAGTTCATGAATGGATATGCAGCATATTTGAGTTCCAGTGAAGAGACATTTAATTAATCAGACTTCATTGAAATTAATAAACAACTAGAGTAAGGAGAACAAGGAAACATAATCATGTTTACAGATTTTAATTCTTGTGTTTTTAAATCATTTATATTAACTACAATTTAGTGTGTATGTGTGGGGCTGTGTATGTTGATGGCGGGCAAATCTACTCCCCTGCCAATAACCAATCGGGATGAAACTTGGCAGATAGATTCGATGTCTATGACAATGCATTCTATCAAATTTTGGGGCTGTCACTGACACTAAAAATTAAGTTTTACGGAATACTAATAAACCTACTTGCCGTCATTCAATCACGCTGAAACAGCATTTAATCATTGTAGAAACTCTTTCCGTTGTCAGAATTGTTTTAATAAATTAATATTTAAACTTGTTTTAATCGGAAGAAATAAAAGGTATTTGGATGCGTGTGCATAAATTCGCATTTATTTTTAATTAATAAATTTCGAAACGTAGTTTGCTGCATACTTTTCTGATATAGATGTTTTTAACATTTAAAATCAGATGGAAACATCAAGCACACGTTGACACCAGAAACGGCGCTATGCTAATGAATACAAAAATTGGCAGTGCAGAATTTAAACTCAAAACTTTATTTTTATGGATTATATTATTAATTCTTTAGTTTACAAAGCGTTGTTCATAAGAACAACATTTATAATTACAATGATTAATAACATTCTAAAATTGTTGTAATTTTTATTCCACTTAGCAAAAACAATATATTTGATTTAAAAGTTGGTTTACTTCTTAATATTTATGAGAAAAATTATATATAAGCAATTGGATGTTGAGGAACTGTAGAGCGCACGAAATTTGAAACAATTTCTAATTAATGTTCTATGCTTAGTTGAGCATAAGCACCATAATTACAGTGGCGGCTTGACACCTGTTGCTGTTTAAATTTTCCCCATGTAAATTCAACTAAAAATTCAACAGCTGCTTTGAGGGAAACTGTGATTAATTATATATTTAATTAAATATATTTAATTTTAATTAAAATATTTTTGTTTTTATTTTTTAGAACATTGGAATTATTATTATTATTATTATTATTTATTTAATGTGAGTAGCAAATTTTATATTTTTAATCCATTTTATTTATTAACGGTCAAACACAATTTCCCTTTTCATAAAAAAAAATTCTTAACAAACATTAAATATCCATTAAAAATCTATTGAAACAGTTGCTTATAAAGATAAGGGCATATACTAATTATAATAAATTATTAATTAATATTTTTGTGAAGTATTGAATGGGAAGACGTACGTTCCTATGTAGATTATGTTACATTAACCAATTTTATGTACCTTTTCTCAAAACTTCTATAAAATATTAATTTAAAAGATTATGTACATAAATTATTTTTACTTTTCTAATAGTACTTAAAAGAGCATTTTTTTTTTAAATATTTTAAAATTGAGCATATTTATGGACTTTTGAAATCATTCAATTTTTTTTCTTATTTTTTTGCATTTTATAAGATTAAAAAAATATGTATATATTTTTACAAAAACTCTCTTCAATAATACGAATAATTCCTCCACATTTTGTATTAATAGTAGGATTATTTTCTGAAGAAAAGTTTGAAAAAAACAAAATATTTGAGATATAGTCATTTTAATTCTTGGTATAGCATAGCGGAAACACAAAAAGTGGAATGCTATATACCCCATTTTAAGCAAAAAGTTTGATTTTTTATTAAATATTAAAAAATATATTTTAAACTAACCATCCATGTCTCCTTTTAAAACTTGTAAAACACAATTGTTTATTCTCTTAAAATATGTTAATATAATTAATTCTAAAAATATGTATTCTAAAAATATGTATTCTAAAAATATGTATTCTAAAAATATGTATTCTAAAAATATGTATTCTAAAAATATGTATTCTAAAAATATGTATTATTTATTAGAATGGATAAAAATATATGAAATGAAGATATTTCAGTTTTGTATGGATTTGAAGGCCATGCTTTTTAGGATTTTTTCCCCTTCGTAGCTTTGACTTTAACAAAGTCACACTATTGCGAAAAAAATAACTAATTAATAACGGAATATTTAATATCTAATTCATCTAAAAGAATCAAAAAGTCGTTGAATGTGTATCTGGTAAGAAATTCTAAAATACGCACATTGCTTAAAAGAAATAATTCGGTTAAAAAAATGATAAAAACAGAAAAAAATATGAATAATCATAATTTTTTTGCAGTTTATTACAATTTGAAAAATACTTGAAGAGTATTGATTAACATGTAAAACAACTAAAATAAAAAAAAAGTAAAATCAAGCTTTTACTGATCGAGAGTCGCTTATAATAATTACTTGAGAAAAATTGAAATAAAACTCTTCATAGTAACATTTCCATTTCTCAACAACACTAAGTTTTTCCTCAGTATATTTTAATATATTTATTAATGTTTTTGTTTAAATTTGGATAAGTTTCTCTTTAATTCTCTCAAGAATTTGATTTAAAAAGTATATGATTAAAACTTCTTTTTTAATTAAAGCCCTAAAGATCTTTTTATAAAATTAAATGACCACAGTTAAAATAATTTTTTATTTAAATAATTAATAAATGTTGCGATCAGAAACTAATGTCACCTTTTTTAAAAAAAATTCTCATTATCAAATTATTTTTCATTGCATTCAAAACATTTCATTGCAGACCATTTTATGTATTCATTGTAAAATTTACACTTCTTAATCATTAGTATAAAATACTATTTTTCAAATTTAACGGTATTATGTAAGGATTTAATTGCAATTTTAATAGAAAGTAATAAATGAAAGTAATAAGTAATATATAGCAATAAGTCCAATGAGAGTTCCTTGTTTCGATATATTTTGCAATATATACTTGTTAATATGTATAATAATAAAACAAAGAGTCTGCCTGTGTTTCTATTCTTCTGGCATTATGAAAAAGGTACTTCAAATATACGTAGAACTTTGAAATTTTAAATATAAGTAGTTTTGGTCTTTTAATTATGCTTTTAAGAAACATAATGTTGACATTTTAATCCTCATTATAAATTAATTTTTTAATAATTTAAAACATAAATATATTAATCACATTTTTTAGTTGTAATAATATGTATTACTTTAAATATATTTCTTATATTCAAGCGACAAGTTTAATTTTGATATTTAATCACGTCAAAAGCTGAAAAATTCTTACAAAATATAATTAGCTTCCAATTAAAATTAAATATTAATAATTTTGAAATCGCATAGTTTTCAATTTCCTCACAAATATTGCAAACATTACTTTAATCAATATCAAATAAATCTTCATACTTTTAATAACAGATTAAATAGTAACAATTTTTAAATGTAATTTTAATAAATATTAAAAAAGATGAAAAAACACGATTTTTCTTGATTCTAAAATAAACCATGGGATAAACATTAATAAATAAAAAATATAATCACACAAGAAAAACAAATGCATCCACCTCCAAATCACATACACCACTTTCCTGCATAATAACTCTTGCCATATTAAAACATTAATAGATAATTAACATCACTCGTTTACAGATAAACATTTTGTTAATTGCGTAGAAAAATTGAATAATTTATGAAACCTACAAATTTCATATGCTCGTCACATGCAAGAAATTGAATCTTTTTTCATATATCTCACTACACACACACAAAATTGACAAAATCACAAATTTATTTTAATACTATTAAGGGGACTTGGTACCCTTAAAGCTATTTTTTTAAATTAGTTTTTGCCTAGTAATACTTCCAAATATGTAAAAACTATAATTTTAATAAATTATACTTTTTACATATTTGGATATTACTAGGCAAAATCTGAATTTCATTTAAAAAAAAAAAAGTTCGCGTGCTCTAAATTTTCAAATTATAGTTATAAAAAACATTTTTAAACTTAAAATTTCATCTAATTTGTCAATATTTTTGATGATTTTTATTTTAAATGTTACTAGGTAATATACTCTATACTTTTAGGCATCTGATTTTGAATATCTAATGTAATTGTGGATAAAAATAATAAAAACTATACCGATAGGTAAAAAAAAATCGTAAAAAAGGATATTTTTCAACATTGAAAATTGTAAAAAAAAAAGTTTCCATTTTATTAAAAAAAAATGCTTATTTTTTGTCAAATAGATCTTTAGAATGACATTATTTGCTTGTGTTCTATCATTTTGAGTAGGGTGGAAATTTGAACCTGGAATTTGACCCGAACTGAGAAAAATGCGTTCGAAATATCGAAGGAGGCTATGCTAAATTCTCCATTAAAATATATCTTTTTGGCAATTGCATTTATCGTATCAGCTTACACACTTGCCAGAATAGGAAAAATGTTTCAAAGATTATAAACACATACACGAAAAAAGAAAATTTATATTTTCGTAATTTTTTGAGAAAACAAGGGGTACCAAGTCCCATTAAGGAATAAAAAGATAATCGCAAGAATAAAACAAATGCGTCAACCTCCAAATCATATACTCCATTTCCTTACTTTATAAATCTTGTCATATTAGTAGATACTTGACATTACTCGCTTACAGATAAAATATTTCATAGGCAGCATGGAAAAAATTATTTACGAAACCTACTCAGTAAATTTCAAATCCTAGTTACTTTGAGTTACATAAAAAGAAATATAATACTTTCTTTAAATATATCTGTAAGCGCATATATTTGTAAGTTAGGAATGGCAACTGTGGTTGTGGTTGGTTTTTTAATATAATATTATTAGAGTGTTGCTATGAAATGTACGTGAATGCAGATAGAGTTACAAGTACTTTTATTCAATCAATAAATATTTGTTTTTGTTTTCAATCAGTGACTTATTAATGTTAAATTAATTGAATTAATTACATTAATTAAATAATTAATAAATTAGTTAAATTAATTAAATTAATTGCATGAGAAGTCAACATTAGTTGGCCACAAAATTCAGGAAAAAGTGTTCCCTTATTATTCCCCGATATATTTCAAAAAAATTCCTTGATTTTACGACAATTTTTTTTTTCCCTTCAAATTTCAAAATTTTTAAAGATTTTTAAATTAAATAGATCATTTATGCCAAAGAGATGCTATGCCAATTTTTTTAAAAATAGTTTTGTCAGTAATGAAAAGTTTAAATTATACCTTAACATGAAATTTCTAACGATTACCAGAATTTTCCAGGAAAATGGAGCTAAAATACGGATGAACGGTGAAACGTACCTTCAAAAAATTAAAAAAAATGCCCTGACTTTTACGAAATTTTAAAAAAATCCCTGACATTTCCCTGATTATTTTCTATAATCTTAAAGCTCAATGATATTTCCCGGATTTCCGGTTTATCCAGGTTTTGTGGCCACTATGCAATATATCACTGCACAGACAAATACACAAAATTGTCAAAATCACACATTTTCTCTAATAATATTAAATATATATTTCACTGAATTTTTGAAACTTTATCATCAGAACTTTTAACAGCAAGAAAGAAAATATAACAAATTTAATTTGGTACAATGTTACATTGATACCATGCATCACATATTCAGCTCGACTATTTTCACATAAACCCCAATATTAAAATAACGAATAAACTCAACCGAATCACGAACACACCAATTTCTTCCCTACTTCATAACTCGTATAATATTACGCTGATAGTTTGTATTTCTCTTCATTACCCAGTAAACCGATAATTATTCTGTGGCCAACATAAAAAAAAAAAAAGAAACCCGTACCATTGGCGGAACCTTGAGATAGCCATCTTCCGATAACAGAGAAGCAGCCACAGTCTATTTGAGCTGCTTTTTAGTATTCATTCCCCCTAACTACCGCTTTTACTGCGTTAATGCTTAATGTGAAAATCGTTGGTGCCTTTCCGGCCGGATCATAACGGGAGAAAAAGAATTTATCAAATAATTGGTGAATTGGACGTTTTTTTTCTGTTTTTTTTCTTTATGGAAGTTACGAATGTTAGTTGTTAGGAATGGCTAGTTGAGTTACATGGGAAACTGTAACTACTCGTTCAGTTGGTAGGTTGATAGTTTTAATATATTTGTTCAAAGATCAAAAGTATATTTTTACTGGGTTCTATAGCTTAGCAAGTAGTGCAGTGTTACTTTAAAAGAGTAATTCATTTTCGAAGTGCTATAATGTCGGCTTACAAGTGAAACCCACTTAGTCAAAAACCCAACTTTACGAAATTAAAGATAACAAAATTTTCAAATTTAATGATCTGCAAATTATTTTCTTAATAGCCTATACCTGTAATCTCATCACAAAATTACTTATTCCAATATCATACAATATTTTAAACTATATATATATATATATATATATATATATATATATATATATATATATATATATATATATATATTTATAAAATCACGCAAAAATATTACCATCATATTTTAATGATTTTTCAATATTTTTGAAAATTTGTATTTAATACACAAATGTAGATTAGAAAAAAAAAATAATCAAAATATTCAAATATAAAAATATTTAAAAAGATATTTACTTGAAATTTTAAGTGTACAGGAAACACACATCTTTATAGAATTTTGTAACGGGAGCGAAATCATACCTTTGCCCAAACTTGGGGGTGAGCCCAGGGACGATTGCCCCCTTTGCCCAATGTAATTGGTGCCGATGACATTGTATTCAGAATGCTTGCGGTTTTATACGCACATGCGATTTTTTTGCAATACTTTTGAATAAATAATGTTTTGAAAATGAAGGACTTTTTAGTATCCCTTTACTTCAATGGAAAACACCAATTGATATAGTTTTGGCTCTCTATTTGTAGAATCTGTGTCTGAGCGGATCAAACTCAATTTGGAATAAGATATCACTTTAAAAAAAATCAATTTACATAATTTTCTGCAATTTTTTTTTTTTTTTTTCAATTTAAAACTTGAAGAGGAATGTAGTGCATAAATGTTGGATAGTAAAACCTTCTTTTAACTTCTTTTTTTAAGTAACAATCAATTTTTCTTACAAACTACAAGTTTTCAGATTCTACTCTTTTATTCAGACGAATGATACATAAATATTACTGATTTTATATTCAAGTCATTCTGTCTAGTAAACAAGAAATGCTTTATTTTTAAGTCACTTGACAGGAATTCTTCCTCCAATACCTAAATATGGAAACATTTTCCCATATTGCAAAAGAATCTTGCATCTTTTTTTTTTTTTTCTCTGGAAATGAAAATCTATGCATGAAATATTTCTTAATACTAGAAATTTCACACTGCACAGAAGTGGCGAGTTCAGTACGTAACAGAAAAATCTAAGCGAACAAACACAAAAACAGGCGTAGTATAAGTATATTTCAAATATCAGCCCAACTCTAAGAAGCTGCGACGCGCATTTTGTATAGAAACAAATAATACCTCGTTTCTTACAATTCGGAAAGCTGCATTGCAAGGCGAGTTTTTTATTTTTTTTTATTTTTTGGATAAACAAGTTGGTTTTCATTTTGAGCGAAGAATGTATCCTACAAAGTAAGTCCACTTTGGCCTACCCTGACTTGTAAACAAAACATATAAAGAAGATTACGGTAAAACAAGTTTCAAAAGTCCGGGTTTTTTTTTTTCCGTGAAATTGAAACCTGTAGAAGAGTACTTCCTCCCTCCACATACGTTAACTTTAGGTTGAACTGTGCACAAAGGGGGAATCTTCGTACATTGAAAGAAACCTTTTTTCCCCTTCTTTCTGTGATTTCAAAATCCGCGGTATCTTTTTATTCTTGATTTTCAAATACTAGCGAAATGTGTACTGAAATTTCTAAAGATTTTTTTTTCGGTATATTTTTTTCCCTTCTCTTTGAGCAAATCCTTGAGATTGGTTTCGATAGAGAAATGTCTAAAAGAACTTGAAATAAGTACAACAGGCTTCTATTACAAAAGAATATTATGTTTTTCCTTTTCAAATTTACAGATTATTTTTTTCGGCGTAAATGTTTTTTGCGCAAGACTACAAACAATTGTTATATTGTGTACTTCATGAATATATTCAAACAGCAATACCTTGTAATATTCTTCATTAAAAAGTGTGTAACAAAATGCAAATATGTGACAGTCAATTTAAATGCATGTCGTTGCGAATATTGCACTCTGGGAAATTTAAATTAGTTTAGTTACATTTTGATGAATAAAGGGGCTTACGACAAAATCAGAAAACTGTGTTCAAGAATACTCTCCATATAATCTAATATGTCATTTTACTCTTGAACGTCAGAAAAGAGTAACTTTGAGACACGTCTAAAAGGCATATGTCGGCACATATAATGTCATTCAGTTCATGCCGGAGGTGTTGTGGATTCTCCAGAACATCCCTCTCTTAGAGTATGCAAATTTCCAGCGAATATGTTGTAGAGATGTGCTACTTCTTCGTCACGTAAGAAGTTGCAACTTGTTGCACAGTAAAAAGATATATCCGAATGAAGGCTGCGTTTTATATTCTTAAAATTTTCACTATAAAGTTGGCTGTACTTTCAAGTCGCATTTGCGATTTTCTATGTATGAAAAACACATTTTTTTTTTCAACTGTAAATATGGCATCAGCCAACATATCAATCACTGAACAAGTTTAAGAGTTACAGATTCAGAGCCATCAAACTGCAGTATGTTATCTTTTCATATCATCTCGATGAGTCCATCTGTTAAAATACTTTCTCTTCGAAAAATCCATCATCCATCATTTCGCAAATTTCCTCTCTTCCTATATTAAATAAGTCATTTCAAGAAAAATTAGAGGAGTGGAACATCGCACAACTTTCAATTACACTATGATCCTGGACACTACATTTTAATTTGAAGTGGAATAGTGTTATTATCATTTTTCTATTTTATATTCATTTGAAAAAAAATTATTTTTGGCGATATTTTTTGCAATAATTCTTACATTGGACCAAAAAAGAAGAAAAAAATGTTAAATGGGAAATTTGGAGATAGATACTTTTCAATAATTTTTACATTTTACTTTCTTGTAAGTGTAACAGAAGAGAATAAGTTGCTGATATGCGATGCTCAAGGGAAGATAATTCTGTGTTAAAGACATTCGTTTTTTAACTTTTTACATCTATATAGCATGTTCACTGTGATTTTGATGGTGGGGGTGTTTAGAACACCTTAAAATGCGTTACCATATTGATTTTATCAAAATCGTTAGGAACTTTTTTTAACAATTGCTGGAAAACATGAATTTCTTAATGACAGCTCCCATGGCCCCCTTTAACCCGTACACCAATTTTGAACATTGTGGGTCAATTCATTGGGGAGTTATGCTGACCACGTACACAAAGAGAAAAACATTTTTCCAGGCCGCTTTTTTTAAGTGGAGAAAACATGGAGAAAAACAAAAGAATCGAAATGTTATTTTGACTATAAACATATGGTAATTGAAAGTAAAAAAGAAGCCAAATGTGAAAAACAAATGCATTTCCCGTCTGCATGGTTCACATAATAATAACAACAACGTGAAACTAAGCATCCTATCCAATCTCCCGTCCCGAGGATCATAAAAGCTTCACTGGGCAGTTTATCCGAAGATTTCCTTTGGCGTCGTACACATTCCGAAAAAGGGAATGTATAGACGGGGCATTAATATCGTCCATGGGATTTGAAGATTGTCATTAACAAGACTGCGGTAGGGATTTTCTAGTTATAACACGTGGTATGCTCTCCACCGATAAGAGAACAGATTCAGAGGTCTGCATCACATGCTCAAACGATTTTAGGGGTTTTTTAGGGATTTCTGGACGTTTTCTTACGATTGAAGTATATAAGTGAATGTCAGATGTAAGGTCGAGTTGAAGTAATGTCAAAGGTAAAGTATCGGGTCGAGTAGGATAATTGTTGATTGATGCTACGTTTTGTATGATTTTATACTATAATAATTAAAATTGTTTATGTTCTAAGAATTTATTTTATCTTCGTTTTATATATACTGATAAGGTAACAGATTCGGAGGTCTATATTCCCAATCTCAACAAATGTTAGGGATTTTCTTTTAGGGATTTCAGGACGTTTTTTACGATTGAAGTATATGAGGGAATGTCAGAAGTCGGGTTGAGTTGAAGGAATGTGAAAGGTGGAAGTAGTTTCGGGTCGAGTAGGATTGATGCTTTGTATGATTTTATATTGTAATGGCTTAAGTTGTTTATGTTCTAAGAATTTTTTTTATTTGTGTTTTATATATTAAAGTGGGTCAAAACCAAAAATATGGTTAAAGCGCTGGAAGAAAATTGGAGAACAGATGTAGTGTAGGACATTTGGTGATCATAAAAACATGAGAGTGGGTCAAAATCAAAAACACAGTAACTGAATTAAAATTAAAATATAAAATTAATTTAAATAAAAATTATAATTCAATTAAAAAAATAATTATAAAATAAAGTTAAAATGTGAAAAATAAAATAAAAAAGTAAAATAAATTGAAAGAAGGAATAAAATAAATGAAATACAACTTAAAATAAAACCTGTTTCCAGGAAACGCAATTTCAGAAAAAAAATTCCAAATAAATTCGTGTCAAAGAAATGTCCTACACTACATCTATACTAAAATTAGTACACCGGACCATCTGCTTTCCTGTTTGGATTTGGAGAAGAGCGATCTCCTTAAAAACCCTGCGCTGTTCTAGACTTTCTTTGGGCGTACGGTCTCTTGGACTTTGTCTAGACTTGTTCTAGATCAAGTGGAATAAGAAACAACAACAACTAAAATTAGTTGCAGATAATGCATCTAAACATGTAATTCTTTAGATTTTTAATTTTTCACCTTATAGTTTTTGGTAAATTTGTTTGCAGCGTATACTAAAATTTAATTTCTCCATACAGGAATGCAACAGTTCATTAAAGTAGCACCTTTCGATAAAAAGATTATTATACTACCAAATGTAGTATTCGAGGCATTAGCATTACATTGATATTAATTGTTTTAAAATTTACTAATAATACTGCGTTTTATTAAATTAAAATTCGATACATATTAGCGAAAAGTTCATTTTATAAGCTGAAGTAGGTCGACTGACATTCTTTTTTTTTTTTGTTAAAGAACCAGCTTTTACACGCCATTTGTTTGGATATGTGTTGGAATATTAACATATTAATTTTTAGCATATTATTAACACATTATGTAGTAATTTTGCGACATAATATTAAACAACTAAAAATATTCCCATTAATTTCGAAGCTGTAATTCTAAATAATGTAATTCAAATTACAAAACATTATCCAATCGTAATATATTAGTAAATAAAAACAATCTACAGGGAGGCTACAAAATTCAGGAAAAAAGTTCCCTGAAAATTCTCCGATTTCCCTGATAAATTTCTAAAAATTTCTTGATTTTATAGCAAACATTTGTTCTCAACTTTTCCGGTTTTTTTTTATGTATAGCACCCTGATCAAATAGAACATGTATGCTAAAGAGATAATATGACAATTTTTTAAAAATAGTGCTGGTGGTTATGAAAAGTTAAAAAAAAAATTCGTTGCATTACATTTCTATCAATCACCACCTCATTTCTCAGAGTAAATGGCGTCAAAATAAGGATAATAAAGATATATAAATTCAAATAAAAAATGGAAAATTTCCCTGATTTACAGGTTCTAAATTATATCTCTTTGGTCTTGTATTTATATTTATATACCATATCGATACTTTTTTTAAAACTATTTTTAATTATTATCGAAAGTAATACTTCATAAGTATTTGAAATAGGACACTATTAGTTTTTACAAATTTTACAAAAATTAAAATGTA
This sequence comes from Linyphia triangularis, assembly GCA_963978545.1. NCBI lineage: Eukaryota > Metazoa > Arthropoda > Arachnida > Araneae > Linyphiidae > Linyphia > Linyphia triangularis. The sequence continues at coordinate 1,811,542 of OZ021727.1, read as the reverse complement.
TTCTTTAAATCATCCATTAAAATTTAAATAATATTTCATTTTAAGATTTTGCTGTTTTAACGACATTTTGTTTTAACTAAGATTAAGCAAAAGTTGTGCATCGCGAAAAGATTATAAAAATTCGATATAAATTTAAAATTAAATGTTATTAAATTGTTTGGTACTGCAGGGGAATCAGCAAAGAATGTATAGCTTTTATGTGTAACACTGTGTACAACTAAATTAAGCAATATATTTTGAAAATAAAGTATATAATTGTGAACTAAATAAACTATTAAAAACTGTTGGAATTTACCACTGTGTTGTAAATTTTCCAAAAATAACTTTAATGTATATAGAAATTTTATTCATAAATGAATAAATTTTTATAATGTTATCCTTCTTTCAAGTGCAATAAACTAAATATATATATATATATATATATATATATATATATATATATATATATATTTTTTTTTTTTAACCACAAGAGATGAAAATATTTAGGCAATACAAAATCTGAAATCTCGCAAGAATCTTTCATACTCTTGAAATAATGAAAAAACCTGGAACAAACCTTATCCAAACATTTACTTTTATGCCTCGTAAACGAAAGAAAAAGATTTCGAAATTTCTTTCATTTTTTGGAAAACAACTGAACTGGGTTTATTTTAGTTGGTATGGAAATATTTAATAACGGGATGGATTTAATTAAAATATTCCTTTTGTGAATTTATTTTTAAATTATAATTTTTCAATAAAGCAACAAAATATTTACTTACAACTTTATATTTATTGCTGATATTCAGAACCTGCATGACTTATCTTTTTTATAAATGATATTTTTTTTAAATATCAATTGGATATGAAGGGATATATTTTAATTTATTGGAAAAAGGGATTGAAATAATGAATCTCATTTAAAGTAAGGCATATCGAACAAAAAACAATAGTAAAAATCAATAAATTGCTATATTAAAATAAGAAATAATTATTAACTATATTCAGAGTAGTTTAATTTTTAAATGGGTTTGAAAGACTATATCAATCAAAGCAACTATTTTTAGCTTTTGAAACAGTTAAGGTAAAACTTCGTTTACGAAAAAATTTCGAATTTTTTTTAAAGAATTGAAATAACGGTGCACAATAAGTTGTATAATTTATATTTTGCTTAATTTTACTTTATTTAGCTAATATTTTACTAAACACATCATGTCCCTTAGGTATTTAGGTGTATCCTCATGTAAACAGCTGATGTTTATGAAGTTATAAAAATATAAGAAATAAAGTAATATATAAGAAAGATAGTGTATTGTAGTAGTACTTCATATGGTTTAGCCACACTTCACATGATACAATCCAAGCAAATTAAACTTCACTCGTTCATTACATTTATATAAAGAATATCTATTCATTTGAATTCAAACTATAAATAAAAAGAATAATAAATAATATTTTTTAGTATCTCAAACTTCAAGTAATACATCAACAGACGTTAGGAGCGATATTCCGAGTAGTGAATTGACATATTTCTTATTCGATATATAGCATTAAAAATAGCTTTGGGAGTCATGATCACTTTTTTTCGGAAGTTCTTTCCTGACCACACTTAATGACCACGGGTCATTTGGTCATTAATCAGCAGATACACAAAAGAAGCGGAAGAAACAAGAAGAAAACTTCCGATTCCCTTCCACCAGATTTCATGACACTTATTTCCGGATAAGTGTTGAAGGAAATGATAGAAGATACTAATAAAGGAGTACATTTCTCTGTTGTTTTTATAATGTTAGACTCCAAGATCGAAAATGCTCATCGAGCTGAAGACGCGTTGTGGTTTTCCCTTGTCTCGACCAATAAGTGATCACTGACAACAACAAAATCAAACAAAACAATTACGAGCCAAGATGTAATTTATGATCTTAATTTTCAATAACTATTTATAAGTCTAAATAATAAGTATGAATTTCTATTTTAATAACACAAATTACAAGAAAATTGTTTTCCACAACAATACACTATCTTTCTTATATATTATTTTATTTCTTATATTTTTATAACTTCATAAACATCAACTGCTTACATGAAGATACTCCAAAAATAACTTAACGGTATTTTAACCACAAGTTTTTATACCGAATAGAAATTATTAGTACAATGTCATATGCATTAATTCTTCTCAGTCTATTTTCTTTATATAATTACTACTTTTTTAGAAATGAACCAAGTTTCAAGCAGTATTTAGATAGTAATTAAATTAAATTTTATTATTCGGTAAATATTTATTTACATAAATTAAAATAAAGGTAACGTTTCGAGAAATTTAATAATGCACGAATGATCAACTGCATAGTTACTTTTTAATATTTTATTTTTAAAGAATCCCTTTTTAAAAATCTTCTAAATTTTAAATGTAATGTTACATTATCGGCGGCAATTGGAATTGGAATAAAATATTAAAACATACATTGGAGAGTTATGAAAAGGAATAATCTCGAATAATTGCATCATTTCAAACATTTATACAATTTCAATTATTCATTTCAAACAAAAACAATTGAGTTACAATTGTTTATTTTAATTGTTTCTTTCTATGACGGAATTTAAATTTAATGTTTTAGAGATATATAACTAAAAACATGGAATATTTTATTTTAGTTTTTATACCACACTAATGCAGTGATAAACTTGCATGATGCTTGTCAGAATCATGTCAATAACAAAGCAAAAGACACGAGTGATATGTCAAATAAAAAGTATCGCCAATATAAATTCTTACACTAAAAATCAACCAAAAATACTGCAAATGGTAACGAGAGGAGAATTTGCAAAAGACACGAGTGATATGTCAAATAAAAGTTATTGCCACTATATATTCTTACACTAAAAATCAACCAAAAATACTGCAAATGGTAACGATAGGTGAATTTGCAAAAGACACGAGTGATATGTCAAATAAAAGTTATCGCCATTGTAAATTCTTACACTAAAAATCAACCAAAAATACTGCAAATGGTAACGATAGGTGAATTTGCAAAAGACACGAGTGATGTGTCAAATAAAAGTTATTGCCACTATAAATTCTTACACTAAAAATCAACCAAAAATACTGCAAATGGTAACGATAGGTGAATTTGCAAAAGACACGAGTGATATGTCAAATAAAAGTTATCGCCTATAAATTCTTACACTAAAAATCAACCAAAAATACTGCAAATGGTAATGAGATGTGAATTTACAATTCGTTAAGCCTAAACTGTAATTCCTACTTTAGTTTAATAAATTGGAACACTCCTTTTTTTTAGATTCTGCTGAAGTTTCTTCAATGGGTACACAAATTTAATCTGTCCGAGGTTGACATAACCAGATAAAACTATAAATATTGCACACACGTTTCAAATTTCACATGAAAGTCTTGTGTAGACAAGCTTTCAAGGTATTCAACCGGAAGTACTGAAAAGGGTTTCCTAAAGCTAATCTGAAACTCATCCGTATAGTTAGAACAGTAAACGCATTAGGCATGTGTCGTATATCATTCTGAAGTTTTTCAATATAATATTATAACTATATAAAATTTAACAAGAAGTACATTCCGGAAAATTGATTCAGTAGTAATTCTATGCTAAGTTCACTTCTTGGTTTCAAATGGATAAAAACTTGAATATTCTTTGACGAGCTTTACTCTGAGCTATTGAAATTATATTCCGACATTTATCATGCATATATTATTCGAAAATTAATTTCAAAAGATGTATAAAAGAAATTATGAGTTCATAATTTGTTTCTTTTCTTTATTGCAGTAAATTGTAAACAAACAAACTGAAAGAAATCCTTTAATAATACTCGTCATGGTACCCGAAGTAGTTTTCAATTTCAGGCTTAAAGTTATGGACAAAAATAAATGGAATAATGAAAATATTGTCTGATTTTAAATCAAGCAGTTTGCAATTTTTTATTTTGTTTTTATTTTAGGAAGTTAAATTAGGTTAAAAATAAAATTCTTCAATGAGTACCTGCTAATTTTTTTGCACTGATTTTGAAACATTAAATGCAAACTCTAATATTCATTCATTTTTATTTTAAATTTATTTTTTTAATTTTGTTATACCTCATTTCTGTAGAACGAAGTGTATGTTATGTATTAAAAATTGCCCTGTTCTATAATAAGAAACACACTACTTATGTGCGAAAGTATGTGTGAAGATTGCGCAGACAAAACTAATGGTAGTTCATAGGTTGAACTACAAATACCTATAGAAAAAAAATATTTTCTGCTTTTACAAACAATTTTACGCAATTGCTACAAAGCCCGTTAAAGTAATTGTTTTTACATTTTCACCCAAATTTTGAATAACAAAATTAGAATGAAACAAAATCATTCTAGGGTGCTTTAGGACAAATGCAAAGTAAATGTACTTTCATATTAAAGAATTATATAAATATATATATATATATATATAAATTAATATTTCAAAAAATGGTTTTTGGCAAAATATATACGTGTTTGACATTTAGCAAAGCGTTATTTGATACAAAATCTAATAAATAACATTTTTTATAAAAAAACACTGTTTAGTTTTGACATTAAGGTATACATATACAATTGAGATGATTTTTTTTTAATTTTTAGGTTATAATTTCAAACTTTTTGGCAGTATATCAGAATTAAAAATGATGCATTTTTATATAGAAACTTTTTTTTCCTTCAATTTTTTAATCAGCTAATTGCAATTAAAGTGACTAATTAGGACCATTATTAGAACATACATAAATAAACTTGTAATCAACTTAGAGGTAGGATTTGTATTGCAAATAAGAGATATTATATATACGCATGTTCCCATGGAGAATTTTGAATTTGGCTTCAATATTTATTTAATTATAAGTTTTTAAATAAAAAGTTTAAAAAAATACATAGTGTTGGGCGGCAATCCAACAATAGTTTTTAACACAAAATTAAGATTAAAATATGCATAAAAATGTGTTTATAATAATATATATTAGATTTTCCATAGAAAACACATTCACAACTATTGTATACAAAACAAAATAAGAAATTTGTTTAATCGGACCATTTATTATGAAGTTATGACCTTTGGCGTAAAGTCATATAACACCAAAATGTCATTCTTCAGAAAACGCGTTTAAAGTTTACTACACTAATGAACGTGATACAAAACAGGTTCACAAAACCTAATGTAATTTAAAAAGTAATTTGAGTCTCAGAAAGAAAATGGTATCATTTTAATGGTAATGAATTCGGGAATATTTTAAAAACAAAACACAAAAACGCAGACTTGAGTCAAATTTCGCGATTCCTAATGTATATGTATACCTTAAATTATATAAAAAAAAAAATTACCATTGAGACATTTTTTCGGTTTTATTAATTAAATATGCAACGCAATTCTAGTGTTATTATTGAACTTTATAATGTGCGAAACACTATTAATAAGAATGCTTATACGTAAATGAAATACCTAGTATGAATTATTACGGTAATTTCGATTTTCATCATGCTTAAATATTTAAAATTAAACAAAGCAATAATCCAGTATTCTGAATTTCTTTTCAACATCAGCAAGATTAATATAATTTAAAACAATTTCATAAAGATTGTGAAGTAATCTTTATGAATTGTTTCAGCATTGTTCATTGTTTATGCGATCCAAAGATCGTAAAAAATTGCCCTTTTCCCTTTGAGATTCATATAAATATATTCTTTTTTTTAGTCGCTTTCAAAAATTAATGCTTTCAAATGATTTGTATCTTCAACTTTTATTATTCATCAAAATCAATGCAGTTATTGTGTAGTTAAAATAAACTATTATTAGAAGTTCCAAAATTTTAAATTTTCAAACCAATTGCAATTAGTGTTAATACAGCTACTCGACATATTTAAAAAGGGCCTATTAGGTAAGGCATGTTAAAAAGGGCTTTTTATGTCTGAGTATTGGTTTAGCATTTTTTTCAGCCAATTTTAAAGCATTTTTACATGGGTTGGAAAAAATAACTTATAGCAAAGCCTTATCATTTTCAACTTATAATGCTTTGAAATTTGTTTATACAATATTCCCAAAAAAGCACGTTTAAGAATTTTTAAACAATAATTTAATGCATAATTTTATAAAAGCATATGTCTTGTCTGTTTGCGTAGATGTATAATATGCAAAAGCAAATAAAGTTTCAAAACGAAATATTGTGTAGGTTCTGAGAAAAGATACTTTTATACTGATAAACAACATTTTTAGGTAACATAGAAGTATATATTTTAATTGTAATATTTTTTTTTCCTAAAAGTTATTATTAAAAAAACTTCTGAGTATTGCATTGCTCATTTAGTTATATCATTTCGTAGGAAACATTTTAAATATTGTACACAATAAAAACATCAAAATCGACTTTTAAGAAATATTTTTGCTTCATACCCAGTTAAACTAACAAACATGTGACCAAAAAAAAAATATATGTTTTCGGTAAAGAATGAATTAATAATATTTTAAGAGAATTTTCGCAATCAATAAAGATGAAATGAAAATTTTCATTATTTCATAATCGTACAAATAGAAATATTTCTGCCATGAAAATATTTTACACTATAATTTTACTTTCAACAATCCGGCAGTGTAATAATTATTTTAATATATGAAAGTTCATTTATAAGAAATAAGAAAATTACAAAAATAATAACAGTCTTTTATTTGTTAGATTTTGAAAAATGAATATATTTTGCAAAAATATACCACAATTTAAAGTAATAGTGGTTTAATTTGATGAAATAATATAAGAAAAATATTTGAAACTGAATTTTCTTCATTAATATTCCATTAATGAAGTATTCAACCACTGTGCTTCATTTCTACCTTAACGATTTGTATTTTCTTTTTCTCAATTTTATCATAATATAAATAGAACATAATACATTTCAAATAAAAATTTCAGAAATGCCAGTAACATACTAATTCTTTTTTTAATAATATATTGAATGATGTAAAATTATAGTGATAACGCAGCGAAATTATTTTTAATTTTAATTTCTCATTTGAAATTTTACCGCCTCCTCATCTGTAAACAAGATATTTAATATTATGTTGGTAATAGTTTCTTATAACATTTGAAACATTTAAAGAAATTGTGTTTATTTCTTCATTAAAAGTATTTACTTACCCCACGGCTGCTCATTAGTAGCAGGCGCAGCCTGTCGGGCACTTACACCCACCAACGACCACACATTGCACAACATATAAAAAAAAGTTAAAAAATCTCTCCTTGCCATTGCAAAAACACACTGGTAAAAAAAATTCCAATTCTTTTCTCCAGGTTTGAAACAACAACAACAAAAAATCTATTTTCCAATTTCAATTACACTAAAATGTATAATCCACAAGTTCCGATATTCCAGAGCAGACGATTTCTTTTGATAATTCAATTTTGTTTTATAAACCAAATTATCCAAAGACGCTTTAGGGCCAATCAAACAAGTGCAAGTATAGATCTACAGAATTCCACCGCAACGTTTGGCAACAGTTATCACATCACAGGTTTCCATAACTAAAACTTTGAATCACACAATTTACAGTGCTAAAAAACAGAATGCATAAATCAAAGCGGCAAAAATTTAAATAAAAAAAAATTAGCCTTGACGTCACGAGAAGAAAAACTGAATCAATCGAATTGTCTTTTCTTGTTTTTACCGAGTTGTCATATTCTTCGCCTGCTGAATAAATCACGGGACGATAAATTGGAAGCGAAAACTACCGTCTCGCGAGCTTTACTATCCCACTGTGTTACTGACGGATCCGAAGCTACTTGCGGCGAGACCTGTATTGATTCCTTCACTGCCGAGTTCGTGCTTTGCTCGACAGGTGGCGCACCTGTACAGTGGGATACACTTCAACGTGGCCGGTTTGAATATTCTCTGGTACAAGAGCTACACAAGGACTATACACTCGCCAATAACACTAATTTATAAGCTGGTGTTGTTATAGTACGATAAAAGTCACAACTGTTTAAATCATTTTCAGATAGCCAAAAAGAGAACCTCACAGAAAGAGCTACACAAGGACTATACACTAGCCAATAACACTAATTTATAAGCTGGTGTTGTTATAGTACGATAAAAGTCACAACTGTTTAAATCATTTTCAGATAGCCAAAAAAAGAACCTCACAGAAAGAGCTACACAAGGACTATACACTAGCCAATAACACTAATTTATAAGCTGGTGTTGTTATAGTACGATAAAAGTCACAACTGTTTAAATCATTTTCAGATAGACAAAAAGAGAACCTCACAGAAAGAGCTACACAAGGACTATACACTCGCCAATAACACTAATTTATAAGCTGGTGTAGTTATAGTACGATAAAAGTCACAACTGTTTAATTCATTTTGAGATAGCCAAAAAGACAACCTCACAGAAAGAGCTACACAAGGACTATACATTCGTCAGTAATGCTAATTTATAAGCAGGCATATATATTGCACAAAACTGTTGAAATCATTTTCAGATAGTCAAGAAGATAATGCTTTTTGGGAAGTATATCAAGAAGAAACTGATCAAAAAATCAGTAGTATAACGAATTAAATATTTGTGAAAGTTTTTATTGACACAAACACACATATTTCAAATATCATTAAAAAAAGAAATTTAAAAATTCACACCCATCTTAAGATTTTAAGCGTAATATATTTTACCATTTTCAATAAATAAAATAAGGTCCAACACCAAAATTTTAAATTAGTTTTTTAATCACACAACGTTCATAACTATATTTCAAATCCATTGAAAAAGGAGTAAAATATTTAAACGTATTGAAGTGATTTATTTTTGCTCCTTTTTCTGTGTAGTTAATGTTTTACTCTCTATTTGAAAAAAAAACATCAATCGGCACTTTAGAGCCATAACTTTTTATATGTTTCTTAAAATCGCCATTATAAATTTTTTAAATATCCATCATTCAAAAGGCGACCTGCCTAAATCATCAAGACTGAGGTGTAGTTATAAATAATTTACAAAACTTTAAATATTTTATTATTTCTTTATTAAATAAAATGAATTTCTTAATATACTTTCAAGCTCATAAAGACTGCTTATACTTACATCAATCGTTACACGACGAACATTTTGAATACCAATCTTAACAAATTATCAGCAGCTCAGTTTAAAAAATGTATGGGCAAATATTTGATAAATATTAAGAAGTAAACATATATTTTTAAACTTAGAAAATATGTGCCCTCTGATTATAAAATCCCGTTAAAATAACATTGTATACTTCATTAACATGTATGAAATAATATAACATATAACCCCAAATTTTTAAAATAAATCCTTTACATGCAGTGCCATTTTTTTATATTTATAAACACAGCACCGATTCTTTGAACAGCGTTTTCTTGGTGTTTGCATCTAATTTTAAATATCAAAAACATTTCTATTAGCAGAATGTGTGGCAAACTACGTTTCACAATTTATTTATAAAAATGAACGTGAACTTATGCTCCCACATCAAAATATCTTTTATTTATTCTGATGAAAATAATTTCATTATTTATTTTTAAAAAAATGGCAACAGGGAATAGTTTCTTCAAAGATTGGTTAAATGCTATTTTAGCTCCATTTGATGACGAAAAGTTGGTTCATTAGTATTCCGTATAAGCGAACTTTTAGTGACAGTTACAGACCCAAAATTTGATAGAATGCATGTCATCGACATCGAATCTATTTGCCAAGTTTCAGGCTGATTGGATGACGTCAAGAGAGTTAATTAGGCCTTCGCAGATTTGCCCGCCATCGACAAACATACAAAATTGAAGTTAATATAAAGGATTTAAAAATATTTATTACTTAAAAGGGATTTGAATATTTCCTTTGTGAATATGCTTACAAATATAACTTTATAAACTTAGTGATATTGCATTGCTCAAAATTACACATTTTATATATTTTTTTTTTTTACGAACGAAAGAAGCTCAGTACATGTACTATTTGGTTTTCTTTTAAATAAAAATAGAAAATTAGTCGTTCAATTTTGAAACAAAAATGTTTATTGATTTCTCCATAACTTTACTTTTTAACAGTACAATCAACTATTTCATAAGACTTAAATAAATAAGTGTCGACACATCTTCGTTGCAGTAATTTAATCAGCCCCGTGTTTAAAGATCCGCTCGTTAGATAATGGTTGTTTTTCAGAGTAATTTTAGCTTTTCTAATTAAACTATTCCATTAAGTTATTTTTTATTTTATTTTGAATACATTCTTTTTTTAAAAATATAGGAAGCTGTAAAATCATCAGTACTCAATATATTTCCTAAAATATAATTAAAATCAAATGCAACACTTCACTACTTAATCTACTACTAATTAACTGCTTATTACTTTACTACTAATTAAACACTTAATACTTTACTACTAACATTTATTCATTTACCAAAAATGTTACGATTACATAATCAACTTTATACTGCTTACAAACAATTAACCATAGTTTCAAATTTAAAAAAAATGCATTTAACTATGGTACACAAGTTAATTCATACTTAATCAACATATATAATCAGTATGGTTTAATGTTTTTAAGTCACTACCTACAAGATTTTGTACAAAATTTAAAATTTTCACGAGCATAAAATTTTCGCATTAATTTCACTTGCACATTCTGAATCCGCAACAGTAAAACTTAATCACTGAAGGTATTAACATTTTCCACTAATAAGTCGAAATATGAACATGGAAATTAAATATTGAAATAGCCTGGAAATTGAATTCCCCCCCCCCCCCAATGAAATATCATTATTATATTAGTTAAATATCCTACTATCTAATTAATTGTGATAAATGCTCAATACAAATTTTAAAATTTGAAACGTGTTAAAATGCACTGTTTCATTTTTCACTTAATTTATATTCTTTAATTTTTTTTTTTTTAAATGCAAGAAATATTAAAATATATTACGCCATAACTATTAGTAATGTGACCTTAAAATGTAAGAAATAGTAATATACCTTACGTTATCACCATTAACAATGTGACCTTTTAAATAAAAGTCCGTCTCGTAAATGAGTCTAGCCTTTAAAAGAGGATCATCTAACAAACTCATCAAAACTCATGTAATTAAAGTAATTATTCCTCACATAACCTAAATAATTTTTGTTGAATGTTAAAATTTGAAAATAGTTATATCATCACGTAATCTTCATTTTGTAATTTTCTTTCTGAGATGCAAATTATAGTACCGTAATAACTTACGCCATCGCTATTAGTTACTTTAAATTTAAAAACAAACTCATTCCTATTAACTCTCTGATTGCAGCCTTTAATGGTTACTCAGTCAACAGAATAATTCTGAAAATTTCAACAAAACTCATTTTCCAAAAACTCAAAATCTAAATAATTGTGTTAAATGTTCAAGAAATATCTTTTAACAAGTATTCAAATCAAAGACATTGTTTCATCATTACGTAATCTTCGTCCTTTAACTGTCTTTTAAAAGTAGAAATAGTAGTATAATGTCTTACGATATCACCATTATTACTATGACTTCCAACATAATCATCTAATTAACTTCATCCAAAGTCATTTATTATTATCATCTCATTTAAATCTCACAGAATCAAAATAATTTTTCAAAATATTCAACAACAAAAAAATTTCCCTTAGCAGTTAAAAATTATTTAAATTATACATTGCTCTATCATCTCGTAATCTTCATCTTTTAATTGACTTTCATTAAAATATTTTTTAAAAGTGTAAATGTGACCTGACTCCTATTTTTATTTAGCGATTCATATTTAAATACATTTTTATTTAAAATAATACGCTGGCTTTTATGTCACATAAAATTATTCGATCATCAATTTTTTAATGTGACATGGCCTATATTTTCATTTAATGATTCGCCGACCAAACGGTATAGTGGTTAGCGTGCTAGCTTCTAGACCGCGAGATTGCGGGTTCCGAGTCCCGTGTTGGCATGGGTGTTTGTAAATGTATGTTGGCTTGTCTAATGACGAATGTTTCGGTGCATTATAGCCCTCGTGTTGCTGACGGCGCCAGATAATCTGAAAACAACCAACCATTTAGTGATTCATATTTAAATATATTTCACTTTAAAGTAACGCGTTGGTGTATCTGTTTTACGAAATCATTAAATCACCATTTTTTAATTTTTTTTTTTTTTTAAATGAAACATGTCTCCTTTTTTACATTAAGCTATTCGTATTTAAATATATTATAACTTCAAATAAAGAGAAGAATGTTTCCCGTTAAACAAAAATCATCAAATGTTCAATTTTTGTGACATTTTTACATTTAGCGATACATATTCAGAAATCGAAATTCAGAACATTAAAAATGAAACACTTTTTAATCTCCATAAAAAAAAAAAAACTTATACAACAATGTAACACCTAGTTTAATCACTAGATTGTTATCCAGAGAAACATAATCCCCCCGCGTCATCAACATCAGCCACTTGATCCACCGGAAATATCTCTCGCAATCAATTCCAGAACTTTCCACAAGTCCGAGCAGGGCCTAATTGATCGCGGCCAACTTTCATCACGGCACTTCACTTTTCGACTTTTAATGAGAGGCTGATATCGCCTCTCACTTAGATCTCACTGAGGGGAGGGGAGATATGTGGAGGTCAGCACAAGTCCATAACTGCAGCATCATTTGGAAAAGGCAACCGAGAAATAATGAGGACGCGTTTCCTGACAAGGGGAGGGGGGTTATCAGAAGTCAGCGAATAAGAATGTGCGATGCAAAGGAGGGATTTTATTATACTCGGTCCGAAGGTTAAGTAGGCTGGCCTATCTTTCATGCGCTCAATAAGCTGCAGTTTCGGTCTTGGAGAGTTGAAAGTTCGGGGGGAGTTTCGAACTCTTGGTAGGATTGCATATTTGATGCGTGCTCCTCCGGATGCTTTGTGGAGTTTAAGGAAATGTTGGGTGGGATTTTAATTTATATGATGGAGAGAGAGAGGGAAGAAATTCTAGATGAAATCTTTGATTATTCTTGATAGATATTTGAATGAGATGCGTGGGTTTAAGCTGGCAACTGAGGTTAGGATTTAGCAACTAGCTAAAAATTTATCTACTGGATTGAGGGAATATGTATAAGAATTTTGCGCGAAATATGGATAGAAATTTAAGATGAATTTGAAATAGAAGGTCTAATATTTTCTGCGTAAAATATGTTTTCTTTACGAGTACGAGAGAGGGCTAAAATGTTATTTCATAATGATAGCGTGTTTTATTTAATACATATTTTAGTGATTTCGAATTGATATTTAATTATCATATGTTTTAACAAATGTACTGTCGTAAAATACTTTTATACAGTAAGCATTGGACAATTTAGGAAGTCTAGTATTTTATGCGTAAAATATATTTTCTATTTTAGTACGAGAGAGGACTAAAACGTTTTTTCCAGTGACTATGAAGGTAGCGCATTATATTTATTACAGATTTAATATTTATAAATTGTTATTTAATAATCATAATGGTTGTTAACACTTAAAAACTCTTTTAAAGTACTTCCATATATTAACCATTGGAAAATACATTGATTGTAAATATATAATGACAATGTCTTGTAACCCGACGAACCACATTGACCCTAAGGTGAAATATACTTTAGAAGCTCTTTACTTCTTAGCAAAAGTAAACATTGGTTTAAACTTTTTGTGAATATTCGATAAAGATACTTTCATAGTTTGTTCTTCAAGTTATGTTCATTGTTTATTCTGAAAGTTAATTGAATTGTTTCATTTGTACACTTTATGCATTGCATGTAAACTATTGGATAGGTCTTAATTGTTTTAAATTTGTGAAAGTTGATATAAACTCAAAATAAATATACCAGACTTGATGAACAAAATAATATAGTTCAAATTATTAATAATTTCTAGACAGAAATGATAAATTATTCCTAATACAGGATTTTTTTTTTAAATGAGATACTGATCAGATGTTATACTCACTGTTTCAACACTAGTGACTAAATACATAGAATTATAAGGAATGTTTCTGTGACGGTGCTTTATATGTAATAATATAACACATAAAAAGTTTTTAATATAAATTCCTTATATACATTGCCTATTTTTATATTCATTTACAAAGAGCCGTTTCTGTTGTCAGAGTGTGTTTGCTGTTGGCATCTATATTTAAATATCAAAAACATCTTTATCAGCAAAATATGCGGTAAACAACTTTTTTTTTTAATTTATTCTTTAAAAATGAATGCAAATTTATGATTTCACATTCAAATATCTTTAATTTATTTTGATTAAAACAATGTTATTACTTATTTGTTAAAACAGTTTTGGCAACAGGAAAGAGTTTTTTCGATTTTTCAGCGCAATCGAATGGCGGCAATTTGGTTTATTAGTATTCCTTAAAATTACCTTTTAGTGACAGCGATAGCCACCAAAATTTGATAGAATGCATTGTCACTGACAACAAATCTATCTGCAAAGTTTCAGAAAGATTGGGTGATGGAAAGTGGTAAATTAAGCCTCCTCTCATCCACACAAAATAGAAGTTACTATAAATGATTTAAAAATATGTATCTGAGTATAAAATCAATAGTGCGTGCGAATATTTAATAAATGCTGATTTGTGTCAATGTTTATTTATGCCTCAGAATATACTGTGCGCTCAATTTCCGTATAGTTGGTATTCGAATAGCTGTATAATTTAACCATTCCAGTTAATTGCCTGTCAAGTTAATTGCCTCCAGTATAGTCCTGTCACTAAAACACAGAGTGACTGAAATTCAAATAGATATGACTATTGACGGAAAGACACAAATTTCAATAATTACAGAAAATTGAAAGTGGTTTTTGATGGAATGTTAAGAATGAAGATTTCTCCTAACTATGCTTTTTGAATGCGAGTGTTTCTGCTTTAAGGGGGTCCGGCACCTCCATAGGCGTCTATGTTAAATTCAACAACTTTGGGGGCATCTCATTTAATAACCGATAAGTATGCTACTTATCAATAATTAATCGAGTTAAAGTACTTAAATAAATTAGAGAAACACGTATAAAAAATTTCAAGCATTTATGTCATATAGATTTTAAGCTATGTGCCCCCAAACATGAAAAAAATGACATTTTGAGAAATTCGGCTTTGAAGTTAAAAAACATGCATTAAATACCTACATTTTGTTTACTTTAAAAAATTATTAAAAATACTTTAAAATAAGATATAATTACAAATGTGGCATAATTTTAAAGACAAAAATTTATATTTTAATAAACTGTAATAAACTCGAAATCAGTAATCTGAAAAAATTTCATGTGCCGGACCCCCTTAAATACTTTCTAAAAATATTAGAAAATTGTCTAAAATTTGGCAGAAATTTATCTCTTTCTTTCAGAGTCAACGCTTTAGTTTAAATAACTTATTTAAAAAAAAAAAAAAATCTACAAATCACTTTTTCTAGCACAAAAGCTAATTAAATTACATGATTTTAATTGTAAGATGATTTTTATTATTTAATTTCATAAAAATTGGAAATTACTCGTTAAATGAAAACTAAAATTGATCTAAAAACTTTTTAAAAAAATATTAAAAATCTTAAAGTACAACATTTTATCGCATTAAAGTGTAAAATCAATACTGAGTCGAAAACTTTACATAGAACTGCTTTTGCCTAAGCCCTGTTTTAACATGTTTTCTATAAAAAAAAAAAAAATACTAATAAGGAAAAAGCCTCGCTTACTTTAATGCATTATCTCTAAGCACTAACAACGGAATCAGTTTAACCGCATCTCTTTTGAGCTGTGTAACTCATCTACTGAATTGGAAAATATATAGTCGTTATGCTTTTCTCTGAAAGAGTCCTATCGGAAAGGCGTGTGGTTCAAAAACATTGAAATGAGATTTTCTCGGCAAGACTGACTATTAATTCAAACACAGTTTGTGTAAAGAATGCGGGAAAAACCGTTAAGCCAAATCATCACGCGAAATGCAAATTTGCAAGAGTGAGCTCAAAATAAGTGTAACTTGGTTTGTTTTTGGTAAATATTTAATTTGAAGAAGCGCACGACTGGTTTGGTAATGGACCGGATTTAAATTGCCCTGAAGTCGCGAATAATATTTTCTGAACACTCTTGGAAAGTATTTTATTATTTGATCCATATATTTTAGGGGAATAAATCACCTAAGAATTTATAATTGCTAAATCAGTTTGATTGCCAAAAATATTAAAAATATTTTTTTTCAAGTACACAAATGTATTAAAATATTTTTAAAAAGATGACTTTTTGCGACCACTCTAAAAGCAATTAAATTATTTAAAAAGACCATAATATGAGTAATTAAATCTAAAGTTTGTGTAGAGGTTTAAAATGATATATTGCGGAAAATTTTATTGTTTTATTATTATAAGATTATTCAATTAAATAATTAGCTCATTTTAGGACAATCCGATAAATATTTAAATTAAACTTTGTCAAAGAATGGATTTTATATATATACTAGGAATCAGTTTTAAGTGTTGTAAGATCAAATCGTTTTTAATATTTCTCAGGATTTTATAATGATTTGAGTTTTTAATTCGTTTTGGGGGTTCATTCATAAAGAATAAAATTTTAGTGAGTTAATATTTAATATTCCCAATTGCATAGACTTGTAAATTCAAACAAAAAATTTATTATCACGTTTTCACTGACAACACAACCCCAGATCAAATTAAGTCATACTTTAATTCCATATAGTTGTTAAAATCTATATAGACAAGTATATATAAACTTACGCATAAATAGACTTAAATCATGCAGTCTTAAAACTTAGTCTATACATAATTAAAGCATTATATAATTTGGAATCGAATTCATGAGTCAAAACGTGACCAATCAGAATACATCTTAAAAATATACATTAAACATATATTCGAATATATATCTTAAAAATATATATTCGAATTTTTAACAATTCAGAAGCTTACATTGTTGCTATTTCATCCTTTCGCTGAGGTCATTGATGCAACAATAAAGTATAGGTTCCATACAGTCAAATTTATGCGAAATGTATATCGTTTGTTTGTAATTACAAACCGGAGTATTTTGCTTTCATATTTATTATTAGACGACCAAATGCATTGATACTTTTGTGACTTACACACTGGTCAATCACAATATGATCAAATGCCGTTTGAGTTCACAAGTGTTTTGAATATTAAATAATTACTCATTAAAAGTAATAGTTTGAGAGACAAAGAGAAAACTAAGTAAAACAATTATTGTAGTGCCAATCATTAAATCATTGATCAATAGGTCAATACACATTTTTCATCTCAGTTCATTTGCAACAAGCTCTCCAAAACTACACGCTTACTTATACCTGAACCATCGATTGAAGCAGGTATTGGAATCTAAAACAATCCTTCCTGATTTCGCAGAGAGGAAGAGTTTCTTTTTCTCACTCGATGCTGATTTCATCTCCAGTTTCCTTTTATAAGTCTCTTATCAATCAGAGATTTTTCCGATACAAGGCCGGGAAAGATGGAAGAACATCTGGGAGAAATTCCACAGCTTCCGGAAAAGGGTTTTCCGGAAATATTTACGCAGGAACACTGTTTCATCACGTTCGGAAAACATTTGTTACTCGCTATTAATGATGTTAGTCTTTCTAATGATGTTAATTGTTTGGCGTTAACTTTAATGGAACTCTAAAGCAGTGTTAGTCGATATGGTTTGGATGCGATGATTTTGAAATGCTACTTTTAGTGAAATGGTATTAAACGACAGTTTTAGATGAATTAGTGATATTTGTATTAAATTATTATATTATTTGTGAATACAGTTAATTTACATTTCGTATCCATTCTGGTTTGAAAATTTTCGTTTTCTGTTTGCAATGGAACATTTTATAGATTTATTAAGTAGAAGACTGATTATTCAAATCATTTAACTTAAATTTTGTAATTAAATAACAGTAAAGTTTTACCTATTCCTTACTTAATAGGTACTGCCAATCTTTATTATATCTATTAAATTTGTTATTGAATCATTGATAATTTACAAACATTGTAGTTTTACTAAGTATCTACGAAAGAACACATATCTGAGTATATTTTGTTCAAACGCAGATTTCATTACTATCAATTGATTTAAGGTCCAAAGAACAATAAATTGACATTGTTCATTGAACAAACTGGAAAACAAGAACTAGCAATTAAAATCACTACAGTGACGTGTATTTAACACTATTTAATAGTAGACTATTAAGTAACAAGCTTTTTCAAATGTACGCATCAGTATTATGCACACAAAAAATCATGTGATAAGTTTTTAATTACGCACTCTTGTCTTTAAGTCCCAAGTAAATAACTTATGACAAATTCCACGACGAACGGTTAATATTTTAAGCATTTTGGTTGGATACACTTATGATTAATTTTGTTATAAGTAAATCACATCAGAGACGGGGGTAGTAAATATATTTAAAAAATAATCTGGCGAGTTTTATCTTCCATATTAATTTCTATTTTGTGTATTTCTTTGTTTGTGGCAAGCAAATCTGAGGAAGGCTACTTCATTCACTTGCCGTCATCCAATCATGCTGAAACCTGTCATATTCGTTGTTTATTACATTCTATTTCAGCAAGTTTTAGAGATTCAAAAAATAATTAGTTCAGGGTACGGAATCGACGGTTTTCTTCTCAGTGGTCAAACACTATGAAAAGTATCTTGATCATTTAAATAAATTGTAACTGCAGAAAAAGGTTGGCAATTCTTATAAAAGATTTATGCAAAGAAAACTTTGTATTTTCATTTTAATTTGATTTAACCCTTTGAAGAATCGTAATTCCTCACTGAAACCACTTGCTTAAACTTATATTTCTATTCGCAGACTGCAAATAGAATATAGCGAAACCATTAAGCGTGGAAATTATAACATACAAAAGTTTAAATATTTTTTTTTTCTTTTTTGCAAAAAATGAAGTATACTCATCATTCTTCTACACATAAAGATGACCCATACCAAATGCCCATACCCCCATCGAAACCATTAAACGTAGAAATTATCACTTACAAAAGTTTTTTTTTTTTTTTTTTTTTTTTTTTTTTTTTTTGCAATAATTAATTACATTTATCATTCTTCTACACATAAAAACGCCCATACCAAATGTCATTAAAATCGAAAATCATATCGAAATTCGTGCTTCAAAGGCTAAATAAAGCTCATATAATCTAAATTCCCCTCTCCAATAAAATTGTTTGAAATGCTAGCCAGTGTTTTTAACCTACTTCATCTTATGGCCAGAAGAGAAAGGTGCGACAATTCATTCCCAAGTTATTGGCTACAATTTCACTTTCTTGATTGATATCGCCTTGTCACAACCCGCTCTTGTTACAAGCATTGGAAAGGAAATAATAATCTCTCAGCCATCCTCGTCGCTTCACTGAATCTGCAGCGTCTATGCGGACTGGTCTATTTTTAACCTCCTGCCTTCTGTGACAGGAGAGCAGGGGTGGAAGGTCCCTTGCTCAAGACATCCGGCATTTGTTACCACAATTGTAATAGGGCCTGGAAACATAGGACGCGTCACGAGATAGGAATGTAGGTCTTGAGTGTAATAGGTCTCATTTGTCCTTCTGGCAGGACACCTTGGAGGTCGGAAGAGGGGCTATTGCTCGTTGGGATGGAATTTTCTTTCTTTTTAAGTTTTGAGTCTGTGGTATTTTTATTGGTTACTTGGATTGATTAGGCATGTGGTTTAATTTTTATATTTATTTCATTGGGCGGTAAACAACCACATACAGTTAAGATATCCAACAATGTTCATTGAAGTTTAGTTGCGTGATTTGATGGCAATTTATCACCATATCACATTCGCTTTATAGTAAAATGTTTATTATAGTATGTAATCTAAGTACAAGTATTTGATAAACCTGGTATCAGCTGAAAAGTTTGCACAAATATAGATTCTCAATGAAGTATAAATTTCATGTTATATATGTTCACATATGTCCTACAGTTTCCTAACCTCTTCATTAGTGTTAAATCCAAATATCCAAATGTTTATATTATGTAAACTAATTTGCTTTTTCATGGAATGTAGTAATACATAAATTACTAATAAAATGTCAAAGTCAATACATAAAACAATAGGAAAAGTATTCGAATGTTTTTGTTAAAATGTTTTGAAAGTTTAATACTTTATATAAACTGTAATTTACACTAATTAGGAGGTTTACCATTCATGGGAGATATGTTCAGTATTTTCTATAAATATCTGACCTGTTGTTTGCAGAAAGTCACCCAATTACTATATATCTTTTTACACACATGTATGGTATGGATTTATACTCATTTTTGTATTGTCTTTTCAGTTTAGTCAACACGATACACAACAAAATGTTTGTTAAATAAGGTTAATACTAGAAGAGTTGCACCATGCCTAACGTAATATTGCGATGCGGTTTTCAGGTTGATGAAAACACCCAAAATATTTTTGGAAAGTCAAATATCAACTCATAAATGTTAACATTTTAACTAACCCCTAAATGCATAAAGAAAAAAAAAACATTACTATTGTAAGATTTGATGAAAAAATGAACTTCTCTGATTCAACAATATTTGTAATATCTTGTCAAATCCAGATAACGGAAATACCAATTTGAATGACAAAAACATTTTCAATACACACATGATTGAACTTAATCTTACAGAAAACAAAAACATTTTCGTTCGAATCATATATCTGTCATTTTATTACTATTTCTGTAAAAATACCCTAAGTTCATATCGTATGACTGTGTGTACGTGAAAGACGCAATTCAATAATCTGGAACCATCTAATACCGTTACTATATAAAATGAATCCGCCTTAGTGATTCTTCCCAGTTGTATCCGCAGCACAAACATGACGATATATCTCGGATTTATTTTCTTGGTAAGGGGAGATAGATTTCTTTTCTTTGGACGAGTGTGCTTATTTGCTAAGCAAATTCTCATTCGTGTAGAAGAAACTCATACGACTGGAAATTTCTGATGAGTTTGTGTTGACTTCGTGGAATGAAAAATATCGAAAGATGAATATAAAAATTATATTTTTATGCAGAGATGCTAAGAGTACATGTATGAGGCCAGTTTGATTTTTTTTTTGCCGAAAAAGTTTTTTAATGTATTTTTTTCTAATGTTGATTCATGGAATTGCCATTTGTATAATTTAGTTTCTTTCTCCTTAATCCTTTAAGGCCTAAGTGATATTAATGTATATGTCCTTCTGAATAGTAAAGTGAAATTGCGACAATCTCTGACACATAAACCCCGTTTTACTGAATAATTCATTTCCAATCCATCTTGAAAATATTATTTGGTAAAATTAGTTAATTAAGCAACTAGTTGGGAAAGTAATACATTTTCAAACGAGGTAAAATGCATATTTGAGGAATGCGTCTTAATGTTGTTACAATAATCTTAATTTTGTTACAATAATCTTAATTTTGTTACAATAATCTTAATTTTGTTACAATAATCTTAATTTTGTTACAATAATCTTAATTTTGTAACAATAATCTTAATTTTATTACCATAATCTTAATTTTGTTACAATTATCTTCATTTTGTTACAGTAATCTCAATTTCGATAACCAAGTCGTTTTTAATTCATACTCATGATGTGTTACCTAGGAATCCGCTTCAGTGGATATCTTTTGATTTGGACCACACTTTTCCTTAAGTCAAGCTTATCAAGTAACTTATCAAGTAACTTATCAAGCCCATACAACACGCAAATACGTACAAAAATGTAAAGTTATAAATGTTTTGTTATATCTCCGTTATAATAATGAATTTCTGTGTATATAATATTAGTAGTTTTTAACTATTATTATGATAATTTAATTATACATTACGAAATTATATTAAAAAAAAAAATAATATTTAATCAAAATTTATAATCATAATGTTACTTATTTGTAAAAACTTAAATTTTGCATCTAGTTTTGATGATAACTATTGCCAGAAGTCATTAAACGGAATACATTTAGTTGAGAGTACAATAGAATGAGTTAATATAAATGTTATTCTACACACAATGCAAGTATTGTGTTCGTATATTTTGCATGTATCACTAAACCCTGTACTTTTGATAAATGTATGATTTAGCTCTAGTATCCAGAAACACAAAAAATAAACCTATTGTTCAAGAAGAAGTGCAATAAATTTGGGAATATACAACACCTGAGACACCATGCAATATTTTTGCTTCTATCTTGTTCAACATTGTTCGGCCGTAATAAATAAACTACATTCTTTCCCTGAGCAGACGTTCTTTCAACTCAAACCTACTCTAACCAAGACTTGTCATGGGAATATATAACCGAGTATTTGTTTTATGCTACAGTAATGTATTCATAGGCCGATGTCTGGCACTGACTGATCAGTTCACATATTGGCCAATAGTGACCGGCAAAAAAGACAATCTGGTTTATAGCTTCGGATTGTACAATGGTGCGCACGCAGTAATAAGAAAAGCAGTAGTATTTTGTATTTGATGGCTGATTTTGTTTAAAACTTAATGAGAATTCATCAGAACTATTATCCACTTTTCATTTTATACACTTTAGAAGTCAAAAGTACGATAAAAATTCAATTACGTTGTTTGTATGCATATCCTCCTACATAGCAAGCAGTTTTAAATATGTAAAAATATTCTATTTTCTTAAGCTTTAGAAATTCTGCCTAATAAAAGTCTATGCGTATTTAATCGATTTTAAGCAAACTGGAAAGATGTATGTGATTAAAGAATAATAAAATCCTACAACAAATTAAAAATGTAATATATATATATATATATATATATATATATATATATATATATATATATATATATATATATATATATATATATATATATATATATATATATATATATAACTATATATATAACTATATATGTAATATATATATATATATATATATATATATATATAACTATATATATAACTATATATATAACTATATATATAACTGTATATATAACTATATATATATATATATATATATATATATATATATATATATATATATAACTATATATATAACTATATATATAACTGTATATATAACTATATATATAACTATATATATAACTATATATATATATATATATATATATATATATATATATATATATATATATATATATATATATATATTATAAAAGAAAGACATTGGACATTGACACTATTTACAAATATCTATGGATCCATTTCTTGGAATATAATTGATAAATTTTTCATTTAAAAAAAAAAAAAAGTTTCCAGAAATAATACATAAGATGTGAAAATTCCTTTACTTTTCCTTAATATCTGGATCCTCTTAGTCCAGTTTCTCTTTTAAATGCACACCAATGCACTTCAAAGAATACACTCTGTATCCAGTCTTTCATCCTCTCTCTCCGGGGCATATAATATATCAAATTCAAAAGCCAAACTTATATTTTTCATCAAAAAATAAAACTTCTTCCTCCAAACCACATTCGAAGAGGAAAAAGGCCAGACAACATTTATTCTCTCGCCTTTGGCCAGTGATTCAAGCAAAGGGATGGTCACACCACATGCAAAAGAAATCTTAAGACGAACCAAAAAAAAAATGGCAAGACGTAAAATAAAAGACGAATACGTGGAGCGGAATGCCGATATTAAATTTCTGGGAATGTGGTGCAGACAAGTTTTATGCATTCCGAAGAGGAAAAGCATTCTTTTGGGTTTGACTCGGCATGACACATGTTTTGCGAACTTTCATTTCGAGAATAGTTTAGTTTGTTGGGCTTGAATAGAAAAGTTTCATAAATCGGAAAACACTTGGATTGCAGTTTTTTTTGTAGTTTGGGAGAGCAGTTGCTTGAATGTCGTTCGGAAAAAATAATCAATTGCTATGTTGTTGTGTTTAGTGAAGAATTCGGTGAATGTCAAAATGCCTCTGTTGTTAATTTTGTGAATGTGAGAAACTTTTAATTGCTGTTCAGTTTATTTTAAATTGGATAGTTATTAAGTTATTATTCATACAGATAATAAGTTTGCACTATTTTACAATCTGACTGCCTGAAATCAGATTGTTATTCGGTAGTCTTTTATCAGAAAGAGTTTTTTTTTTAGTTCCACTATAATATTTTTTTTTAAGTAGCAACAACTATGCAATATGTATAATAAACAACGTTTAAAAGTGTATGTATTAAAAATAAACGCGAATTTATGCACTGACGTCCAAATATATTTTATTTATCGTGATTAAAATAACTTTGGCAACCAGAGAGTTTCAACGATGAGCGGTAAAAAATAGTTCACTTACAATGTTTCTACTCAACTAGTCAACGAGCCAGCTACTCAACGCCCCTTTGAATTGACTGAACCACACTCCGTAATGGATTTATGCATTCACTTCCAATTATCTTTTTATTTATTACGATTAAAACAATTTTGGCAACAGTTTCAACAATGAACGGTTAAAATTATTTTACAGCGTTACAGAGTCAGTGGTGATCTGGGTAACACACTAATGATTCTTTTTTTCATTGTTCAACAAGTTTACAAACGTCCAGTTTTTTTTACGAATTTGGCCTATCTTATATAAAGGATTTATTTGCACACGTTTATCTATTGTGCCTCATCAAATGTATTGATGGCCTTCTTCAAAAGAAATATAATATTCTAAAATTGAACGTAAACTAACACAATCTACTATACGAATAGAACTTATTTTTCCCCTATGATACACTCGTTGAACCTATCTTAATTAACTGGTCTCTCCATTTGAGATATAAAATTCCTTTCTCTAATCAAAGATACAATTGGTCGTGGAACAAATAAGTCGCAGCAGTGAAGCCGAGCTCGACCAATAGCGTGGCTTCTAAGAGCAGGGTAAATTACTCCACCAGAAGAAGTGTCTCGATGTCTGAAGTATATTGCGAGCTAACCTAATTTAATCCTTTTACCGTTGCTCCTTGTTCCTTTTTATTGGATCACAAGGAGAAAAGAAAGATAACAACAACAACAAAAAACCCGCTCCTTTGTGATTAAATTTTAACAGGAAAGGCTTTTCAGAAATGATTTCTTAATGAATCCAAGATTGCCAAAACTAAATTGCGCCCTTGTTGATGGGGAAACCTTAACAAATGTCCCGCTCGGAAGTGATAATGCGGAAGAGAAACATAATCGTAATTGACAATCGAAAAAACAATCATTGCGGATTTAATTAGAGGGTAAAAGGATCGCATTTATTCACAAACATTGTGATCCATGTTTACTAAACAAGTTGACATAAAGATTAATGTAATCAGTATGATATCAATCGGCGTGGAACAGTTAAGACAAAATTATATATGTTGTATTTTGAGTCTTTTTTTATTTCGTTTGAATTGCAGGGTCTTTTAGAAAGGATACCCTGTGTTATAAATATAAATTTAAGAATTTATATTTGAACAAATAGTTTGAAGGTTAGCGTATTTTATCTAAGAAAATGAATTGGCATAAAAATGTTCAATAATATGGTATTGGTTATTTAATATTTATATATAATAGTGATTTCCAGAATGAGAAATATTTTTTTAAATTTCAAAATTTCATTAGTAGAGATTCATTGGTTGAACTAAACCTATTTATTTTATTAGTTTAATTAAAATTAGAATGGAATTTGAGAAAAAAAAATATGTATTCTATATACTTTTAAAATATATACAATATATATTTAGTATAAAATGTATGTAGCATAGTATGTATGTGTATTGTCTTGTAATACAATTAGGTGGATTTAAATTATCAACAGCAGGGACCATTAACATGGCTAATGCTCCTTTATTTCTTACGAAGAAATAAATGTTACGACTTGTAAATAATTAGTGAAACAAACTCAAGATCTTGAATTATTTTTAATTAATACTATATTCAAAACTGTGCAAATATTAATTTTAAAAGATCTAATTCATCATTCATTCAAATCTTAAGGATATCATAATTTCAAGCTAATTGATTGAAATTTGATACTAGTTGTAAATTACTCTATTAATAAACAATTTTTCGTATGCAGGTGGTATGTGTTGGTTATTCCCCTTTTTAGGTATCAACAATAATTTGAAATGCGTCATTTATGTTCATTTACGAAATAATTCATAATTTATATAAAATTAAAAAAGCAAATTTAAAGTTATCCTTAAATTTAGTTTGTATGATTATATCTTAACACTTAAATGCATAGCGATGTAGATCTGCATTGTATGTTTAAAAATTCATACCTCTTTATGTAGCAACCTTTACATGGCATTTTTTTTTTTTTTCAAAACTATTTTATCATTTTTGAACGCAACTAGAATCTTTGACAGTTTATTTCTTTATCTGTGACAATTTCCATTGTTGGCGCGCTATCTGAGAACAATTTCATTTCGGCGGGTGAAACGAATTACGATTATTTTTATAAAAAGTAATACAAACATACAAGAAAAATTGTTTTCGGATATAAACAACGTAAGAGTAACGAATAATATTAATTTAATAAATAATTTTACGAATATTAATAACGAATAATATTAATTGAATTAATATAAATTTAATATTTTATAAGAAAAATGTAGCTTTTTTTGGGCAACCTCAATATGCAAAATCGGTTCTACATAAGCTCAATAATCCTAAGGTATGTTTCGCATTAACTACGCCCACTTCCTGGTTTGATTTCAAACTTCATTTATTAAAAATAAAAATTATGAATTTAAGGGTTAGTACGTAAAATAGAACAATAGTTTAGGAGTTCTAAAAGCAGTTTTTAAAGTTTATGATACTTTTTATCGTGAATCCTTCCGAATGTCAAATAATGATAGCAACGTTCTTTTTCGTGCGTAAAAATAACAATATCTAATACTAACATCATTACCCTTTGCAGAAAGCAATTAGGAAAAAAATCCCCAAAGCACCTCCAAAGTAATAACATTCTCCTTTTTTTTTTCCCCTCGGAGCATCAAGAGTCGAACAAAAGCACTTTTTCCTTCCCCCAATCCGACTTGTACGGTGCTTCGGAAGCAGCCGGTTTGACAGTAATTTGCGGTTTGAGCGCCGTTTCACGACCGTTATTCCGTCCGTTTTCCTGACGTTTAATCATCTAAGATGCGGATTGGATGAATGGAAGGATAGCGTGAATGGATTTTTGAGGTGCATTTACATAATTGCGGCTAAAGTAATCATACCTTCTGAATGCATCACGTTTAATTCGTGCGTGTTTGGGAATCACTTTTTTTTTTACACTGGGCACTACTTAAATACTGATATAGCTTTAAATTGGGTTCGCGCAACTGCTGATGTTTTATTGTTTATAATTACATAATGGTAGCTTAACCCCATTAGGGTAGATGTAGATGTGTAAGAATGCCATCAATATCAATTTTCTCATTTAAAGTATTTATAGAGATGTGATTGCTGATTGGATAAACAAAAAAATTAGCCGAAAAGGTTTCTTTATAAGATAATAAGTTATAAGCCAATCGAAATTTTACTCAGATTTCGTCACATTGAAATAATCAGATATAGATGTGAACTGAGTGAGACAGTATAGCTCAACAACTTGTAAAAAAATGTAAAGAGGCTCTTCCAAACAATCTTAAAAAAAAAAATTTAAAAAATCAGTCGTGTTTATATATTTCTTGGCTTTGTTCCATACACAAATTAAGAGCAATTTATTGACCAGAGTGGTAGTAATTAAGATCAAGGTAGAATCGATAATTGTATGTTTTTAGGGTTAAAAGTAACAAATAAGTTACGATTCAAGATATAATTTTTGCTAATTGTTATTTAAAGCCTCAACTGTTTTGTTTGATGAAAGATATTGTTCCAGTCTGATTTACAAAAAAAAAGTTTGACCTTTTCATTAATATAAAATTTTATTACATAAATCTCTATCTAATATATAATGGAAAATGTGATCTATGATATAATGGAAATTAATCTAGTTATAACGGGATGCCTATATTCTTCAAATTCATTTTACTTCTCTTATATACAATTCCAGTGTAACATATAACCCGCTTTCAGAGTTACTGATAAAGTGTTTCACTTGTTTTAAAAATATAATTCATTTATATTTTTCTAACAGTATACTCACCATATAATTCAATAAATATCAATTTTAAAATATATTTTCCTTCAACTTGATGCAAAAAGCAAAGAGCATTTTCTAAAATTGAAATAAAAGCAATTTTGTTGATAACTGGAGTAGAAATGTAGCATTTTATAAATAGTGTGACATCAACACGTATATCAAACTAGTCCAATAACGGAACTGGGTTAAGTGCTAAACACAAAACTTTCATTCAGGATTAAATACTCATTTAAAATATACGAACGTGCTCAAACTTCATAAACGCAATTTGCACTAATAACTCCATTTCAGTAATTGCAAACGGTTTTGTTGTTGTTGTTGTTGTCATTCATTATTGTCAATTTGAGCCTTCACAGTTATTGCTTCGTTGATTGAAAAGGAAATTGCTTTCGACTTTCTAGATGAACCCAAAGAATTTGCCTTGTAATTCATTTTATTAAGTTAATTAATGCCATTCAGATTCGACTTATCATTGGATAATCGTCTTCATTACATTAAATTGCTGCCTCAATATATTTTAAAGTAATATTTAAAATTGATCATAAGATAAAGTATAGTGAGCACAAGAGAGAAAGGCATTATTATCTTATATCTGCGATTAGCATGCTTTATCTTCATTTTCATTATTTTCAATTAAATTGTCTGTTGTAAATATTGAATTATATGTATGTTAAAAAAGTTATTGGATTTATTTAGCTTAAAACATGATTCAAATGTAACTTGTTTTTTTCATATTAGCATTTTGCATTAATTATCTGAATGAAGCTATGATATATTCGTGTTTAAATTGATACAATATTATAAAGAATTAATATTCGTGACTAGATGATTTTATTGCATCAAATTAAAGTAAAACATATTTATCTTTATTTTAATAGGACATCTCCATTTAAAAATTTTTTTAAGTGGCAACACTTTAAAACCAGTTTTGTACTATTTTTTTTTTTTTTTTTTTTTTTTTTTTTTTTTTACATCCATTGAAAATTTTTTACTATTATATAATCTTTCACATCCATTTGAATATTTTTCATATTCATATTCATCTTCAAAAAATATTATAACCAATTTATTTCACGACTATAAGATTTTATTACACCAAATTAAAGTAAAACATATTTATCTTAATTTTAATAGGATATAAATTTAAAAAAAAAAAAAAAAAAAAAAAAAAAAGATAGGAACACTTATAACAGCTTAGATTGACTTTGTGCTATTATTTAATTGTTTACATCCATTTGAACATTTTTCATTGTTAATTCATCTTCCATTATGGGATTTTTTTTTTCACCTTATATATTTTCATAATGTTCTTCGTTGTTAACATACAATGTAACATTCATTCCTTTGAGCTTGTACCTTTCAATTTTATAGATTCATCCATATGGTCTTAACGTATGACAGTGAGGATGTCACAATTTGACACTTCACTTTGACATCAGAGCAACCATTTCTATTCTAGTCATTTAAATTAGTGTATTACATTTGATTGAGGATAATACATACTTAGAATGATTTCCCTCTAAAATAATATTGATAATTTGAGTATAAGTAACTTTGAGTCTTCTTCATTCACTAAAACTTATTATTTATTGTAAATTTATGGAGACACCTTCATAAATGATTTCTGTGGATTTTCTATTGAAGTTTTTAATTTTTAATAAAAAAAAGATGTTTTCTTAAAAAACGAGTATTGTTCTCATTTTATTCATAGGCTAACGAAATGTGTTCTTCCTAAATGTTAACGTATGATGTAAAACGTGTATTTGGTCGAAAACTTAACAAAATATGTGCATAATTAAAATTTGATATAATCTTTTATTGAAAAGTTAATAAATTAACAGTAAGCAATTAACAATGAAGTGCTTAAAAATACTTAGAAATTTTGTCTCTTCATGAAAATGTCTACTACTTAAAATATTCTCAAATGTGTATATTATTTTTTAATACACACTATATGTAAAGCTTTATCTAAATATAGCAGTTATATCGGTTTTAAATGTATACAGCAACATATTGTCTGAGTTCCACATCGGTTAAACTACTCCAAATTAGCCAAAACTCGTTAACGCGATCTCGATGTGACCTCCGAAATTTTTCGCATTAACCGAATTTGTTTAAAACGTCTAAAAAAATTTATCTTATTAATGCAGATTTAAACTACTATTTATATAAGTTTTTAATACATGTATTTTTTTTTTACAAGATTGACTTTGCAAAGATTAGAAACAAAAAATATACTTATAAATATATTTACCAGTAAGTTATTATTTAAAGAAGTCTGTTGTTGAATAAATAACAGACTTTAAATTTTTAATAAAACATTTTTTCAAAAATGTTTTTACCTCTTTGAAATTATTTAAAGGAGGCATTGTTCTGCTCCAAAAAAAAATTTGGATTAAAGAGCACATATTTTTCGTCCTAAGCGAGTTTTCATTACTTGAGATAACGTTAATTTACTCGTTTAAGAAGTTAAGTTTAAGCTTTATCTTACGGAGAACTGCTTTTATTTCCCTTTAAACAGGATTTCGTGTTAAGCAATTTCACGTTAACTGGGTTTGACTGTATATTATTTCCCAATTTAGATTAAGTTGTATGAATCGTGAATAGAAGTGATTCCATTCTCTACTTATTTTTATACAAATTGAACCACTTACCTCTGAAATCCAACGATGCTTTCAGGAACCAATAAGAAAGATGGTTTTCTTGAGATTATTCTTTACATTGGCCTGTTAGTACCAATGTTTTCTACATTAACTTCTATAATATTCTTCTTGTTTGTGCACTTTCCAGTAATGTTAAAGAACCTACTCCTAAGCTTATACCATTAATTTTTCAATGTTGCTTCCAAATGATTTTCACTTTGAATTCGGCTCTGAGCAAATGTGTGTGCTTTTCTTTTCGTGTGAAATGCACTATGAAAGTATGGAGACACTAATGCAAATACATATCTTAAAAATTCAAATAGCGTATTTTCGTATATAAATCTGATAATATTGAAACTATTCATTTTCTGAAAATGAATGTTAAAGCTCATTTTCAAAGGTTAATTAAATGATGCTTTTTTAGATGCTTTTTTTTTTTTTTTTAAATATTGCATCCTCAATTAATAAATTTGAAAATATTAAGTATTTTTTACCTCTAGCATAAAAAGACATTTTTAATTTGTGAATGTATTTAATTTAAATTGAATCAAAGATGAATATTCGATATGGACCCTATATGATCTCTCTGGAAGGTACTATTACTTATTTATGCAGTAAGGTGTATTCTTTTATATTATTTTTCTCTAATTTTATAAGGTTCATATTACTTATAAGTTCTTGCTTGTGACAACAACTTAGTCAGAATAATAACTGTCACAGTGCTTTATTTATACAATGTATAAATTCATACATTTTCAATTAACATACTTTTAAATGAATGTAGTGTAACAACTAAATATTTAAATACGTTTAATAATCTTACGAAATAGAGAAATTGAACTATTCACATATGCCTAGCCATGCCAAAATAATATCAGAAAAGAGTGAAGCACAATAATATGATAAGAAAAGTGTCTGAAAATATTACAATTTTATTAATTTGTAATGTGTTTTCGATTTAGTTTGTGAAAGTTATGTATTACTACTTTTACAGTTATGCTCCAAAGCATTCACGACAACAACTAAAATAAGGGAATACAATTTTCTTTACAACTTATTTCAATTCAAACTACTCAAGCTGTGGTATGTAAACTCATTTTTTCTTCATTCTGGTACAAAAGGGAAATGTTTTTAATCTGGGAGAAGGGAGATTATTTATCAACAATACTTAAGAATATATTTTAATCCTAATGTCATGTGACAATCAAAGCCAACATATCCAAAGTATGTCCAATGAAAGAAATAGTTTTAAAACGACGCACAATGAATCCCCTAATGCATTGGAAAAAAGACAATTCAAATAAATGATTAATTGATGATCCCATGAAAATAACAACTCCCTATAGGTCACCAATCGAGGTAATAATTATAAAAAATATTCCAAAGCGATGAATCATAAACGTTTAAAGTGAAGTGATAAGGTAATTTTTATTTAGGTACACAATTCAGTTGCAATTTCGCAGTGCTTTCAATAACATCTAACAAGATTTGAAGTGGAGAATATTACTGTTTCTGCAATGGATTTTACTTCAGAAGTAAATATCTTTTTATTTCGTTTTAAATTTGATTTCAATTGAGAGACAATATGTGTTTAAAAGAATTTAAAATACTTCGCAAACATTTTAATACTTTATTTTCTTTTTAAATTTTTCCCCAAATGGCCCTAAGCTTTTTTTTTTTTTTAAATTATATAGCGACAATCTTAAGCTGTGCAATAGTCTATAATTGAATACCCCATAATTCCTCTCTATATATTCTTTTTCCCTTCCTGATCGTGAGAGTGCTGTTTTTCAAAAAAAATACAGATTTGAAAAATGGCGGAAAAGTAAGAAAGAAGAACGAAAATCTCATCTAATGGATTTTATTATGCAAAAATTTAGTGTTGCAAATATGATTCCTAAATCACAGGTGCATTTGTCGTTAAAAATTGCAAAATGTCCGTTAAAATTCTCTGAAAAGTGGGCTGCTACCAATATGATGGATCATATTTTAAATAAAAATAAAAATTGGCTACAGGGCGCAAATCTAGAATTTAACATAAGTATGTATCGTGTCTATGCCTCCCATCATCTAGAGGAAGTTGTTCCAAAATGAAGTTTGAAGACTCGTATTCCAAAATCAATAAACGTAGTTACGTTTTTATTTTTTACTTTTTTTTTTTTATTTTGAAAGACGAGGCTGCAAACTTTTTCCCTCTAGATTATGAAGTAGAACAGTGTGCTATATGAGTATTTTAAATTCTATATTTCCCCCCTCAAACCAACTTTTATTTTTATTTCCTCACGGTCCATTATCGTATTGGCTGCAGTCCACTTTTCAGAAAATTTTGACGAAATTTTTTCAAATTTTTAACTGTAAATACCTCTGTGAATCAGGAGTCACACCCGCAACACTAAATATTTGCATAGTAAAATCCCTTTTATGAGATTTTCGCTCTTCTTTTTTATGTTTACGTCTTTCTTCAAATACCCCAATTTTGAAAACGAAAACTCACGATCTGGAAAAAAAAATGTGGTATTCAACTATATACCATGGTAAAGCTTAAGGTTGTTACTCAACAACTTAAAAAAAATGTAGGCTGGTTACATGCAAGGAACAAACTGAATACTTTGAAATGCTTATATATATATATATATATATATATATATTATAACAGATATTGTCTCTCATTTAAATGAAATTTAAAATGAAATAAAAGCAACACTTTCATTCTAAAGTAAAATCGATCGCATCAACCTTAATATTCTTCACTTCCAATCTTTATAAATGTTATTGAAACCCAAAATTGTAACTGAATTATGTGAATAAATAGTAACTTCACTTTAAACGGTTATGGCACAGCGCTCTGGAATATTTGCCATAATAATTACCTTAGCATTTTGATCCATTGGAATCTTTTTATTGGATCATCAATTAATCAAGTCTTTGAATTGACTCTTTACCACCTAGCTTCTATTGGGCGATTCACTGTGCAACGTAAAGAACATTTCTACAGTATAACATTCTTGTATATCTAATTTTGTTTAACTTTTTAAAATGAGTCCAATAAAAACATGCATTTAAAACAAATGTAACACTTGAAATCATGCAATATAAGAAAATATACAGGTGTGCTCATGCATAATCATAAGTACGATAACACTCTCTAAAAACACAAGCAATATGTATTTTCTAAATTTCTAATAACGTGCAAAAAGATTGAAACTTACGTAGTCCTAAGCCAACAAGATCAATGCCTGTAAAAAAAAGAAGAAAAAAGAATGTTTTATTTCAACAGAAGCAATACATTTAGATTTCAAAATTTCATTACGAAACATTTTACGTAATATAAAGATTTATTATATTGTCTGAAATATATTTATATTTTCAAATTTGATTTTGTTGTGATAAATAATGTGTGTATAGTACATGTCATTGTAAAAAGACACTACTTTTTTCAAACTAACAGTATTGTACTCCAGTGTTAATTTACATTTTATATGATTTATTTTCTGTTTTTTAAATGCAACGATGAATTAATTTATTTATGCAAATAGTAAATCGTAGTATATATGCAGACTCGTGATTTTTCAATTACACTAGACTTGGGTGAAAATGTTAAATGAAAACAAAAAACCTTTATATTTTTTACCTGAAATAATGGAAACGATTCATTGTTATTTAAATTTTATGAAAAATCATATTTCCTTTTTTATAATTACTTTCTGAAGAAAATTTTTTGAAAACCGTAGATGTTATACAATTTGTATTGAGTTTTTTTGTTACTTATACTTTCAGAATTAAATTTATTCAGTAATTTTAATGGAATTACCAGACTGATGTTGATTAATAGTAAATTACATTATATTTCATCTGAAATGTTAAGGATTTAGAATTTAAGACATTCTGTTTCAAGCATTCTCATTAAAGTATTGCGAAGATTAACTCAGCACAAATGTACTTATTTTCAAAGATTATGTAAGTTATGTATAACTCTATTTCTATTACTTCAGATTCACTTATTTTTCGGTTATTCTTAAAAATGCAAGATGTATTGTTTAAAATTACATAAAAATACAATATTGAGTTATTTTATGAATTATCACTCTGTAAATCCGCTTTTGCATGAAATGTGTCAATTCACAAAATGCGCTCTATATTTCCAATCATCAAAAAGTATTTTACGTCTTGAACCAAAAACGAAAGAAAAAAAAGAAAAAAAAACAAACAAAAAAACATGCACAGCATTTTATAAGTTGCATACAATATGCAAAAACTAAAGCGATCCAAAATAAGCTTTTTTTAAGCTGTATTTGAAAATTGCTTTATGTATCTATACGTCATTTGTTTCACTGTTGTTCCAAAAAAGAGGATGCAAAGCAAAGTGAAGCAAAAAACAATATGAAAGAGGTTTGTGCATCACCAATCGTGATTTTCAATGATAAATCGCAGCAAACCCACTTTCATTTTTGGATCACGAGAATTGCACTTTAAAAAGATATATAAAACAAAAATTCTAAAATGTTCCAACTACTGGTTAAAGCGTTTTCAAAACCAAATGGCTCCTTATTCGGAACAAACTGAAAGAAAATGGCAGCAAAAATTACTCGAAGTATATTCGGAAGATTTCAAGGACCATCGTAAAATCCGCTTACATATCAAAAACAAATGGCGTAACAAGATGACGAGATGAAGTATAAAAATGAAATAAAAAAAAGAAGTCCTCAAGGTATAAGTATGAAAAACGATAAAACAGATGTTGCAGAAGTTGCGCTTAATTAACGTTGCCAAAGTTTGCTTTAGAAACTTATCGTTTATTAAAGCGAGTAAGTCAACTGTAAGCTTTGTATTTGGCAGGAGGATCACATGACATAGTTGCACAAATTTTAATTTAGCAAAGCTTATTAAAGCATTCTCTTTAATGTTAATTTATTGTTGTGACAGTAAAGTGGCTGATTTTATGAAACACAAAGGATAATTAGCTATTAATACTACATTTCTCGTATTTTCAAGTTCACTTTTTGGATTTAGAGATTGTGCAGTTTTATCAGAATGATAAACGTAATTGTGAACTGATATATAAACATAATTTTCATCGTAACTCAATTTAAAAAGTAAAAAATTACCTACTGTAACAATGAAATTCTGAATAAATTACTTCAGAAATCAATACTAAACATATCAAATATAAAAAAAGTTAGCTGCGCATATAATAAAAATTAATCAAACTTATTTATAGGCAGAGTCATCATTTAATATTAATTAATGATGATTAATATCGAATGATGATTGTAACATTCATCTATAAGAATCGAGCTTTAATAATAATGCTAGAACACTAAAGGTTTCGTTTTAATTTTTTTTCTGATTGAATAATCATTGTAGACAGTTTGATATGACATTGATAATTTTGACGTTAGAAATAAAATGTGAGAAACAATTAACATACTGTTGTTTGCAACAGCAAACTGATACATGAAGCATCGTTAGTATTTCCTGGCTCTAGTTAGTTGGCCGAGAGGAATGCACAAGTAGTCGGAATTTGACCAGTTGTTGACCAAATTTCATTTTTGAATTGCAATAATTGTACTTCAAAAATCATGTTAAAAAACAACTGGTTTTAAATGCATTATAAAATAAAATATCCCCAATTATAGATTTTAAAACACGCTTTGAAAAGTTCACTCGCTTTTTGCAATAGAAACAAATAGTCGAAGGGCTATATCATTACTTCATATCTAATAAATACTCCTTTAGACATTCCCTTTGACCCCCTTTGTTGCACCAACACCTTTAATAGTAACTTAATCTTAGATTCACGCTTGAGATTCCGCGATCACATAGCCTCCAACTCCCCTTCTCTTCCCCCTTGTAATGTCCTAAAGTATTCACATGAACAATGGGATTGCTACTCACATGATACGTAGGAGATGCCTTTTACCTATCGATACATTTTTTAGTTGCGATGGAAAAAATTTTAACTTCGAAATTTAAAAACTTATTTAAAGAAAGCCAATTAAAATGTTAGCATTCTGTTTGGCACTTGAACAATTACAGATTGCTTACAAATTATGTTTTGAAATTTTAAAGCTTCAAATAGAGGGTCAGATACTTTTTGAACTCCTCAATAGTATTTTTCAATTATTGTTACCATAGGCATTACCGCTTAAGTTCAAAAGTTAATTAAGAGAATGTAAAATTAAATTTTAAAATTCCTCCACCGTCTGGCCAAATTTCTGAAAAAAAAAAAATCTAATTATATTTAAATTTTAGAGTTGTACGTGCCAGAAAGGTACTCCAGGCAAAATTTGAATCCATTTTTTTTTTTTTTTTTTTTTTTAATATAGAAAATGAAAAAAAAAATTAATAAATCGCATGATACCCTTTTCAGAATATAAATAATTTCTTAATCACTGAATTATGAATAAGTGATACACAAGTGGTTTTAAGAAATTTAAATTAATTTCGTCTTTCTCACTTCACAAATGAAAAAAAAAAAAATCTTGTTTGATGGCCACTTTCCACCCAACACCACTTGTAAAAATACCCAATACAAGCTTTATCCATTTACCCGGAATCATTTCCTTCGTCCATGACCAGAGCAGGTCACTCTACCCGGGCATTTTACCCTCGAGATGACTCCCCCAATAGACGCTAATGACCCCAACCCCGGTGGGAATCCTTTATGTCTGGTGTTAAAGACTTCCCCCGACCCGAGATTCGTTTGCACAAGAAGCACGTTTTTATTGTGTTCTGTTAAGGGGACATTGTGTCCCTTTTTCTATCAAAGGGTAGATTACCCGGTTTGCCCTTTTGGAGGATTTTATTTACTTTCTTCACTTTTCGAGTTCAGCTTTGGTATTTAGGTCGTTTGTCACTTTCGTGCGTAATTTGTTTAAGGAGGCGGGAGAGTTAGAATAGCCCCTTCATATATCAGCTCTACCTGATTCCCCATACTTCGCCAGTTTAGGTCCGTTTCATTTGTGTGTATGATGGTTTTGGAAAGTGTTCCCTTGTGGAAATATATTGGTTGGAAAAATGTTCAAAACAGCCAACCAACTCAAAAGATTAAGAAGATTTTCTGCATCAAGGGTAAGTTTTGCGATACAATGCCAACCACATTCACTCCAAAATCTAATTTTTATCTCGATTTTCTCGATATTTGGACCTTTAAATTTCATTAACAAATAAAAAATACGATTTTGATAATCAATATATATTTTAGAGTTTTTTTGTGTAGTCCAGCGTTGCGAAAACCCATCATTACGGTCTCTTGCTTTTGAATCTTTACAAAACAGGATCGCTCTGCTCCTTTAATGTATATTAACCCCTTGGGTACAGATTTATTTGGGAAAATTCTTGCGTTTTGAACGGTTGGTTCATAACAATAAAGGAACTTTAAAGGAATACAGCCAAACAAATTATTTTTTTTAAAGTATAGGAAAACCAACCGATGTTTGACTTAACCAATCATGGCTCTTGTGACATTAAAATCTATCCAATCAAACTAGTTTGAATGACGAATTAGGTTCGTCATTATTAACAGGCAAAACACGTGCATGACGAATCTCAGCCGTTAAATGTACCCAAATTGTTATAAGGTTCACAAACCAGTCACTCAATTAAAAGTTTTCTCACATAATCGAGACCTCATTAATGCATACCACACATATTTGGTGATCTTTTAGTTCTCACGCTTGTAATCAACAGGCTCGTGACGTCATCTTGCCTTTACGATCATAATTCGATTCTCTTCCTGACTCCCTTTGTATCCAGAAGCGGTCCTGCACTTATCCAATACACTTCTTTACAATAAAACTTAAAATGGCTGGATATGACAATGATTGATTATGACTTCCTTTAACTTTTGTAATGAGTCTTCCTTGGGCTTACATGTCATGTATTCCAATTATAACTTTACTTTTCGCTTTAGTATTTTCTAATGTTTTTCTGAATTAGCTTGATGATCCTTGGGTTTGGTTAGGTCTAGCTTAAACCAGCTTTGACCGGTTTTTTGCAGCTGCACCAATCTGTAAAAACCCACTTTTCTGTTTGGCTACACCTTTTTGACATAAATTAACTCTTTGCTTTAGCCAAGTGCCCACCTGCTCTTCATTCCCTCCTCCTCTCTTGTCTCTTTAAATAAAGTCTTGTTTTAATTCGACCACGACTTGCTTATTAAGATGGTCTCAACACCATTGCACCGTTATATAAATCCAATATTTATACAGTCAAACCCCTTAAACGCGAAATCGCTTAACACAAAATCCCGTTTAAAGCGAAGTAAAAGTAGTTATCCGTACGATGACGCTTAAACTTAATGTTAATAATTTATTTGTTTAACGCGAATTCTCACATAATGAAATCCCGCTTAGTACGAAAATAATGCTATTTTAACCACTTTTTATTAGAGGAAACCTTGCAACGTTTCCTAATGCAGCAGGACAATGCCTCATGTGATTTTAAATAATTTGGAAAAGGTAGACAAATTAAAAAAAAGAAAAAATGCTTCATTAAAAATTTAAAACAAAAATAAATAACTTGCTTCGTTAAATAATTAGCTACTAGTAAATACATTTTTTTTTCTCTCTTCTTCTTTCTAATGTGTATCTTGTTAAACTATTGTATTCAATATAAGCCTTGCAATATAAATGTTCTAAAAACAGCAGTATTAAATACACATACATCCAGTAGTTTAAATCCCAATTACTTATTTAAAAAAGTTTTTAGACGGCTAGTACGAAATTAGGTTGACGTGAAAAATTTAGGCTGCCCTACCGACTTCGCTTTAACGGGGTTTAACTGTAATCCAAAAACTATTAGTTTTAAACCCAATATTTATCAAAATTTATTCATGTATATGTATACAATTAAATGCTTAGACAGTCCCGTTTCATAACACTGAATACGTAAAGCGCCATTAGGATTTATTTCCAAAATTCAGGTCATAATTATTTTCCCCAAGAAAACTTCAAATGTAAGAAGTAGAAAACCGAACCATTAAAGCAACAAATCTCTTAAAATTCCAGGGATATTTTCGTTAAAAACCAAAATTTAAAATGCCAGCACCTGAGAAATAAATTGGCACTTACTTATGATTCTGCGTAAGATTTAAGACTCTACATTTTGACACTTGACGAAGGAGTGAGAACGGAATTCTTCAACATCTACCAAAACATATCGAAAAGGCAGCGAAAATGAAGGACAATAGGCATTATTATTCTATCGTCGATTCTCGTCTCTCTGCGAAAGTGATGATGTCAGATATCTTCACCACTGATGACAGTTATGGATGACGATCATTTTTATTCAGTGAAACAGATGATGATACAGAGGGTAATGAATAAATAGTGCGAGTGTTAAGAGGTGGGTGGGGAAAAGGACTCTGATGCCCTCTGGTGAGGACTAAAGTGGTCCCTGACTATTGTCTTTCCTGTGTTGCCTTGAGGTTTTTCTGCCACAAAAGTGCTATACTGCACTTGGACCTGTTCTGTTCGATTTGTGTGTTCAAGTATGTACGACGATCAATATCCAATAATCAAATATGAATTATCATTATCGAAAGCTAAATTATTCCATAGCTATTG
Source organism: Linyphia triangularis (assembly GCA_963978545.1). Classification (NCBI taxonomy): domain Eukaryota; kingdom Metazoa; phylum Arthropoda; class Arachnida; order Araneae; family Linyphiidae; genus Linyphia; species Linyphia triangularis. The sequence continues at coordinate 1,771,241 of OZ021727.1, read as the reverse complement.
CCTTTCTTTGTTGCATTGAGTATTTACTGCATCGGGATATGTTATAATCAACATCTGATATCAAATCTGTATGATGATCAATATCGAGAAATAAAATGGTCCGTGAAATGAAGCGCCTCTCTGTCGGGTTGAACGTTTCCTGGCTCATGAGGGTAATACTGTACCCTGTGTCAATATCTATTTGTAAAGGGATAATTTAAATCTTATGCGCATGCGCGATTTCGACGAAAACCTAAATGGTGGATTCCATGACCACTAATCAGTACGCAAAATTTGCACATCGTGAGTCAATTTGTTCGGGAGTTATGCTGACCACGTACACACAAAGACATATAGACAGTCGGACAAACATTTTTTTTTTTTTTTTTTTTTTTTTTTTTTTTTTTTTCTAATCAGGATGCTCCAAAACGTGGAGAAATGCAAAAAAAAAAAAAAAAAAAAAAAAATCGACCGAATGCTATGCTTTCATTATCCTATGCAAACGTATGGGTAATTGAAAATAATAAAGTAAATTATTTACAGAAATCGAATACATTTAGATTTTGTGCATGAATGAAATTAAAGTAACTTTTTAATGCGCATGTTAAAAATTAGCATTTTTAGTTACATTACCAAAGTATGATAAGGAAATCTTTCATTTCTCTTAAGAAGTAGAACTGCAAGAAATATACTGCAAACGAAAAAGTAAGAAGGTCAAATCGAATCAGCAAATATATATGTTACTCTCATTTTTAACATTAACCCTGAAGTGAATTAATGTATTACTTGCTTCCAATTTGCATTAATTTCATTTCAGTAATTCTGAAATGCGTAATAATATTTCGAAACGTAGGTTTCATCATTTCTCAACATTAACAATTTTAGTATCTTCATTTATGCTCTTACATCAGAGAAGATAAAAAAAAAAAAAAAATTACTCATTCTTATTTCATGTTCAAATAAGTTATTCTATCCAGTAAATAGTCTCGTATAATTGGATTTAAAGTCGTATTTGATTAATTTTGTTTAAGGATATTACTTTAGTTTAAGTAATTGCATCTATGAAAAATTAACTTCCAGAAAAAAAGGGAAAAATAAACTAGTTTTTAAGAAAAAAATACGTGCTATAAACTGCAATAAATATGACACGAATGGATGTGGAGTTATTCTAGAACAAACATTTTTTTTAACTGTACCGTAAAGCTCCGTTTTAGTTTCAAAATGTCAAGTTTACGTGACGTAATAAAGCTTAATCGTGACTAAATGTCATTAAGCATTATCAAAGTGCATTTACAAATCAGGTACATAAAATGTACATTTTATTATCAACCGCTAGTTGAAACGTTCTTCGAACATTAAAATATATATGTATCTTTTGATTCAACAGTCAATATGGTATGGTAATTGCGGATCAAATTCGTATGACGTAGAATTAGCTTTGAATTATTCAGAAATGTTTATCAAATTAATTTCGACTCAATTTAGAAAGTTACGAGCCACAATGATACAAACTGGTAATTTGTTATGTTTGAAAAAGACTCAAAATACAATACTTGGTGCTTCGAATTTACACGTGCGCTGAACCCGCATATTATTTCAAGTACTAAAACCACTGATCTCTAAAGGTCCGAGAGGAGGCGATCATCGTACATCATTCTGTAACATGAATTCATTATTCTGTATCATAAATATCAGAATGTAGAGAAATGTTAGCAGATAATTAATCCACTGGTCAGCCGAGACACAAATGGCCGAAACTAATAAAAAATCCAATGCCAAATATGATATAACGTGCCAAATAACGAACATCCATTTTTTTTTCTGGTAACCCACCCCTCTTTAATTTTCAACTAAGAAGATTGCAGACGATATTTATTCTCTGGCGGAAAAAAAATCCATCTTTTAAAAGTGAGCCAAATTCCAAGTAATGAATATTACGTCAATGAGGACGTAATATTTATTGTCAACTTGGCTCACTTTTAAAAGATGAAATATCTTGGCGCCAGGAAAAACTCCAATCGTCTGCGACCTGCTTAATTGAAAATTAAAGAGCGATGGGTTACCAGAAAAAAAAGAATGTTCATTATTTGACAATTTATGACATAAGTGGCAATCAGATTTGGTTCAACCCGTTCAAAGTCAATTTTTGAATCGTCCATTTTTGCCTCGGCAGACTATTGGACTCATCATCTACTAACTTTACTCTATATTGTATAAAAAATTCAGAATGATGTTCGATGAGTCTATAACTACAACTTCTGGACCACTAGCATATAAGCGGTTTCTGCTCTACAAACACTTGAAGCCAATTGACTACTTCACCCCCTCTATGCTGTGTAATGGGTTTCCTATGGCTACAAACACATTTTAACTAGTTTGAGGGAGAGTTGTTAATATAGATCTCTATGGTGATTGCTAAGCCTTTAAATAACGAAGAGAATACTTTTCAGAAGTTGTAGTTACAGATCAGTTAGTAAAACTCGTTCTGACAGAGTAAGCCAAAACTACCCAAACGTGTGACACTCTGTTTACGTATTTTATCGAATTCTAGTGTTCTAGTAGTTTTAATTATGTGAGGGAAACGAAGTGATGTACTTAAAAATCTAAATTTTATGCTTAAAAAAATGTTGACAATGGACCATTGATTAAAACTTAATTTTAACTTATTAATTAATTCGTTAATTAACTTTCTTCTGGACTGGTCTCTGAAAAAGAAAATATTCCCTTTCAAATTTCTTTTTTGAATAACATTGCTGCAATTATTTTGATTTTAAAAATATAATTTATTGAAAAGTTTTGTTTTTAATAAAGGGATCATGGATTGAAACAAGTTTTTATTTTCAAACGTGGAATTACGAGGCTTCTATTCTCTCTTCACATGGAACGATAAAGTTATGTTTTTGTAGTTTATCTATTATACAATGTCTCACAACTTTTAATTATAATCCTAAATAAACTATTTAGCTATAATTACTGTGCACTGCCAAACGAAAATGGAAGTAAAAGTAAAAGTAAAAAAAAAAAAAAACCTAATTATCCCTTTAAGTAAAAGTAAAATAAATCGAAACATCAGTATAATTTAGGGTTAAGATGATTTATGTGGATTTTTATTAATTACGTGAATTATACATAACAGAGGGTGTCCGAAAAAGAATGTCCCAGTTTCAATTATAACAGTTTAATTTAGACTATTTACAACAAATTGAAGGTAAACTAACCTAGTTTTTCTTATAAGTGTTCAGTGTATGTGCACCTTTAGTTACCCCTCTTTGGTTCACAAGTCCGGTGTAATGGAAGCCCCTTCAATTCTGTCTCAACTCTGTCAAATCATTTGTTAACTGCGGAACGTAGACACGATCTTTTATAAAGCCCCAAAGGAAAAAAATCGCATGGCGTTATGTCAGGTGAACGGTGGAGACCAAAGACAAAGAGCTCTGTCGCCTCGACCATTACGAACAATCCAACGGTCAGGGACTTAGAAGTTCAATCACTATCGTACAAAGAAACTCCAATGGGGAGAAAAGTGTTCGAGTTATTCTTTAATTGTGACCTTGAACCAACACTCTACAGCTCTTATAGTTGATTCTATTAAAATTTATACCTGGGCCATTCTTTTACGGACACTTTGTATATCCAAAACACACAATGAATCGACCTAAAAAGGTAAAACAAGAAAAATATGTGCTTGAAATAGTTGGAAACTCATCAGACTACTCAGGAAAGGAGTATGTGACGGGGAAAAAAAAAAAAAAAAAAAAAAAAAATGGGATATAACCCGAAAAAATAACAGTGGTCGCGAGTTATGATACAATATTATGTTCAGTACTAGACAACTAAAACTTTTTTTTTCTTTAATTACAAATAAAGCACATCCACAAACACACATCCATCAACGTTATCTAAGGATTGGTATCCAGTCCCTATCAAGGAAGATACCCTAAAAACAAGTATTAGGAAAAGGACACGATAAAAACCTCCGTAAGAAGTTGAACCCAAAGGTGGGAGTATGTCGCGAACAAAAACACACGGCTGTCTCGCGGACACGCGTAATCTCGGGGTAATGGATGGCGATTGTTTCTCGGGAAAGACCTTCGCCAGAAGACAACCTCTCATTGGCAGAAAAGAAGATGTGTGACGCAGAGAAACAATGAGGGAGAAGATAATCAATGAGGGTGTCGTCACTTCAAGTGATGAATGGTGATTATGATTAATCGGAGTTTCTTAATTCACTTCACTACTTCAACCCTGCGATGTATCACTTCGAGGGGGTTGTTTTTGGTGTTAAGTGCCGCTGTTGACCATCGTCTGGGGTGAGGTGTTCTGGTGATCAGAATGTGGACTGATGTAACAAATGCTATTAAAATATTTTGTATGAGTAAAATGTTTGTAATTGGATTTCATTAGAATATTCCTTAACCATTTACCTATTCAAAGACTTCATGCAATATTTTGCTTAACACATTGGGTTCCGAGATATTTTTTAAAAACATATTTTCCGATAGAAAAACGGTAATTCTTTTTTTTTTTTATGGTTCTTTTATTATTTTAATGGTAATTAAGTTATTAATTTTTAAGGACATTCAAGAATATGGATTTTGAGAGTTTACCTGGTGTCACTGAAAAAAAAAAAAAAAAAAAAAAACTTTCTCTATCAAATTTCGCTTTTGAACTTCTGTTATTGCTCTAATGTAGTTTACCTACATTAGAGCAATAACAGAAGAACATTGACTTATTCGTACATAGGAATATTTTTTTTTTTCGTATTTTAAATCAGAATAGAAATCTTAAACATTTCTATTCTTTTTTCCTTCAACAATTGTAAGGTTATATTTAATAGGAATAAGTTTCATAAGTTGCAATTATACATTAATTCTAGAAAACACAAAATATACTGAGTTTATTTCGTTCTTGGAAAAAAAAATTCCATAAATAATTTGTATATATTAGGATGAAATTAAGGCAGACGAAAAATAATCATTCTATACGAAAAATTTTAAGCGAAGCAAATAAAACTGCACATTTACATTATAGTGGACTTCAGATTAAGTATTTAATTTTTGAATAATTATAAATATTTAACTATTTTTGAATTGGTTTTGAAAATCTTGCATTTTCAACAGAAAATTGAAGAATAGCATGATATAGTTAAAAAATATTCTAATTTAATAATCAAAGTTCCGTAAGAACAACCTTTTTTTTAGTATTTTCTAGCACAGAAAACTTTTACTTTATAATTATTTACCTGTCAAACATAAATTATGTTTTTTTTTTTTTTTTTTTTACTATTAAAAAAACTAAATTTTAGGCTTAGAAATATCCTTTTTTATATGATATAATTTTTTAGAGCCCAATTATTATTAAATATAGTAATTATGGTTTAAAATCTATTTTCGAAGCTTGCACCAAACTTTAAATATATTATAAACGGTATTTTCATGCATAGAATGTTACACATGGGTTTTTTATATTTAGATATCTTACACTAAGTATGTTATAAAGTAGTGCTACCAGAATTGAAATAAAATGTAGCAACATGAAGAAATGCAACTGCATCCAAATCCTCAGTTAACTGTTACTAGCAATCCTAGATAATATCTTTAAGAAGAGCATTGCATTTCATGGTATTTTCTTCTTGGTAACGAGCATTAAAAAATCACCCCTTTTTCACCACAATAATACCATGTGATTTACATTAAGTGACGTCATCGAGTTCCCCCCCCCTTTTTTCTTTTTCCCCCATTTTATTCCGCAATAGAAAAAATTGCAATGGCACTTGCATTGAAAAACTTCGTAGAAAGGCATCATTCTCCAGTCATTTTGAAATTATTTTTTCTGTTGAATTTTTTTTCCTCATAAGAACCTCTTGGATTCTTCGAAACTTTAGAAGATGGCATTTATAGCAAGGTTTCACATGCGACCTCTTATTCTAGTTCATTGATGAGATCCATCGAACTTAACATTTTTTTTAAATCGGTCGATTTTTTTTTTTTTCAATGAAAATGCAATCATTTGGTTGAGATTTTTTTCTTTTTTTTTAACTTCTGTTAATTTAGTTTTATTCGAAAGTTCGTGATCGGAGGAAATGATACCTAATTACTATTATTAAAATTTCGGGATTTTTTTTCTACTGCGGAGATTGCTTTAAACTTCCGTTCGATTTTATTAGATAAAAATCTACGAAGGAAGGCTATGGGGAATATTGAATAGAAGGAGCAATTCACAATTGATTATCTCATCTTTATTTAAAGAAATACTTCAGCAGATAAGATATTTTATATGAATACGTTCAAAGAATACATGATTGAAACGATTTTAATTATCAAATGAATTAATTTGATGATTCGGTCTCATATAGTGTTACTTTTTGATATTTTATGCGGTATGTTTACTTGAAAATAAACTTAATTGTAAAAAAAAAAATGTGCATAGTGAAATAAATTAAATTTAAAAGAAAATGCGTAACCTTTACACAAAAAATTGTAGATAAAACGGATATACAATACATATTATTAATTTTTTTAATGTTTTTGTATGTGGTTATTCACTAAGCATTGATTTAAAAATAAAAAGTTTGAGTTTTACTCTGATACGATATTATTGCAAAGAATAATACACAGCTTCTACAACATGGATTACATTTTTCCAAAAAAGTTTTTAGTATTATAGTTTATGTTATATTTTTCTCGGAGAAAAAAAAAGTTTAATTTTTATCTATTTCTGGAAAACTTTAGAAGTTCATCCTCGTTTAAGAAACTCGGTAACTTCTCATCACTGGAAAATAAATTTAAAAAAAAAATCTCTTTTCCTGAATTTCTGCTTTATATTCAACTTACAAACTTTCTCTACTGTAAAATTTATTTGATGGTATTGTATGATATATACAATACCATCATATCCATCACTTTACTATTTACACTAATTTTTCTCAGTTCTCGTTCTATGGAATTAGATAATATTATATTTGATTATTTATTAAAAAATATTCTGGTTTAGAATGTTGAAGAATAAAAAGGGAGATATAGAATTTGAATTCCAATGTATTTCAATAAAAATAAAAATTTACAAATTTCTACCACTAAGTGAATTTTTTTTAGGAAAAGTTTATCTTTTAACCAAAAATACTTTCACACATGTACAAATGGAAATGTATTTATAAAATCATTTTATGAGTACCGATTCTTTGAATAAAATCTTTGTAAAACGTTGCGATAATGATCCAGTTTCTACATTCACTTCACATTCTTTACTCGACAATATTTTTGTACCACTAATTCGTGATGTGATATTAAAACTATATTTTTTTGTGGATTGATAATTTTTTTTTTTTTGAGTGGGGGGGGGAGGGGTGGAGATGGGGAGAAGGGATTGTATGTGCTACAAAAGCTGACAGCAAAGCAATTACTCATGTATTGTTTTATTTAAGTGATAATATTTACTAATTCTTAATAACCATTTTGGAAATATTCAGCTGAAAAAACATTGCCATGATTAAAATTTTTAGATTTACAGATTTGTGCGTCAAATAACGCTTGTATTAGGAAATTTAGTTCCAACATCATACAAGAGAGCGAGAGGTTGAAGATATCAATACAATAGGAATCTTTCATTCATTTTCCTGAAAATTGTTATTTTTTTTTTTTTTTTTTATTATGGCTTGTTCTTTCATCTGAAGGAGTGTTAATTTGTTAAAACTAGAAATCATTTAAATAACTTTTTATCTTCGAAACATTCTGAGAATAAAATTTAGAATCGATGCAAAAAAAAAAAAAAAAAAAGCTCAAGAGAACGCGGCATTTTTGGTCAATATTGGTTTTATTTCAAAGATCAATAAACAAACTTCAAAAAACCCTATTACCAATGTTCACAACCGTGAAAATATTCTAAATGCATTTCGTAAGGTTATTAAAAAAAAAAGAAAACAAAAAAAGAAGCCCCAGTTATCGATTTTTCTCACGTCTTTTAGCGTTGAATATTAAAAGCGAACCATTATACCCTCTGCTTATTATTTAAAAATAGAAAAATTAATAACTTAAAAAAAAATTTAAAAAATAGCGAGCGCTGAGTGCACGTCGATTGATTTTTTCTGGCCGAGATATTTATCATTTTTTTTTTTTTTTTTTTTTGCTTTCTTTGTTCATTTCCTTTAGTTTCTAAAAGGTAACATAATGCAACGGAGTGTCTCGGGCTTATCGCATCGGAGATCTATTTTCATTTCCAAGGCCTTTTGGTGAAAAGCTGTCGGAAACAGGTCTTTTGATGGAAAAGATCTTTATGTGGAGGAATAAAAGGGAGATGAGGGGAACGCCTTCGAAGGTAAAAGAGAAGCGGAGGGGCGTAGCGCGCGAAATTGATGGCTTACTTACCACCTTCCACAGCTACAAAAGGGGGGAAATCAAACTCAGATTGAAACTTATTGATGGAATAACGCGGCCTTTCTGGGTTTAATGAATCCACACGAAAAAAAAAATGAGCTGCAAATTCTGAAAACCTTATTCTTTTGTGCTTTAAATAAAAATTATTCTGGGAAAAGTTTAAAATAACAAATGTTGACAGTGTCAGTTTGGTATATGATATGGATGTTACGGTACTGATTCTTTGGTGCATATCGATTGCATAGGTAAGTAAGCACCTTAATTTTTTTTTTTATCGATTGCATAGGTAAGGTAGCATTTCAAACTTTTTCCGGAAATGCCCTTTTATGATAATTTAAAAGAGATTGTGTTTCATCTCTATATATATAAGGCAAAGCCCTCACTCACTCACTCATCACTAATTCTTCCACTTCCCACATAGTCACAACTCTGAAAATCGGCACAAATATCAACAATGGTAAAAATAGAAAAAGTAAGCTATTCCGTTCTCGATTAACCCACTTTAAGGGGTCGAAAAGGGGTTAAACGTTCCAAACGAGGGATATCCGAATGTTCCTCTTACAATGTAGTCATATTTCTGATATTTGGTGCAAATGTTAAAAGGGCAAATGTTAAAAAAATAAGTCATTCCAATATCGATTAACGAATTTTTAAGGGATGAAAAGTCGATGCAATATTGAAACTATACGAGGATTAACTTAATGTCTCAATTCCAATACAGCTACTACTTTGAAATTAGAGCAAACATAAACACAATAAACTATTCCAATTTACTATTCACAATTATAAATTTCGTTTAAAATGTCAACAAAGGAAAGTTCCTATTTTGATAAATCAATTTGTCGGGATCGAAATGGGAGCAAACGTCTGAAGTGTAGAATACATGAATGTCTTTTGATCACTAAAATGCTCATGGTAAAATTTCGTAGCGCAGCACGAAGCTAGTCGTGTATAAAAAAAAGTTCATAATGTCAAATTTATATATTTTTGAAGTTTGAGCGATTGCTCGAGGAATTAAAGTACGTAAAACCATGTTCAATAAGGATTGAATGAATTTATTTCTCTGTATATTGTACCATTACCCAAAACATGGTACAACATGTAACGATTCAAATATATGTGGTTTTAATACTGAGGACTTGATTGAGGAATATATGAAGCGAGCAACCATAATGAAAATTGAAAAAAGTTTCTCACGTATACTCAAACAAATACTCAATACTCAAAACATGACACAAATACTGACATGAACATGAACAAATACTCAAAACATGACACAATGTAGAAACAAATGAAATCTATATGGTTCTAAATATTGAGGGATTGATTGAGGAAAAATAGAGCGTTCTACCATGTACATAAAATTGAATGCAATTTCTCTTCAACTTAAAACATGAACGTATGAGCAATTACTCGAAACATGTTACAACACGAAAACTATATCTAAGTGATTTTAAGTATTGAGCGTTGACAGTATTATTCTAGAATGGGCAGCCATGTGTGTAAAATTGAATACAATTTCTCCTTCATCTTGAACAAGTAAATTATGGAGAATTCAATTTTAAACTCTCCACAAGTGTGTTTTATTGCACTGGATAAAAGTTAACGTTTCGTAACTGCAAAAATTCACCTTTTACTAGAAATATTTGTTTCGCATGTTTCCAAACCAATAGGCGATAAGATTTGATTAATAATTGCAGGACATCTCAATTGCTTCGTCAAACATCAAGTACCTGTTAATATCGATTGAGCAAAGAACATATTATATTTTCTGGTATAAAAACTGCAGTTCTTCTACTGCCACTAAACTGACCCTAAATAAATAGAGATGGTCACAATCAACACTCTGCTATTCATAATGTGAATTGATTTTCCTTTTTAAGGGGATTTGTTTTCTGGTACAAAATATTTCTTTTAAAAATAAATAATCAACATTTTTTTTAAAACGTTAAACTCAGATTATTATATGGTATAAGACAAATATAAAGTAAAAATGTCAGGAAGCTAGTAGCTATTTTTTTCAAAAGGGTACGTAGAAGTTTGAAAAGTGACAGTTTGAGATAAATGCAATTTTATGCGAAATGGTGGCGTGACAAACGCCTGTTTACATTGTTTAAAACTAACTTTTCTCTTGAACTAGAAGGAGTGCAGGTTAAAATTATATCCTTAAAGAAGCAGAGTTGTTTGAAATTTAAAGATATGCAAAAATCACGAAATTGATAAACGAATTTTGAAATTTCAAGCCTACTTAAACCCCCTTAGTATTTTTGTCACACTAAAAAGTGTACTTACAAACTGCAAGTTGCAAAGTGAAAACCACCAATAATAACGCTTTAAATTGATCCTTCACAAAAAAATAAATATGAATTATGCATTCCGCCCAAAAAAGGAAAAAGGTTAATCGCCTCAGTCGTCACATCACACGGCAATTCCACTCGTGTTTATTCTGTACTCGACTAGAAATTCGCAAGTTAGAAAAAAAAGAAAGAGTTTTCACGCCGGAGTTCATTTTGTCGCCCTTTCCACTGTTAAAAGCGCACTTTCTGAGACGTGCCCCGAATTTCTGTGAATAAATTAGACGATTGCGTGTGAAAGAAACGAAAGCATATTTACAGGAAAAAGTAATTCATTAAGCTGTTGGCGGGGATAATTCATCTGTTCAGTTTTTTTTTCATCAAGAATTTTTTTTTTATGTTATTGCTACATTTTTTATTGGAATGTTTTTGTTGACACATGAGTGCCAACGTTTTTGGTATTTAATTAGCCCGGGATATTTCTTTCGTTGTAAAAAAAAAATAAAAAACGCGTCACTTAATTAAATAACTGTGTGCAAACACCTCTTTATTTGTTGATGCAATGCGGAGAGCTCAAATTCGAAGCAGCCTGTTGCTTAATGAAAAAATTATATTTTATATGTTTTTTTCGGATCGGATTGTTTCAAAATTATTTAAAAAACACATTATTTTAATGCATACAACTTTTTTAAAAAGGAAATATTTTTAAACACTAACCTATCAGATTTGTTGCATTTTATGTACTTTTTATATATTATGGGGCAAAAAAGGTAATCTTAATTAAACATTTAGAAGATAAAATATATATATAAATATATATATATATATATATATATATATATATATATATATATATATATATATATATATATATATATATATATATATATATATATATATATATATATATAACTCGGAAATCTTATTGTATTACAGCCAACATCATAATAGGCAGTAATTATGATCTGTCAAGCGATTCTCAGATATATTCCATATACAATTGACGTATTTCATGTTCAACGTGTGTGTTGCAATATAATTTATCAGATGAATTCGATTGATAATGTTGGGAAATTTTCCTCTAGGAAATAATGACGCAGTTTTTACTAAATAAAAAATGTAATTTGTTCTTCATTCGAAGACTCCCAAAACTTCTCCAAACAACAGAACAATTGCTATCAAGCTAAAAAAAAAAAAAAAAAAAAAAAAATTAACACAGCAATAATTCTGGCACCGCTAAAGTAAACAAAACATCTGTTGCTTTTAGAACAGCAAACGATACTCAACTGAACTCGCGGATTCAATTGATTTCAATTTTTGCCTCTATAAATAGTCTCGCAGAAAAAAATTCTAGCAATATCCAGTTAACCAATCACGTAATTGAAAATCCACGAAATTTATCGATGGATTTCGATGTTTCTATCTTTTTCTATCCTGTATTATCGCTGTTAACAAATAGAATAAAATAGAACCTTAAAAGTAATTCGTCACTATTTAACTGTTTATAAAATCAATACAATTAATAATTATAGGCATCTGAAATCTTAACTTTCTCCGAAATCATTTACATTTGTATGCATATTTAGGAAAATTTCAATTGAAAAGTTTAAAATCAAATGAAAATTTTACCATACTGACAAATGATGCTTTCAAATGGATTATTTCTAGAAAAATGAATGTTTAAATGTCATATATATATATATATATATATATATATATATATATATATATATATATATATATATATATATATATATATATATATATATATATATATATATATATATATATATATATATAATTTTAAAACATTTACTTTGAAGATATAACTATTTAAAAGTAAAAATCATAGGTAGAAATATTATTTTAAAGTCCAACCTGTATATATATATAAGGTGATTAAAATTATTCACCTTTCAGAAAGCTACAAAAATTAACACTGATAAGAATGACCTGAAATTTGACCTTAATAACCTGACATGAATTTATACGCCGGAGAAAGAGGAAATAACATAATAAAAACTATCTCCAGTCTTTTTTTTTACTCTTCCTTCTTCATGTATATTCAAGTCGAACTTTACATAATTCTGACAAGCAGCAGTTCTTTTTTCACTTTTGAAAGATGAACTTTAGTCATAATCACCCAATACATTAAATCATTCCATTTACATACAGGGTGGCCATAAATAAACTTTGCTGGTATATGGACCTCTAACGGTCGTTCCGCACTCCAGAGCATTTGGCTTCAGGAAAAAATGGGTATTAATAACTATATTTGAAATCTCATTTCGATCTGTTAAACGGATTCAATATTTCAAGATTCCTCTTCATTGGTGTCAATTGTCAACTATCTCATTTATTTTGTTCCACCGCATTTATTCATCGAATTTAAATTACTACTCGATAAATTCAACATTTCCAACACTCCCTCATATTCACAGCATCGAGAAATTCGCTCCCTCGCATTTGAATTTCCACCTCCCAACACCTCGAAGATCTCTTAACTACAATTCTCGCACAAAAGCCTCCTTGACAAGAGAAGAATATTATTCGTGTTTCTGCAGATCCCTTTCCTCATAAAACGTAAAATCCACCCCTTTCTCGACTTTTCATTAAACATCCGGGCTCTTTCAATGCTACAATGCAGCCCCCCCCCCCCCATTCATCTTATGCATAAACTGAAAACAGTGCTCAGTGTAGCGAATTGCTCTTGGAACAGGAGACAGATGAGTGAATATTCAGAAAGGGATCAGCGTCTTTTGTGAATTTTAACTGTTAGAATTCACACCCTTGGCGGCAAATGTTTCTTCCTGTGACTGACATCGTATAGCTGAATACTCTTTGTTTGATTTTCAAAGGCTGACATACATTCTCGTGTGGCTGAAAGTTTTCCATCTGTTAGATATTATCTTCAGTTTTCAAATATTTGTCTAATTAGCTTCACATACATCAACTAAGTATATGTTTGGTTTCTCCTGAATCTGTAATGAGTAACATATACTGATAGGCATCATACAGTTATGTAACTACAGCCTTCATAAATAATTCCCTAACTTTGAAATGGCATAACTGTGAAATATGTTAACTTTTACAGAGAGTAATATGTATCGATGGTGTTATTTTACTGCACATAGCGTAAGCAACAATGGACCAAATGCAACAAGCCAGAAGAGGCAGCATTAGAGCGAAAAATGGTGGTGATATGTTGGGAAAAGAATAGTTTAAAAATTAGGAAAAGTTTACGAATAAATATTACTTCCATTATCACGAAAATGTAGAGGGATTTTTACGCTAAAAAAAAAGTCATCTAAGGTGTTGATGTCCAATAGTCCTTCAATCTACTTGTGTTGTACCATCAAGCGATAAATAAATTCATTTCCATTTTCACTTTTTAAATATATAGTCAACTGATTCACCACCCTACCCCTTCTTTTTCAGAGTTAGTCTCGAATTAAATCCCAAAACATGCTGATTTGGATGGACCGCCCTTCCCCCCCCCCCCTTCACTACTGGTATAGAGGTACTAAGCTAGATCTTCAGCGGCCTCTAGCGGCCATCTTAAATTTCTTACATTCTCTCAAGGCAAGACACTCTTTGCCCCAAGTGCCACCAACATCAGGCCTCAGCTGAACACATCCCGGACTGTTCGGGTCTCCTATGGGGAAATTTATTCTTCCACCCTTCTCGCCATAGACTTTTTTGTATGTCAACGGATTCCTTGACCTGGTCTAACTCCGTCAGACTGGGTTGGAGATTAGAAACAACGACAACATAGAACTTGCCAGAAAACGTATCTGGGTTAAAAGGGTTAAGTATCATCTTTTGTGGGTACTTACTTATCATACAGTCGACAGATATGACGAACTTTTGGAGGCTAACTACGAGTTCTCTATGTGATTAGTTGGCTGCTTTATCTTTTTGATTTAATTTATGTAGAGGGATTATTAAGAAAGTTTTTAAAAAAAAGGAGATTTTTCTGAGAAAGTTCTATTTACTAGAACACAATCCATGACATACTTATGCCTTCATTACGAATGGTGATAATATAAAATTATTTTAAATAGTTTATACAGATTTTTAAAAAAACTTGGCAAAGGAAAAAAAAATAACAATTGGCGATCATTTTGTAATCGATAAAATATGGCCAATAACCGATTTTATAGGCTATATAATATGGCCAATTATCGATTTTATACTACTAAGTATCTTTTTTTTTTTTTTTTTTAAAGTCTTTTTTGATTTTAGAGGCTTTGAGGCGTGTGGTGAGTTTCTTCTCTATTTATATATGCTAATTGAAATTTGTATTCTAAGTTAACAAATATTAAAAGGTCATGTGGACATCACAGACCCTAATTCATTATATCAAAGTTGGACTGCACGAAATCTATCTTAAAGTTTGAAGAAGGTAAAGGAATCAATGAAAAGAATTCCAATATTTAATTTCGTTTGTAAGGCAATCCCACTCACGGACTTAAAGAAGAAGATATTATCAAACATGATCTGGATAATTGCGGCTAAATCTCATACAATTTAGAGCCAAAGATCACAATTTAGATGGCGACGCAATAAAGCAACAAAGCATTTAACATATCCAGCCGCTGTTATACACTCTCAACTGCTTTCAGAAATATTAAGAGCAATTAAGGTGTAAAGCTTGACAGACTTTAAATGCTTCCTTCTGAATGTTCCATTTTCGAATGAATCCCAGAACGCGCGTTCGTTGGTGCACAGCGACAAATTGCATTATTCACATTGTTGCAGATGATTGTGCTGTGGTTATCTTTTCTGAGGTTTAAAGGCAGCGACGGAATAAGCTATTCCGCTTCGGCTGAAGTTTGTTGAGACGGCGTATGAAACATTTAAGCCAGAATGAAATGAACTTTTACGGTGGGTGGGCGCTTTCTACGCAGCAGAGGGCTGGACATTTAACACACAAATGAGTTATTCTGATTTGTAAGCAGATGTGTACGACTTGAATGTTTTAATTAATGGTTGGATGAAGGTATCCAACATTTCAGGTTATACGGGGTGTCCATAGTTAAAGTTCTTTAGAGCACTTTTTAATGCGCAGAAATCAATAGATCATCATTTAAAGTGTAAAATGTCACTCAAACAATGATCTTTAAAAATAATGTTAAATAATATATATAACATAAAAACAGATTTTTTTTTCTTTTTTCAAATAAATCCTATATATGCATTGACAATATTTATTAATTGACAATATTTATTAATTGACAATATTATTCATTAACAAAGAGAGTTTCTTTTGCCAGCTTGTGTTTGGTGTTTTTATCTAATTTTAAATATTAGAAACATCTCTATCAGCAAAATATACATTACATTATTTTTCAAAATTTATTCATTAAAAATTAATGTGAATTTATGCATTCACATCTAAATACTTTTTATTTTTTCTGATTAAAACAATTTTATTATTTATTTTTTTGTTAAAAAAATTTGACAGCAGGAAATAGTGTTTTTCAATGATCGGTAAAATGCTAATTCCTCGCAATTGGATGACGGCATGAAGGTTAATTAGGCCTTAACATACTTGACCACCATAGACATACACAGCCAAACACCCACACACACAACATTGAAGTTAATGTAAAGGATTTAGAAATAGTTCATTATTTCACAAATAACGTTTTTAAGAAAGTAATTATTTTATAGATAATAGGACTGTTTTCTCTTTGGTCTAAAACTACATTCACATTTTAATGTTATATTAATATTGTCAAAGATAAAAATATTACAACTGATTTTAAATATATCTTGAAACCTACTCCTTCAAGACTTCTGTAGTAGCACTTTTAATATTTCAAAATATATACCAATATAAATTCGTTACATATATATTTATATATTATTTGATTTTCCGCGACATAGATATAGAGGTAAAGGTACTCATAATATGAAAGTAGAAATACTGTTTAGAGTTTTATAGATACAAATAACTTTTGCAATAGCATTGGATTCTTTGTATTTACTTACGTATGGAGAATGTATATTATTTTTCTTTATATAAATAAATAATGTAGAATGCCCTTTCAGGATATATTGCATGAATTTGATATGAAAGCAATATATGTAAGTCTAACTTTCTCGGAGCTATGTAACGTGCTTCGAAATAGAACAAAAATATTTCAGTTCGGAGATTTCAAATGTAAATAAATGCATAGAAAACACTCTTTGAAGTATTAAAAGATAATTCATTAAATTAAAAAAAAAATAATAATAATAATTCAATAAGCAGCATTAACATCTAAAAATCAAATTCAAAAATATTTTTATTTTGATATCTATAGTTTTATTTTGATAGCTATGATTCCATGCGTACTTATTTATTTAGCTAAATTTAAATATAAGTAAATATTATTATTGGTTAAATTTTAATTGTTTCTCAGTTCATGCAAAAAAAGTTAAATAAAAATGAAATAAAAAAAAATTTAATAATTTTAGAGCGGCGTAAAAATAAGCTAACTGGACTTTTAAAAAATTTAAAGTTTTTAGTCCATAATTTATTGTTAATGCATCCATAATGACTAGTGCATGAAATGCATATCTCAGTCTAATGGAAATTATTTTATTACTTGATAAAATAAAAATCATGTATTTATCAACAATCTGTTTCAAAATGCCTAGAGGAGATACAATCTTTTCAAAATTACGTTGATTTTTTATATGGATCAAAAACATAGAATAATTAATTCGTTCAATATGAATTTGAAAAGCAGAAAAAATATATGCATACCTGTTAGTAACAGTTTCTAAGTCCAATTTAATCTAATACAAAAGTACAGAAAAACCTCTTGTTCATCGAAATGGCTGTCACACTTATTTCTCACACTCACTTCATATATGATCAGTTTATGTATACCCAATACAATTATACAGTATTTTTAGAAAGCAACATCGACTAATATTTTTTGTAAATTAATTTTTGGTCACCATTTTCGATGTGTGATGTTTAATGCTGATACGTTCCTTGTTACATGCTTGCAGAATGTGTAGTTATGTCTGATAATTTTGACTTCTGACTGATGAAGCATGTGTATAAACTTTAAAATTACCTTATTTTTTCGCAAATCTAAACTTACTAAAGTTTTTAACTTGGTTAAACTTATTGTAGTAGTTAAATATTTAATTTCTTTTACCTTAAACTGAGAAACAATTAAAATGTAAGCAATAATAATATTTATTTATATATAAATTTTGCTAAATTGCTAAATAAATAGTACCCATGGGATTATCTAAATAAAAATATTTTTTGATTTGTTTTTTAGATGCTCATGCTGCTTATTGAAAAAGAAAAATGTTTTAATTTCTTTGAAGATTTTTCATTTTTTTTTTTTTAATCAAGAATTATTTTTTAATATTTAAAAGAATCCTTTCTATGGTATGTATCATCTTCTTTGCAATGAACAACATAACTGCGAAACAGTTCGAGAGAAAAAGAAAAGACAGGTATGTTGGATGGACAGGAAAAGAATTTTGAATACACGGTTTTCAAAATTGATTGACGGGAGTAAATTTGGTTGCATATGGTGTACTGATGAGGACATTTTCATTTGGAAGGATGTGTCAAAAAATAAAACTTGGGGATATGAGGCACTATCTGAGTGTCATAAGTGACCATTATTATTGCAACTATTTAGTAAAGCGATCGTAAGGTTTTTTTCCTGAGGGAAACTATAAATTCATTGTAGCCGTATACAAATTTCACAAGTATTTTGTTACCGCATTTCATTATTGTAATTAATTGTTCACTATTTAATTAAGTGAAACATAAATTCTCCGCCTGTCTACCCAACATCCCACTTGTCTCTTTTTTCTGCCCTCACTATTTGACAGAGATTTCAAAATTAGGAAGTTATTCCCGAAAGACAGCTGTACAAGAGCGCAAGTGCCTCCATTTGCACAATCTAATTCAACGCAATTTCTCCCCGATCCCCCGTCTTCGTCCCCCCCCCCCCCAGAAACCACAGTTATCTCGTGCTGTCCACACCTGTCCTCTCTTCCGGATCAATCCCACCCTCATTTCAAGGAAGAGGACTCTTCGCACGAAGGAGTACGATTAGGCTTCTTCCTCCTCCTCCCCCTTCTGGAAGGAACGCAATACATGGTTTTCTCCAAACATAATATGGGCTTCCTATTGAAGAGGGAGAGTGCGTCCACTGAGGGCGGGCTTTAACAGAGTGAATCCGACACCATCATAATCGAAAAGGAAGTTTTTAGTTTTCTTGATTGCATACCCACCCAATGGCATTTACCGTTGGGAAAACATCATGTTAGTTTGAATCAACTTTAATGCTTACTTTTTGTAAGAATCCTATATATTCATTGCCAACTTTTAGGTGAAATTTCATTTTGCTCCTTCTCTTCTCATAAGCATGCATAGTCTGTCCGATAAATAAGCGAAGTGATTTTTTTTTTTTAATTTATTTTCCAAAATGTACAGGTAGATCAATATTATCCCTTTCAAAATACTCCCCCATTCGTAGCAATGCACTTGTCCCACCTCCATTTCCATTGTTCTAAACATTCATGGAAGTCTTCAAAAGTTAAGCTCTTCAGCTGCTTTGTCGATTCACGTTTTAATGTCCCAGAGTCCCCCCTCCCCATTTCGTATGACCTTTTTACATTTAGGGAACAAAAAGAAGTCGCAGGGGGCTAAATCTGATGAATAGTGAGGGTGATCAAACACAGTGATCGCATTACGGGTCAGACACTGGCGGACAATCAGTGTTAAATGTGAAAGCGCATTGTCATGATGCAGAACCCGTCTATCATCATCACACAAATGTGGTCGCACTCGACGCACACGACCACTCAAGCGCTTGAGGACCTCCACGTAGAATGTAGCATTCACTGTTTGTCCTTAAGAAAAAAATTCGTGTTAGACAACAGCATAAAAGTAAAAAAAAAAAAAGAGTACGATTTTTATTTTTTAGCTGTTTTCGATATTTTATCGTTCGCGGTTCAACTTTTGCTTTCCATTCCTAACAACTCTTAACACTTCATGAATTTCCCAAGAATTTTTTAAAAGTTCCACCCGAAATTTGTTGTTATCGTGATGCTCCATCAGAACGACAGACCATAAAACACACGCCACCAAAAAAAAATCAAGATTTAAGTGGTACACTTGCCACGACTGTTTGGCGATTACTGACGCTTCTCAGTGGATAAAGTAGCCAGTGCTCTCGCGCGAATGTCAAGTCATGGCCACTAGAGCAACGCAGTTCACGAATTTATAGGACAGATCACGTATATAGATTCACATAGATCCACTATTTTTTTTTTTAACTAATTTAAGCAATTTTGAGATGCTTATATGAGAGGTCAGGTTTTTATAGTGTTGTTTGAACTCTTTTTTTTTTTTTTTCCATAAAACTTGGAACTAACTTAAGCAATTTTAAATTGATGTCGAGTTTTCAGAGTGTTTGACTACTACAAAGAAAACACTAATTTCGTACTATTAACTAACATTTTTTGTTGTTTGCCTTCAAAACTTGATTATATTTTAAGCGGTCGTTCACGCGTTGTCTTCGTCTACATCTTCCAAGTTTCTGCTTGATTGGATGGCGGCAACTGGAAAATTTGGATTTCTGAAGAATTTGCTGCCCATCCGCCACAAACATGAAAAATTGAACTAAAAAAAAAAATTATAAATACTCATTTTAAAATTTATGACGTTTAAATAGTATTATACTGCTTCTTTTGGTCTATCAAAGGTTTATAAATTCAGTTAATAAGTAAAAAATTTTATTAGCGATTAAGACAAATCTTTTAATTTTCTGAGCATTGCTCATATTTATACAATTTTAAGTAAATTCTTAAAAAAAAAAAAAAAAGGTCTAAAATAAATGATTGAAGACATTCATCTGCAAACTACGCAGCCCGCGGGTTGTAAACGGCCTACGACAAAGTTTTCTGTGGCCCATCATAAAAAAAAGAAGAAAAGAAAAAATCAAGCGTCATAGTTTTATATAAGTTTAATTTGTCCACAACAGTGTGTGTTTACTTTGTAGAACAGAGATCTCCAATACGAGGCCTGAAGAAACAACATGAAGAAATTTTCAGTAAGATGGTTTTCACTAAAAATAAATACAGGTATAACCTATCCGAAACTCATTTGGATGATTTATTGGCTGCAATAAATACTAAAACAGACGGAGACTCTCTTATGAAATAAATTGAATGATTTTGACTGCCACCGTCCCACTATTGATAAAGACTAAAACGGGGAATTTGGTTGATTGTTTTCAGATTATCTGGCACCGTCAGCAACAACGAGGGCTATAATGCGCCGAAACATTCGTCATTAGACAAGCCAACATACATTTACAAACACCCATGCCTAACACGCGACTCGAACCCGCAATCTCGTGGTCTAGAAGCTAGCACGCTGACCACTATACCGTTTGGTCGGCGCTTGGAATTTGGAAGTATGGTTAAAATATATTTCTTAAAAGTTAGGCAAAGTCACGTTATCAATTTGGAACAAAAGATTTATTTCTCTTTTAGACTTGAATTCACATAACGATAAAAAGTATTATTTTTTAATCCTTTGAAAAAAAAAAAAAATACATCAATTATAATTTTATTAAGATAAAAAAAAGTATTTATTTCAGTTTTCAGAAATACTTTATATTGTTAAATCGATAGTAATAAAAGATACATATATTGCCGAATAAGGTATAAATCTACGGCCCGCAAAACATTCCAACATAAGTCACACGGCAAGACTACTGCAAAAAGGGTGATAGGAGAAAAAATGCTTAAAGAAACCACAGAAAGGTGGAAACAAACCACCGATCAAAAACATGCGAGGCTTATGATCCAAGAACCTTCCATGAAACTATCATCTCAGATCCTGCGTCTTAGCAGGGATAAGATGAGAGCGATAGTTGGATTTCTTACAGGGGCCACTATTACCTAAGAAAACACCTTCATAGAATGGGAATCTTTAAAGAAGAACCTTTATGTAGGAAGTGCAATATGGTGGAGGAAACCGCCCACCATATACTCTTTGAATGTGAAGCTCTTCTTTACATTAGTCACTCAAGCCTTGGAACAGAACTTGATACAATCCACGAGGAACCTGTCAAAAGCCTTCTGACCTTTCTTAAGGGTGCTTGCACAGTGGAGCCGGGATGGGTGCTTACTCGCATACAGGACGGTTTACCTGGAAGGTTACCAGGCAGGTTATACTCGCATAGACCCTGGATCACTCCTATGTAAACCACGTGATTTTCTTAGCAACCACGCGTAGCAACGATCTCCGAAGAAAACAAAAGCGCCAAGTTTCGAATAAAGAATAGAATCGGAAATTAAATAAAGAATTTTGCTATGAAATTGGTTTTTAGATACAGTGAAAAGTGTATATTCACAAATTTTAGGTCATGGAACTTTTATTACAGAATGTAGTTGAGCATTTTGTTTGGCTAATATAGAAAAAAGGGTAGATTTGTTGTCGATACGGTTGCACTATATCAAGTTTTGGTGAGTGCCACTGTCACTAAAAGGCCCCTTTTGCACACACGTCTTTGAACCGTTTTGAAATATGAATAAACCAACTTGCAGGGAAGCAATTGTGCTGAAATTTGAGAAATACATTTTTGTAGATAAAGATTGCATTCCATCAAATTTTGGGGGCTACCACTGTCAATAACAGGCCGCTTTTACACACGATTTAATTGGGGCTTGTGTTAGTAATAAACTTACTTCACGTCATCCAATCGAACTGAAACTTGGATGGTAGACTCGTTGTCTATGATAATTTTTTTTCTTATTAAGTTTTGGGACTGTCACATAAATGCCGCTTTTACGCACTTTTTATTGCATTTCTTCAGACCTGTAAGCTTTTACTCACGTTCTATTATCCAGATACTAACCCTAATAGCACACATCCTCCCAGGGAGGTCCTTGGGAAGTCATTCGTAATCCCGGGGATGACTGGGGACTTCCTAGGGACCTCCCTGAGAGGATGTGTGCTATTAGGGAAGCTATATTCAAACATGTTCAATTTGGCGATTTTTAATGAAGGAAACCTTTCCCTATTAAATTTGACGAGCAAGATCTTCGCACAGCAAAATTCTTGGCAAATAGACTTGTTCTATATATGATGCATTCAATCAAGTTTTGGTGTAAAAAAAATAAAAAATTAATAAATATTTTGGAGTGGTTGTTTTTTAGTAGTTGTCAAACTCTATCAAAATTATCTCAGTTCAATAAGTTGCAATTGGTGCATGAAAATTAGAAATGCATATAAAAGGTTGATATTAAAATTTTAGTTTTTTAGGGGTTATTTTTAAATATTTTATATTAACTTCGATTTTGTGTATGTGTATGCCTGATGCCGGGCAAATCTGCTGAGACCTAATTAACCAACTTACCGTCATCCGCTCGGGCTGAAACTTGGCATGTATATTCGGTGTCGATGAGTACGCATTCTATCGAGGTTTGGGGGTTGTCACTAAAAGGCAGCTTTTACACAGGCTTCCATTTTGGCTTCTGAGGACTAATTAACCCACTTGCCGTCATTCAATCGAATTGAAATTTGACAGATAGATTAGTTGTCGATAAGATGCAGCCTATCAAGTTTTTGGGCTGTCACTAAAGGGTCCCTTTTACACAAGCTTCCATTTCGGTTGGTTTGTACGCTAAACGACTTATTTATGCAAAATGACGGCTAATGAAACAGAGACTTATAGCTTAACGTGGATTCCGAACCACAACAAGCATCTATGCCAAACCCAGGATTCGAACCCGGCACTTTTGGCATGCGAGACTAGATCACTAACCACACAGATATCAGGATATTCGAAAAAATGTCAGAATAAAAATTGTAATATCTATTTGCAATACCCATGTGCAATACCTATTTGCAATACTCATGTGCAATACCTATTTGCAATACGCATATGCAATACCTATTTGCAATACTCATGTGCAATACACAAATGCAATACACATGTGCGATACCTATTTCGAATACTCATGTACAATACACATACACAATACTCATATGCAATACCTATTTGCAATACTCATGTGCAATACCTATTTGCAATACTCATGTGCAATACCTATTTGCAATACACATATGCAATACACATGTGCAATACCTATTTCGAATACTCATGTGCAATACACATACACAAAACTCATATGCAATACCTATTTGCAATACTCATGTGCAATACCTACTTGCAATACCCATGAGCAATACTCATGTGCAATACCTATTTGGTATATTTATGTGCAATATCTAATTGCAATACTTATGTGCAATACTCATTTGGAATACTCATGTGCAATACATATACACAATACTCATATGCAATACCGAATTGCAATATTCATGTTCAATGCCAATTTGCAATACTCATGTGCAATACACATATGCAATACTCATGTGCAATAACTTTTTGGAATACTCATGTGCAATATACATTCACAATACTCATACGCAATACCTATTTGCAATACCCATGTGAAATACCTATTTGCTATCCTCATGTGCAATACCTACTTGCAATTCTTATGGGCAATACTCATGTGCAATCCCTAATTTATAGCATACACATGTGCAATAACTATTCTCAATATATATGGGCAATACCTATTCGCAATACTCATGTGTAATACCTAATTGCAACAAGCATTTGCAATATACACGTACAGCCTATTTGCAATACACATGTGTTATTACTATATGCAGTAACTATGTGCAATGCACATAATTATTTACACTAATAACCTCAATTTTAGAAAAATCCTCGATATAAAGCAGCAACGGATCAAAGTTGCACATGCGCACTGAGTATCCCCGCACTATGCCAGTAAGCATCCATCCGAGGAAAAACCTACCTGAAATCACGCGAGTATTCCAGGTAAACCGACCAGTCTCCACTGTGAACGTCCCCATAGAGAAGCATGGTTTTATTTTACCTCGCACGTGCGAGTATGCGAGTAAGCATCCATCCCGGCTCCACTGTGTAAGCACCCTAAGGAATCTGACTTTCTTTGGCAGCGGGTCGTAAAATAAAAGGGTTGGTGCAATATTCCCTAGTGGAATCAGCATTTAGGCTCAGTTGACCTCCCCCATTCACTATAGCTACTAAGTCACACGGCTCATAAATTGTATGGCCCGTTTCTAAAAGTTAAGTGTCGAACGCTGCTTTAAAGGAATTAACCAAATAATTTTAATGTACGGGTACTTTTTGTCTCTCCTCCTCCCTTCTTCTACACTGATGTCCACTTTGTTAACTAGGACTAGTTTCAATTTCTTTACTTATAGCTGAGGTTTTCAAATTTTTAAATATAACGAGCAGCTTTTTGGATTATAGAAATTTGAAATGATTCAAAACTCTAATATTTCTTTTCTTATCAATATCTTGTCACAACCTACCGAAGGTCGAAACACACAGTTTGAAAAATGCTTTTGTAGAGTACATTTGAAGGGCCACGGCAAAGAACGATAAGAGTCAAATTTTTCAGAATCGTAGTTTAACTGCCTTCTGCAAGGTTATAGCAGATAATTTTACCACGTGGAGTTCTCTGACAAATAAACATCATGGTACGTGAGATTTTGAGCAATCCTTTACCTCAACCCTGATACAAGCCCTGAGACTTTAAACTTTAAATCAGCTTTCCTGGAGATCTCCAAAAAAATGGACTCTGATTGTTCTTTGCCGTGGCCCTTCGTTTGTGATTTCCACAAGTGAATACATTTTCATCTTTCTTCAATTTTTCACAAATTAAGCGTATTTCCTTGTTTATGAGAAATCATTTCCAAAGAGCTTACATGTTAACAAAACTGAACTTTAAGAAACACTAAAGTAATTGCAAAACGTTTGATAGAAGACTTAATTTCTCTCTTGATGAACAAAAATCTGCAGCTCAAACCATTTATAAGAAATAATATTCTCCTAATGTATTTTTAGAAGAAACCTGCCCCTTTCCTGTAAGCAACAGTTCCACTTAAGAAACATTCCTCCTTATTTCTGGATTTTCCCCTTTCGGAACACACTAACTCAACACAGCGAACCGTAAGCTGGGACTAAGCTACAAGAAAAGTCGTCCTTGGCGCAGAAGCTTAATTAGAATTTAGATGCTCACACGCTCTTTGGCGTGAAGTCAGGCCATTTATCCTACTTGAGATCGGGGAACACATTCGGACCAATGCGAGTAACCAACAACAACAAAAAAGTAAATGGTTGACGTAGAGTTAGTTCGCCAAGAAGAAAATGATCGCCGGTTTCCGGTCGGAATAGATCTCGGAGGGTTAATCTCTTGTAAAATCCGACGTCATTAGTCCAAGAAGAAAGGGTTCCTTGAGGCCATTCTTCAAATTGACTCTTTTGACTTGTTTCAGTTTTAAGTTGGAGTGATATGTTGGTTGGCAAAACATTGAGGCATATGGATTTGTGGAAGGGTTAAAAGATCAGCGGAAGAAGTAAAATAAAGTTATATTTTTTTTTTTGGAATAGTGGGGAGATGTGAGCAATGCTCAAAGCTATTCTTGCTGGTTATTTTAAAGTTGGATAAATTGAATGATTTCCTTAACACAGGAGCACGCTTGACAAAGTATATATGCAGAGAAATATAAAATTAACTTATTATATTAAAATAATCAGGGCCGTAGACAGGGGAAAGGGGAGGGGACAAAACACCTTCCCGAAATTGTGTGAAATCATGTTTCACCACTCCCCCCCCCCCCTTTTTTTTTTTCTTCTTTTTTTTTTTGGAGAGGGGTTGAGTGATTCTGTAAAAATCTGCTTTATGCTGTCGCAAAATAGCAATTGAATCTTCGAACATACCCCAACCGAAAAGAATCCTGGATACAGATTTGAAAATGATGAATACAGGAGCCAAGATTGTAGAGAGCACACAAAATAAATTTTTCATTTAAATATTGAAGCATATTTAAAAATGAATCAATTGGAGTGAAATCAAGTTATTTTCGAATAATTAGCTGCACGTAGCCTCACATTATGTCCAGATTTTTTTTAAATAATTAGCTGTACGGCCTCTCAAATGTGTACAGAATCCAACTTTTGACGTTTCGCGAATCAGTCACCACTGCAGAGCCACATTAATTCCCCTCCCCAACCCTTTCTCTCGTCGAGAAACAAAAAATGTTTTCCCCGTAAATACAATAATGCACCTAATCCGAGATATAATTGTTTTAACCTTTCACCTGTTAATAATAACGCATTATAAAGCATTAGTATTCAATTACTTTTGTAAAATACTAGGCACAAAATTTTAGTGCTGCCATCTGGGGGGGATTTTCGGTAATTGATAGCTATGTGATGTTTTTCTTTCGAAAAAACTTTAAAAAAAACATTTTAAAATAACTACTTAGAATTTCAAAGTTCTGGTTGTAAAATGCAAAATTAGATGTTGAATATTTCTTATGTTTCGAATTTTAGAGCCTCCTGAATAGTGAAAGTTAGTTTCTATAGACTAACAAACACACATACAGGCAGACAGATTCTTTATATACTTAGTATGAAGATCGAAAAATGAAATAAGAATGTAAAGAAAACTATTCAAATTATTATTTTGCTTTTCTATTTTAATTTTGATAAATCACATGGAAATTTTTTAAAAAAATGATCATGTAATGAGCAAATATGTAAAATTAACGGAAAAGTTTTTATTCGTAAAGATGGCAGAAAATTATTGAACCGAGTGAAATGATTATTGTAGAAACAAAATTGAATAAAATTATACTTCTTTTCAGTCTTAAGAATCCCATGGAAAAGTTATATAACAACACATTGAATAACTTCCAAGAATGAGTCTGTAGAGAGAAGTAAAATGATGAAGTTCGCATAGGGGAGGAAGTCATAAACATGTCTTTCGTAATTTAGGGGTACATAACTTTAGAGAGTTATATAAAAATCGAAGAGATGTAGAATATCAATATTCATTGACTGGAAATATATGTATGTTTGAATAATATATTTTCTCGTATATTCTTGATAGAGTGGAATTTATTTGAATACACAAGATTAGTTACAGTATTTATCATGCGTAAATCTAGAATAGAAATCGGTATTGAATACTAATGAACCTGGATAAGAATAATACAAATCGCGATATAACTTATTGCAAAATAAAATTTTTTATACGTTACTCTTCATAATGTAACTCTATACAGGAAAATGAAGACTTTTCCACTCTTTAAAAAGGGTTAATTGAGACCAGAATAGCTTACTTTGTCTATGTTTATCTTTGCTGACAATTGTACCAATTTTCAGAGTTATGACCATATGGAAAGTGGAACGTTCAAATATCCCTCGTTTGGAACGTTTAGCCCCTTTTCGATCTCTTAAAGTTTGTTAATCGAGATCGGAATAGCTTACTTTTTCTATATTTACCATTGTTGATATTTGTATCAATTTTCAGAGTTGTGGACATTGGGGGAAGTGGGAGAATTAGTGATGAGTGAGTGAGTCAATCAGTGAGTGAGTGAGGGCTTTGCCTTATATATGGAGAGATTAGTTCTTTTATCTCCTAATATATTCGATTAAAAATTATTATTATTTATACAATCATAAATAAAATTTTAATTTATTTCTTAAATCAAACTTAAAATAATATGACAAACAGAGTCTTATAAGCAGTCTTGTTAAGCATACCAATGCCAGTGTTTCAATAACATATTGCAATGACTTTAACTAGATCATTAAAAACTATATTGTAATAGTTACCAGAGTCTTCATTAAATATAAAATAGTTTAAAATGTATTCAGTTTTATTTTTTTCATCATTTAAATGGAATTTTCTTTGAAATTGATTACTTTGAATTCAATAGTTCTACTCTTTTTTCTTATAATCTTCTCTTCCTAAATTTCTCCCTTTTTAATTCAATCTTTGAATTCTTTCCATTTTATTTTGAATTTCGCTTTATATACTACTTTAGTGAGCGTACCTTTAACTTATATGTAACTTTAAGTGAGCGACCAGATTGAGGTGGTTTTTTGTTAATTATATTCTGTGTCCATAAAGAAGCTTGACATGTATTCTTTGTGGCAAGCGTGCTCCGGTAGATATATATATCTGACATCAATTTCTTTATGGAATGTGTCATATTAAGGGTAACAGCACATTTTGTAATCACGTTACATTTCCTAGACTAGCACGCTTCTTGGCGTGCAATCTGCACTTTTTACTGCATAAATCTTGATTAAAAAAATGGAGCGCGATTGTTATTTTTTGCTCGTAAGTGTAACGATTTAAATTTTAATTTTATATTGGAAGATATTTACAGTTTAGTGTATCTATTAATTTACTTATAAATGATATGGGCAATTCTCTGACTGATGCACGGGACATTTTGACTATTTTTTTTTACTCGTAAACAGATAAGAATTCTAAAATTAGGTTGAATCTAATAGTTATGTTTTTATTTTATATCTCATTACTTGGTGACAAAGTTATATGGAAAAATAATTATTTTAACTAGATCAAATATGCATTTATTTCGTCTAACGTACGGGACATGGACGTGTCCCGTGCGTCAGATGATATAAATGCATATTTGATCAAGTTCAAATAATTATTTTTCCATATAACTTCGTCACCAAGTATAACTATATAAAACAAAAGCATAATTTCTAGATTCATAATAATTTTAGATTTCTAATTTGTGTAGGAGTAGAAAAAAAGAGTTAAAATGTCTCGTGCTTACAGCAGAGAATTGCCCATATAATAATATAACCCATAAAAACAAAGTTTCCAGTATAAATCCTTTTGCATAGAGTGCCAATTTTTACGTAAAATTGCACAGATCGAGTTTTCATAGTGTTTGACCACTAAGAACAAAGCATCCATTCCAAACTATTTAATTAACTTCTCTCTCTCTCCCCCCCCCCTCAAAAAAAAAAAAAAACTTGCTTGAATATATTGTCATCTACAATGAATCAACGATCTACGAAAGCTGATAAATCTGACGTAAGGCAATAACAGCACATGTCTTATATTTATTTTTATTACAAAATGTTGGCAACAGGAATGAGTTTCCAAGAATGATCGGTTAAAATTATTTCACTCATAGCGTTGCTATGTTACGCGAAGTTGAATTGACTGGACTTTGTTCCATAAGGAATTTATGCAATCACGTTCAATTATATTTTATTTACTTTGATTAAAACAGTTTTGGTAAAAGGAAAGATTTTCAACAAATGACCGGTTAAATGGATTTTATTAGTATTCCGAAGCGATTATAGAAGCGTGTGTAATAGAGTGGTTCAAAAATATCTGAGGAAATTTTTTTTTTACCTAGAGGCCAGGACACCCCCTCATTTTTTTACAACTACCCATAAAAATGTTCTAGCAAAATTTCAGAGTCCTACTCCAATTAAAAGATGGCGCTCAATGAGGAGTAAAATTTCGTATTTTGTGCGTTTTTCTTTATTTGTAGTGGATTTGCTAATAAGTATAATTAAAAGCAATTTTCTTAAAGTTTTTCTTTATACCATTATTAAATTTTTTTTAAATACGTTATTAAAAGTTTATGAAATAATTAAAGTATAGAGGCTTCCGCTCCTGCTTCCAAACGCTCGTTAATCCCACGTGCTACTCCATTAAACTTTTGAAATTCTGATAAAATTGCCCCTATAAATTAGGCGGTATAAAATATTGAAAAGCATTCAAAATAATCTATTAGTACACCTAAATACAAAAGTACTAATTAGTGTGGTGTTATGTAGATCAGTAGTGTTATTTACTTCATCATTAACCAAGCATTATAATATCGCTTGGCTACTTTTTTGTATGCTGAAAATGGTGAATCAGAAATTATGTAAATACCATAATATCATTTCAAATCATAAAATTCTCACTCAATAAAGAATGAACTAGCGAGAATAAATAGTGTCTAAGTTTCAGCTCTATTCAAAATTTCTAAATGTGTAGCTGTACTTCATGAACATTTTGAAACGACACTCAATCTCCTACCAAGAACAATATTTAATTAAAATTAATCGAATGAGCAGTTAATAACATCTAAAAAATATGGATTAGGTATGGAAATTGTAAACAACATAAATCCTGCAGATGTTGCCATTCAGATTATCGAAACCCACTGTCATAGTAGAGACATGTTCGATTACATAGTATTGAAAAATTACCTTATCGAGAATTTTTTTTTGTAAGTAAAAAGTAAATATCAAGAGTTCTTTTTGTCATAAATTCTCCAAGACTGGCATTATCTTTCAACATTTTTAATAGCTCGCATCCTTTTATATTTCTGGAATCTTTTGAGTTATTCATACCTGCAATACTTTTTAATGTTTCTTTTGCTGTAATTCTGTGTGAAAATATGGCCTAACCAACCAATTCATTTGAAAGATACCATATAAGCTTTTTCAAAAATTTCCAGTTGCAATTCTAATTTTTAGAATCAATTATCTTGCCCTTTTTAATGTTTTTCCACAAGTTCATGTCACCACCAGAAGCTTCAGAAGCAAGTGGGGCTTCTATCCCTGTCTTTTCTATACCAAAAAGCATTAAACTGTACAAATCGCTGGAGCTGCATTTCTTCTCTCAATTAGTTATATGGAAAACCTCTTGCTGATCTCTGAATAGAAGGATTTAAAAATGTATAGGAGTTTAACCATCCACGGTGCCTGATGCTGCTGCTGCTGCTCTCTAAAGCATTTTCTCTAGTGGATTGCCCAAAACGATTAATGTCAGATAGATTACTTTTTTTTATGATCATTGCTAATCATCATAGATTTATAAACAGTTGAAAGAAAGGCTGCATTTGAAATTTTAAACTCTTTAGCGTCTTATTTCAGTTCTAAATCCTAGAAATTTATGTGTGCAATTCTTTTTCAAACGGTTTTAAGTCTGTTAAAGAGAGAAACTTCTGGGGAACATAATGGCTTATAGCACAACTTAAATAACTTTGCCAATAGTAGTTATATGACATGGTGCCTGCAGGATAGCCACAATAGTTCACGTTCGATTTTTTTCTCCAAATTAATGCATTCCTCTTATACACAACCAGTAGCTATACTCGTAGTATCAAAACGTTGTCCAAATTTAATTCTAAACTTGCCATTGCCTAGCAAAAAAACATTTTTTGAAATATATTTCTCTGTTCTTCCACCACTCAACTTTGAGACACTAAGAAGTTTTTCGATACCATCTCCCGGAACATATACAGGCAAACGATCAATCTTTCTTCTTATTTCAAAAGATTTTGTCAGAAGTTTGCCGTTCCAATGAAGGGATATGGGACAGTAAGATGTTAATTTACACATTGCTAGAGTCATCGTATTTTTTTCTAGATTTTTTTCTTGGTTTTTGACCGCTTTTTAAAGAGGAAACTTTCAAGGAGCATGCCCCAAAGCTGTGACTACTGGAACAATCAAACGAAGTGCTTCACGATCAGACTGTGTTTTTGATAACATGGATGTTGCCAGATACAGTAGATAACTGTTGCAAAACTATATCGCATGTATTGAAAAACCATAAAAAAAAAAAAATCTTAAAATGTAGACTTGCGTTCTTATCAGCATAAAACACGAAAATCAGGCGAAATTACAAAAAGTGTAAAAATGAATGGTCATTGAGCGTCACCTTCTTATAGGAGTAGGAAGCTAACATTTTAGGAGAATAATACTATGGGTAAATGTAAATAAATTAGGAAGTGTCTTGGTCTGTAGCAGAACAAATAAATAAAATTGAACCACCCTAGTGTGTAAAACTGTCTTTTAGTGAAAGTTGCAGCCTCAAAATACGATAGAATTTAGTGTCATCGACATCGAATCTATCTGCCAAGTTTCATACCCGATTGGATGTGATTAATTAGGCCACCCCATCGACAAACATACCCACAAACACACAAAATCGAAGTTAATATAAAAGGATTTAAAATTGCAAAATATTTAAATGAAATCAGTCAATTCTGTAAAACTGAATCCGTAAAAAATGTTTTTTGTAGTTATGTCATACACTGGTCATTCTGTGGAAAATCAGAAATTTTTTTAACTGATGTTTATTACCAAAAGTACATTAATAAAAGTATTTTTTTAAGTATCAATAACTTTAGTTTGATACTTAATTGCACAGTTTCAAATTGCGATAAAATATTTTAATTATTACTCAAATTTTGCTTCCAGATAGGAAAAAGTCCATCCGAAGAATATCATCACTTACTCTACTTTGGTTTTTCCTGGCTAATATTTCATAAATTACAAACAATTGAATATCTTTAGACGACATTTTTTGGTTAAGAAAATGTTTTAAAGAACATTTCTAATTTCAAGGTTTACGTTAATTTTATTACTTTTTATTCAGAAAACCAGGGCAATAGGTCACATCCGTAGGCATTCAAAAGTGTCATTAAATACTTGTAGTTGCCACTAATGAATGGTTTTGGTTAAATAATCAGATCTTTTGATCAGTTGTAAAGTTACATACTTTTATTTACGAATGATTTTGTCAAATTTTGAAAAAGTTGAGGTGAGTATGTAACATCCGTAAAACCTAATAAAATTTAAATTATCAATTTTATTCATGTGACAAGTGTTAGAATCTTTAATATATATGATGAAAAATCTTTATTTTGCCAATATCATAAAGGAAAATCTAAAGAATAATCCATTATAAGAAAAAAATAATATTTTTTTCATAATTAGTTGTCCACGGATGTGACAATGTGAAAGAGAATGATACATTTCTTTTATTTTGTAACAGTCTAATATTAGTGCGTGTAAAATAGTACCAAAAACTATAAGAAAAACAACAACAAAATGGTCCGTTGATGAAACTTGGTAGAAATGTTCCATTTGTCATGAAAATGAATAATCAAAAGAGTCTGTAAAAACATCTAGCAAATAAGGGTGAGTTGATTTTTTGGGGGGAAGGGGTAGGGGTCAAGAGTTTTATAGCTGAAAAATTAATTTTGGAAATGTCTAGGAAAGCGACACATGTTGAATTGAATTAAAAAAAAAAAAACCAAGATGTTATACCTAGTAAAAAAAATTACAGTTCTTTTTAAAAGTGAAAACACATGTAAAAACCGAGAAAAAAAATAAATTCATTCATGAAACTTGGCAAAAATGTTTTATTTGTCTGAAAATTAAGAAAAAAAAAGTCTATAAAAATATCTAGCAAAGAAGGATGTTTTTTGAAAGGGTTGCGCTTTAGTTTTTTTTTTTTTTTTTTTTTTTTTTTTTTTTTTTTTAACTGCAAATTAATTTTGGTATAACCTAGACATGCGATACATGTGTGTGGAGTATTTTTTGACGCTGAATCAAACGGAAAAAAATCAAAACAATACAGATGTAAAGCACGTTATTTAATTTATAACCAAAAAATTCCTTTTTTTTATTGTAGAGGAAGATTATATTTCACACACAAACCAGGTGTGTGAAAAGGCTGAATGTTTTATTTTATCATAAAAACATTTTATTTAGCTGAAATCATCTTTTATAACTACACACTTATGTTAAATTACGACAAATATGTAGCCGTATCTACCTTAAAATATTCAATTAAAATATGTACAATATTGTAAGAACCTGAAAAAATATTATACGTACCAGGGGCAAAATAAATAAAGTTATTTTTTTTTCCATTTATGCATTTTAAAACATATGGTATTATTCAATGTAAACTCTTGTTATTCAAAGTGCAAAAAGTGATTATTACATACACCAATTAATATAATCGAATTTTTACTTTTGAAATGACCTTCTCACATATATCAATGACAATTACACATATCAAAATAATATATATTTGAAAGCATAATCTAAGAATGCGTTTAGAAGAAAAAAATGAATTTAAAATGAAAGTGAAAATAGAATGAAAAGATAATTATTAAAGTGAAAAAAACTGAAGTTTTGATGCGAATTGGAAAGATGGAAAATTTAATTAAAGTGGGTAAGTTTTGATTATGAAACTTACCTGAAAGCGCAGATTTGATATCGTACTCAGACGGTTCACCTAAAAAGCGAGAAAAACCGAAAGTGAAAACAATGAAATCATTTTCTTAAATTAATAAAAAAAAACAATGAACGTATAAGTGCGAGATAAGATACCGCAAAACAATATATAAAAATAATTTTTTTTCGCAGAATAAAAAGCATGGATGAGAAAATAATAATTTAAAAGCAGTTTTTCCAAGGTAAGACTCACAAAATAGCTTTACACACATATAGCTTTACAAAAGCCATCCCAGTCTGTAGAATAAAACTAGTAAAAAAATCTGCTAATTTTTTTAAAAAAAACTACAGGTTATCGATATACATATTTTAGCATAGCATATTGTTACGCAAATTTTCTGTATATAATTGTAAATAGCGCAGTATTTATTTTATAATTAATTTATTTTATTCTGTATATAATTGTAAACAGTGACGTATTTATTTTAAAGTTCTATTTTATTTTATTCTGTATCTAATTGTAAACAATGACGTTTTATTTTTTTAAAGTTCTATTTTATTTATTTTATTCTGTATATAATTGTAAACAATGACGTATTTTTTTAAGTTCTACTTTATTTTATTCTGTATATAATTGTAAACAGTAACGTATTTTTTTTTTTAAGTTATATTTTATTTTAATTTATTTATACATTGATGCATTTATTTTAAAGTTTTATTTTAATTTATTTTATTCTATACATAATTGTAAACAGAATGTATTTTCTTTAAAGTTCTATTTTATTTTATTCTGTATCTAATTGTAAACAGTGACGTATTTCTTTAAATTTCTATTTTATTTCATTTAATTTGTTAATAGCAATGATACAAGTTAGAAAAAAAAGGTGGTTGCATCTAAATCAATCTGGATATTTTGAGGCGTTTACATCATGTGATTGGTTTACTGGATTTTGCTAGAAATTTCTACCGCGAGACTATAAAAGGAGGCGAAAATGGAATCCAAAGTTCAGTCAAGTATTGGACGGTGTTTGGAAAGTATCGGGTCTTTTGTTTACTTTCGTTATGCCTGCTTTATCGCTGTGTTCGAAGCTGTATGTACCAAAGCTTGTATTAAAGCTTGATAGTCGTTTTTTTTTTTTTTTTTTTTTTTTTTTTTTTTTTTTTTTTTTTTGTTCGGAGGAGTTTTGAGAGCGTTCAAAGAAAGAATAAATTACATATTTATAAAAAAAAAAAAAAAAAAAAAAAAAAAAAAGTATAGTAATTTCCTCTTTGAAAATTGCATGACAGAAAATGACAGAGCATAATAGTTAGCAAATTGCAACATTGTTTTTTAGAAGATCCAGATATCTTCTGAGTTAAAAAGGTAAATTAGCTTTGCTTGCGATTCAATATTAAAAATGACTCTAATGAGTTAAACTTCTTTTTAAAGCAGTTTCTAATCTATACTCAAAATGTGTAAAAAAAAAAAAAAAAAAAAAAAAAAAATTGTATATCTCTATACCAATAATGGTGGCCAGGTGTCAGTGGGATATGAAACTTCAAAGCATGGCCGTAGGTAGCTTGTTACTGACATTGAACATGTTTTTGAGTTACGGTTTCAACTTTTTTTTTTAACAAGCTTGTAGGTGACATTTCGTAATTAAAACTTGTTTTTCTACTAATTTCAGATGCTTGAAATCCAGTATAGCTGGTGAAAATAAGTCCATGAATTTGGTTAAGGAGTTGAAAAACACTTCTTAACTGTGAGGTCGAAGTATATATTTTTAAACAGATACTCATGATTGAAAAATGTTTTTTTTTTTATTTATTATTTTTACTTTTAGCCTTACTGAGAAAGACCAATTGAAATATTTTGGAAAAGCGGGTATTAAATATCCTTGAATTAATAAAGATGAAAATATTTTTTGTGCCATATTTTTATATTTAACTAAAACCAATAACAAGATTGTACATGAGTTATTGAGTACTTCCAAGAACAACAAATTATCAAACCATCGGTTTATCTCATTTGGCATAATTACATATTTTAATAATTTGTAAAATGAATGTGCATCATAACTGAATTAATGAATATTGAGTATACATATCTCACCTATAGATGAAAATCTAAATTCCTCTATTGTTTATTATATTTGAATAAAGACTTTTGTAAAGGAGATTGTTTAAATATAAGAGGTAGAGATAAAAAAAAAATCTTTATGTAATATTTTTCAAAATTTTCAATTATGTAGTAAATATGATGATAGCGATATAAAACTCGGATTAAATTGCAAGTTTTAAAAAGTGATATTAAAATCATTGAAAATTGAATCTCAGACTTGCGCCTATTCCTCAACCTTTCTACTTCGAGAGTAAGCAACATTTCTAAATAAAA
The DNA here is from genome assembly GCA_963978545.1 of Linyphia triangularis. Classification (NCBI taxonomy): domain Eukaryota; kingdom Metazoa; phylum Arthropoda; class Arachnida; order Araneae; family Linyphiidae; genus Linyphia; species Linyphia triangularis. The sequence goes on along the minus strand of OZ021727.1, from coordinate 1,734,301 downwards.
ATACTTTATATTTACTCAAACTAAAAAAGTTTAATTTAAATATCACTCATAAACAAAGACGAGATATTTCGAGCATATGCAATATTTGTTTATAAACAGAGACTCAACGTCTGAAATATTTTGTGAAAAAAATCACTGCACTATAAAACTTGTCACTAAAATGTTTCATGGTTCGGATACAGAAATAAAAGCAACAGAATCATCTTTAGACGCGATGGGAAGTCTTTAAATTAAGATTGAAGGGAAGAGAAATTGCTTAGCTTGCTGCATGTAGATCATTTTGTGAAGATTTGAATATGGAAGATATTGAAAATTTAAAGAGAAAGCGTAATGCAGTGTGCCAATTAAAGACGAAATTAATTATTAACACTTGGTTATTCACGCGGTTAAGAAATTTTCCCCACAATCAATTTCTCAATAGATGACAGCCCATGATCAAAGCCTTCGTACAGTTTTTTTTTTTTTTAATCCAAATAATTTTTTTTTTCGTTTTTTTTTTTTTCTTTTTTTTTTTTCTGTTCAATATTGCTGTGATTTTAATTAAAATACCCACTTACTTTTATATTTGGTCACGAATTCAATGGTAATTTGAATTTGTGGTCATTTGCCCCTCACGCGACTAACCGCGAGACAAAAGGTCGAGCCCCTAAACAAGGGTTAAGCATTTTAACGCGCAATTTATTCATGTCAGAGTCGCGTATCAAATCGGAAGAGTTAAGTGTTTCGTCTCATGTAATATATACAAAACAGAGCGCCATCTACATTTAAGAGTTTCAAGAATATTTGAATAAAATAGGGAAAAAATCAATTTAAAAATAAAACATGGCGTTACGTGTTGCGGAAAATTTAGGAGTGACGTTATCTCATCTCAGCTTCTGTTCTTAACGCCTTTTCGCCCTTCTGAAATCTGTGCCATGTTTAAAACGGGATCATGGAATACAGAGTATTCTGAACACTATCATATTCTATTCCATGAACTCTCTAAAAGGATCAATATCTATTCTACTTGTGCACTGAATGAAAGGAATATGTTATTTTCGTATAGAATTCATTTCATTTACATAAAAGAAACATTCGGAAAATATATTTGTGTGATATAGATGACGAACAATTCACAGTTTTCATTAAAATAAATTTACAATTGAAAAAAAACTTTAAAATTGTAACCATGGAAGAAAATACTCATTTTATTGGTTCATTAGAATCGCTTTGAAGTGTATATGTCGTTGAATTATATTCATTGATTTTTTAATATTTAATACAAAAGAGCGAAACAAATTGTTAAGTAAGAAATTATTAATATGCTATACTGATGATTTTATATGATTCTATTACATTAAATATTCAATCAATCCCATATAATGATACTTTTGATATAGTAATCAATGTACGTTAAAAATTTTAAGTATATACGTTAATTAGATGCACCTTAATAATTAGATTAATTTTTTGCAACATTACTTAGATGCTCGAAAAGATTTACATTGTTACATAAATATTAAAAATTAAGGTTGATACATTTTATTCAATAATAAAGCAATCTTAGGCATCTCCCACAAATTTGACCTAATTAAAGTATTAGAAAATCTTCATTGTGGTATTAATATATTCTCTACAAAATGATTTTTGCCGTTTTGTAGAGGAAGTTCTCATAAAAATACAATTAGCCTCGAACACTGCTTCATTAAAATTTCATTCAATTGTAAAATATTATATTTTAACTCTATTTCTTTAATTACATTATTGATATTCGTTTCTCGTTGTTTTCATGACATGCCAGACTACTTCGAAATGAAATAGCAAATATCATTTGTAAGAAAATCCCAATAATCCATATCACATAAACTCTTCTTTATTAACTACTAAAAATTGTGTGACTTTATTAATAATTTGGGACTTTTGAGCAGAAAAAGTATGAACATTTTATTTTGTGTATTAGTATTTACATGAACAAAAAGAATATTAACGAAATTTGAAAAATTTAGTGAAGCTAGTGGGTTAAAGCACATTTTATGATTGAAGGTTACTAAAGTGATCAAATATAGATAAATAAAATGGAAATGTTTTTATTATAATTAAACACATTTCTATACATTTGTGATTTATCAACTTTTCTTATTTGGTGACCGAGGATATGTTTCATAACCGCTTGAAACTATTGTGTAATTTTGACATTGTTACGATGCTTTAGAACAAAAAAAAAAGTTCTCGTGAATAATGTAACCGGTCAACCGAAAAAGTTGTCAGAAAAAGTTTCGTACCATTAAGTTCAATGAAGCAATAAATACTTAACTAAAACATATTTAAAAAAACTGAAATAATAACATTTTATACTATTTTCAAACGTAGTTCAAATATGTTTCATTTAATATAAAAGCGCATGTTGTAAAAGTAAATGAAAGACAATGAGAAGTTGATTTTAATTATACTAGGCATGTGCGTCTCGTTGTGAATGAACTGAGGGAAATGTTTTTAAATCAAACTTTTAACTATTCTAGTAGCTAGTTTTAATTTCATTTTAATTACTTTCAAAGTACCATTGATATATCAGTGGCGTTTTTTTAAAAGCATTATGCGAGAATGATTAACTTTTAGAAAAACAACTTTAGTTGACCAATACACTTAGAATTCAAAGAAATTGTTGCGAGCCTTATTAAATAAAAAAAAAAAAAAAAAAAAACTATATATATATATATATATATATATATATTCTATCTAATAAATAAGAGTCGGAGAATACAAAGTTCAGTCCCTTTAAAGTTTTATTTTCCCCCAAAAATTACCAGTTGCTACTATTATTTGATGAAAAAATCTGAAATTATTTGTTCCTTAGTTGTACCGTTCAAATTCTATGACATGTCAAAGATAACCTTTAAAAATGAAAAAATTGGTGTTTTTGTGACACATGAAAACTAATTTTATCCATATCAAACTTCTCAAACAACTTGCCACCTGCATTTACTCTGTTGTGGAATGTACTAGAATAGATCTTTATGAAACATAAAAAGTTCATGCTAAGTCAGTTACGCAAGGTCATTCAAGGTCACGAAATGCCCAGGTTTTCATGTTTTTTTTACCGTTTTTAAGCCTTAATTATATCTTGCGCGTTTGGTTTGCCATTGCAAACAAGGTGTCATTGGATAGAGCTATATTAGTACTATTTATTAATATATAAAACATTGAGGCAAGTTGAATACGTTGGAAGTTATTTGCTGCCAAAATCGAAAAATCTCCGAATTTGGCCCAAATTTGAGCTCGTATGTCTTGCTGCGGGAATAATATATTGACACAACGCTGTCTTCACAACGCTTTCTTTAGTAAAACAAATAATTCATTACCCACATTGTGAATTTGAAGTTAATAAAAAAGCAATCTTTTAAAATAATGTACCCCATAAGTAAGGAAGGACATATTGAAGAGCGTACTTTGGAATTACAGGATCTTTGAGAAAGGACCCCATAACTTTGAAGTGACGCTACTTCGAAACATTGGCGATAAGTGGTATATTAGAGAGATATTTATGAAGTTATAAATACACCGGTTTGCAAAATTAGTTGCAATATCAAAATGTGGTAGCATGAATAGAGGGGATTCATCGTTTTCCTCATGAGAAAAGGCCTATGACCCATTTTCTGGATAAGTGCAGCCCAAATTATAATTTTTGCAGAATGAGGTAGTTTTACAAGACACACGTATGTGTTTTCAGTACCCTTATATTCACATGTTTTGTTTAATGAATAATCGGTCCAAATGAAAATGGGACTTGTTTTGTTTCGGCAAAACAAAGTGCAAAGATGTGGGTGTTATAAAAGTTCTTGTTGAAAGACAAAATTAAAACAATATTCTTTCAAATAATTGAAAACATTCATTGATGGCTAGCTATATTAATGACCCTTCAAATAAAATTTATATGATATATTTACAAATACTATTTACAAAAGGAGCGTCTACATAAATGACACATTTCATGGCGAAAATCCACTCCAATTTAAGCCATTTCAAAAAGGCGTCGTTTCTCGAACATCATCTCTAATACTCTTTCACTCAGTTGCCTGTTTCGATCTTCAAATGGCGTTGCCATCTTTTTCTTGTCGCGAGACTTTCTTTTCTCTTCACGAGACTTAATTGGTAAACCATATTCAGGCAGTCGTCATCAAGTTTACTTTCACAGTTTGCAAACTGGTATATTTTAAAGTTTCATCTCTGTCTATTTAGTACACCACTCATCTCTTCTTTTTATCTCTCACTGTTTCGCATCTTTGTTATTTCAAATTAGTGGAGTCCTTTTTCAAAGACCCTCTGTATTTGAAGGATATATATTGAAGCATATTGTTAATTTTTTTTAAGGGAAGTTTTTCTATATGTTTTACAAAGTTTTGTTTATGTCGTTACGGTTGCAAACATAAGTACACCTTAATAACAAAAATAAATTATTTTAAATGTTGTTTTTTTTTCATTTATTTCGATATTAATCAATTATTAAAATTCTTCCGCTTAATTTTTCTTTGCTTGGAATTGTTTTCTGTTTTAAATGAGATCTTCAGCCAGTATCTGCTTCATACTCTTAATATTTTACAGGCCACAATAGTTGACAAAGGATTATTTCTAAACATAAATTTTTATTTCAAGTACAACAACATCTATCAAAAAATAATTCACAAAATTGGACGAAAATTAAATGTTTTTTTTTTTTTTTTTTTTTTTTTTTTTTTTTTTTTATATATATAACAGTATTTAAAAGATATCTCAAGAGAAACTTTTAAAAAAATCATAAAAGAAACCGTCAAATTGTACTTATGATTTTAATGATTTTTTGTTATACTAGGTGTTCAAAAATTCTGTTTAAAAGAAATATTTAGTCATATTCTGTGGCCAGAAAAACAAAACTTAAAGTTTATGGGATATGAAGATGCTGATAATCCTTATTTAAATCTTAATGAAATCCCTTTCATTTTATTTAGTCTTCTATCTAACACACTAAATACATTCAACAACTTTCTCTCCCTCTATTCATTTCTTTATACTAATACTATAATCATTTGGTTACCATACACAGTATATTAACTTCCTCACTTATCATAAATTCTCACCGAGTTTCACATAATTTATTACAACCCAGCTACCCCACCATCTTAAACTTCTTAAAAGCAAAACACCAGACAACCCATTTCCAAACTTGCACCGGCTTAAAATGCACCTCAAGCCTCTATAAATCAACTCCAGAAGAGGCTTTCACAGTCCTCAAACACCAATCACACCAACCCCCTTGGCAATTATAAATTTCTTACAGCTCGCCACCTGCCTTTCTCAAGACGGTGGTTAAAACCAAAACTTAGCAGGAACCCGACTTGAAGGAGCAACACAAACCTTTTATAACAGACCTACTTTCAAACATGCGCAGTGCCTTCTGCAAATAGTTTAACAGCTGCCAATGGGTATTATCAGTCCCAAAGCAGACGGCCCCTTTTAAAAGGCTTTTGCAGCAATTTCGGTGTATCTGTAATCTTAAGTAATGACCCTCGTGAGATGTATTAGTCATTTCTGGCCCCAAAGGCGTTTATGAACATGCTACTCGGATATCTTGTAACACTTCGCTTGCGTAATACGAGTGTATGTGTTTAGGCACGCTCGGGTTATTGTATTTGGGGTAGGATTGCGGCTTTATATGCTGAAAGTTGGAACGCACTAGAATTTTAAAGTCAACGGAAAGGGAGTGAACTGGTTTAGTTAAGGTTTCTTTGGAATTGTTAAGAACTTCACATAGTTTAAGAGGGTATTTTGAATAATTTGTGAGCTTGTTTTGAAAATGCTCTGTGTGGTTCCAAGGTGGTATTTAGTATTAGAGACAATCTAATAGCATGATTTTTGTGAACATAACTCAAAATAATTCTTTAGAAAGAACTACGAAAGGTAATTATGTAATTACCGTGTACATTGATTTCGTTTAGACTTTTAATTAGATAAAATATTGCAGTATTTTTTTTTTTTTTTAAACTTTAGCTGCAATGTTTATAAATAAGTTAAATAAAGTGAATGTTTGTTGATTTGTTTTAATGTGTGAATAAAATGTTATACTGCGAGAGTATAACAGTGAATCAACTGTAAATAATTCTAGATCTTGCAATAGTGTTTGTTTTAGTAAATATGGTACAGGACTTCACTATACTCAACATTCTCGTATTTTATTATTGGCATCCGTAGAAATAAATGCTATGTGTAAAATTAAATGTTGTAAATTAAATCTTTGAAGTAACAAAAGGCACCTTTGGCATGAGATATCAGAGCGCTAACCATATAATTATCAGGTGGGAACTTTCTATTGAGGAAGTATATGTGTTGCTAGTTTGGAAAGCTAAATTAAGTAAAGGCTACGTTAACATGAAACCTAAGACGGAATCACAACACTTTCAGATAATATAACTCTAAATATTTAATACTAAAATATTAACAATACAATATAAATGAATGAAACAACTATAATCCTAAGAAACAATGTAAATCAAGTCAACAAAACAACACAGTAACACATAAAAGATATCCACCAACACTTCTCGAGTGCCTTTAGGTATACATCTCTTATGTGTTACTGCGTTGCCTTGCTGACTTAATTTATATTATTTGTTATGATTATCGTTTTTTCTGATTATCTGACTCTGAGAATTAACAGAAGGTAACAGTATTTATTTTAAAACATATGAAAATGACTAGATGAAATCTTCTTCCTGGGAAGTGTCCAGAAAACAAAATAAACAATCAAGCCAGATAGCAACTTTCACAGAGATAGCGTAACTATAAATAATAAATACAAATGGCAGATTACATAGGTGGATAATTTGCATGACTAATCGCAAACGAGGTACGGCACTGACAGTCTGACGAGTGTGAGAATATGTGTTCTGTTAAATATTTCTTTTTTTGTTTTTGATTTCCGGCGCCTCTGCGGATTGCCGCCTGATCTTTTGTTCCACCAATCGTTGGGTTGGGTGGCGCCGTCTGGGTTGCTTTATGTGATGTAATGTTATATATATATATATATATATATATATATATATATATATATATATATATATATATATATATATATATATATATATATATATATATATATATATATATATATATATATATATATATATATATATGTTTTGTGTCAGCTGGAAATTATAATTAGAATATTTTGACCGAACTAGTTGTGTTCTTTGGCCGGCGTTTCGAAGAAGCGAAGCGTTTTGTTTCATGTGCTGACAACGAGGCTTGTAGATTGACACTGAGAGTCAGAATAGATCAGGGCATGTGCTGGTCGCCACATAAACTAAAAAAAAAAGTGTCATGGCTTTGTATGCATGTTTTAGACTTCCGTTGGAAGAAGCTACTCATGAGCACCAACACACTACAATCAGCTTTCTGTTATTTAACGAAAACTTTCCAGCTGTGTTTCACTAACTTAAGTTGATAATTCAGCGCTAATCGTATACACCATCAGTTTTGCTTCTTCTTCCCATGCAAAAACTACTTTTTTTTTTTTTTTTTTTTTTTTTTTTTAATTTAATTTTCAGATACGGTAGATGCAAATGTAGAATCGACTTCTAACCAATGAATTTTTACACTGGAACAAGTTCCATTAAAAACAAAAATGCTTTGTCGTTTAACTAAGAAACATTCAATTTAATTTAATCGCAAATATTCTCTTCAAGTGAAAAACACTAGTGCTAAACTCTGCAGTCAATGTATACAATTGTAGTATAGAAGTCATGTCATACCACAATGTTCACAATGTATACATACAACTGCAGTTTGGCAGTTATGTAAGGCCAGTAACGACCCAGTATGATGGATGTAAGAGCAACTTAAATTCATCGCATAAATTCTCTCTGACAAGGGAAAAACACCAGTTTTATATACGCTGCAGCCAGCGACTGCAAATTAATGATTATTGAAATAAATATCCTAAATTACACCAAAATACCCCAATATATTGAATAATGAATTCGGAATCCTTCTAATATTAATGTATTCAATTTGTCTCCTATCATTCTAATGTAAGAAATGCATTTACCAAACAGAAACTAGTTTAAAGTACAATTCAATAGCAGGAAACTGGTGTTGCAGAATTATATTAATTTGATTTACGCGACGTCGGAATTTATAAGAGCAGATTCACTTCTACTTTCCTTTTTTCGACTCGTTTCAGTTGGGAAACGAATAAAAGTTGTTCGATAACATGATATGAGGCCGGGGAGTGTTGCGTGCTTCAACGGAGCCTGGTTCTAGAGAAAGAAAAAGTCAGGAAGGACCAATCACCTGAAGGATCTCCAATGATTTTTCTGTCGTTGGTCGCAGAATGGAGCGGTTTCGTCCCGAACCCAATTTTTAAATTACTCATTTCAAATTTAATCCCTAACGGATGGTTCACGCTCTCAGTTCTCAAGTGCTCACTTGGATTCGAAACGAGGTTCTCTTCCGTTAGCCGTGTACCAAATAAAATCCGTCAAATTGCAGCTAACAATCATTTATAATTCTCTCAAGCATCCAAAAAATTTCATAACAAAACATAAGCATTTAGACTTGGCGTTATTTATACGTGTAAACATTTAGCTTTGGAGCCAAATGCGCCAACCGGTATTCGCCAAACGGAAGAGTACCCGAAAAGAACCAAATTGAGCACTTGTGAGCCAAGGAAAAAATGTACCATGCTCTTTTAAATTAGTTGGAAAGGGTATGTAATGGAGTGTCGTACATTACAGTCCATCTGTATCGCATTGCTTTAAAAAACCTGGAAGTAAAAGTAAAGCCTAGAGTTCTTTACCCAGAGGCGTACTGGCCATAAGAATGTCCGGTAATATCACCGGGCTGGTCAGTTTTTTAAAAAATGGACTGGTCCGTAAGGATTTTTTTTTTTTTTAGTTTTGCAAATTTTTTCATTATTAGTAGTTGCCTTCCTTAGCATTGTTTTTATAATGACAAATGCATTCAAATTCCAAACATGAATTTAACCTAATTCATACTTAAAACTATGCAATGCAATGTAAATGTTCTTATTTAAATGTGTCATTGTTTTTCAAAGTATTATTCGAATTTTATTATTCAGTAACTTATAATTATTAAATATAAATATTTAATAATAAAATATATCAATTAATAAAAGTGTTTGATTATTAAAATTAATCATTTAATTAACGGATTTTTTTCATTATTGGCAACCATTTTTTTTTTTTTTTTTTTGCTTCATGATTCTTCTTGAATAAGGGCTTTGACATGAGTTGTCGAGACAGGGAAGAGAATCTCAAGTGCAGATTTATAAATACGGTAACACTGTTTCAAGGTTTAGTTGGCAGCTCACTGCTGTACATTTAGATTAGAAGAAAAAAACCAATAGAAACGTATAAGAAACTAGAAAAAACACATAAAATAAAAAGGCATTTAAAAAAATATCAGTTTTTTAATTTATGCAATTTGTTGTAACATATATGACTAATTAGCATCAAGTTTGATAATTCTGTTAATTAAGTGCACGCGCCAAGTATTCATTAGTCATATCAGTAATTGATTAACTCATATTGATACAATACTATAAACGCATATTCACAATATATAATATAATATATAATTACATAATAAATAATCGCTAAGTGTCTTTTAAAGTTTCAACCATCTTTACAGATAATAATATTTCGTTATTGTACTTTACAACTTGAGTTTATCAAACTACATATTACACAAAAAGGTAAAACGTTGATTTTTCCGCATACTTTGTTATTTATTTCAATATCATTTTGTTTTAAGGATATTTCACCATAAAAACTTTTTTTGTATATTAATTTAATTTTATATTTCAATTTGAGGAAAAAATAGCTTACATTACAAAAATACACTTACTAACGATTATTCCTCAATTTAAATAAAACAAAGATTCAGTTCAAAAAAGCGAATGCATTAAAAAAAGATTTGGCTTTCAAAAGAATTCCAACGTTTTTATTTTGTTCAAAACAAATAAAAAATCTATAAATAACTAGCAATCTGACAAAAAAATTAAAAACAGTTTTATACTCCGAATTATAATAATCCTTCAATTATTTCTAAAACGATTATTTAGAATTTTTAATTGCAAACTAATTTAATTGAAATCCTTAAAATTGCATTTTCATTATAACTTTTATTTCTTCAAAAACAGTTATGTGTGTAAAAACAAAAAAAATCAATTTAATTAATGTTCTTTGAAAAAAAAAAATTAATCTTTATAAATTAAATACGCATTAATACAAATCGTCTTTAAAGTAATCTCCTTTTAAAGATACAATAAGCAGTATCAAATCATAATGATCTTTTATAATGTTTATGATAAAAAAATATTAACTTTTGAATAAAAAACCTCATTAAAGGAATAAATAGAGAACATTTTAATTTACAAAAAATCAATGAACATTCATTAAGTACATAATAATATAATTTAATATCTCTATATATAAGGCAAAGCCCTCACTCATTCACTTACTCACTCACGCATCACTAATTCTGCCACTTCCCGCAAAGTCATAACTCTGAAAATTGGTACAAATATCAACTATGGCAAACATAGAAAAAGTAAGCTATAGTCCGGGGAATACAGACTGAGAAAGGGGTCTTACCTTGCAAAACTTATGTGGTTCTGATTTTTTAATATTTTATAAAGGTCGGTCCCGTGGTTTATAAACCAAATTTTCGACCTCCTAACCCCTGTGCGTTCTCTGTGGTGCACCAAAAACTGCACCATTTTTCAGTTTATACGTCATAACTCTTTGCTAATGCATCTTAGAAACAAACATTATATTCAAAAGTTGTAGAATATTAAATTTAAATTTTCTACAATTTTTGTATACAAAGTTTTTTTGTTGACATATTATGGTAAATAGTTATGTCTCATCAAAGTCAAAACTTTTTCGTAAAAATGATTCTTTTTTAAGATTCGTGTCAAGTTTTTTGATTATATCTCCACAATGGTACGTCTTAGAGAAAAATTTCGTGTGTAAAAGTTGTAGAACAATAAATTTCCTACCAGTTTTATACATTAACTTATTTTCTAGGACTAATAACTATAAGGATCTACTTTCTTTGAAGGCTTACGAGATGATAACCTATAATATTTCATGTATAGGTAGGTATAAAAATAGCTTCTTACTTCATAGTCTGACAATTTTAATAAAAAAAATGTGGATATAATACTAATAATAAAGTAAAATTAAAAGTGAAAATATATTAAATAATGTATAATAATAATAGTAATATAAAATTTAATAATAATAATTGTAATATAAAATTTAATAATAATAATTGTAATATAAAATGTACCATTTTGCCTTGGTGCACCAAAAATTTCTGCATTCTGAAATAAAAATGAGAAATAGGCTGCATTCCAGTGACTAATTCTAAACCACGTGGGGTACAGATCTTTTGAGATAAAATAGAAAAATCTCAAGTCGGGTGGCATAAGTGACACGTAAAGAAATTCTTTTAAAATCTCAGTTTCCGCGAAAACACCATATACTGTTGATTGAGATTGGCCATTACCGAAATCGGAGAAGAAGATTAGAAAAATCGAAAAAAAGTTTCTAGTGATTTCTTTCTCACCCCTCCCCACCACTAACTATCTCGATGTAATACCAACAAAACTCTAGTTACTTAGTATTGGAATACATGTGTTGTAATGATGGCTGCTTCGTTGTATCCAATATTACAGGAATTTTAAAGATCTTCCTAGATCCTAATGCTAGTGTTTCAAGCATCACTGAAGCAGTATCAAACATTCTTATTGCTCTCTTGGTGTAAGCAATTAGGTCCAATTCAAAGTGAGAACACAGTGAGTAAACACAACAACTTTTATTTATAACATGAGCGGTTCGGCACGAACTCACTCTCTGATGGTCGAGCCGGGAATGGTGCTGATAGATGGCAGCATGATTCAATTGTCCGGTATCACCAATAAAGCGTTAGCAAGCTTTCACTGTGGACGACGGGCCTCGATCGCGAGACCATTGGTTCTCGAGGCAGATACTTTGCCTCTGTGCAAAAGAGTACTCCAGTGCACAGAAGCTTTATCTGTTATTTGAAGTCGCCACACTCTCTATAGTGGTGACAAGGCAACAACTTTAAATGCTTTGCGTTGTAAGCAATTTTCCTAATCAACAAGTGGCAGCGAGTTAAATCTGTCAAAGCTACCACCGACCCAAGATGCTGCTACGCACCATGTCTTTCGCACATATCATCAAGTAAAGATATGGATGTGGCAAATGAAAAATCCTCTGGACTGGGGGTGGAAGAAGGACAGTAAAGGACTTGTTCCTATTACAACCACCAGGGATTCAGTTCCTCAATCAATTCTGACCTACATTTTCTTCCAGTGCAATATAGGATGCACTAAGGCCTGCGGTTGTAAAAAGGCTGGTCTCAAGTGCTCCATAAAATGTATAAACGCCATGGACAAACCTGTGACAATATAGGGGACATAATAATTGATGACAACGTTGAAGACGACCCAACAGAACTCTTAATTGAAGTAGCGGAGGAACTAGCCGAGCCTTCGTAGCTAAACGAAACTAAATGTAGGAAGTTATAAGTTTTCTAAATTGTAAGTTTTATTGATATTACAGTTATTTCATATAGATATTTTTTTTATAATATTTCTACTTTTTGTTTCATAATACTATTATTTTAATATCGATATTGTTTTAATTTTTATAAAAATTGTCAGGCTTTGTAGTAAAAAACTGTTTTTAATATTAGATCTTACCAGTAGCTCTTTTGTTATTAGTCCTATAAAACAACTTTGTACATAAAACGTAGCAAATTTAGGGTTATACAATTTTTATTCAGAATATTTTTGTGGTATACTTTTATGGATATCATCTAAAAACTTGATAAGAATCTTAAAATGGTATTTTTACGAAAGAGTTTTTGCTTTGATGCTTTTTGTACAGTTTGTTTTTCATACAATAGTTCAACAAAACAAACTTTACACATACATAAGTTGTAGAAAATTTAATACTCTACAACCTAAAATAGAATTTTTACTTTTAAAAATGCATTGGAAAAAGGATATGATCGGTATACTGAAAAAAATCCAAAATTTCAGAATTCAGAAGGTTTTTGGTGAACTATGGTGAAAATGGTAAATTGATATTACCGTAATTATATATAGATATAAACATTATTTAATATATTTTCACTTTTTATTTTACTTAATTATTAGCATTATATTTATATTTTTTATTTAAATTGCCAGACTATGAAGTAAGAAGCTGTTTTTATACCTACCTATACATAAAATATTATAGGCTATCATCTCGTAAACCTTCAAAGAAAAGTAGCTCCTTAGTAATTAGTCCTAGAAAATAAGTTAATGTATAAAACTTGTAGGAAATTTATTGTTCTACAACTTTTATACACGAAATTTTTCTCTAAGACGTACCATTGTGGAGATATAATCAAAAAACTTGACACGAATCTTAAAGAAGCATTTTTACGAAAAAGTTTTGACTTTGATGCGACATAACTATTTACATAATAGGTCTACAAAAAAACTTTGTATACAAAAGTTGTAGAAAATTTAAATTTTACATTCTACAACTTTTGAATATAATCTTTGTTTCTAAGATGCATTAACAAAGAGTTATGACATATAAACTGAAAAATGGTGCAGTTTTTGGTGCACCACGGAGAACGCACAAGGGTTAGGAGGTCGATATATTTTTCTCTACGACTTACTGCTATGAAGATATAATTAAAAAACTTTGCAAAAAACTTAATAAAGCGCAGCATTTTTACGATATAGGTTTTAAAAACTAATTGCACACTAAAGTTGTAGAAAATGTAATATTCTACAACTTTTAAATTCAATATTTGTTTTTAAAATGCATTGCAAAAGAGTTGTGATCTATAAACTGAAAAAGTTTTTTTTTTTTTTTTTTTTTTTTTTTTTTTTTGGTGCACCACGGAAAATACACAAATCAGAGTAGCTCCTTAGTTAATTAGTCCTAGAAAATAAGTTATTGTATAAAACTAGTAGAAAATTTATTGTTCTACAACTTTTACAAACAAAATGTCCTGTTCTTTAAATGTTTCATTTTTACGAAAAAGTTTTGACTTTGTAGGGACATAACTATTTACGTAATAGGTCTACAAAAAAACTTTGTATACAAAATTTGTAGAACATTTAAAATTTAAAATTCTACAACTTTTGAATATAATGTTTGTTTCTAAGATGCAGTAGCAAAGAGTTATGACGTATAAACTGAAAAATGGTGCAGTTTTTGGACCACCACGGAGAACGCACAGGGTTAGGAGGTCGAAAACTTGGTTTATAAACCAGGGGACTGACCTTTATAACATATTAAAAACAGAACTACATAACCTTTTGCAAGGCAAAATGTCTCTGTTCCCTGGACTACTATTCCTATCTCGATTAACCCATTTTAAGATATTGAAAAAAGGTAAAACGTTCCAAATGAGGGACATTCGAATGCCCAACTCTCCATATTGTCACAACTCTGAAAATTGGTACAAATGTCATCAAAAACAAACGTAGAAGTGCGTTGACGTTGCACGCAAAGTAGCTGTTTCCCGCCAAATCGCCAAGTGCAAAACTAATTTTTTTTTAATTATCTATTCGAGCTCAGATTTTTGAAAGAATGGTACTGTTTTTCATGATTTTTTTCTCTACTTTTAGTTAAAATTAAAACCTAAAAACGTGCAAGTTTCTCATTTTAACATATATTTGAAGTAAATGTTTCAAGTATTTTAAATCTAGACCGCGAGGTTGTAGGTTCGAGTCCCGCGTTAGGCATGTGTGTTTGTAAATGTATGTTGGCTTGTCTAATGACGAATGTTTCGGAGCATTATAGCCCTCATGTTGCTGACGGCGCCTGATAATCTGAAAACAACCAACCAATCTAGTATTTTAAAAGAAAAAACTATTTTCAGTATTATATTTGATAATAAATTTGTTCCTTTTATGCGTGATAATAAATTTGCTCATTTTATGTATGATAACATAAAATTGAAGCCTCAAATTAAATTATAAAAAAAAATAATAGCGATTACAAAATGAAAATTGTATTCTCGATTTAACAATACTTTTCACTCCTTAGAATATGAGATCATTTAGTGGTGCCATCTATTGGGACTATTTCAATCTAATAATTTATTTGTTGCGTTCATCTCCAATGTCACAGAATTGTATCGACGTAAGAGTCGTATAATTAATTTTAAATTAAAAAACTTTAAATAATGAAGTAAGAATGTATTTTATTAAAAAAAAGGTTATCAGAAATATTGAAAACGTTGAAATTTAGATGAGCTCATTAGTTTTGAAGTACAAATTTAGTTAATAGTGTTGTTTAAATTTAAACTATTGCATGCATTTAAAACCAGAAACATTAAATAAATATGTTTATCAATAATTTGTATTCAATCTTGTATAAAGATAATCGTAAGTATTCTTTACTGAGTAATAAAGAGAAAAGAAAACCTTTTTGGAATAGATTGAATATTACATAATTAATATAAATTTTGAACAGGTAAGGAATTAAAAACAGTTTGTAAGTGGCTAAATCAAATGATTTATAGAAAATATTCGTTAAAGTGAAATGTGTTATGAAAATCTGACCTGTTTTCACTTAAACTTCAAAAATGTCTATAAAAATCTAATTTAAAAAAAAATATTTTAACAAAAATAATAAAGTAACTGAATTTATTATGATAAAGGAATATAGTTTACCTCAGCTACATAATATATACAATTGCTTCATACTACACAAGATTAGGCTGAGTCTAATTCCCTTTTCATTCATAAATTATCCCTAAACCAACCACGTCACGTCACGTACGCAATCCCAAAAGCAATGGAAACCACGAAATCCAACAAAACCCCTAGAATTCAATTCAACATATAATCTTGTTACTCCCCCTTTGACTGCGAAAAAAGAAATTAACCAGCTTACATTTGTTCGTATGATTTATTCTCAACCAGAAGCATGCTTAAATTATATGGAATTCCGCATTTAATATTCTCTAAAGACCTCCGAAATCACAAAAAAGTATCCAAGTGAAATGCATTTGCATCTGGATCTATTCATATTAATAACAAGCTGCATTATTTATTACACTGCATTCCATTTTGTTTTTCCACCTGCATTAAATTCCATCTGTTTCCCCTTTAAGCGCGTTTGTTCGAAAACAAGAGTTTTGTTTAGTTGTTTCCCTCCTCCTTTTCCCCTGGTTTCTTTCTTTTTTTTTTCTTTAACAAATTCGAATAATTATCTGTATTAGAAATACACATTTAAGTTTTTTTTTTTTTTTTTTTTTTTTTTTTTTTTTGCGATGTTTGTCAAACTTTTTTTTTTTTTTTTTTTTTTTTAAAGTTGATAGTTAATTAGAAAGAGGAGGGAGTTGAAATGGTTTTTTTTTTTCCCTTTATATTATTCTTTTATATCTTGTTAAGATTCGAATGAGCGCTTTTAATGAAAATCCAAAGTGTAAAGAGTATTAAAGATACACTGCCGAGAAATAAAGATTTTTTTTTTTTAAATGAATTTAGGTGATGTTTTTATCTTAAGATGTTGGATAATGTGAGAGTGTATTTTGGGGTGCATGATGTTGTAAATATTTTAATTATTACCAATAGTCTTGTTTTAAATAGCCAAAGTCAATAGCCATGAGTCTTGTCAAAGAATTTAGGCCATAACTTATTTGTGCTATCCACAGAGCAATAAATTATACATGCGACAAATGTAAAGATTTACACTATGGGGAATTTATGATTTAATGATTAAGAATGCAGGATGCTATTGATCACATGATGTTGTCGGTTCACAAAGGGGAAAAAAAAAAATAAAAAAAAATAAAAAAATTCAAAACCGAAGAGAAAAATACTCAATTCCATGAATTGCAAAACATTTCCTTCCATACTTTCAATTTTACTAAAAACATTTTTATTTTCTGCAAATATTTAACTTTTGTGGGAGTCTGAAAAAGCAAATAAGAAAATAAAAAACGTCGTTGTAAATAAAACTGAAAAAACTTATTTAGAGTGATTCAATTTAAAGCCGACAATATTGTACAACGATAGAAATATTTGGATTTAAATACATTATTTATTTAAATTTTGAAAAAAAAAAAAGGTGGTTGTAGGAAAGGGTGTTTAAATTTGTTTTACTAATGGAGATTATTAATTAAAATACATTTTCAGGAAATTTGATGATTCTAGATGGTTTGTGCAGCATTTGACTATGTTGATGTGGTCACAAATTTATTTTACTACAAGATGTCATTAAAGACCAAAGTGTTGTTAATTAGAAAAGATTAGTACAACAAATCATATAGGGTGGTGAATGCATTGCTTAAATTAATGATTTTCGTACGAAATCCTCACGACTTTTAAAATTATCAGTAGAGTTTAAAATAAAAATACCAATGTAGTTACAATATGTAGTGACAATATCAAACAATTAAGTGCATTTTTAAGTTCGAAATTTACTGTCAGTTGTTCAATATCATTTTACAATGTACATATCTTTAACTATTATACATAAGATATAGATGTAAATACTTATTTAAAACAATAAATGTTCAAATAGGTAAAGAATAAAAATAAAAATATATATATAATAATTTTAATATTCAGGTTCATAAGTTACAGTTTTATTGGCTCAAAAGTGAGTTTTCCCTAGCGTCAAATCACATGAATAACATCGCCTTAATAATTGACAAAAATAGAACGCATTTAAAAACGCTACTGTACTGTTTCAAAAGATATTAACAAATTGACTGATTAATTAATCTTATTTTGAAAGAATTTGATGTGGAAATTGATTTTCTATCTTTAATATATTAAGAAATAAATATCAGAAGCTTTTTTTTTAAACTCTGTGCCTGTATTTTTTAAAACAGTAAATACTATAATTTTTCAATTTTAATGCAAATGCGAATCTATTTTTTTTTTTAACAATAATTTTGTCAAAAATCATTTTTTAAATCGATTCTCTGTGTATGTTTTCGATTTTAAGTGAATGTATATTTATCGATGGCGGGAAAATCTGCGGAGGCCTATTCCACCCTCTTGCCGTCATCCAATCGTTCTGAAACTTGGCAGATAGATTCTATGCCGATGACAAATGCATTCTATCAAATTTTGGTATTGTAACAGTCACTAAATAATCGCTATTCCGCAATACTAATAAATCAACTTGCCGTCATTCAATCGTGCAAAAATAGACCACTTTTATTTAGTATTAATAGACCATTTAACCGACCATTGAAGAAACTCTTCCCTGTTGCCAAAATTGTTTCGATGAATAAATAATAAAAGTGTTTTAATCAGAATAAATAAATGAGATTTGGATGTGAGTGCATAAATTCACATTTGTTTTTAATAATAAATAACTGTTGCCACACATTTTGCTGATAGAAATGAGTTTTAAAATTAGATGCAAACACCAAGCACGCGCTGTTTACAGAATCGGCGTTGCGTTAATGAATATAAAAAATTGGCAATGCATATAAAGGATTGATATTAAAAACTTATTTTTTGTGGGTTATATTATTTAGTAAATATGTAAACCAATAGATCCATTCTTACTTATCGAATCGAGCAATAAAGTTAGATTTCAACGAATTCTAATTTGAACTTTAAATAATTTATTTCCTTTTGAAACCTGAAAGAGTTCGTTTTCATGTAACAAGACTCTTCCCCCCCCCCCCCCCTCAAAAAATTTCATCTCATTTTTCTACCAAATTTTTTTATTTTAATAAAATCTGACGGTCATGAATTATATTCATTCTGATAATTCAATTTGAAGTAATTGTGCATTCAAAATTACAATAAAGTGATTTAAAACTACATGATTCTATAAACTAAAAAAAAAAAAAAAAATGTTATTCATTACTTTTTTTTTTGCATACTGTTATTCAATATGAATTGACTTATGATTTTTTACTATTCCGTATTATTGAATGTTTTTTGACATATTTTTATAAAAAATGCATTGGCAAATGGCGAAAATAATAATACGTGGTGCCATCTATTGCACATGTAGAAAACTATTCTCTTTGAATGTTGAAATTTAATTTGAGTGTATTATTTCCACAGATCAACATGCTGAAAATAAATATAAAGCTGTTTTAGGAAACTTAAAAAAAAAAGAAAAGAATTCAGTAAACGTTTTGTTTTGCTACAATTTTTATCAAATTAATACTGAACAGATGTAGTCTAGGACATTTGGCATTCTTTTGTTTCATTTGTCGATTAAAAAATTCTTCAAAATTAAAAACACAGTAACAAAATAAAAATAAATATAAATAATAAACTCAATTCAAATATAACTTTAAATAAAACCCGTTGCTAGAAACAGCATTTATCAAAAGAAAAAAAAAAAAAAAAAAAATGCCAAATAAAATCGTGACCAAGAAATGTCCTATACTACATCCGTGTTAAAAATGCTTAAAGCATCATACTAAAAATCAATCATAAGTTGAACTAATACATCTTGCAATTACTACATGAACGTATCATTTCTGCTTAAAGTAACATTTATATAAATAAGAAAATTTTAAAATAATTTAGTTTTATGTGCTATCACGTTTTACAAGTAGTAATGTGGATAAATTACATATATCAATGTAATACATAAAATTTTGACTTACATTATACGATGATTGAGGTTGAACATGCGTTGAATAATTAAAACTACTAGAACTATTTATCTCTTTTCCAAACCCATCTGGTTTAGAAAAGTGATTTTCTGGACAGGATTATCATCTTTCAAACGAAACACGTATCCCCTGATATTGTTTTTGAGGACATTTATGGTTTTGTTTGTACACTCAACGACCTATTTTTGTGCACAATAACGGCTAATCAGACCAGGACCTACAGCTTAACGTGGATTCCGAACCACAACGAACATCCAGGGCTAACTCAGGATTCGAACAGTGCACCTTTGGCATGCGAGGCCAGAGAGCTAACCCCACAGCCATCAGGTTGACAGAGGACATTTATGATTTATTTTAACAGCTAACTCACATAAAAGTCGACCGTGACATAAAAAAAATAGTTTTTAATAATGGATCCTTTATAAGCACTGCCCACTTTTATGTACCACTGCAATTTATTTAAGGGCTTTTGAGGACCAATCGACTTTTCAAAAAGTTTGACCGCTACAAAGCAAATTATCAATTCTGTGCCATAAACACTTAACTTTTTTTTTTGCTTCCAAAACTTCTTAGAAAAGGGATTGTTAACAACTATGAGTGTATTTGCCAAGTTTCAGTTCGAATGAATGACAGCTAACTATTCCTCT
This sequence comes from Linyphia triangularis, assembly GCA_963978545.1. Taxonomy (NCBI): domain Eukaryota; kingdom Metazoa; phylum Arthropoda; class Arachnida; order Araneae; family Linyphiidae; genus Linyphia; species Linyphia triangularis. The sequence continues at coordinate 1,713,974 of OZ021727.1, read as the reverse complement.
GAAGCGTCAATAGAAACGCGTGTAAAAGCAGCGGCCTTTTAGCGACAATCCATAAACTAGACGAATAGCATTATCATTGACAATGATTCTATCTGGCTAGTTTCAGCTCGATTGGACGACGACAAGTGCGTTAATTAGCCCCTCCGAAGATTTCTAAACAAACGCACACACACAATTAATATCAGAGTTATTTATAACGAATTTCACAACTCTTCATTAGAAAGAAACTTTTAAGTAACTTATCTTTCATTGAGTTATATACGCATTTTCTTTCGCTAGACCTGTTTCTTTTCTCCGAAACTCTTTCTAGACGTTAATTTACTAAATCGAAGACAAATCCACCGAACAAAATGAGCCCGGGATGATCAGGAAGTTCCCCGATTGATACACTCCCCCCCCCCCCCCATCCATTTTAATGTTCCGAAATTTGATAATCAATCGATTAGTCCTTTCTCCTGAAAGGAAGAAGCCACTGAGAAAATTCATTTAAGACAATCAATATCAAACAGAACCGTGTTGTTATATGCGTTGGAACTCTCATTAATTATTCCCCGGCCCTTTATCAAAGTCCTTTTTGTTGGCGGGTATTATCGCGTTGACTCGCAAGTCGGGAAGAGCGTGATTTTTAAATAATGGTTAATTTGGGTGGAAACAGGTCAGGGAGGAATTTATTCAAGTCAGTGAATGGGAGTCATTTTCTAATAGGAGAACATTTCGGAAGAATTTTTGATATCTTAAAAAAAAAAAAAAATGATTTATTCGAATCAGACAGTAATAGGTTGAATATTTTCCCAACACTCTTTAATGAAGAAAATTTTAATTTATTATTAAAGTTAATTTTTCTTTTATTCTAAAATACTTAAGGTACTAGTATACATGCAACGCATTTCCATTAGTACTTATTTTTTCGTTTAATTTTTTTCTAGTGTTTTCCGGAATTAGTGAGATCCGCATTGAATCTGATTGGACCTTGCTTGGACCGGTTCAGACCAGTTCTTTTTCGCATCTCCAATCTGTAAAATCCCCAGATTTCTGTTCGTTTTTCACTTTACACACAATTATAGATTTCGCTCTTTTTTCTATCGCCAAGCGTCACCCAACTCTACTCGTCTCTGGAAATAAATTCTTGTTTTCACTCGGTTGGTTGGTTGTATTCAGATTATCTGGCGCCATCAGCAACACGAGGGCTATAATGCGCCGAAACATTCGTCATTAAACAAGCCAGCGTACAATTACAAACACCCATGCTTAACACACTCGCAACCTCGCGGTCTAGAAGTTAGCACGCTAACCACTATACCGTTTGGTCGGCTGTTTTCACTAGGACACGACTAACACGAAAACGGTGTACAATACTGCACATTACGAAATTTGGGAAAAATCTTCATTTTTGTTTTATAACTCTACCATCTTGAACTCGATAACTATAAATTATACTGATAGCTTCGAAATGATATTTTGATATTCAAACGGCATTTTATTTTTATGAAGGTTTTAAGCTATCACTATGTCCCCATTTAAACTTGATTTGTGAAAGACTAGTTTTGACCAGTGTGAGAATTGTTTCATCAGACATAACATCAATTAAAAAAAATTATATATATATCAATTTAAGATTTATAAAGCATGATACAAATTAGGTCAATGGAATAATTTATTTTTGACTTTGAATATTGATGCTTTTACAAAATCTTGTATTTTTAAATTCTTTCAAAGTAAAACTCTATAAAAAAAAAAAAAAAAAAAAAAGCTGTTACAACATGTATTTACAATTCTAATTTCCTGTTGATCATTGTGCATTTTTTGCAATTAAAATTTTAAGTTATAAATTGAGTTGTGATTGGTGCCATTAGACCCTAATTAAATTGTTAAGTTTGAATTATTTAATTACTTTCAAAGAAAAAAAAAACATATCAAATTAAATTTTAGTTTTGTAACATTTATTAAACAAAAAAAATCTGCTTCTTGTTAAAAAACCCTTATTAATATCTTAATGGTCATACACTTCCGTTTAATTGGAATCTACATTGTCGTATGATTTGATTAATACTTTGGTATTTTTCTCAGTACTATGGATGGATATCACGTTTGGACATTTTAAATATTTAGTATCTTTAAAATTTTTTAGACAATGTTGCTAGATTTAAATTAAGCATATTTTAGTTTTCTTAACACTTGTGAAGTTTAAAAAATTTTAAGCTGAATAATTTCCTGTTTCAAATGTTCTAAATAACAATTGCCGAAAAGAACCGTTCATTAAAAAAAAAATATCAGAAAAGATAATACAAAAGAATTGTTATTTTTAGCTAAAGCTATATTAATCCCATATCAAAATAGCTCCAGAAAGATTCTTAAAATTATTGTAGGCTGATGTAAGTAGATAACGTTTTTCTGAACTTGTTAATAAATTTTTCTGAATATCTTGCAAGTATGGAGGACGTTCAAAATGTAATCACTACCATGGAAAAAGATTTTACTTCATTAAAATACTTCAATTAAGCCTCGTTGAAAGTGCAATTTGCAGTCGAAAGTGATTATATTTTGAAATATTTGACATGTTAGATAAATTTTTAATAAAATTGGGTCGAGTATGACATTATTCCATAAAGTGGAAATTGTTAATTAAAATGCAAATTGTGAAAAAGAGTTATGAGTGTTAATTATGCAAAATAGAGTGAAAGTAGAAATTTATTTCCCTTGCATAACATTTTGCTTATTCGTGAAATTTTAATTAGTTCCCGTCATGTAATTCGTTGGGCTATGAACTCTCTGAATTAAATTCTGATTCGTATATAGTACAATATATTAAATCATAATTCAGTTATCCGAAAATATAATTATCCCTAAATATTACTACTTGAAAAAGATAATTATAGATGGAATCTCTCCAAGAGTTGGGATAATTAAGATCCTTTTAAGTTAAATTCAAGAGCAATAATCCATAATGATGCTACACATATTATACAATAAGCATTGTATGGAATTTTAAGAGTAAAATTAATTATCATAATTTTAAATTATTCATATCATAATTTACAATTATTTCCTAGCAAAGTAACATTATTTCGCTATGAATATTATTATTAATTAAATTTTTCTAGAATGAATGATAATACGACTAATTTTTTTTTAAAATATTTCACCTTTTTTTAAACCTATATTTTCTTAAATTATTAACAAAACTATTAACTTTTTTTAAAGTTAATATTATTGGCAGTCCATGAAACTACTCATTTTAAAAGTTTTCTGTAATGTTTGTTTTAATTAAAAAGTGTTTAGTTTCTTTACTTAAAACAATTATAATTTGTTTTTGTAACATGGGAATCTTGTGGAAATAATGGGTTTCTTTTAATATTGAAACGCTAAATAATAAAAAATGATATTTCCAAATTATGAATAGTAAAAAATAATTAGTTGCTAAACGGCAGCACTAACGTAATATAAGAATATACTTGCAAATCAAGATTACATTTAAGAATAATTGTTTGCAACTTAAAGTCAAAATTAATTTACACCACTCTGGTAAAAATAAAATGTGCTTTATAATTCATTCTTTTAAATAAGCACATAAATAAAAATAAAAAAAAAAGACTCAAGAAATCACCAATTAGTCTTACTTTTCAAAAAAGAATACTAAAAGGCTTTCGTAGTGTTTTGCAAATGCAATAGTAAAAAATATAACCCATGAAAATAAAGTTTTTAATACTAATCCTTTATATGCATTGTCAATTTTTATATTCATTAACACATCGCCAATTCTGTAAACAACATGTGATTGGTGTTTGCATATAATTTTAAATATCAAAAACATTTCTATCAGCAAAATGTGTGGCAAACTGCGTTTCTGAAATTATTTATTAAAAATGAACGTGAATTTATTGCACTTACATCCAAACATATTTTATTTATTCTGAATAAAATGTCTATTATTTATTTATCAAACAAAATTTAGCAACACGAAAAGGTTTCTTTAAAGCGCGATTGGATGATAGCAAAAAGGATTTATTAGTTTTCCGTAAAAGTGACCTTTTAGTGACAGCCCCAAAATTTGATAGAATGCTTTGTCATCGAAACTATCTTCTAAATTTCAGCCCTATTGGATGACGGCAAGGGGCTTAGTTAGGCTTCCATTGATTTGTTCGCTCTCGTTATACCCACGTACATCAAAAGGTTATATAATCATATACCAAAATCTCTTCAAAATCAGCATCAAAAGGTACCAGAATCATACTTCAAAATCTCTGTCAGTAACAGTAGTTAAAACTTAGTTTCATCCTAGTATGCATGAATTAAATCAATTATTTCATTTCAGGTCATCAGTGAAAAACCATTTCTCAAGACTTATGAAATCCGATGCATCGAAATTCCCTTTTCCCTCTGGGTCAGAAACAACCATTAAAAGATTCTTTCCAATTCTTCAGCAGCGAACACATCTCGCGGCAATTTATTATTGCATTCCGTCGCTCATTTCCACCCTTTTTCCACCACTGTACATTTAGTCCCGGAAAACCCCATTTAGATGAGAGAAAATTCCTTTAAACCCGAAACCACTCTTCGCTCCCGTGAACGGATATCAGAAACAATTACTCCTTCTTTTTCGAAGCTCGAATCGTTAACCAGGAGTTACATTAGGGCCAAATGTCCAATAGGAAAAGAAAGTTCGAGGGTGATGAATGTAATTCAGAAGCATTAGTCCTTCTCTCTTTTTTCCCCTGTTTAATGACCATGGAGGATTATTACCGCGGTATTAAATGCGGCGTGACATCTCAAAACTTGACAAACTTAGTTAAAGAAGCGACGGTGCTTAAGAAATGTGCCGATGAAATCATCATTTAACGTGCGATGCCGGAATCGCCTCTACTTCAGTGTACCTGCAGAAACGAACCTTTTAAAATGAGCACGGAAATTTGCTAGATAATTAAGTTTGAGTATATGAATATTTAATAAAATTTAAATTATTTTCTTTAAAATGATGCCTCATTTGTTGCTGTTGTTGTTTCACATCCCCCTGGTCCAAGAACCCTTGACCAGGTCCATGATACCAAGTCGCTCTAACAGAACCAAAAGGTCCCCCATAAACCTCCTCAATTCCACAGCAGTCTCGCACCAATGCAATCAACGAGCAGGAGAAGCATAATCTTATTTTGAAGTATTTTTAATAGTTTTTTGAAGTAAACAAAATGTATGTATTTGATGCATGTTTTTTTTTTTAAACTTCAAAGCCGCATTTCTCAAAATGCCGTTTTTTTCATGTTTGAGGGGCACATAGCTTAAAATAGATTCGACATAAATGCTTGAAACTTTTTATACATGTTTCTCTAATGTTAATGTCTCCATGTTAAATACTTTAATAGGAGAAATAAATGGCAAGTAGCGTACTTAAAAAAAAAAAAAATAGTCTAAAACTTTACCAATTTTTCAAATATCACGTTAAAGTATTCAAAAGTATCCAAATATTATACAGTGAAAGTTTCATAATTATTGAAAAATCGGTTATTAAATGAGATGCCACCAAAATTAAAGATTGGCCGCTATTTGTTTTGCACGAGAAATTAAATTGCAGTTATTTTTTAATATATTTTTTTTCAAATAAGCTTACAATATTATTTAAAATAAATAGTTAATGCTGAAACTAATATCCAAGGTAGCCCAGCAGTATTGTTCAATGTTGGAAACAAGGGTTCTTCGAAGATTGGGCAGTCCAGGTCGAATCTCATGCATCGTTCCAAATACGCGATTTTTTTTAAAAAAATAAATAGGTCAAAACCATCACAAAACATAATTTGTACCTCTCCGCCTTTTCTTATAATACTATATTTTAATTTTTAAACTTTGCGGCAATATTTCAAAACTTCCAGTATCCAGTACTGCCGCCCGATATTGAACAAGATCCTTAGCAACGGCCAATCTGCAACGGTCCACATCGGGCCAGTGTAGAACCGATATTGGACAGCTACACGTCAATCAGTCCTTGACCCATTGATCCAATGACTTATTTTCCCGGCTACAATTTATACCAGAGTATTGTTTTGATGTGTCATAACAATAATAACAAAACAACAAAATTAGTTAAACTGTGTTAGCAAAATGAGTAGTGTTTTTTAATAAGTACATTAAGTTACTGTTATAACAAGGGATTTGTCTTTCGGAAAGGACTCCTTTCGAAATGATATGAACAGTGAGAGAGAGAAAGAAGAGACAAGTTTAAGATTAGATAGACAGGTGCAGAATTTCAAATACCTAGCCTTGCAAAATGAGTTACAATAAATTGAAATGTAGGAACAAAATGTTGTAAAATCGTATTAGTATCGTTTCCCTCGTGAAAAAAGCCCATACGAACTCAAGCGGTAACTATGGCAGCGGTTTTGCGACACACGCAGACGGGTTACTCTACCCCATATCCATCAGTTTGGTAAATCCGCCTAGATGAAAACAAGCCTCATCAATAAATGATATAACATCAAATTAACTCCCAACAGACAATTTTGAAAAACGATGCATTTAAACTTTCATAGCTATCTACCCAACATGTTGTTTATGATATTTTCACAGTTGCTTTTCTGAGAAACACTGTGTTTAAACTTTGGGTCATTGCTACTTTTGACAATATAGAGTTGAATTGTACATTTTGGTAAAATGTTTGAGAGCAATGTTTCTGTCAACTACCATTTCTGATCCTTAAATTTCTCTGCTTGGAAAATTTTAAACGTATTTCAATAATTTGAAGAACAACTTTATAACCACACATTTACTTCACTCTCCACACACATGAATACCCGAATAATTTCTGTGTGCATAACAACGAAGTCTACATTTCATAAAGCTGGTAAAAAGAACAGGGTCCAATCTATCATCCTTCCGGAAATGTCTTACCTTGCCCAAGTTACCTCAATTTCCTCAGGACTCGCCTATTTGTATGAAGACGATCCAAAGCTTAGAAATGCATTACTTAGAAATGCTTTGTATGCTAAATGTAACCTATTCTTAACATTTTCTTCGGAGAGGAAGAATACGAGCGAAGAAAATGATCACTTTCTTTTGTGGAATAGAAAATGCAATGTCATGTCTCCCAAGAAGAAATAATCCCGAGCATTTGTTACATTTTAGTTTTTCTGGTTTATTTTCTTTCTCCTCCGCTACACTTCATGCTCGAAATACTTCGGGTTTTTTTTTCTGGACTTTTTTTATTTTTTATTGGCAAGCGGAGATCAAGGTAGGAAAAGAATGATAAGTTTTTAAGCTTCACCTCTACTGACATTGCGTTTTTTGTTACGCTTGATTTACCATACGGGTTTTGTATTTACACTTTGGATTGTTGCTGCTTTTTATCAGTACGGAGTTGAACCTTTATCAGTATGGAATCGTAACTATTTTGGTGCAATGTATGAGGATAATGGATGATCTATGAAAATATCAAGATTCAATGTGCCTAAGGGATGCCCCTTTGAAAAATGATACAAATAGCAAACATTTTAATTAAATATGCGCGAAAAAAAAAAATCAGTTTTCATTTAATATTGTGGGTATAAAAATTATTTCCAATTCATATAAAAAGGATTTTTAAAAAAAAAAAAAAAAAAAAAAAAAAATTAGAAACCTCTTGGAAAAACAACATTGAACGTTAATTTAACAGGACAATTGTATCTATTCATTTGGATCTTCACTGACATCTAACTCGGTGCTATAGAGTTACCATCAATAACATCTATTATCTTTCCATTCATTAACATATCGTCGATTCTTATATCATTGTGGACCATCGATATAAATAAACAACTGGATAGACTGCTTAACGCTGAGAAAATGAAGCCGTTGCCAGATGCCGTTGGTGGGATAAAAAATACGTATTGCCGAGGATTGAAAATAAAATTTTGGGTGTACGCAGCAGAAATGTCAATAGTAAACCTTAATTAGTAATAATGTGCAAAAAAATATATACTCTGGCATTTTTCAAGGTTTTTCGCATTTCCATCCAACTATAAAAGTGAACTGTGATTGGTTAATCTTCCCACCAGCTTCGCAATCCCCGGCGCGTTTTTCTATTTGCATTGACAATGAAGCAGTCTATCCAGTTGTTTATCTATATAGATGTTGTGGACTTGGTGTTTGCCTCTAATTTTAAATTATTAAATGTAACTTTACTACTGATTAACTGTTAACCACCGTTTCCTAATAGGAAGAGATTGTGATGCCTTTTGAATACCGGATTTTTGTAAGCCTTTATTATGCAGTGATGGTTGGAATTGTATCTAATTGTATGGTAGCTTAGTAGTCAAAATCGTAACACGTTAATAGAATATACCTAACAGCAAAGTACGTTTCAAAATGTATACATTAAAATTATACGTGACTTTATACAGTCGCGTTTAAAGATCTTTTATTTATTCCGATAAAAATAATTTTGGCAACAGGAATGAATTTCAATAATGATCGGTAAAAATTCTCTTATTTACCGGGTTACAGATTTTGAGCGAGTCAGGGATAAAGCTAATTTTTAAAGCAAATCATATTGTAAAACTAACATTTTAAATATTAACCAATGGATCTGGAAAATAATTTATACGTTTCGAAATTGTGAGGTGAACTCAAATATCAAAATATTAGAAATACAACCCATTACCCTGAAAACATACATATTTTAAGACTCGCCTTTTTATCCTTCATCATTTGAAGAAAAATAAAGCAGAAGAAATATTAGTTTACACATTAGATTTAAAAGTTATACAGAAGGAAAAAAAAAAGTTTAAAAATTAGTATTTATTCTAATATGCCGGCGAACGAGATTCATGTTTCTTATTCAGGAAATTAACGGTTTAAAAGCAAGAAATAATTGAAATGTTTTAGTGTTGTTTTTAATATGTTTCAAAACTGGAGTCATAAAAACGAATCATTATTATTAACTCGGGAGATACCTATTTTGCATAGTTATTATATTGTTTGCATATTAAAAATTACTTTTATTTATATATTCCTTTTTTTTTTCTTTTTCTGAAGGCATGTTTTCGGATTAATGTCATAAAAGAAAAATAAATCTTTAATTATCTTCGGTGCTTGAACAAAGAATATTACATTAAACCACAATTTCATTCAGGTACTTTATTATTAAAGTACCATAATAAAATACCAAATGAATAACTTGAATCACGAAGTACCTACCCCCCCCCCCTTTTGAATATTAAAAAATTCCATTCTATTATGATATGGTTTCCAGAAATGTAACTTTTTTCCGAAAGCCATTAATATATAAAATTAAATATTTCAAATATTCCATTTTAAGTTTTATCATTATTTTTCCACATTGACACATTGAAAAGAATACTCACTTCGAATAAGTTAATTTGGTAGTTTATAATTGCTACTGTTCAAAATATTTCATTTGTATGTGTTAAAAGCATAAAAATTATTTGGATAATATAATGATAAATATATTTCTTAAATAAATTTATCAGATGTAATAATGTTCTATAAATATACAATATTTCATTTAAGTAAGTTTAAAAAAAAAATAGTTTTAAATTGTTAAAACAAACCTTAATTATAGTATTCTTAGAGATTTAGCTTTGAAAATTAACTGACTTTTTTAGCATCCTACCATTCAGCATGAAAAATTTTCAAGAGCCTCCTTCTTAATATTAGTATCAATATTTACTTCATTTTTTTACACAGAATTATTAAAATGCCATACTTTTTATTTTTATCAACAGCATAATATTTGAAAATGAAATATGATCAAGTTTAGTGACAGTATTTTGGGACAAATAAAACCAAGATTAATAAATACGATTTTTTTTAATTTTATGTAAGTCAATTTCTAAAAATAGTTATTAATCTAAACATGTCAGGACATTTTCAGGATACAAACTTTAATTGAATAACCCAAGAAAATGCCTTTTAAATAAATAGACAATTTAAGTGCAATATATAAAACAAATAAAACATAATATGATACACGGGCATTGCATTTAAAGTTATAAGTTAAGTGAACCCTTTTTTTTTTTATTTCATACATTTTATGCTGGGTTTTAAAAGAAAAAGGATATAAGATTATAACAGGCGAATCAAATAAAAAAAAAGTGAAATAAAAACCGATAATATCTTAAAATGAAATAATATACTAGAATATAATAAGATTTTTATCTTATGCAATCTAAATTAAAACACATCCTCAACGAATAGCACACTCTTATTAGTAACATTCATTTCTACTTATTGACACTCAAAAGAAAAAGGTTATCAGTTCAGCAGTTTTAAAAAGTCAATCTGTAAAACATTGTCGAAGTATTCATCATAGTAGTAGGCAAAATCACTCACAAAATCAGAAACGGGTGAATCCTCGAAGACAACCAGGTCAAGGAATGTGACAGTGAAGATGACGCTGAAGAACTTTGTGAGGGAGACCATAGCGGCTTCTTTCCAACAGCGTTCCGGTTGTAAATGGAATTTTAGAACAATGAAGAAACAATAAAATTCATCTTGAAATCGAAACGTTCGATGGGATTAGGTAACAGAGTTCTCTTTATTGTATCCTTCCTCCTGAAGGTGTTTACTGATTAACTATTCACCACCGTTTCCTGATGAGAACGGATTACGATGTCTTCTGTGACCTACTCCGAAATGCAGGATTTTTTTCAAACCATATTCCTTTAGTGATAGTTAGAATTGTATAATCTAATTGTTTGATTGATTAGTAGTTAAAACCTTAACAAGTTAACAAACAAGTTTTTAATTCAATGCCTGAAAAAAATCTTATTTCAGTTAATGTTAATTGTGGATTAGATGGAAAAATAAACAGGCAAGAGCTCTGGCAGTTAACTACAGGAATGCTATGAGATAATAAACTTGGATAAACTGATTAAATACAAGGAAGTTCACTATAGGTAAACGTACGTCAATATATATTATTAAGTTTGTAGTTGATATCACAATGTAATTTCACATTTCTTCCAATTATATACCAATCAATAAATAATAAGCTTTACAATACATTGACTTAGAGACAGTACATTGACTACTTAACTGTCAGCTTATATATTGGCTCAGATTTTCAAGATCCTTTTAGCGAACTTCACAAACCACCTTCTTGTAGCATCTTGACAATGATTCCAGCAGCCAAGAGTTGTGCGATGCTTCCACCACCTCCACCTCCTCCTCCGCCTCCCATCAAGTGAAATGCCGAAGAGCCGTCAATGGACAACAAGCCGACGACAACAACCAAAAGAAAAGCACACACAACACTAACTCTTGTGGAAATCATAGTGGCTGCTGTTGTCGAATCTGAATAAACTTCGGGAATGAATGCTCAATCAATTAATGACCACAATAGACAGAACAATGGGTTTTTATATTAAAACGAAAGTTAAGACTAAGTTTTTTTTGTGTTACATAATGTTCGGTGCAACAAAGTAACAGTTCCAGAGTCAGAATTTGAATACAACTTCCGGAAATGTAACATTTCCGTCTTAACACCATTCGTCTTCGGAAGTTGGTAGCTGCGCAATGCCTGGAAGGGCAAGGATACAGTTGAAAAAGGAAAAAAACAACAACACAGAAATCTACAAAATGTTGACAAGGAAAACACCAACATGTTTATTTATTCCAAATCTTTTTTTTTTTTCCTCCCGACGTTACGTTGGTGATCATTCACCAAAAAAGAACCCTTTTACCTTTTCACGCGTGACTGAGTCAGAGACTCATGGTTTAACCCCTTTCGCTCACTTCCCCATATTTTTGGCGGTTTTCCTTTTCCTTGGTCACATTCGAGTGCCCCAGTGAAACCTCAGGACGAATTGGGGAAGTAAATGCTCTCCAGACTTTTGACGTAAGTTTCGTTTTCCCATATCGCATCCCTTGCAACAGCTTTGCATTATGAATATGCATTATGCAAACTCTTCCAAGTTCTGGAGGGCGACGCGATGATTTTTAAACTGAGCATTAAAGCAGCGCGTGCATGATTTGATGGCCTTTCGCAATTTTAAATATTCATTCCTTGGAAGTCTCGCAGAAGAGTGACGTAAACAAACACGGCGGCGAGAATTAACTGATGCTTGTTTACGGAACGAAATAGTTTTAATAGATTTTCTTCCCGCGGGTTTTGACATCATGCATGTACCTTGAGAGAATGGAGCTGTTGCATTCACTGCACATGGGGCCTTTCTTAAAAGCATTTAAACACTTTTGGTAAATTAAAAAATTTTACAATTTAAACTGCAGATGGTCTTTTTAACGCCTTTATAAATGTTGTTAAAACAATAGCATAACTTTTTGTAACAAAACCGTTTTTCTGTGAAAGCGTACAATAGATTAAAAAGTGGAAGGCCAATCATGTTACTACATGATATGAAGTAGGTGATATTAAAGACTACACTTTTTTAAACTTAGGAATAGGGCATCATTCATTCCTTTCAAATTGCTAGAAAGCAATTTTACGTTATAAAGAATTTTGAGCATCCATTGTTCAGGGTTGCCAATTCCTTTTTTTATTTGGAAATTAAAAAAAAAAATCCTATCATAACTATTTTTTTGGTAACCAAATAAAATCTAAAAAAAGGCATCTCGTTATTTTTTTTTACCAAAACTTCCAGTTGATTTTCGAAAAAAAAAAAAAAAAAAATACAACATCCCTCTAATGTGGGAACTTATAAACAGAGACATTGATAAAAAGTTTTGAAAATCGATGCTTATGAACACTATCAATAAAAATTATGTTGGCTTTAATTCAAAGACGTAAATTTAAACTTTTAACATTCGAGCCAATCGCAAAAATAGCCACGGCATATAAATAATATAATCCATAAAAATAAAGTTTTTAATATAAATTCTTTATATATTCATTGTCAGTTTTTATATTCCTTAACACATTGCCGTTTCTGTAAACAACGCGTGCTTGATGTTTGTATCTAATTTGAAATATCAAAAACATTTCTATCGGCAAAATGTGCGGCAAACTACGTTTCAAAATTTATCTATTAAAAATGAATGTGAATTTATGCACTCACATCCAAAAATGTTTTATTCTTTCTGATTAAAATAATTTTATTTTTTATTTATTAAAAAGAATTTTGGCAACAGGAAAGAGTTTCTTCAATGTTTGGCTAAATACTATCTTAGCGCGATTGAATGACGGCAAATTGGTTTATTAGTAATCCCTAAAAGTGACATTTTATTCACAATTACAGTCCCAAAATTTTACAGAATGCACTGTCATCGACTTCGAATCTACCTGCATTGTTTCAGTTCATTTGGATGACGGCAAGGGGGTTAATTAGATCTCCACAGACTTGCACGCCATCGACAAACATACACACAAAATCAAAGTTAATATAAAGTATTTAAAAATATATTAATTACATTTCTTCGCGGGAACTCTTAGTTGGTAGCACTGGTAGCGTATTAGACTGCTGATCGCTGGACCAGATTCGAATCCTTTGTTGAAATTCACATTATCCTGCTTGACATCTTGAAATATTTCATGAGAAACAAGTTAAATAGCAGTTCCTATTACTAGAAAGGTTATTTTATTATAAAGTTTTCAAATAAGCCCTCGGTTTAACTCTGAATTATGATATTATTTGCCGAAAATATGTATACGCGTGCTTGCATACAAAGTGTTCGAGTACAAAACACTCGGTTTGTAAGAACTTGCAGTTGATTTTTCTTTCTTAGGCAATTTAGTGAGCTATGATTATGTTTAAAGTTATTTTTTCCTCTATTTTGATTACTGTATTAATGTCCTAATTTTTCTGTTTGGACGATTAGTAATTAGTAAGGAATTAAAAATTATAAGGAAATATGAAAGCAAAAAACATTCAATAATTCTCTTAACTTTTGTCAAAAATATTTACATTGGTTTTTCTACTTTAAGGAAAAACTTGACGATGAGAAATTTTTAAAATGTATCTAAGTAGTATATGAAAGTTTATCATTTGGAATTGAGTTATGTTTGGTATAATATTTTATTTCAAAATTTTTTAATTAAAATAAAACCTAATGAAATGTCGCTACCATGCACAGCATATGGATGTTTCACAATATTTATTGTTAGAATTACTTTTGTGAATTAGCATCTTCGTCTAATATCATTAATGTAATTATTATACGAATTACGATGATCACTGACTCATTGTTTCACTGCCTATCTCAATCTTCAACGCTGTAAGTGAAATAATATTAAATGATCATTGTTAAAACTCTTTCATGTTTCCATTGTTGTTTTAATCGTAATAAATCAAAGATAATTGGATGTGAAGGCATAAATTCATTATGGTGTATGATCCAGTCAATAAGACGTTTCGTTACGTAGTAACGCTGTACAAATCTTTTTCAAAGAATAAATAAACTATATTTTGACGTGAATACATAAATGCACGTTCATTTTTAATTTTGGAATGTAGTTTCCCTCAAAGTTTACCGTTAGCGGTGTTTTTATTATTTGAAATTAGATGCAAATAACAAGCACACGATGAGAACAGAATCGGCGCTATGTTAATGATGATGAAAATATTAGATTTGATTGATGGTAACTCTTAAATCTATTACAACGCCGATACTGTTGTCAGTGAAGATCCAAATGATGCTCTCGATGTTGAATTCACACCCAATTTAGTTTTCAAGTGGTTCTTAATTTAAAATTGTGTCGTTAATACTTCATTTCGTGAATACATAAGAATAAGTTTTTACGTTCACAATATTAAAAGAAATTTTTAATTTTTAATAAATATTTCGTATGTATTACATTCATAATTTTTCAACGGAAGCCTTACAACTTTCTAGTGGATATATATTTACTGTGTTTGTTACTTATAAAAATAAATATTTAGAGGGAAACTGAATGCGAGTCAAAGACTGCAAAATAATTTATTCTTAAAAATCTTTGTGACATAAGTGTTTGATCTTGACGTGCAACACATTTCTCCCCTTTATGTTTTGAATTCCAAATATTTTGTTAGCTAATAACTTGCCTATGTTTCTTTGTATCCAGTGAATAGTTTTTTTCTAATCCATTTTATGTTTTTCCACGATCTATTTTTTCATGAATCATTTTCCCCGTAGGCGAATGAATGTGAATACAAATTTCTCGATCTATTTCGAAACTATCAGACAATAGAACTCTCTCCTGAACACATTTTTGTTTATTTTTTAAAGAAATATTCGCGCTATTCTGCGCTTGTAGAAAGGAGTGTGACTGAAATATGACTTTTTTTTTTTTTTTACAAAATCAGAAATTCACATTCTTTTAAAACTATACACATACTTTGTGTAAGAAATTACGGCTTTCAAACTTTTAATGTAGCATATTGGCATTTAAATATTTTAAAGCGGTATATTTTAAGGTATTCTCGTCATAACACAACTGTACTTCATAAGTCAATTAGTATCAACGCAGTACCATGTTGGAAAAACGATAGGGCAAAGTAAAAACATTACTTTCACAACTACGTATTTAAATGTTATAACACATTTATCTACAATGTGGATGATGGCAGTTTCAATTATGTTAGTAAAAGATAACGAAAAAATTTAGTTGCTTACCATTTTTAAATTCATTTTTATTTTACATATTCACAACGATACGAAAACAAATTATAAAGCCTAGTTCAATTATAAACCGTATTCAATTTTTACTTTCAATTACCCATAGGTTAACATTGGATTATGGAAAGTACTATTGTAAAGTACTATTTTGGGAATTAAAAAAAAAAAAAAAAAAAAAAAAAAAAAAATCGCTTTTTTTTTAAAAAATTTATCCACGCTTTGGAGCATTCCAAAACCAAAAGGATGGTCCATGAACAATGTCTGTCTGGTTGTCCATGTGTGGTTATGCTCCTAGCCACTTTTTTAAATGAATGAATACATATAAAAATGGTAACAACACTATTCCACTTTAAATTTTAATGTAGTGACCAGTATTATTGGTCATTGAAATTTGTGCGATGTTCCACACTCCTAGTTTTTTTTTTTTTTTTTTTATTTTTTTTTTTTTTTTTTTTTTATGCCACAGATATACTCTAATAAATCCCGTACATGTCAAAGCTACATTTTTTTGTGAAAATGGTGTGAGATAAAAAAAATATTACACACGTTTTTAAGATTCATCTGTATTATATAAAACAATTTTGGACATGTATTTTAAAGAATAATGGATATCTGAATTAAACATAAAAACCTTTAAATATACATTTGTATGTGTATGAGCTGTGAAAATACGGAACAACTGCATGAATTGAATTACAACACAACTGTTGAATAATTGTACGAATAAAAGTACAACACAACTGTTATTAATAACTGTTATACAAAAGACATTATAGTTTTATAACAGTAGAAAAATAATTTGCATATTGAAGAAGTTTCGGATTGTGTTAAATATGTGCGAATATATTATATTCACTGCAACTAACAAACATACGAGAGAATCAAATACAAAAGTATTTTACAAAATACTCTTTTACTCGAGGAAAAAAAAATCAATTACGACGTACTTAAGTTTGCAAATTTCGGCTCTTATAGCATTCCTTAAGTAAAAACTTTTCCAATACTGCTCCATTTTGTTCTTTCACACTTCGTCCTTTGAGCGAAAATTCCGTTTATTGGTGAGAAACTTCTTACTCGCTTTTTTTTTTCCTGGCAAATTTGTATTCGCTGGAAGGGTGGAGAACAAGAAGGGAAAAAAAAAGCAATTCCCCATTGTAACTTAACTAAAGGCCTCTGGAAATCTTTCCAAAGATATAAAATGGCTGAATCAAAGATGATTACGATTTTTGTCTGCAATAAGAGAATTCTGCAGACATTGTCTGAATGCGTTCCTTCATTTTGTCAGCTTTTATTTGGCCATTTTGAATAGGTTTTCGACTCTTTTGTAGTTGTTCCCTCAATGAAAAACTGTAATATTTTAGTTAAAACGTTGGAGCGAAACGAAATATTTCTGTTTCTCAATGGTTGGTATTGGAATTTATTTGGTTACAATTTGTATGACGTTGAAGGAATACATTTGTCGACTAAGTTCATCAAGTTTTCAGGCATAAAAAAGAAAAAATTTTAGGAAGTGCATAAAGCAAATTTTACGAAACTATACAGAATAGTTTCGTTCAAGCTTTATTGTGGTTGAAAAGGGATAGTTACCTATCTGCTTTGTAATTACGTTGGAAATAGGTTGGTTGGTTGATTTTGATTTTCTGGCGCATGAGCAACACTAGGGCCAAACTGTGATGAATGTTTGGAAATGGAAATTCAACTTTTTGGATTGATAGACGTGCGGAGAAACCTTACGTTGTTACATTTATAAATGCGGAATGTAGGCAAAACTTTAAAATATTAGTTTTATCAGTAATTGTATATATCTGAAAAAAAAAAAAAGTGTTGAGCGACAACAGCGAATCAGTTAATGAATTCAAAATTTATTAGAATGAAGATTTCTCCTAGTCGCACACATTGTTGATACAGCGTGATCTGATCAAAGGCGTTGCAATCTGGTTTTAGTTGAAGAACTAATTGCTTTGAAACATTGCTAAGAAGGGATTATCCAATCACAGCATGGGTTTTGGAATTTCACAGTTTTTGAAACGATGCCATTATAACCCGTCCCTCTACCTGTATCACTGACTAAAATCTGGCTATCGTCCCTGATAAAATAGTGACCTGTTGATATATACCGTTATAAGTTTATTTTTAAAATTATTGATTGGAATTGCATGACTGAAAGAAACAATTTGGGGTTTAGATTTACCCCACTGTATGGTGTCGGATAGTGACTTTTAAAACAAGTGGACAAAATTGAAAATGACGACAAAAAGCTATGACGCCAAATACAAAATGGCGTCAAAACGCTGTGTTATCAAAATCCAAACGGTCACTAGGGTTGGCGGAAAATCAAGTCAACGTGTTGCCACATTCGGCGCTAAATCGTCAACTTGCAGTCACAAATCCATCCGACACCGTACAGTAAACCTGAATCGAAGTTGCATTTATTAAATAGTTTAGAAGTTGCAGACGGCATCGCGAATCTCTGTTACACTCAGTTTAAAATGTTTCACAACTTCTTTTTATTTTTTAACTCCGGATATATATTATATATAAAATAGTTTCGGAGAAAACGTGTAACATAACCTCGTGTATGAGACTGAGATATATTTTTCCTAAATTTTTTTTGGAAAGTAGTTGAACAACATATATGTTTTTAGTAATCAATAAGGGCTATTAAAAAAGGGAGGCTATACGTCCGCCATTTTGTAGCTTAAGGTTGGTGCAAGTTGTCGTTCTAATGAATGCAAAGTAAAACTACAACTTTTACAGATGGTTATTTTAAATAAAGTAGGTGGGAGGGGGGGGGGGGTGTTCATGAAAAATTGTTGGAACTCATTGTAGCAACTGTTTGAAGTAACATCATGCAGTAATATATATAATCGAAGAAATTGTATTTTTCACTCATTATGCCTAAATGAAACGGAATATTTCATAAGTAGATTTCGGTACGATTTTACGCCACTTTGTGACTTACAAAATGTGTATGTCTGTTTATGTTTTTCTGCTGTTAGTGAATAGTAAGTTTTCCCCTTTGTCTATTTATCGTAAATTGGTGATTCCATACAAAAAAATTACATGATTTCTATGAGTTTTCCATAAATTTAAAATTAGTATAGAACTAGATTTTGTTTATATTTTTAAAAGTATTTTTCCTCAAGAAAAATAGTTATAAAATTCTAAGTACTTCCCTGTAGTAGCAGCCGATGAAAAAGAGAATTTGGCACATTTAATCATATCGTTCTTCTTGTTTTTGACTTATATTTTATGATTTTTGAAATTGATTTGGTAAAAATAAAATTATAAATAACATAATAACATTTAATAATGTAACATATTTAAACATATCGTTATTTTTGTTTTAGATCTATATTTCATGATTTTCGAAATTAATTTGGTAAAAAATATTTATAAATAACATAATAAAATTTAATATTTTACCATACTTATTCATATTTTTATTCTTATTTTAGACCTGTATTGTATTATTTTTGAATAAAGTTTCATACGAAATGTTTATAAATAATAAAATATTTTAATAAGAACAGTTTAAATACGATAGTGCTGTATGTGTTCAATTGCCTCCAAGGCAAGTTTACAGTCCACTTACAGAATAGATATCATAATTAGACTAAAACTAAAATTCAACAACTTAGTTACTAATTATATCCAAAAGGACTGCACTTAAAAAAAAAAAAAGCGCGCTATCGTCATAACCAACTTATTGAAACTAATTACAGGATGGAATACGATTAAAGATTCCCTATCCTCCAAGATCCTCAAAATATTTTGTATCACTGCAACAAAAAAGGATCACTTACACAGCAACTATTAAAACAGCGATCATTACCAAGAAATTTAATTTTTTTTTTTTTAAATTGTACTTCCCCCAACTGTTTAATTTTGCACCTGTCTCTTTTAACGAGAACATCTGTTAGGGAGCAAGAATGCTAAGGTGCGCAGGATAGGGCATAAGACATAGTTTAATCTTTTAATGCCCCGGTCTACTACCAACGCCTAAATGACGCGAAAAGAAAATATTTAACGCCGTTTCCTTTTAGAAGCATGCTTGGAGCACCAAGTTAATTAATTGTGTTTACTACCCAATTTAGCCCGAGAATTTTTTAAGCCCCCCCCCCCCTCCCTTTCACCCCATCTCTATTAAAGGTTTTTTTTTGTTTTTTTCAAAGGCATATGCTTCTGGCGTAAGTTAAGGTCTTTGCATAAACGTATGTTTGCATTGTTAGATGCAATGTTGTCATTTTCAGCTTGTTTGCCTTTATTGTGCAGTGCAGCCAGGTATAAAGTTGCTAATTAAAAAGTGGTATTTGCAAAAAAAACAAAAAAAAACAAAACATATTGATAACGTTAACCTGTTGTTTCTCTTCCTACTTTATGTAGGTTTAGCTACAGTGAACACATGTTCCCGTGGGCGTACAGCTTATGTTAATGTGTAGTGTTTTTATATTAAGCATTTCAAATTAATGTTCTTCAAAATGGTTTTGTAGCTATTGTATTGAAATAAATAAAAGTTGATTAAAATCATTCAAACTGCTAGCTAAATTGTAATTTTCCAATGTAATTCATAGCTATATTCTAATTTTTGTAATGATTTTAGTATTTCTTTCTTTAATATTCTTATCTTCGTATTTTAGTATATGTGGATTAGTTTTTAGTTTAAAATAAGTAAATTTTAATCAAATAAGTATTGTAATAAAATAAGTAAATAAGTATATGCTACAGAATCATAGAATTTTTCAAACGTAAACAATCTTTAAAGGAATTATAATTTTTCAAGACTTTAAAACTCGTTTTATTTTGAAAAAATAATATTAAAAAAATAGTAGACATATACATTTCATTTCTTTCCTTTTCATTTTACAAATATGCATTTAAAAATATGCTTTTAGAAAAACCAGCACTGCCAATTACATTTTTATTTACTATATCAGATGAAAGCTAAAAAAAAGTGTATTAAAACAGAACACTTAACACACGGTTCTAATTACCAAAGTATTTTCAATAACCTAAGAATGATTTTATAATTTCATCGAAGATGGAGTATTCAGTGAACTTGATACAAATTTTACAACAGAATTTATTCTTCTAAGGAAAAGAATTTAATGTTGGTTCGATCGAAAACTTAGTATAGTTTGGTCTCCAGCACAAGAAATCAGCCTTGCCAACTCCTTAGATACAATCTCAATTGCCAACAGTTAAGCTTCCTGTTCGCTCAATCGGAAGGCAACTTCGATTTCACAAGTTTCGCCCTCTTGAAATATCTCACTTGACAGGAAATGAAAAATAAAGAAATCCGAGTGATCATTTGCAGCAAATGCTTTTTCAAATTGAAGTGAAAAGAGAAGGAAATAAATCCCATATCAACAGAGTGGAATTCTATGCCTACATTGACAAAAAGCATTCGAACAAACTTAAGAATAAAATGCCATCAAATGGATTTCGTTTAAACAATGTACCGAATCATACTTAAGGAGTTTCTGCATTGAAATTTATTTCAATGCTTGATATCACTTCCAAGCAATTCAGGTGTTTAAAAATTTGAGGACTGAATTTCGTGTGCTTAGTGAAGCATATGCTCAGCTTAACTACATCAATGCTGTATTGCGTAACAAGAAATATCGTTACAAAGATACTCAATTTTTATAGCTGAATTTAAGCAAATTCTAGAAAACCACTCACAATTTTCTTTTTCTTTTAATGTATTTTAAGAATCAAAGTTTTTAGTGCGATATTTTTGGTTGTTTTTAAATAAAATGACCGTATATTTATTACTCTAAAATTGAATTGACTTTCTGTATTCTTATTTTTGTAATTAATACCAAAACATATATCGATTAGAGAAACAACAAGGTAAAATATATAAAATTAAGATATATTAATTTTAAGATATACTATCGGTTAACTAATTTTAAGAGATCTGAAAAGGGCAAAACTTATAAAAGTCGCACTTCCAATGTGGTCACAACTTTGGAATTTGCTTACAAATATTAACAAAGGAAAGCATAAAGTAAGTTTTTTCTAGATCTGATAAATCAATCTTCATGGGTAGAAAGTGAATGAAACGTCCAAAATGTGAAATGCATGAATATCTTTTGATTGCTAAAATTCACCTGGTAAAATTGCCGGATATTCCGCTAATTTATCATAATCTAACATTTTTGGCAAGAACCTTATTTCGTTCAACATATTTTTAGCAAAAATTTTTAAACACAGTTAAAACATCGACAGCAATATAAATAAAACTGTAATCGGCTTAGTGCCGATGTGAAGTTTACGCTGGGCCTTAAGTCCAAGCCAACAAAGTTTTTTTTTATTTTATTTTTTTAATTTTTTTAATTTTTATTATTATTATTATTATTATTATTATTATTATTATTATTTTTTTAATAAAACATCGATACATCAATACAATTGACAACTTCAGCATATATCACTTTCTATACAAGCAGGAGGTGCAGGTGCATGGCCACTCAATGCCTTTCCTGCGCATGCCCAAACATTAAGAGGGGACGGACTCCAGACCACACTTTTGGCCAATTGAAAACAATACCCTTGGGCTGAAGGCCCAGGGTAATACAAATAATCAAGTTTATTTCTGTTTGTATAATGTAAATTAATGTAGTAAATTAGAAAAAAATTAGAATTGCTATTACTTAGTTCGCAATTATAATGCGTATAGTAATTACTTAAAGTGAACTGCCACGACCAGTTGCATTATATAGTTTAAATGGAGATTGAAATCAAATGAGTTCCTATGTGTTTTCACTCACTTTATTTAAAATTTTCAATGGATAAGAAATAAAAATTATAGAAAACGAAATGAAAAATCTCATTTTCTACCTTAAGTCTAGAACATAACGTATCATTTTCTACTTCAGTCAAAAACTGAAATACAAGAATAATCACCAAACATTAACGGAACTAACCAGGTATTCACGATTACGTCATCTGGGCACACTATGATTTACGGCGTGAATTCCCGCAATCGTTAATCATCCCTTATTATGCGTAGTAAATAACAATCCGTAAATTAAGGCGGCATTCCCCTCCCCCAGACCTAGTTTAAAACCACCTCCATAGCTTTCTGCCTAATTAGCCGACAGTTGTTATCGAACTACACATCCGAAGCGTATTCAAATTAGTGCATCCACCAAAGAATAAAAAGACAGTTCGGTAACAACAGCAGAAAAACGGATTTCGGAATGTACACTCCAATTTAAACGAAAGGTAATCAATAGCGAGCATGTCTACCGGAGGGACTGGGATAAAAAGGAACATCTTTTAAGCGGAATTTACCCGAATGGTGGCAATACAAGCCCCCTTCTTCCCATTAAAAGCAAAGGTTCGTTAGTGAAGAATTTTCACTCGATACAATCAATGTTTGCAATTTTTATGTCTCTTTTTTATTTGTTAGTTAATTTTTACGCCTCACTTGCCAGTTTGGTTTGAGGGCGCAAATGGAAGACCGCTCTGATCTTTTGGGGATTGCCTTTTAGTTGGATATAGAAAGCTAGTCTGTGTTTTGCATGTGATTTATTATGATGTCTAACGAGATAATGGGATAAACTGTTTACTGTTTACGGGATGAGAAGTTTGGAGCTATTTTGCAGTTAATAAATTAAAGTGATCGAAAGGGTGTGTCTCACAATTCTGCTTGTGCTTGGAAGAAGGTAGGGATGTTTAATGCTTGCGAAATGAAATATTTCCATGATATCAGTCGTGTTAAATTAGTTTGACTACAAACTATGCGCTAAATATTGACGACATCATAATTTTACTAATATTGGAGGATAAATAGCATGATTAGCACCAATAGGGAGAATCCAGAAAGAGCATTTGCACCCTCAATGATTCACTGCCTATTGAACATTAAAAATAAAGATAAGAACATTGTTCATAGTATCATGGAAATGCAATTTAATTTGAATTTTAACTTATTCGATTGAAAAGAAAATTAAGTCGAACCTATTAACGTTTCTGAAGGAAATGCAATGCCAATTATAAAAAATCAAGGATTAAACACAATTTTCTGCTTTGAACCCAACACATATGATCTGCATTCCCTCGTAAATAATACTGAAGGAACCCAAAATTAGTAAGTTGTGTTAAAATTAATTTTTTTTTTTTTTTTTTTTTTTTTTTTGCATTTGGGATAAATTGTATTACTGTATTCGAAAGAAAATATGTATAAATAAGATAAATAAGAAACTAATAAATTTGGCTCAGTTAGACGTTGTTATTAAAAATGGATTTAAGTTAGGAGCAATTGTGTAACGGTTTATTGATTTTGAATTAATAAATGTCATATAAGATTTTATAAAGTATAACAATAAACAACTGATTTTTATTATTTATTGTTTTTATTTTTATTATTTGTTTAATTTCATGTTGGTATTATCGCGGGAGATTCTAGAAATTTTTATTCACCAAATAATTTTGAATTCTTTGTTGTATGCATAAATGGATAAAATTAAATAAGTAAAGAATATTTAAAATTTAATCTCAACCAAGGGATATAGATAGAATTTTGATTAGTATAGAGTTTGTGAAATGTACTAATATGGTCATGGTGCATATATAATACAGAAATTTGTTTCCTTTAAAAAGTTAACAACTTTAGAGGAAAATTAGATACTATTACGGAAATAAAACTAGCATTGTAAACATGCATTTGAATAGGGAAACATCTTCATTTTATATTGAAGTTGAACTGTTTACTAGTTTTAAAACATAGTGTTACTTAATAATAATTGTTTTTTAGGGTAATGGAAAATACAATTTACATAGTAAATTTAAAAAATAAAAATTGTGGCTGTTATAAAGTAATTTTTATGAAAAGTGAATTACAAAAATTGCAAGGTTCCTTTTATGATTCATCATATTCTTGTATTCCTTATGTATTTACTATTTAATTGGGTTATATTGCAAGTGTTCCTTAATCAACCATTTATTATTTAATATTTTGTAATATTATGCTAAACATCCACATTATGTTTAAATTTGCGAGCTTTGTTTTACATTTGTGGTGAGTGGGTACTTAGAATAAAGTCAGATGGCAGTTATTTTTTTTTTATTTTTTTAACGAAGAAGGAAGCGACTGACATAACTAATTTTGGTTTTGAATTTATTTTGTGTGATTGTTTTAAAATGTTAGTTACAATTACATTCCATATTATTCTAAAAAAATAAATGGTTGAAAACTAAGAAATACAAAGTAACATTCAAATTGAACTTAGTAAATATATTGAAATGATCTGCATTTCTTGAAAAGAAGATACTTAGTGCAAAAAATATGACGGTAAAAACATATAATAACAATTGAACAAACGCAAATAAATGAAATAATTAAGTCATGAGTTTGGAAAAATAAAATTGATACAATAGATAATTTAAAAATACTTCTGAGAAGTTAATTTTCCCATGTTTTCCAGTTGTAACAAAATAATTAGTTTCCATTGAAAGGTAATTTGTTATAGAATATTCTACTTCTAATTTAAATATTCACATAGTTAATATAAATTATTTTCAAAATAAATATTAAGTAATAAACGAAACATAAATTATAGATTATGGTTAGAAATAAAACTGAAAAATAGTAAATAAAAATAGTATAAAACTTAGAATTAACTCCGAAAAATAAAACTGTTTCATGATGTCATCGAAACATATTTCAGATAATTGTACTTTTTCAAAAAATTTCTTTGGAAAAAACTCATTTGTTTGAATAAAAATATAATTAAAAACTATATCTTTATATCTCTTTATTTTCTCATCAATATCATCAACAATAATGTATTAGAAATATTAAAACGAAACAGAATGAAATGATAATCGTGATGTGTAAAATTTTTTTAAATATTTAATTTAGGCAAAATAGAGCAGTTTTTTCCATTAAAACATAAATTTTTATAAAAGAGAAATTTGTGTTCAAGACATAGCATGAAATCTTTCTAGAAAAGATTTAAAGTAAAGAATATAA
Source organism: Linyphia triangularis (assembly GCA_963978545.1). Lineage (NCBI taxonomy): Eukaryota > Metazoa > Arthropoda > Arachnida > Araneae > Linyphiidae > Linyphia > Linyphia triangularis. The sequence continues at coordinate 1,688,458 of OZ021727.1, read as the reverse complement.
ATCATGATGATATTGTATTTTCGATTAAATAGCTTTTTACATTTTAAGTAACATCATTGTCTTAAATCTAATTTTTGATAGTTCCACCTCGTTTATTTTTATGCGACTAATTTAAAAGGGTAGAAGAAGTAATACATCACTGCCTAATTTAAATGATAATGCATTTCAAAGGGACACTTTTTGTTATGATTACTATTAATATGAATCAGCTTGTGAGCTCATCTCATAATCGATGTTTTTACTTATTAAAAGCATGTTTACCAAAGATGCCTTAAAACGAAAATCAATCATAAACATCTGCAATTATCCAGAAAAACCAATGCTATCTCTGTCAAATCTTTTAAGCATTCATTCAAACACAGATGTCAGAGTAAAATGACACCCATTTTAAACAATTATTGCTAAATTGATCTTTGCGAAAACCCGATCCCAACATCATCCACGCGTCGAAATCAATATTAAATTATTACATTACGAAAACAATATTGGCAGCCTAAAGGAGATGAATCTAATTGGTAGACTTTTTTGAAATGCAGTCCATCAAGTAGAAATACCCATCTTTCAAAAACCTATTAAAATTCTGCGAGTTATTAAAACCGATATAATCTATAACTGTTTCGAAAAATACATTCTTCTTTTTTGCTCGTTGTTATCTCTACGGCCTAGTCACAGGTACTCAACATTATCGGATATCCCGGGGCTTTAGTTTTTTCCCTCGATTATCTTATCCCTAAAAACGGGAAAAGAAGGGGAAAAAAATCGTAATCGGATCCCTTCTTATCATCAGTCTACTGCCTTGAAGAATCGGAGTTACTATTTTCAGAATTCCTCTAAGCGGATCGAATTTTTATTGTAGTTTTTTTACTTTTTTTATTTATCATAACTGGCGATCTGGCGACGTTTTTATTTCTCTTTTTGGCGCTTTTGTTCTTTGTGTGGCGGGATGTGCGACTGTGATGCTACGGCTTTGCAGTTGCAGTTAAATTGTGAAGGTGGTGGGTTCGAAATTGGTGTTCACAACAAGCCAAAATGTGACTTCAGACGTGAAGATAAGTTTAAAGGACAAACGTGCGGAATTTGATTGTGGTCTGAGTTTCCCTGAAATTGCTTCATATTTAGTTGCTTGAATGCGTTTGAAAAAGCATTTCCAGTAGACACGTAATGCACACATACAAACATTTATTTTTTGCTTTCTGGACCTTCATCATCAAAAAAAAAAAAAAAAAAAAAAAAAAAAATACCAATTATTTTTTATCCCAATTGAATGCTTTCTTTGTCCTATATTATTTAACTGAAAGTAAAAACTGCTTGTGAATTCTTTCTCTGTTGCACCATACAATACATAAAATACAGAGAAAATCAACAACGTTTGTGAGTTATCTTTTTTAAGAAACTCACTCGAAGTCAAACATCTGAAACAAACTACAAAATGAAGCTAAGTATAAAGAAATATAAAATCAGGTGAAAAAAAAGTCACTTTAGATTTAAATTTTTCTTCTTTTTCTCAGAACATCTCTTTACACTTCTCGCATTTCTCAACAATATATATATATATATAGAATAGTTCAATTCTATAGATCCCTGACTTAGGGATTTTTGTAGGGAAAAGTGGTCCCAGTGTATGGAGTCAATATCCTTAAAATGCTCTTACACTAAACGTGTCGTGAAGAATTCTGGGAAGGTATGCATATTTCAGTAGACCATTGATTTACAGAAAAGGGAATATATATATTGTTTTGTTTATAAGTAGATTTATTTTTATTTACTGTGGTTTTGTTTACATGTATTTCATTTTATATTCTACGTAGAGTTTTATTTTCAAGATAGTAGAACAAAGTATTGATTTAAAAAAAAAAAAAAAAACGAATGAAATATGTCCTGGAGTTTCAAAAAATCGAAAACAAAATTGGAATATTATATTATCAATGATCGAGGCTGAGTTGGACTGTGAATTGTTTTCAAGATGATCTTTATTTATAAATATGTTTTCTTAGTAATTGTGGCATATATTTCAATTATTACAAAGGACTTGCTACGTAAAACTCCATGTAACTACATATTTTGCACTATATTTATATAGTTGGCCAGACCTATTAACGTAATGAACTTATTTTACTTGGTTTCACACTTACTTTACTTGGCTAGTAAACTGTTCTTCATATCATACAATGTTCATTCAATCCCCAAATTCAGAACAGAACACATAATATAACAAAAAGGAAAACACACATATACACACACAAACGGTTCACACATCGTTGAATATGTCATGGAGATCTAAGAGATACAGGCATTTTAAAAATGTATATTTAAATATTTTTATTCAAAGCTTAATGCATTTTTATTCGAAGCTTAATTTATTTTTTAAACAAATCGTTTTACAAAAACTTGCTTTTCGAAATTACCAAGTATTTATCTATCAACTTTCAGTACAGTAAATTAAACTATTTACTATTTCTTTCACTGGCTATTATCAGCTGATTGCTACTAATGCTATTATTTTACTATTTACTAATATTAATGTTGCCAATTAAATATTTTTAATTTCTTTTATTCTAGAGTTCCTCTCTATTTTATCATTCCTATATTGCTTAGAATTTATAGATATTTTTGGTTGGCGTTTTTACAAAGCGCATTGCTTTGAAATAACTTTCAGTTTAATGTTTTTTCAAAGTCCAAATAGTAGATGGATGTCATAACTTGAAACGTTAGTAGAATCTCACCCTATTTAGAAAAGAAAATGTTTTCTTATAAAACAATTACAATGCTGTGTACTATTCCCAAAACCAATATTTTTAGACCGAAAAAAGTTACTTCAACATTCTATAGAAATCCATGATACAAGTTTATATCATCAATACTTTTTACAGCAAACAGAACAATAATTTCTATTGAAACAAAAATATAATTCATGCTTTTTATCGTACAAAATGCAAAAAAAAAAAAAAAAAAAGAAGAAGGAAAAAAGAGAATATTTATACGTTTTACCTTACACCATAATGGAACATAACACAGGTAGTAGGTACTTACCTAAAAGAAAAATACAAGAACATTTTAAATTATGTAAAATTTAACGTGATTCATAAAAGTTAAATGATGCTTTTGTAAAAGACATTTTCACAATCAATATCACTATTATTTATTCTATTAAAATTCAAACGCACACACGGACACCCTTCTTTATATACATTGACAAAGTATTAAAACCATAACAATGTAACTTATACAATTGCAATGTTTTCCTTGTAAATATTAGTTAATTTTTATATTCTTTTTATCACTTTCTTCTTATTTTTTTTTCTTATTTTTTTTTATCTTCGGAACACAATCATCGCGTTTTTAATAAACCAATATTTTGAAATCCTTCACAAGTCTCAATATAAAACAATTGTTTTTTTATTTATGACAATTGATAAATAATGTTATTGTTTTCTTCTCAAAATGCAAGGAGGCAAACACCTGTCAGCGTCAATATCATTATCAACAAAAGAAATCGTATCGAACTAATTACAAAAGTCAACTCTTTCTTTGTAAGTAATCCTCGCGAATAAATCCTATTTTAAATCAGCGAAAAAATTCTTATATTCATTTTCGCAAAAACAGGGCAAATCGCTTCGTTATATTGGAAAGCGAGAACAAAGAATCACCGTTAATTAGGCACATAATAATAAGGGGAAAAAAATGTGAAGATTCTCTCATTTTATCTGAGACTTGTTATGAATGGAAAGAAACATCGTCAGAAGCAGGGATAAAAATGTTTGATTTGTTTTCCGGTTTTGTACGGAAACAAAAAAAGGTGTCATGAAGTGTAAATTAACGAGTGTCTAATATATAAAAGAATTTTTTTATTTCGTTTTCTTCGTCAATTATTTGAAAACAAAAATGTAATCTGAAGCTTTTAATATGTAGAACTGAATTGTTGAAAATATTTTATTTTTTTAATATCAAATGCGTTTGTGATTATATATTTTAAAAAGAAATTGAATATAATTCGGAATTTTTCGCCAAAAAAAAATCATTTGTAACTAAAAAAACGTCTGCATATATTTTTTAAATTCAAATAATACATAAAATTCAATTAAAATATATTTTTCTTTGATCTATACAGAAAATTAATTGTTGCAGACCTAATTTATGTTGATTTAAGATATGATGTTGGCAAAAGGGATGTTTTGCTGACTTTAAGGTATACATATACATTAGGAATTGAAAATTTTTGACTCAAGTCTGCGTTTTTTTTTTTTTTTTTAATATTCCCGAATTCCATTACCTTTAAAATAATACCATTTTCTTTCTGAGACTCAATTTACTTTTTTAATTACAGTGGGTTTTGTGAACCTGTTTTGTATCCCGTTCATTAGTGTAGAAAACTTAAACGCGTTTTCTGAAGAATGACATTTTGGTGTTACATGACTTTACGCCAACGGTCATAACTTCAGAATAAATTGTCCAATTTAAACAATTCTAATTTTGTTCTGATGACACAAGTTGTGAATGTGTTTTCTATGGAGAATCTAACATATATTGTTATAAACACATTTTTATGAATATTTTATTCTTAATTTTTTGTTAAAAACTATGTATTTTTTTAAACTTTTTATTTAAAAAATTATAATTAAATAAATATTGCAGCCAAATTCAAAATTCTCCATGGGAACATGCGTCAATATAATATATTTTATTTGCAATAAAAATCATACCTCAAAGTTAATTACAAGTTTATTTATGTATGTTCTAATAATGTCCTAATTAGTCACTTTAATTGCAATTAGCTGATTAAAAAATTGACGGAAAAAAAAGTTTACATACATAAATGCATCATTTTTAATTCTGATATACTGTCAAAAAGTTTGAAATTATTACCTAAAAATTAAAAAAATCATCTCAATTGTATATGTATACCTTAAAAATGGCCGATACTTAAAAGTACACTGATGTATCCAACATCATATTCTCATATTTAGTTTATGTGTGTACTGAAGAGGCATGACTTATATTAATAGAGTTCTTAATACAATAGTTCATGGTTCGAATGTATTTTTCATGCGATTAATGTATTCTTTGCTACATTGGTTCTTAGAAAGATGCATGTAAAATAAACCATCGCGTTTCAGAAGGGTTTATACAATACAGCTTGCTTGTGAGAGAAGATACAGAATGGTACTGAAGTTAAAATATTATGTATTCAAAAGTGAATAGAATTTTTCCACAGCAGTAGCAAATCGCACACAACTTCACATAAAAGCAGCAGTCGTTCGAACTCAACAGCATCGGAAACACAAGTTTCTTTCTGTCCATTAAACCAGAGCTCTATTCACAGTAGCTCAATCCACAACATCCAATAGACAGAACTGGACTCGGATTAATTTTCATTTCAACCATTTATAGTTTGGTGTCATTAAAATCTTCGAAATTTACAGATATGCCACTGCTTTGAAGCCTGAATTCTCGAATTATTTAAAATTGTTCCAGTAATATAAAGCTATAATTAAAAATAATTTAACCCTCTGAGCGTCAAGGGAATGGGCGAAATTATACAGTTGTTTTCCCTGCAATAATTTTTAAATTTTATTTCTGATCCAAATATATAATTTTTTTAAATTATTTTTTATTTATTTTGTTTTAAGTAGGTTTTAAACTATCATCCTAATAAAAAGATTTAAAAAATATTTTATTTTACATTTTATTTATAAATTTAAAAAGGTTGTGTATTGCTGGAAAAACTGGGGATCAAATGACGGATATATACGCCCGTGACCCTCAGAAGGTTAAGAAATAAAATTGAATTAAAATTCACAAAGTTATTTAGGAATTCTCGCTAGTAACTATAAATGAGCAATTCTCTGGAAATTTTTGCTATTCTTTTTTCTCGTAAAAGGGTTAGAATTGCAAAATTATGATTGATCTAGTAGTTACGTTTTTGTTTTAGATAAAAATTAGTTTTTTGCATAGTTACATGGAAAAAAAATAATTTAAGTAGCCACCGACGCACAGGATGCGGACGTGTTTCGTGCGTCTGTGCTATAAGATGCATATTTGACCGATTTAAATTAATTCATGTAACTTTGCAACTTGCTAAAGCTATATAAAAAAAAAACATAACTACTAGATTCATCATAGTTTTGAAATTAAAATCTGTAAACGAATTGAAGAAAGAGTCAAAATATCCCGTGCGTACAACAAAGAATTATTGTCCATATGTGACACAAAGGTATAGAAGCAACCTCGAAATTATTTTACTCTAATTTTTAACTCCACCTACAACGTTTGAATTTATTCTTCTCGCGCACCACATTAACTAAAAATTAACGGTATTCCCACTGGTGCAAAAAGTACCTTTAGCAGCAAACCTAAGCGACACCCTAAGCTGCTGTTGTCAAAATCCCCTTTTCGCTTCGCTAAATTTAACCTCAGCCAACAGTCCTTTTTTTTTTTTCTCTCTTGTGGGATTTTTCTTCCATTGTAATTAGAGTGCTGTTGTTTTTTTCCCCCTCCACGAGCAGTGAAGAAATAAGAAAAAGGAGTTTGTAAAAGAAAACCATATTATCGGAAAACTTCTTCTGCGACAGATGTTATCCGTCATTGTTTTTTTGTTTTTCTGAGTCCTTTCTTTTTTCTCTGTATATTTTTACTGTTCATTCTTCCGTCACTGCTGTAGTGTCTTTTCTGTCCGTCCATTAATCGTACTGTTCTCTATAATAGACGTTTCTCTCTTTATTTTCTTTTGATGAGTAGCCAATAGACTGATTAAATACCGATGGAGGTTTGTGGAAAAGGTTTGAAGCGGAAAGGAACAAATAAATAAACGAAACAGAACGTTTGTCATGGTTTATACGGACTTCCATGTTTCGGGAAATTCTGCTAATTACTTTTTGGACAGATGCAACGGGAGATTGTTTTTATTTTTAAATTCTTTAGATTAACTTCGATTTTGTTTGTTTGCGTGTGTGGGCATGTATGTGGAACCCTAATTAACCCAGTTTCCGTCATCTGTTCGGGATGAAACTTGACAGATAGATTCGATGTTGATGGCAATGCATTCCATCATGTTTTAGAGCTGTCACTGCCATTAAAAGGTCGTTTTTACACACGTTTCTATAATCGCTTTGAATACTTATACTTCTCACCTAATCGATCATCAATGGAACTCTCTCCTGCCTTCAAAATTATTTAAATTAGAATGAATAAATGGTCAAGTGAATAAATTTACTATGGAGTATGGTAGTCCAGTTATTTCAACTTGGCGTTGCTTTAGTTAAAGCTGAAAGTGAGATAATTTTAACCGATAATTGTTGAAACTGTTGCCAAAATTGTTTAAATAAATAAAAGATATTTGGACGTGATAGCATAAATTTACACTAACTTTTAATAAATACATTTTTAAACATATTTTGCTGATTGAGATACTTTTAATACTTAGAATTAGATGCAAACTCCAAACACACACTAACAACAGAATCGGTGTTTTGTTAATGAATATAAAAATTGGCAATGCATACAAAGGATTTATATTAAAAAACTTAAATTTATGGGTTATATTATTACTTATCTCGATAGTAATGACTGGAAAATAAATGTACTTTAACTTTTTTTAACTTTCGAAAAGATTTTTCAGACTTGACTTTTTATCGCAAACATAATACCGATAAATAACTTCCCTCATTTTGATTATATATATAAAGTAAATTTTATACTAAAACATTCTCATATGTATTTTTCATTAAGAATGTTACTACTATGACAATTATTGTAATTTCAATTAATTACCTGAAAATTTCGTTATTTTCCGCAGCAAATCTAATTTATGATCCATTATTAATTTAACAATTCTCTTGTGTACTCATGAGATTTGTCCCGTGCGTCATTAAGCAATGATTTTTTTTTTTTTTTTTTTTTTTTTTTCATATAACTTTGCTACCAATTGATATATAAAACAAAACCCTTAATTAGTAAATTCATCGTAATTTTGCAATTCTAAGCCGTTTACGACTACGCAATGATCCATTAACTTTGATTTTGTGTGTGTTAAGTCGATGGCTTGCAAATCTGGAGAGGCCTAATTAACCCCCTTTCTGTCCTCCAATCGGGCAGGTATATTCGATGTCGATGGCAATGCTTTCTATTAAATTTTGGGAGTTATCACTATCACTAAGATGTTGCTTTTGAGGACTACTAATAAACCAACACTTGCCTTCATCATATCGCCCATTTAACCGAACATTGAAGAAACTTTCTCCTGTTTCCAAAACTGTATATATATATATATATATATATATATATATATATAAATGAATGAATTGTTTTATTCAGAATAAATAAAAGATGTTTGTATGTGAGTGCATAAACGCACTTTCAGTTTTAATGAATAAATTTTGAAAAGTAGTTTACCGCATATTTTGCTGATAGAGATGTTTTTAATATTTAAAATTAGATTCAAACACCAAGCACACGCTGAGCACAGAAACGGTACGATGTTAATGAATAATATAATTGGCATTGTATATAACGGATTTATATTAAAAACTATGTTTTTATTAGTTATATTACTAAATGCTGCGGTCTATCACATGTCCTATTATTATATGTATCTATATTTAACTACCGCTTTCTCCTATTTGTTTTGTTTCACTATTCTGGTGGTTATAGTGTCCTTTCCATTTGTTCACTCATTATTCATATTTTTCTCCTTAATAAAAGATTTTTTATTTTATTTTTGAAAAACGCAATAAGCAAATTAATTACCAATGCAGGTATATGTAGAAAAAACAGAATATGGCGACTTAAATAAAATAAATCATTACACACAATATTACTTTTCATTATAAGCAAAAGTTATTATATTTGAGTAGGATAGAGATTTAAATTAATTAAAAAATATAATGTTACATCAAATAATATTTTCTAAATAACATATTACTTTCGATTTTTTTTTTACATTAATAACAATGAGATTTTGATTTCAAGCTGAATAGAAAAAATAAGTCTTTCATCAAATACCTCTAACTAATTAAGGTTTGAATTTAAAATACATATTACTAGAGTTTCTATTGTAGTCTTGGATCTTTACTAATATATAATTTATCAAGTTGAAGTAACATGCATTTAATATATTTATTGCTATTGTAATTGAAGGTTAAGCAGAAACTAAATAAATCCCAACATATTTATTTTTGGCAAATTTATTTTTCTATACAAGCAAGTGGTAGTAATGACTAGTCATAAAAGAAATGTAACATTACGAAATATACAAGTCACGAAGATACACATAATCTAAAATTATTAAGTATATACACAACTCTATTTAAAAACAGAAATTAAGATGATGTTAAACAATAATATGTTAAATCATAAAGTACCCAGGTAAAGCCAAAAGTGGTAAACAAATAATGAAAAAATAAGTTGAACTATTGAACAAGATTTACAGAATGCAGAAATATAATATTTGTACTCGTATAATATTTGGTTTCTATGAGTTACTTATGAGTTAATAAATAACGCAGTAATATTTTCCTGGGATTAACCAATGTTAATATTTCGATTATTTTGATAATTCGTCATAATCGCATTATTAGTAATGTAGAAACAGTCAGTGATCTTTTAAGTACACTTTAAGTACTGCAATTATATAATACCGATGTATAATGGACAACATTATAGTTCAATAGAAACAGTTTCCTATGATTTGTTGATATTTAGATTATTTTGTTTATGCAATGGCATTGCTACTAATGTAGTAACAGTCAGCGCTCTCTCAATTACATGCTTTGAAATATTACCGTAATTATACACAAATTCAGAAGAATAATGAACAACATCATGTTTAGTTAATATGTTAAATCCAGTTGTATTGGTTAAGTTGAATATGCTTGAACAGTTCTACTGAAATTTTGTTCATTCAAATAAATATGGTTTTATAAAAAAATAAACGAATATCTTCGTACAATACAAATCATCAAAATTAATATTTCGATTAGTTAGTTAATTGATGCAATCACATTGGTTATAATGTAGTAACAGTCAGTTTTCACTCAATAACACGTTAATTTCAATATTACTGTTATTATAGAAAAATTCAGAAGTATAAATTGATAATATCATAATCATCAAATAGCAACCTAATTATAATGTTAAATCCAGATATATTGTTTAAGTTGAATATGCTTGAATAGTTTTACTGAAAATATGGTTGATTCATATGAAAATGGTTATGTAAAAAAAAAAATCCATACCGTCGTAAAATACAAATAAAATACGTTACAATTCCGTAGAGACCAGTTCATTGCTAAAAATGAAATACAGCAATGGAGCACAAAAGTGATCAATTATGATGCTGGAAAAGTTTGGCAATGATCCCAGCTGCCAGGAGATGCTCCAGCCCCATGGATTGACCGCCCTGGTGATGGAATGGCATGGCCGCCGTGGTCTCCATGCTGGACATTAAGATCCCAACGCAGAAGACTGCTGCAATGGCAATTGAGGCGAAGGTGTACATGATGCGGGATTCAAGTTGTCTGACTTCTCGAACGAGACTTGAGTTTAGAATGAATTTTCAGTGCCTTGCATCTATTATATATATATCATTTCGAAATCGGGGAAGACAATTTGCATAATGCCATTCGGGGCCATTGTATCCCACTTGAGCGAAGGTTTAGTGCGTGGATTAAGATAAGCGAAACGTTGATAAGGCGAAGAAACATGAATGAAAAAAAAAAACTGAACTTCCGGTTCGGAAGTTTCAGTGCTTTGGAATGAATAATTCGTTTTAATCCGGTTTGAGATAAAATACTCTTTTGAGCAATTCTCTACTGTTAAATATTTTGTTCCACTCTGCGTCAAAAATTGGCTTCCATTTAGCTGCAATCAGTATTTGGTGCTTAGTTTCACGATTTAATGGTGCTTAAGGTCCTAGGTAACACCATTAAATTGTGTAACTAAGCACCAAATGTTGGTTATAGCTAAATGAGAACCAATTTTTGGTACAAGGTGGGTACAAATTTTTAACAGTGTACACACCGGATATTATGACGCCTTTTCCACTCTTAAACAAATTAGAATCCTAAAATTAAGATTAATCTTATAGTTACTTTTTTGTTTTAAACAATACTAACTGATGACAAAATTATATTGAAACATAATTATCTTAATTACGTCAAATATACAGTTATAAGCCATTTCCCGTACGTCAGTTGAATAAAATAATTATTTTCAAAATTTAAAATAATTATTTTTTATTATAACTTTGCCACCAACTAGTACTGAATAAAACAAAAACATAACTACTAGATTTATCTTACTTTTAGGATTATAATTTGTTTACGAATAGAAAAAAAAGACAGAGAATTGCTTGTTTTACTTTATACATCTAGTGACTGTTTATAGAACGAGTTGCACAAATTCCGAATAATTTTTTTGTTAAGATTAGACGCTCAAATGACATGACTCATAGACATATCACGTGAAGCTCAAAATTTTAATTTCATATGAAAATTGAATAAGGGAAATACAGTTTATTTAGTTAATTAGTTGAGCAAATAGAAGGTACTCTGGTTTTCGTTTTTGTTGTAATAGTTTTCTAGGTTTACACTAGATCCATGTGACGCCTTAACGTTGTTATATTACAATTTGCATTCTGTGACGTATACATTTACATATATAAAATCTAATAATCGTTTAAATTTTGACGCATTCAAAAATCTAGAAATATAATGAGTATTAAAATATATTGTGCTATTTAAAATACTTAGTAATATTTTAAACATTTTGATATATTTTATTTGGATTTTTATGTATTTTTTTGCTTTTGTATATTATGCTTCATTTTATGTTAAATCACATGCAAAATGCTTTCCAATATACGAAAATAGTACGTTTCACTTGTATTTGTGGTGTTTTGTACAGTAATGATATTTAGTATTTTCGTATATGAATGAGTGTTTATAAATCGTATGAAATAGTCAAAAATAAGGTTTTGCAATAAAAGACTAATACAAATCTCGGAAAGCTTTTAAGCCTTACATTAAAATGTTTTGCTGTAGAGATTTTGCAAGTATATACTTTTTTTATTTTATTTCATTCAAAATTATAGAAAAACGTAGTTTTATCCTAAATGTTAGAACCAAAACATCTTTAGAATTTTGTGCCTATTACACCTTAATGGAAACGTGCATATTGAGGGTTTTTTTAATGACTATAACAATTCAATCTGCTTAATCAATACAGAGAGCATATTTTCAGGAAAAACCAGACATTTAATTCCATTAAATTTTTTCATATTCTCCCTCATTTAAGCTTTCCTCATTCATTCAAAATGCATTAAGCAATCATAAATAATCTGATAAAAGTAAATGATTTTGGAAGGAAATTTGATTAACGCCATGCATAAAACATTTTTATAAATCAACTCAAATAAAAGGAAAAAACATACAAGTAATAGATACGAATTATACTCATCCCTTTTTTCTTTTCTTTTTTAAATAAGTTTATTTTTTCTTCAAAAAATTCAGACACGGAAACGTTTTCCAGAACCATCTCCCCATCGTTAACCAAATCCTTCTTCCTCTAATTTCCCTAAAAGGGGAATGGCAACAACAACAAAAAAAAAAAATAGCCGCCCGAGAAACGAAAATGAATATTAATAAATTGAAAGTAACAAATGACCACCGGCATAGATAATAGTGGATAGGGGTAACTTCCGATCCTGAATCATGCCGTAAAGATCTTTCCTTTGTACTACCATCACGATCTCATTAATAGTGGAACATCTGCCTCGGCGATTCATTGGGATTGGGTGGAAAGATGCTTATTTTTTGTTGGAATAAGTGCATCTGCGGGTAGGGACGGCAAAAACGTTACTGAGGGATCAATCCTTGCCTCTAATTGGCGTTACATGGAAAGCATCTACTCTTAGGAGTAGTATTCCCTAAAGGATGATGACGGGGATGCCGTGGTTTGTGTCTAGGAGGGAGAACTCGATGACTGTCCGCAGAATCTCATAGTATTGTTCATTAAATCGATCCATCTCATTATTAAAATCTTGTTAAAATTGTCTTGGTGTTTTTACTTTTACTTACGCATAGAGTAGTGAAAGTAATGTTTTCGGTTTTAAAAAAAACAGAAATCGATTTTTTTTTTTTTTTTTTTTTGTATTTCTTTACGTTTTCGAGCATCCTGACTTCAAAATAGTTGTATAGAAAAAATATTTGTTTATGTGCCTAACTCCCGAACGAATTGACCTACGATGTTCACATTTAGTGTACGAGTTAGTAGGGGCATGAGCCCTGTCATTAAGGTTTTCGTTAATATTGCGCATGCCTAAAATAATGCTAAATTGTCAACTTTTTCAAATAAATGAAAATTTGCTGACATTGGAAAAACCATGTTTTTCAGCATTCGCTAAAAACGATTCTAACAATTTTGATCACAATATCTGTAGCAATGCCTTTTAAGGTGTTCTAAACATCCTCAGCACCGAAATTACCATAAAAATGCTATAAAGGTGTAAAACGTTAAGAAACGAATGCCATAAACACAGAGTTCTCTTCCCTTGAGCATCGATCATTAACGATAATTTTTTCGTCACCTTTGTTTCCCTTACAAGTAAGGAAAATATAAGTATTGTTGCCTAAAATAATGCTAAATTGTCAACTTTTTCAAATAAATGAAAATTTGAAAATGGTAATGACACTTTCCACGTCAAGTTTAATTGTAGTGACCAGTATTATAGTGTAATTGAAAGTTGTGCGATGTTCCACGCCCCTAGTTTTTTGTTGATTTACGCTTAGAAAAATGAATAAAGAAAAATTAATTAGAAGAATGAACAAAGTATTTTTTTTTTTTTTTTTTAAATCTTTATATACATTGCCAACTTTTATGTGCAATTGCCACTTATTCAAGTGATTTCGATCTCATATAATTTTTTTTATATACAATTTGATTGCTACGAAAAAAAACCATCGATTCCTTGCTGCGAAATAACTTTTATTTCGCCTTCAATACTTGTTAGAGTCTATTGTCATCGAAAACGAGTCTATCTGCCATGTTTCAATTTGACTGAATGACAGAAGTGGGGTAATTAGCCCTCTGAAACACATAAACACACAAAACTAGAAGACACCCAATCGAAGTAAATATAAAGAATTTGCACACAAGCTTTATATATTCATGGAATTCAATAGTTAAAACTTGGCATAAAATAAAATTAGGAATGTTTTTTTATTGTTATTTAACAGTAGAATCTAATTTTTACGGCTTGGGTAGATGTAATAATATAAATTTTTGAGCAATTAATTATTTTCCTTAGTGACGACATTTAAGATGTCTGAAGTTTGGAGCAATTGACTCTGTTAATATTTTGTTACTCTTTTTAGACCAAAACAATGTATAATTTAAACATAAAAATGTATTTTCTTTTATAAATATTAAAATGGGTAATATTTCATTTTAAATGATAAACTCTTTTTATTTATTGCGATTCATTTTTCATCGCTATCCTTTGAAATACAGAAATATGTAGAACTTCTTAAGTACATTAAAGAGACAGCATCGTTAAGAGGGTCCGGAACCTCCATAAGAGCCCATGTTAAATTCAATAACTTCGGGGCATCTCATTTAATAACCGATTCTTCAATCATTATGAAACTTTCACAGTTTAATTTTTGATTACTTTGAATACTTCAACACGAGATTTTTGTTATTTTTTTAAAATAAAATAATTATGACTTTCTAAAAATATGTTTAAATTTTTTTTAAAAATTATAAACTATTTTTTTTTTTTTTTTTTAAAGTACTTGTTTCCCATTTATTTCTCATGGTAAAGTACTTAAATGAAAGAACATGAAAGAACAGAGAAACAAGTATATTAATTTCAAGCATGTATTAGAAATAGATTTTATACTATGTGCCCCCAAGCATGTAAAAACGACATTTTGAGAATTTGGCTTTGAGGTTAACAAAACATGCAATAAATAACTACATTTTTTTTATTTCAAAAAACTCTTAAAAATATTTCAAAACAAGACATAATTACAAATGAGGCATCATTTTGTAGATAAGAATTTAAACTTTAATAAACATTAATAAACTCAAAATGAATAATATAAAAATTTGCCATGGTGCCCGACCCCTTTAAAAAAGTGCAACAAGTTTTCAAGAAGTTTGAAATTAAACTCATTCGAGAATCATAAGGCAGATCAATTACACTCTTTTAGTTTGAAATGTAAAATAAAAACATAACATTTGATAATATATGATTTATTATATAAACAACGTAGTTTCATGTCGAATGGATTGGCAATTTTTTCGGATAAGTTGGCGATGTATACATTTGGTCTATCCAATTGTTTGCGTTTTTTAAATGCTTTTTTTTTTTTTTTTTTTTTTTTTTTTTTTATCACAGTTAAATTTAAGGTTTCACTGATAAAAACGTCTGTTAACAAATTGCTATTGTTATTGCTTTGAAATATACTGACAATTCAATTGTAAAAAATTTTAATCATTAAAAAATCATTACTCGTTTAGTTTCAACCGTAGGCTAAGAGGAATTCCTTATACACTCTATGTTACAATCTTCTAGCCCAGTGCATTTAGAAACTACTTTCTATAACCACCTTGACATTTGTTGAGTAAATTCGAAAAACATCACTTAATGAAATGGCATGTTTTCATTTAATGTCAATCTATTACAAATGAAAATTAATACAGTGAAAGTTAAAACCAGTTGGAGCCACTGCCGCCATAAAATTCAGGAAAAAAAAGTTCCCCGACAGATTTCTAACAAATTCCCTGATTTTTCTAAATGTGTAGACACCCTGATCAAGTAGAACATGTATGCTAAGGAGATAACAGGCCAATTTTTTTTAAATAGTTTCGGTGGTCGTGCAACATTTAAATTATTTTGTAACATTAAACTTCTAACGATTACTACAACAAATCTTCGAGTAAATGGCGCCACAATACAGAAAAACGGGAAAACATGCCTGAAAATTTCCCTGATTTTTGTGAAATTTTATAAAGTTTCCTGACATTTCCCTAATTTCCAGGTTCTGTGGACACTCTGCACCATCGATATAGATAAACAACTGGATAGACTGCTCAATTGTCAATGAAAAGAGAAAAACGCGCTGGGGATTGCGAAGCTGGTGGGAAGATTAACCAATCACAGTTTACTTTTATAGTTGGATGGGAATGAGAAAAACCTTGTAAAGTGTTAGAGTATATATTTTTTGGCACATTATTACTAATTAAGGTCTACTATTGACATTTCTGCTGTGTACAACAAAATTTTTTATTTTCAATCCTCGGAAATACGTATTTTTTATCCCACCAATTGCATCTGGCAACGGCTTCATTTCCCCAGCGTTAAGCAGTCTATCCAGTTGTTTATCTATATCGCTGCTCTGCACTGAATATGCATTGTTGCAAGGATTTCAAATATAAAATAAAATATATTAGACGCTATCTAGGCATTTTTAATTCAGGTCATTTCATTAAGTGATCATTTTCGTACTTACACTGTAAAACATATGGATTCAACTTGCACCAAAAATTGGTTCCCATTTAACTCCAACCAACATTTGGTGCTTAATTTCGCGATTTAATGGTGCTACCTCGGAACGTAAGCACCATTAAATCGTGAAACTAAGCACCAAATGTTGGAAGCAGCTAAATGGGTACCAATTTTTGGTGCAAAGTAGAACAACATTTTTAACAGTGTATTCACCAAATTTCAAGTTTTTAATGAAAGTAGTTTCCAATTCCACTGGGCTAGAAGATTAACATAGCTAGAACAAAGCGAGAATATAGTCCGAGTGGCGACTGCAATGTTTGGACCCCATCGAACATCATTCTGAATTTTTTATAGAAATTGGAGTTACTCCAATTTCTATACTCCAATTTGTAGTGATTAGATTAGGAATCCACTGGTCTGCCGTGGCAAAAATGGCCGAAACTGATCAAAAATCGACTTGGAATGATTTGAACTAAAATCCGATTGCCAAATATGTCATAACTTGCCAAAAAGACAACACACTTTTTCGTCTGGCAACCCACTGCATTTTGATTTTCAATGAGAAAAAGCGCAAACGATGTCTGATCTCTGGCTCGAAAAACTTATATCTTTTAAAAGTAAGACAAATTGGCTCCCTTTTAAAAGATGCAAGTAGATTGTCGCCAGATATCTGAATCGTCTGCAACCTTCTTGATTGAAAATTAAAGTGTGAGGGTTACCAAATAAAAAAAAAATGCTCATTATTTGCAAGTTATGGTGCATTTGGCAATTGGATTTAGTTTAACTTTTTAAATGTTGATTTTTGACCAGTTTCGGCCATTTTTGCCACGGCAGACCAGTGGATTCCTAATCTACTCATTTTCTCTAATTTCTATAAAAAATTCAGAAAGATGTTAGATGGGGTCCAAAAATTGCAGTCGCCTCTCAATCTAATAGGAAATGATCCTTACTAGTGTACTAATTATTAAGTAAGTACTAAAGATACCTACTTCGACTTTTTATGAAATCTTCTGACATAAAATTGGATCATAGTTTTGTTTAAAAAAAAAGAGCCTTAACAAGATAACTTTGAAAACTTGGATGGTTTTTGCGAACATCATTTTACACAAAATTAACTTAAACATTCACTAATTACATCCGATAATCGATTATTTTCCCCTCGTGCTTTAGTAATCACTCGAGTGCCTAATCCCTAAACTTAATTACTCCGTTACTTTTCTCCACGAAGCCTTAGTTATCTTTCTCAGTGCAGAAATACAATTAACTAATTACAAACAAATAAAATCAGCCATTAAGCTTCTTTAAACTTTCTCTCTCTAAAATGCCCACTCATACATTTAACATTTGAGTTTTTTTTTTTTTACCTCTATCGAGTAAAAAAGAATTGATTCTTAGAACGAGAAAAGTAAAAAAAAAAAGACTCGATTTTTACTCTCGCATCGAATCAAGCTTGAAACGATGAAGGGTTCAGTGATGCATCAACTTCAAAATGGAATTGAATTACGCTTCAAACCAGACGGAGTTGATAATGCATGAAATTAAGGCTTCGAATCTTTTTCGAAATTTACTTTCACTCGGACTTTCATCGGAAAATTGGAAGGAGCAGCTTTCTTCTGCATTTCATTAAAGCCACTTTCAGTTAATTTTGAGATCCCTTCTCTTGAAATGCTGAGGATAAGGTTTCAAAATATGCGCTTTATTGACTTTAAAATACATTGTGTTCAATGCCATTCGGCCTGTGATGCAACAAAATACATGCCTTTGATTATAGGCTCTTTTGACATTTATTTTTTGTACAACGGATTGGATTCGCGGAAATTTGCAATGGGAATTGATAACGCGTAAAGTTAAATTGGAAGCTTTCTGGCTTTGCTTCCATTTGTTGGAGGAATATCTTTGGAAAATTAGAAGTAAATCGAATGCATTCCAACGGGTTTAATTTTTGTTTTGATATTTCCTGAAGAGAAATTCTGAAACACCATGGAGGTAATCCATAAATGGCTTAACTTCTTAATAATATAATACAATACATTTTGTTGTAGTTAAGACAACCAAGATTCTATACTTAGAGCGCAATTTTATGTTAAATAATTTATTCAAAACATTAAATTAATACAATTCAGGGTGTGTATAATCCTACACTTAATTTTATGTTATTCTATCTCTATTAGCACTACTTATATCACAAGAAATGTATGCTTTTACGTGAAATGCTAAATGTAAAAAGAGGACATGTCTAATTGAAAACTTATTGACATGCTCCCCTTTTACATTTAACGATTCATTTTAGAAATGAAAGAATGACACAATCAAGTTGATGCAGTTGACATCCATGCGAAGAAATAAATAATCTTTAGAATGCACAAGTATTGATCTATAAAAATGCGAAACATAGGTTTTAGAAATATTTAAAAAAGAAGTTTAAATTTGCATAAATTGCTCTTGGTTAACAATTATATTACAGAAAGACCAAATCAGTTATACCTGAAACAAATAATTAAAGTTTTTACCAAAAAAAAATCTTAAGCATGGGCGTAAAGTAAACCCACATTGTAATTGCACTCCCTTAATTGGAATTACTTTTTTCTAAATATAAACTTACAAAAATAGATCACGCTAGTTTGTTCAGATAAAAATATATTTTACAATTGATCATCTATATTCCAGAATTTCATTTTTTCCCCTAATTATTATATTTATGTGTTTCATTTCAACTTAAATGGAAGGATATCCTACTTTAGGGGAAGGATAACTGGCTTATCAAAATCAGTTGTTATGTAAATATAATAAATCCTGCTTCTATAAACGGAAGTGTAAGCATTGTTTACAGTTAAGTTCTCCTCAACAAACCAGGCAGTGTTTTGTTCCGATCCATTCTTCCTCACTGATCTTTGTCATATTTTTAAGCCAGAAGATAATGTTTGTTTATTTAATCCAATTTCAAATTCTATTCCAGGAAACAAGCAGAAACCTATTTCAAGCTCTCAAATTTATACAACAATCCTTGCTATATAAGACTTACCTCATTCATACAACCACATTCATTACAATCTCAGTTCTCATTGTGTGAAAGCAATACGAGTACTTTTGCAAAATGCACTTCTCATTCGTTCGATTCGCAGTTGCTGCGTTCATCTGCGTCGCTGTCTTGATGTCCTGCATGGATGTGACCGAAGCGATGCACCACAAGCACCGTGGGGGTGGTAATCGTGGCCTGGAACATCTTCTGGCTGCTGGAATCATAGCCAAACTGTTCCAGCATCATCACCATCATCATTAATGTGGTGCGGAAGCGATGACTTAGACATTACCATCTTAGTGGTACTCATCATGGTCTGGAGCATCTTCTTGCAGCTAGAATCGTCACCAAACTGTTCCAACACCATCATCATTGATGTGGTACGGAAGCGATGACGGGATATCACCAATGTGGTAGTCATCGTGGTGTGGAGCATCTTCTGGCAGCTGGAATCATCGTCAAACTGTTCCGGAATCATCGTCAAACTGTTCCAGAATCATCATCATTGATGTGAACGGAAGCTTTGACGAGACATCACCATTTGGTGGTAGTCATCATGGTATAGAGCATCTTCTAACACCTGGAATAATTGCCAAACTGTTCCAGCACCATCTTTACATGTGATGAGGATTTCTCAAGATTTTTGCTACACTTCTGCTGTTCTGTAAGTGATCCTTTTCTTCTGGGATCATTTTTAAACTGATCCTGAATTTTCCATTAAGGGGGCTTTTAATCCTATCATTGTGTAAAATACCTCTTGTGTGGATTTCTCAATATCTACTGTGACTCTTGTGTACTTCTAATGAACGATAAGAGGTCCCTCTTTTTTGGGATCATCGCCAAACCTATCATGAATCTTCACTAAAATAGAATTCTAAATATGAACCATGCCTTCCTTGTGTACTTACTTTCCTTGGTGGAATGTAATACTTTCTGTTACATGTAAGCAGTCCCCAATACCTTAATCTCTTGTGAATATCATTATTTGTG
The DNA here is from genome assembly GCA_963978545.1 of Linyphia triangularis. Classification (NCBI taxonomy): domain Eukaryota; kingdom Metazoa; phylum Arthropoda; class Arachnida; order Araneae; family Linyphiidae; genus Linyphia; species Linyphia triangularis. The sequence continues at coordinate 1,667,945 of OZ021727.1, read as the reverse complement.
ACATTCCAGTGCCCCAATATTAGCACTACTTACCACTAATGCCATGGAAGATTTAAAGAATATGTTGTTCATTGATGTGATTTACAAATGGTCAAATTTTGTTATGTTTCAATATGTGATTCTGTAAATATCCTCCGATTTCGTAATATTTAACACTTCTCGAATGATTGTAATATTTTTAAACCGACAAATGAACTGTAAAAATATCGTATGACTAGATGTTTTGTTAATTAAAATTATGATCCTGATTGCTTGTATCATCTCTTTTTAAATAGTTTCTGTTCTTTTCCATTCGACATTGCATTTCTTGTAAATTCTTTAGTGTTTGGTTGCAAACGATATGTTTATTTTTCGTGGAATGAATTTTTCCAAAGAGATTATTACATATATAAAATAAACTCTTACTTTTATGTTAGTGTGTGCATTAATATTAAAAGTATAATCTATAATTATTGTGAATATATTTTTCATTGTAAAAAAGGAAAAATACAGACTACAAATATTTAAGTTCAGCTTTGAAAATATTATAATAAATATCCATTGACAAACAAAGTTTTATGATGACGTTTTCAAGATTCAGATTTAAAGATAATAAAAAGTAGATTTAAAGATAATTTTAAATCAACAGACTTTAATTTTTAATTGCAAAAAATAAATGTTTAAGGATTCAAAAATCTCTAATAAGAGATCAATTAAATGATTTTTAAGTCTGAGAAAAACACTACTTCATTTTTACAATATCATACGAGCTATTTTAAAATTCAAACTAGCTTGGTTGGTTGTTTTCAGATTATCTGGCGCCGTCAGCAACACGAGGGCTATAATGCGCCAAAACATTCGTCATTAGACAAGCCAACATACATTTACAAACACCCATGCCAACACGGGACTCGAACCCGCAACCTCGCGGTCTAGAAGCTAGTACGCTAACCACTATACCGTTTGGTCGGCACAAACTATCTTGATAAAAACAATTACAACACATGGTTTTATAAGTGCATATATATTTATAAAAACAAAAATTAAATTTACCTTCAAATAAAAAAACAAGTACTTAAATATTACTCGTTTAGTCATTCATATTCTAAAAAGTTATCAATAGCATTTTATTCACAAATATTATTTCTATTTATTTCAAATTTATTTAAACTAAGATATTTATTAAAGATTATTTAAACTTTTAGTACACAAAAGTGACTAATTTTAGATAAAACACACACAAAAAATCACTTTCCTACTCTACTAGATAGTTCAGGAACCTTAAATGTTGCAGTTCAGATGATAAATGTTCTTTGCCGGAACAGTTTGCATTTCAAAATCTTAAGATATGAAAGCCACATATAAAGTTAATTTTTTGGCTTGGTTTCAGTATTCATACTTTTAATGGGTTCGGGGTAGGTTTTTTCATTGTAAAGTATATTACGAATGACTGATTATTCGAATGTATTTTTTTTTTTTATTTAATAATGCTATATATATATATAATTTCGAAGAAATAGTTTAAAGTAAATTTTCCATTCTTAAACATGTATATTAATATTGGTTTGTCAACATTACTCCAAACAAAAACAACTATATCGGGCATGTTTTTACTTCTTTTTACCTATTTAAAATAACATTTATCAATATATATTTATTCATTAAAACGATTTATGACATTAATTATACATCAACGAATCCTTACAACATTTACTTTTAAAAATGTGCGGCAACATTTTATAAATGTCAGATTATTTGGAAACAATATGTATAGTTATAATTTTTATTCTGCTACTTAAATTTCCTTATATTTTGAATTAAAGTTGCGTAACCCATATTAGCCATTCATTATTTGTTTCCTGATAAAAGCATCATGTGCGTCGATATTTATGCTTATGGTATCAACGTGCGAATTTTGGTTTTGCAGTAGTTTGGTGTACAAACTAATTATTTCAAGTTTTTTTAAGTCATAAGAGGTTTGATATTCCGAGTTGAATTTCCAAGATTTGAACATCTAACTTTAAGATCAGTGCTCAAGAATAAACTACGCCTTGTATGTTTGTGTACATTTTGACATTTCACAAATGTAGAATAAATGGGAATGTTGTTTAGTTGTGGAAATTTGGAAAATCCTGTATCGAAGTTTTGGGGGCAGCGCATTCCATTTGGAACTCAGTTAATATAACTCAGTAATTTAAAATATTTTAAAACACATGTTTGGGTAATTCAAACGATTTTATTTTTAAATTAAAACTTGAGCTCTATTTCAGTGGGTTTTTATTAGTTTTATTTAATCTGGTTTCATGGGGTAATTAAGCAAACAAATAGTTATATATTGGAACATTCCCAATACAACCTAATTCTGACCTAACTCACACACAAAAAAAGAAAATCTCAATACGTCTTTTTATTTCTCAAGCCACGAAAGCTTGTCGTAATGCGTGTCATTACTGTGCTGTTAGCTTATTAGCATAATTTACTCTTCGGCACAGTATTGTTTCTGAATAGTTTTAATCCATACGTTCCTAAACACGTCTGCTGTTGACATACCGTGACATTCTTTATTAAGAAGCGTTTTTGCAGCCAGTTTTCACTGCACCTGGGTATAATTGACTTATGCGGATGTATTCGTGGTATAGTAAAAAAAATAAATTAAATTAATTTAATTATTATTAAGAGGGGAAAAAATCAAATTTAGGGGAGTCGGAGGAGTTTAAGAACGTTAAAAATAAATTCGACGTTTATTATTCTAAAAAAATAATAATAATAAAAACTTCAAATGTTTCTTAATTTAACAAAGTAAAGAGTTCTTTAAGGTTTTGCGCCTCAATTTGTAGTTATATTTTCAATATTAAGGACCAATATCTCAAATAGCATTTTTTATAAGAACTAAAAAAGCAGTAATTTTTATAAGTAACAAAATTTATTCAAAAACTACTATTTAACTAACATTAGCTAACATTTTAAACATATGTACTTACCAATATATTACACAATTTGAGAGTAGATTATTATTTTTTTTTTTTTGTATTGAGAAAAATAAATGTTTTATACAGTTTTATTGTCCCCGAAAAAAAAAAGTTTTGAAAATTCTAGAGCACAGCAGATACGAGCAAATAAAAATATTCCAAAATGCTGCAATCAAAATAAGTCATAGTGTCCATTAGGCATGTGTGTTTTTTAAGTTAATAAGTAAGTGAATTGCTGAGAAAGAGTTCCTTAAATAAAGTGTTATTTCAATATATGAAAGGTGAGAAAGGTAAACTTAAACTTCTCTTAAATTTTTAAAAATCCCAATACTTCTCTTAAATCTTTTCTCAATACTGAACACTTTTATTTTATTCTTGTACTGTAAGAATATATTTAAATAATTGGGATGTATTTTTGGCGACTATCAAGTAGCTTATTAAATATTTATGTGACGAATTAGAGTTACAAAGTTTATATTTTGAAGGAAATTATATTGAGTTAATATTTTATTATATTGTATTGCATATTCAAATCTCCCATTGGACATAAAAGTTGGTTTTTATTTTTGAGACACATTTATTAATCCCAAAATAATGTAGATTTAAATCATTTACAAATAACCGCTTTAAAAATAATGTAAGGTTTATACCTTACATTATTATTATCACTGTCATAGACATGCAATGATGGACATTTTTAAACTGTTTGTGATTTATAAATTGGAAAGAAATAATATCCAAATGAACTTGCTATTTTACAAGAGATATTCTGTTCCGGCGATTCTGCTCCAACAACAAATGTACATTGAGTATCCTTTATAACCCAAAATATTATTTTCGAAAGTAAAACCATTACTTTCGGAAAATAATTCACTATAAAAAATAAAATAAGTCTACAAGTGTACAATAAATTCTGTGGTCGTCACACATACATTTTTTAATTAAAAATAAAAGAAAGAAAATAAAAAAACTTTTAACGATTATAGGTTTTTGCGTGTTTTCCTTATTCAAAACAAATGAAATTGCAATTTTTTCGACGTGAGGATAAAAGTTTAAATCTAAATGTAAGAAAAACTGCATTTACAAACTTTCATAAATACAAGAAATAGCTGGCTAAATTATAAAATAACGCACCCTCGTGCTTTTACCGGAACTAAATACATCATTAGGGTCACGCAACGTGGACGCTTCCTTCACCAACTAGGTAAACTTCCGCTAGGAAGTAATTCCTTTTTCTTGTTATTTACTCTTACTTTCATCTAATCAAAGGGTTGAAAATAAGATTTGCCACAAATCCAATCTTAGCCATCTGTACACAACCCGGATGAAACCGAAAAAAAGCTTAGAACAGGAATTACTTCACTTCCGAATCACTTCCGAATTACATAATTAATGACGGGTATATAAAAGGCGGCGAGTTATTTCCAAGTTCATATACCACTCTTGTTCTCATTCAGAGTAAACAAACAAAATATTCTGTTAAAATGTACTTCTCTTTCGCCCCAGTTGCCATCATGGTAGTTCTCTGTGTCGTCATTCTGATGTCTTTCATGGAAACCACCACCGCGATGCCGCACCACCATGGTGGTGGTGGTGGCGGATTCGGTGGTTTGGAGCATCTCCTGGCTGCTGGAATCATCGCAAAGCTATTCCAGCACAACAACTGATGAAGTTTTCCACAAAATGCAGTCTTCTTATCGTTCGCCTTTTCAGTTCCTTTACCGATGCACTGGTTCCCTCTGCTGGCTTTAACAATTCCTCAATTGCTGTTTCACCTACTTTACTAATATGAATTTCTACTTGCTGTGTTTCTTCTTGGAAAATATGGATTTGTACGTTTCGTCATGCGGTATGTACTTCACACCAAAATACAACTACTGCTGGAATATGAAGTAGTAGAATAATCAATATAACGATGGATTTTGCATCATTATATTTTATTACTTATGCAACCTCTCGATTTTCTGGGGAACTTAATGAACTATCATAGATTGTATCAAAACTGTTTATCTTTCTTTACATCTCAAGTTACTTACATCCCACTTTATTGTTTAGTACTGTCTTCATAATAATGCAAATATATATCTCTAAATTACATTGTATGAATACTGTACTTTTCATTTGTAACTACTTCTCTTTGTCTTGAATTTCAAAAATAATGCATTATTTATTTATGTTGAGCATGATTTTACTAACATAAACTTAAACTTTTCTCTACCTATTTCGAAATCTGAAACTGTATTTCTATTAAAACTACACATTTTTAATTCTTGAATTATTAATATATAACAATTCTCTTTATCACTTATTGGGATAGATTAGCTTTGGACCTTGTTTCACTTTTACACTTTATTCTTTCACTTTTCATCTGATACTTTCCAGTTCTGTGATATACCATTTTTTCATATCTTTATATTCGTATGCATCATTTCTTTCTTAATGTATAATATATATATAATTTCAGAAACCTTTTTCATATGTAAATTATAGCTTCTCAAAGTACCTAACAATTGCATTTATTCATGTTTAAAACGTTATTCATATTACTGCATTATGTATAAACTTATCATTCACTATATTTCACAACTCCCAACTAGTCCTTGCATTTTTATAAATGATAAAATTTATTAAGATTCAAAGTTTACATAATCTTGTTAAATCTAAATTATAGTAACTTTTTGATTGTACTATGTAGTATTTCTTTTGATAAATACAATTGTATAGGAAAAAAAATAATGAAAAATAAAGTATTTTATTCTGATAATGTCTTAAGTTTTGAAGAAATATTTTTAATACAATTCAAGTTGTTTTATAAACTTCTGACAAGTAAATCCTTTCTTTCTTATAGTAAATTAGAGCTTGAGTGTGAAACGATACCAAAAAAAAAAAAAAAAAAAAAAAAAAAAAAAAAAAAAAAAAAAATTATTAATAAAAATATTAAAATTATTGTTCGATTGTAAATATATGCAATCATAGTACATAGGAAAGACTGTATTTTTACCAAAACGATTCATAAAAAACCAATAAAATCCTAATTCTTTGCAAAAAAATAAAATTGCGAATTCTTAATATTTTGAAAACATATATATATATATATATAACCAACTTGCCGTCATCCAATCGCACTGAATTAGCCTTTAGCCGATCATTGAAGAAACTCTTTATTATTGCTAAAATTGTTTTAATCAGAAAAAATAAAAGATAATTGGTCGCGAATGCATCAATTCACATTAATTTTTAATAAATAAATTTTGAAACATAATACGAAGTATTTTGCAGTTAGAGATGTATTTAATATTTTAAATTAGACGCTAACACCAAATACAAGCTGGCAACATAAAAATGTTAATGAATAAACATTTTGACAAAGCATATAAAGTATTTATATTAAAAAATTTGTTTCATTAGTTAGATTATTTTTGTTACTTGTTAAAGACTTTTTGCCCGGTATAATATGTACCTATTTTCAGGGGAAATTTCGGTACTCGATCCAATTCGGTAGTGTCGGCAGGAGCAAATTACTTGGCATTCAACCTTGTTTGGGAAACTAATTCTCGGGGAAAATTACTACCCGGTATTAGTCCAAGATTTAAAGTGTTTCCTTAACAAATCTGGGGCGAAGACGGAAGAATACATGTTCCAGAGAGTAATCCGAAGCGCCCTCTCGAGGCTAAAGAAGCTTGTTATCAGTTTGTTTTGTCCTCTTGCATCCACTAAATGTTGGTTGGTCTTGATTACTCACAAATTGTTTAATTTCGTGTGAAGTTTAATTAGAAAGTGTTTGTTTTGGGGAAGAGCATGTGTACGACGAAATTTCGGTTACGATAAATCTTGCTTCTTGGTAATAAGTAATGACGGGCAAAATAGTATTGATATCTTAATAATAAATGATATAACCCCTAAAAGTTTTTATTTTAATTTCTTTACATGAATTGCCAATTTTTATATTCATAAACAAGGAGCCGTTTCTGTTGCCATCGTGTGCTTGATGTTGACATCTAATTTTAATTATTAAACACATCCTATCGTCCAAATATGCGGTAAACCACGTTTAAAAATGTATTCATTAAAAATGAATGGAATTTTATGCACTTACATCCAAATACCTTTTATTTAATCGAATTAAAAAAATATATATATATTATTCATTAAAACAATTTTGTCAAAGGAAAGAGTTTATTTAATGAGGTTAAATGTTATTTCAGAGCAATTGATTTTTAGTATTCCGTAAAAGAGACCTTTTAGCGACAGTGACAGATGCCGAAATTTCATAGAAATAGAATCGAATATATCTGCCAAGTTTCAGCCCGATTGGATGACGGCAAGAGGGTTAATTAGGTCGCTACAGATTTGCCCTCCATTTACATACCCAGCTACACGCGGACAAAAGCGAAGTTAATATAAAGGATATAAAAAGCGAAAATAATACATTTCGATATTTTTCTTTGGTCAAAAATTTATTTTTAGTTTATTTAAATGAGAGTAATTCAAAACCTTTATTTTAAATGTTGTAGTCAATACATTTATTCTAGATTTACGTAACTAACAATAACCATGAACCTTATCTAGATTTAGATAAATCCATATTATTTATATTTTATTTCATAAATGGCTATTCTTTGGTTCTTATATATAGAGAGTTACAAGTTAATTTTCTACAAAAATATTCTAGCTTATAGCGTAATTTGAATATCGTAAAAAATACCGTTAATAGTTTGATAATTGTATATTGGAAAAAAAAAAAAAAATTAGACAACTTTCACCGAAAAGTTACACATTGTTTCTTATTTCAATAAGCTAAAAAAAAAAAAAAAATAATAATAATAATAGCTTTATAAATATATTCGCTATTTTCGAAATAAAAGACAGGCATTCTTTGGAAATTTTTCTTCATGAAAGTTCGTAGAGTAAAATTCAGCCAAACATCCAAGTTATGTACTTTATATAATCAGTTATATAACTATTAACTTTTTGATTGTTTTTTAATGTAAGTTGTAAAGATACCATTTAATTTTAATTTAAAAATTTATAAAATTCCCAGATTCCGTTTTGATCTTTCCACACCGGACAATAAGAGTAGTTACGTTATGAGAAAAATATAAACTGAATTGTTGGTCAATTTGTGAAATAGAGAGATAAACTTATAGGGATGAAGAATAATTACTTGCAGAAAAAAAATTGTAGATTTTATACATCATACGATTTTTTTTAATATTTTTTTGGAAAATCTAAGATGAAAAAGTGTAATAGAAAATTAATGAATACTTTAAAATAAATGCTAAACTTATAAAGTTTGAAAAATATATATTAGTATAGAAATATACCAAATATAAAAAACGGAGCAGACTTGTACGTTTGATGGAAAAATTATTATCTATGCATTATCTTTTTTCCGAATAAGATATGAATAAATAATATAAATTCATATTTAATAAAACTTCAAATTGCAGTTTTTATCTGTAAATGTATGAGGTAAAGCATATATATTAAATACATTCCTATTGTAATTTTTACGGATTTCCTTTCCGTACAGATTAAAAAAAATATTCATTTTTATTGATACTCACATTTTATTCGAGATCAATTTATATTAAAGCTTAAATATTCATATTATTTATTCTTCTCTTATTAATATTACTACTTCTTATTTATCCCTCATAATTCAAATGGAATAAAAGCAACGATTTCGACATCTGGGGAAAAAAGAAGAAAAAAAAAAAGAAAGAAAGAAAAAAAAAGAAGACTTGATAACAAAGAAATTCAAATTTTCAGGTTGAAATTTTATCAAATGGTCTTAGTTAGGAAAACAATTTTATGAAATTTTGAATATTTTTCATTTATCTGTTATCTTCAAAGTGTCATTTGTGAAAAACAGTGTTCGTTCATTTTACATTTTTTTCTCGTTTATTTTATTTTTGGAGATAATTTTTCTTTCGTCGCTCTATTATATCAACGAAATTTTCTGAGCAACTGTCGGTGTTCCGCCTGACTTATGTAAACCTGTTTAATTTGGATTAGGTAAAAATTCTAGAATGAATTTTTATGTTTAATTTCTTACATTGAAAATTTGAGTTTGTAAATTATTGTAGAACTAATTAAAGCCTTATTATGGATTTTTTAAATTTTTTATTTAACTATTTAAAGTCGTTTTTATTAGATCGTTAATGAGAAATTAGTAGAAGGTTTGTAGGTCTAAAAAATATGATTTAAAATTTTAACAATTCAAAAGAACAGATTTGAATTTGTCTTACTTTCATTCGAAACTAAAAAAAATTACGATAATTATTGTTTAAGACTATTAAATGATTCATCAAAAAGTTTGCAGTTGCAGTGTTATTTATTTTTATAGTCACTGTATATACATTAAAATTGTAGGATAGGTATAGATACATGCAAAAAAAATCAAGTAAAAATTAAATTTTATAACACTGACAGAAAAATAAAGAATTTAATGTACTCTAATATGTTAATTAGAAAAAATACTTATCTTTTCGCATTATCATGTTTTTTTTTTCATATTATTAATTACACTAGATACTATAAGATTCATTTTTGGAAATTTGTAATTAACTTTCTACCAGAAAATATGTCATTAAGCTGTTCAAATTCAAAACCTACTGAAGGAGGAATATATTCTCTAATGTGTACCATAGTCCAAACAAAATGTGTTTGCAATCTCATCAAAATTGTTGATTATTAGACTAAAATCTTTAAAAATAAAATTAATTTTGTACAGTTTTTCAATTTAAAGAATAAAAAAATTCATTAAAATATTATTGTTGCGTTTCACAACATGTTTTAATTGAGTTTCGCGAAAAACTCTTCCTTAAATATTAAATAAAAATTCACTCAAAAAACACTAAATAAAAACTTTGAAATCCATTGAAGCGTTGTAATTTTGATTAGAAAATGTAATTATAAAAATAGTAAATTTGAACAACATTTTGAAACATAAGTTAATTAATTCGACTACGACATTTATATTATTATTATTAATTGAAGTTGTTTATATTATTTATATGAATTGAAATTGTTTATATTATTTATAATAATTGCAATTGCTTATGGCATTTATATTAATTAAAAAAATCTATATTATTCATTTCAATTGAAATTGTTTATATTATTTATATTACTTGAAATTTTTTATATTGCTATTTATATTAATATTTACATATTTTATATTGTTATTTATAGAGTTGAAATTTATATTATTATTACGCACCACACCATACATCTACAACCGACTGATAAATTGAGAAAAGTTAAAATTATTCTTAATGAGGCATAATTATATAATTTACTTAATGTAACTGTCAATCAACAACTCTGCTTTTAAATAAAAAAAATACATCATAATGAACAGACAGTGTTTTTTTTCCAAAGGGACAATGTGACCAGTCAGAGGCGAAACACTTTCCAGTAAATCAGACAAGGAAACTCAAACATGCCACAAATGACACTGAATCAATTGACATCTTCTTAATCCCAGCAAGCAAAAAGGAAATACGAGATTTAATGATCACGGATCACGGGGTACATTTTAATCAGTAATGAACCAAAGGGAAAATCTCTGCCGAATTTCACTTCCGATCGGAAGTGAATTGGAATCTTTTTCTCACAGGACAAATTCCGAAAAAACCCAAACATTTGGAACAAGCCGCGATTCCTGTTACTTCCGATTCCCGAGGAATTAGCCGCTTTTCAAAAGATTACTCTCCTTCCGATTTGAGGGAAATTCTTATATATATATACCACAGCCCGAATCGTGTTTTCAAGAGCATTTCTAGATATTCTCTTGCACTACGACTTTCAGTTTCCCCCCTTTTGCAAGATGCTGTCTGTTCGATTCCTAGTTGGGTGTCTGATCGTGTTCGCGACTGTGTTTTTGTCGGTGAATATTGAAAGTTCTTCCGCCGCTCCGTTTCATGGTCATGGAGGCGGAGGTGGAGGCGGGGGAAATGTGCTCCAAATGCTTGCGGCTGGAGCCATTGTTCGAATGCTGATGGAGCACTATTGAACGGTATTGTCAATACTGTCTGAATCCCAAAGTCATTGTGTATTTCTTTGTTGTGGGTTTTTTCATAATGTCGTCTGAAAATGAATATCATTCAAAAAGGATTTCATATAGCTATGCTTTATTTCATATATATAGCTCCATAATCCAGTCTCAGGTATTAAGTCATCGTATTTGATGTTTATGAAAGTGAATTTACGTTTATCGGATTACTTTTTGTTTCAAAAACAGTTTTTAAGTGTGTCAAACGTTTACATTTTGCTCGAGTGATATGGTTCTATTATAAATGATTGTTTAGTTTGTTAGTTAACCTATCAAACTAGTCACTTGAATATGTATAAATTGATGTAAAATTTTCAAATGTATATATCATTATGTATTAATTGACAATTAGCTGTCACAATTTATGCATCTTATATCACGCTAGCAGTTGTTATGAGTTGGAGTATGAACAATTGTTTAGGTGCGATATGCATGTTATCTCTTCTTTATAAACAAATGTGCTGCCACATAAGTAAGAAATTGCATTGAAGTATATTTGTGATGCTGTGTCTACCTCTTTAATGTACAATCAAGAATTTATAATATTTGAATTTAATTATTAGGTATGTTTGCCAAATAATTCTGTAAACAATAAATTTAAATTAAATTTCAACTACTGTACATTTTGTTTTCATGTTGTTTTCTCTATTAATGCTTTGAACTATTTCGAAAGTAGAACTTAAAAAGAAAAAAAGAAAAAAAAAGAATGTTTTCTATGCGAGAGGAGATAATATTTTACAAAATTAAGATAATTGCGATTTTGATTTGAAATATATATTTTTTTTTCTTATACTGATCATATATTTAATGTATATTTAAAATGAAAGGAATTTTTTCGGTAGTTCTCATAAAGTGAATGAAATTACTTCCTTAAGGAAAAGAGAAATAATTGAATTGCACTAGATGTTGATTCAATACCGAAGTTTAATAGTTTTTAAACCTTTTTACTTAATAGAACCAAAATTATTTGTGTAAACATGAGATTCTTTACAAATATTTTCTGTTTATAAATTCCAGAATTATTCCACAAAATGTTTTTGGAAACAAAATATTCTTATTTCATTAATTAAAGTAATTTGACTAAAGTTCTTTAAAAACTAGATAAGAAAAGGTTTAATGAGCAATAAAGTGGACACAAGTTATCCAACAGAGACTTAACGAGACATTTTTCTGTTTAATATTGTAAAACTTTTTAAATAAATATCAAATTTTGTTTAACTTTGTAAATACATCTTTAAATAAAATAAATTAGATTGTTACGAGTTTTACAATCGAAAACTCGTAAATTTTTTTCTTGGTAACACTCTTGGAAGTATTTAATTAATTTTAATATTTGGGGGAATTGCTTCAGTAATATATAGAGAATTTGGAATTCAAATAGAAAACATATATAAAGGTATTAAGAGAGCAAGGTAAGAAAACATTTAATGTGTATAACTGCCTTTCCAGTATTTGGAATCATGGATATTTCACAAATACCGAACCTTTTTACTCCTAATTATTACGTTTAATATAAATGTATATTTATTTTAAATTTCTCATGAATGAATTAAAAGCAAATAAAAAATACTTTAAATTTTATCTAATTTTTTATTGCATATGTTATAACGAAATGACATTTCTCCAAACAAGACTAAATAGGATATTACAGAATAGAAGTTAAATAGTCCAGTAGATGTATAAGAAAGATAGTATTTTGTATCGAAAGGCATTCATATGCGGTTCCAATTGGAGATAAAAGTATCCTTATGAATAGTAAAAAATAGGTATTTGTCCAAGTTTGGTATTCTTTCATTCCAAAACTAATGATGTGATCTAATGTTAATCAATTGTGTTAAATAATTATAGAAAAGATATTTCTCAAAAGTTAATATCCTCATTATGATATCCAAGCAATACTGACAAGGTTAATAGAATTATTACTTTTTATTACTTGGTTTTACTAGTCGGTTAGAGTTTAATGCAATGTTATTTTCAATTAAAAAAAAAAATACAAAATCAATATTGATGTTGAATCAATGGCTTGATTCTAAAATCATTTTGAAATACGCTTAGTTTTTTATATAATGTAAATTAAGGATATTATTTAATTGAAAATTAGCGTACAGTCAATGTTTAATACTTATCAAACAAGTTCAATGACCTATCAAAGGTCACCTTTAAAAATGAAAAGGGAAAAAAAAAATGAAAAAAAAAAATGCATTTCTTCTGTTATGGAATGCACTAACATAGATCTTTATGAAACATATTAAAATTTCAGAAAAAGTCAATTGTGCAAGGTCATTCAAGGTCACAAAATGTCCAGGTTTTCATGTTTTTCACCATTTTCAAGCCTGAATTAAATCTTGAGCGTTTGATTTGACACTGCAAACAAGGTGTCATTGTGTAGAGCTATATTAGTACTATTTATTAATGCATAAAACATTGAGGCAAGTTGAACACGTTGGAAGTTATTGGAAGTCCAAAATCGAAAAATCTCCGCATTTGACACAAATTTGGAGCTCGTATACCTTGCTGCGGGAAAAATATATTGACACAACTCTGGGAGTATTTAAACATTCTTTTATTATAACTTAATAAGAAATTAAACTTTATTGAGGCAAGTTGAAAAAAAAAAAATGATTTTTTTTTTTTTTTTTTTGCACCTTATCCTTACATATTGATGCATTTGTGTTTTCATTCATGTTTTCATAAATTAATCTGTTTTCACTTCATCATATTTATAATTATTGCTTGTAAGTCTCCTGTATGTCTTTTAAGATAGGAACTTTAAATGGATCGACTCCAGAAAGTTGCATGAACTTTTTATATGTTTCATAAAGATCCATGTTAGTACATTCCATAACAGAAGAAATGCAGGCGGCAAGTGGTTTGCAAAATTTTATACGGATAAAATTATTTTTCTTGTGTCACAAAAACACGAATATCTTCAATTTGAAAGGTGATCTTTGAACGGTTTGAGGATTTGAACGGTACAACTACGGAACAAATAATTTCAGATTTTATCATCAACTGATAATTTTCGCTGGAAAATACTAGAAGACGGTGTGAATCAATGGTGGTCCAACTTCTCAGGATAAACTCTTAAAAAGAGAGAACAAAAACCTGTTATATTTCTGGACGGTGTGTTTTTGTGACGATACTCTTTCTCTCGTAATAAAAGGCCAAAATATATAAATAATATGCCACTTTAAATAAGCTTTTAAACCTGACGAATTTAAATTGGATAACTGCATATTTGAAAATTGAAGTTAATACAACAGAGGCAGTCATAAAAGTTTAGGTAGCTGTGATGGTATATATTCAATGACAGTAAAATAGAAAATTTTAATTTAAGCACGTTGAGGGAAGCCAAAGTATCTCGTTTCTCACAGTAATAGAATACAATATGCAACTCTAATGAACTGCCAAAAAAATTAATTCCTTTAATAAATAATTCTTAGGCTATTTTTGAAGCCGATAATACTTTTAAAAAAAATTACTTTTCTAAAGAAAAAATAAATTTAGTAGAAATAATTTTGTTTACCATGTATCCATGCTTTAAACTAATGAAAAAACAGTTCAGGAATTGTATTATTTTAAAATAATAAAATAGTTATTTAAAGCATTTTATCATCAGATTCAATACACTCATAATTTATTATGAATTTTTTTCACTAAGCAGAAATCCTTATTTAGTAGATCATCAAGTAATTCCATAAAAGTTCCCTTTGGGCTCCCATATCAAATTATGTGAACATTTTATTCATTTACTCTAAAAGAAATAGAAAACAACATTCGAAAGATTATTATCTCTCTTACATAAATTAAAGCTACAATCTGAATGTGGAGATTAATGCGAAAGAATATAAAAACTTTAAACTGTTCGTATGTTTAGACCTTTGATTTTAAACAGCCCACAAATTGTAGAAATAAATCTACGCAAATATGACTGAAATTGTCAATGTTCCTTATTTATTTCACGGAAGTGTGACTTTTGGAAATAAAAGAAAACAAAAGTTATGATTAATTTTTAAAAGTTTTGGCGTTTAAAATCCAGTTAATGTATGAATGTTAATATAAAGCTATAAATGAATACATTTTTACAAAAAAATACACATTTATAGGTCGCTTGAACAAATTTTAATATAAAGAGTTGCAATGAAGTAACAAAATGTATAACTATTTAAGAAGTACTTTTCAATCAAGTAGTAACTAATGAATGCATTTCTAAAATAACCGTGAATATTTTTTATTGGTAGAGGATTTTAATAATAGTAAGTGCGCTATCCAATTTAAAATGGGTCCGAAAGAATCGGTTAACATTTTATTTTGCTTTGTATAATAATTTGAAGGGAAAAAAAACTACTATTCAGTTTAGAGTTAGAGGCAATGATGCCAATGACTTTCTACTAGATATATAGAAAAAGCTATAATGAGTTTTCTATGATTTTTGTCTTGCTATCTACAAAAGACGAAATAACTTTAAAAACACGTTCCGAATATATATTTTGCCCTATTGAATTCATTTCAAAATAAAGCCTAAACTTGCGAAAACTTCCTCAAAACTCACAAATTACCCTCGAAATCTTACACTAATATACATCATAAGGCTTCTTCCAGTAAACAAAATCCCTACTTCAAAATATCATTTACTGGAAATCATACACCCGCATTTTAGATTTTTATATTATCAGAGCAATCCAAGCGTAACAAATCGAACACTAAACATCGCCAATCAAAATGTAAAAAGTAGCGATCTTTTATTTCCCGCTTTTTTAATTTAGTGGTGACTATAGACAGAGGAAGCAACTCTCATGCGTAACGAAGATTTGACCAAAGGCAATCACAATCGCCAACGACAGCCTCCGTATCCAATTTATTGACTCATTCAATGGATCTCAACCATTCTTCGGCTTACAACAATCACAGTTCCTTCTCCAAGCGCGCTTTTCTTTGCCTCCGAGGCTTCATTTATATTCAAACTCGAAATCAAAACAATAAGCAGTTTAAAGACAAGTTTGATGGTGGAATATCAGGCTTTTGGACAACAAGGATATCCGTATTGCTCCGTCCACTTTTCAACAAACAATCAAAAGGAGACCACTTCCGGTGGAAGAGATCACAGTTATAAAAGATGCCCGTCCCCGGCTTTTGTTCTCATTTCTGAAACTCGATTCGATCTCACATCATGTTGGGAAGGAACACAGCTTTTGCGTTGGTGTTGGCGTGTGTCTTGGTTGCGGTGGTGCTGATGAGTCAAGTAACAGAGGGTGCCGTGTCCAACTTGCAGAGGAGGAAAGCGTTGAAGAAGATCGAGGAGATGCTACCAGAGCTGATGCAGAGGCTGATCATGAGAATGATTCTGTCTTAAGATGATGAAGCCCTCGCTTGAGTACCATCTCTGAACATCAATTCAAAAGAATTTTCTTGCTAATACCTCATTAATCATACCACCAATGGTCATAACAGCACCATGGACATATCAATCAGTGATACAATAACTGAATATGACATCAGCATGACCTTGCTATCTCCACTACTAATACCTATTGATGATTACTCCTGATGGGTTTTCTACAGCGATACCTGCTCATTCTGCAGCTGAAGATTCCTGCAGTTCCAACAATTAGTGTTTTCAAAAGCTTATATGATAACTCCCAAAGTGATTTCTGATGATGACCCACTCCATCGATACTTAATGATTATGTGTCATCTGATAATACCATCCCCCCTGATGTCTACGCAAACGTTTTCTTTCTATATTTCCAGTGGTGTTGGAAAAACAACTGCTACCAGTGATAGCGCTGAGCGCTATACTTTGGAGATCACATAACAACTATCTGCTGACTAACAGGTATTTTTGAAGAATCTGCCTTGTACACATTGAATGCGCATTACATTAAATAAGACATTATAGTTTTTTATTATTGTTAATTTCCTATGATAAGATATGTGCTAAAGAAAGAAATTATTTGAAAATGAATAGCGTAAATTTTGTAATTGATCAAGTAAATCATTTTCGGAGCACTAGTTTCGAATGTATCTTATGTATTAACTTATTAGCAAACTTTAAATCATGTGCCGGTAGAGGTAAAAGTTAAGTGAACTGATAAGTGACTTAAATAGAAAGTAATACAATACAATATTTAAAAAAAAAATGAATATTTACAACATTTTCAACTAATATATTTAAAAACATTCATAAATTTATTGATTTGCTTGTGTTGAAGTTTTAAGAAATTTCTTCAAAATAAGATTGTATGGAAATCTTTGAAATTAAATGATGAGCGATGAATTAAATATTTTAAGTATAATATATTTGTTATCATGAAATTGTCGTTTAATTTATGATTTATTCTTAGAAGTATAAACAATTTTATATGAAAATAATTAATTTGTGAAAAATGTGCATATTACATTGATAAATCTTATATTTTACAATGAGTGTAGATATCTGTAAAATACATGCATAACCTTTCATATGTGCTAAATATATTGTTATACTTCATTTGTAAAAAAAATCGTGTTTTTAATAAACATAGATTATGTGTTACAACTCAATTTTTTGTCATAATATGAAATTAACTGCCAAGTAGAAACAAGATTTTTAAAAATAGCGTGCGATAATCAAACAAATGGCTTCTCGTTTCCGAAAGGAAAAAAAAAAAAAAAATACGGGTTGTTAATTATGTTTTCAAATGACTTTTAAAATACACGTCTAAGCAACATAAAAAAAGAATGTTAGAATGGCATACATATTTTAGGGTGAATAATTACATTTTAATAAAGTGTATTTATTAGTAATTTATGATTAATGAATTAGCAATGATGATTCATTTTATTTAAAACATAGAAATATATTTTTGTGTTTTAATAAAATGAATTGAAATCCATAAATTGTTCCTACAATCTAAATTGAAGCCTTCTAAATTTGCTTAAAAAAAAAAAAAAAAAAATGGATATTTTAAAGAATCATATCAAAGAATTCAATGGTAAAATGAAGCACATACTTTAAATAAAATTTAATTCAGAAATGAAGGGGCCAGAGCAAAAAAAGATCAGAGGTAAATTTTTTTCGAAATCAAGGTTTTCCCGCCATCTAACAAAAACACGGAGTCCTCTGGCAAATAAATATCATGGCACGTGACATTTTGAGCAACCATTTACCTCAACCTGTCATTCTTTGCCTTAGCTCTTCAAATACTTTTTTAGAAAGGTAAATAATTTGAGCGTAAAATGGTGCATACAATGTAAATAAAATAAAAGGTATACACTTCACGTAAATAAACGAACTATTAAATTAAAAAAATATATATATTTTAGCATAAATATTTTTAATATCGATAGTTGATATGGTTTGCCAACTTTTAATTGCAAATGCAACTTGTTTAAATAATGTTGAACTCAGATAAAGTTTTCGTAGTATTTGACAACTACGAGGATACCATCAATACCATGCCCTTAACCAATTCCACCCCTCCCCCTAAAAAAGATCTTGATAGAATACATTTTCATAGACAACAAGTCTATCTGCCAAGTTTCAGCTTGATTGGATTAAGGTAAGTGGGTTAATTAGACAACAAAGATATGCTGTTTATAAGTACGCAAATAAACGCACAAAATGAAAGTTAATACTGGAAAACATTTTAAGCTTTCAAAATAAAAAATAAAAATGTACATTTATAGAGTTACGTTAGTGTTACGTATTTCATATATTTATCATTATTTAAAACATATTCTGAAACGAAATAAGAATTATTTATACAAAAATTGTAATTAAATCACATACATGGGGAGATTTTTAAGTAAAGTTATACTGGATTAAAGTGGATGGCCCATGTCCCTGTTGTTAATCGTCATTTTTATATTTGTATTTTAATAAACTCATTTACCAACAAAATATTTTTTCCAGTAATTCATCTCATTATTATTAAAATTATTCAATTGTTAATGGTGGAAATTAGTTTAAGCTAATCATGAACAGTGCTTTAATTCTTAATTCCCAGTGAAAACAAGATTACAAATTAGGTGAACATTAATATAAAAGTAATGATAAGTGATTCAATAAAGAAACTGGTTGTTCTTCTATGTAAATCGATACAAAGTTTGCACTATGGTGAGAAAAGATAAACGGGTTCTTTATATTGCTCATTCATTGCAGCATTTCCTAAACAAGTGAGGATGACGCGTTTTGGCATGAACTGTTATTGTTAGGTTTTGTACGCATTCATACGTAAATATCATTCATACTCATAAAATAGAAAAATATATCTAGGAAAAAAATATTCTTGATTGTTTTACTTCTCTCCTAAATGACTGAAATTTAATGTCAAATAAATCAACACTTGAACATGATTTGAATCCCTTCAATAATAAGAGAACATTAATTATCTGATGTTGTTTTGAATTCAAAACGTTTAGGAAAATCAAACATTTGAAAGTGTCAATTGACACAATAATTTTATTTAAATTTAAATAAAAATAGAAATATATTTATTTAAATTTAAACAAAAAAATATTTTTATCGACTAATTTATATTCCAACCCTTATCTACTTATTATATTTTGCTGTATTATAACATTGACATTTTTTGTTTTGCTTGTAAAAACATCAAGCCACTTTTTTCTACTCTTAAATTACTATATTTTTTCGAATGACAACTTTATATCATGTTATATAGAGGGGATTTTAAAATAGAAAAAGTGAAGAAAATTATGAGAACTAATACCCTTATTTTGCCATTTAATATGTTAAGAATTATTTTCCTCTTAGAATATTTTTAATTTATAAATCACAATTGACAAAACATTTTATTTATGGCATAAAAATATTGTGATCTTTTGCTTATATCACAAGAGGAATAAAGTAATCTATTCACATCACATAATTAAATATAAATCTTATATGTGTCTAATTTCCATTACTTTAATATACATATTCTGTAAAACTGAAACTTATAAATATATTTATAAAATATTTATTGTTGTACTCTAGTACAGCAATAAATATTTTGTTTAAATTATAACAACAAATTTATGTTAACAAAATAGCATTTCCAACATTAATCTAATATTTTTTTTTTATGTATTAAAATAGTTGCATACCTTCATCATTATAAGAAATATCGGACTTAAATCCTTCTATCTTTGGAGTGATTATTTACAAATACTAAAAAAAAAATATATATATATATATAATAATAATAATAATAATAATTGGGAATTTTATTGAATATCACTAATTTATCTTATAACTATCTCATTCAATTTAGAATAAATTATTCGAAAAATGAGAAATTTCTAAACAGCTCAACGAATTGAATCCATCCAAACCAATATCTAGTTACGAAAATTGTTGACGCTTGTTTGGTATTTGCATTTTGCAGTCAGTCCAATTATGAAGCAAAATCTTTTTCTAAAACACTCTAAACTATCTTCATGACAATCCATACGTCTAACACCATTACCCAGAAAAGATTCTTTTAAAAAAAGCTTAGCATAGTAAACTAACAATAAGAAAGAAAAAAAGGAAATCTCAGTTTCAAAAGTGAAAGTTACACCCAATCAAAGGTAAAAGTTAAACAGAGCATGACGGGAGAAAAGGTAAACAATCCCTTTCTCTAATAGAAGTTCACAATTCAGTGAACCGAACTTGACTCTTGTTATTAATCCTTTAAGCTCATTTGATCCGAAACAAAAGCGAAAGCAGAACGCACCGTGGATTATCTTTTCTCGTTTTCCATGTAGGGAATGATGCCTATTTTCAGAATAACGCGACAAACTATCCGTAAACTATTGAAACGAAATGCAAATTCATTTTTGAGAAGACCATCGAAAGAGCTCATGCGAGAGAAAGACAAATAAAGAATCGCATTTCGGGATGCCAATTTAATGCGATTAATTCCGTCGCATATTAGGAAGCTCTTAAGAGAGAGATTTTCCTCCAATTGTCTTTTCTAGATATATAAAGAACATCGTGACTACAAGAATCGAGTTTGAAGACCGAAGTTGTTAAGCATGGCCAGAGTCGTCGCCTACTATTCTGTGATGGCTGTTCTGTTGCTGTTCGCGGGGACCGGGGCCCACAGTTTGTTTGGACATAAACACGATGAGCAGGAAGAGTTCAGAGAGAATGTCAGAAGGGTCATGACGCCGTTGATGGCACTGGGAGTGGTTCTCAAATTGGTGTTTTTTGACGAACCGCATCATCATCCACATCATCCTTTTTGAATATTCCAATGTATACAGTGCTCAATATCGCGGACTGAAAGCAAACATCGAGAAGTTCGTTACAGTGTTCGTATAGTCTGAAGTTGGTTGTTAAGCAAAATATATCTTCAGAAGAAATTTCGAGAATCCCAACTGATATTAATGTGTATTTTGAGTTATTATTATCCTCATTGATGATGTGAACTTTAATGATGTCTTTTCAACTTCGGTGTATTGAGAGAGGTGTATTCATGTGTTATTTCATAATTCTTTGCTATCTGAAGTTTATTGTTGATTCTTTTGAACGTTGTCTCTATTCGTTACATTATTCATATTTTTCATTATTCAAGTAGCTGTCCACTTGATTTTAAAACTTGCACTTATCATTGCATGTATCATCAGTGTATGCTGGTAGACATACCATTTCATATGATTCGAATGTGTCAAATTATCTAGAATTTTGTGTATCTTGAAACTGTGTTTTACTGGCTGCAGCTTAAGTTGTTGTAATGAAATACTTTTGAGTAGAATTTGCAATTTTATATGTTATGGTAGTTCTGTTATGTATATATTGAAAATAAATTTACTAAACATTTTACAATTGTTTTGAAAAACAAAGTGATATTTTATACTATTCTACACTTACTTATATGCAGAATTATCAGTATGTGTAAATAGTTTTAGGTTTGGAAAATAGTTACTTGACCATAGTTTGCGCCCTTATTTGTTTAAAGTGCCTGTAGTAATTACATTGAATATGTTTAATTATTCATAAGCACATCACAACTTTAAGTAATAGTTAGTACTGTTATATAAGTTTTACATCCTGTATGCTAAATGAAATCTAAATATAATGAACTATTTCATTTCTATGACCTAAATCTTTATAATTTATTTCTGTCTTCATCAATTATTTTTTTAATTTATTCATTAATTATATTATATTACTTTCTGGATTATTTTGCATTAATACTTAAAATTAAATTTTGAAATAAATTATTATTTCTATTTAGTTGTGATTCAGTAAAGTTAAAAATAAAGTTTGTACGTTTCAAAATGAAAACAAGTAATCGATCATAATAATATTTGCTGGATTAAACAGTTTTCCTACTTTTTAAGGGGGTGGGGTACCGAAAATAAAAAAAAAAACTTTATTTATGTACATTTTTACGTCAAAAATTTATTTTATGTATTAGATACTATTTATATATCTTTGAGAAAATGTTTTTTTAAATATTGTGTTTTGTTATTTAAAAAAAATTTAAAAACCAAGAAAAATCCATAATAATTGATGTTTGCGTATTTTTATATAAGTCAAGAAAAAATAAAAAAAAATTTCAAAGTGAAAGCTTTCTGTAATACATAATTATATAAAGAAAATTTTGTCTTCACAGAATTTTGATAGGTGAACTAAAAAGAAATTTAAAAATTCTCAAAGTTAAAATATTTAAATTTTTGCTTTTTTTTTTATGTTATCTTTTACGCTAAAAATTATACTTTAAAACAGAATTAAAAAAATAAAATTCTGTGAAGACAAAATATTTAAAACTATATAAATTAAATGCTCCAAAAATTTGAATAGCCAATTGTTAATTGTTCTGGAGATATATCGATTTGAATATGCAACATCTGTGAAAACCAATAGTGCTCGAAAAACGCACTTTAAGCAGACGCTTCAATGTGTTACGCCCATTAGTGATGTTTAAATCACAGGTAATTTTGTGGCGTTCTAATCACCGGAGTAATAAGATAAAAACATCATTCTCTTCAGGAATGTAAGAACTATTTTTTAAAATCAGACAAAAAATTTGGGATATTTGAAGAAATTTCGGTACCATACCCCCTTAAAGAAATACTATTCATAAAAATATATTTTTCAAATTTAACGTGATCTGAAGGCGTATAATTTTTTAAAAATTTTAGATTATCAAATAAAACAGCAAATGCACTTTACACGATTTTTTTTTCTTCTTTTTTTTTTCCAAATCAGAGGTTTTTCAACAGAAAACATTTAAAGAGTTAATATACCGTAGCATAACGTGCTGTTTGCTATAATATGAACCTAGGATAACCAAGTCAGTTTCAAAAACAAATTAGGTATTTAATTTCAAAGATATGCATAGTTTAATTTTAAAACGCATGATAGTTAAATTTTAAAACGCATGATAGTTATATTTAAAAAGAATTATAATTTTAGCAACAAAAGTTCATAAATTACTATAATTTGAAAGCAAAATTAATATAATTGAAAAAAAACAAAAAAACAGCCTGTTTAAACAATAATAATTTATATCAGTTACATAAAAAAAATTGCAAACTGTATTATTTTTCAAATTAATATGAAAGCCTTACTTCGACAGAAAACTTGCAATTGACTGACGTTATTTAATGATGCAGCGAAAGCTTTAAATTCGTTCAACTGTTGATCGTTTACAACGACAATTAATAACTAAGACAGATGATTGACAGTTTTAAAAACAAAGACAGTCTTTGACGAATTATTGCAACCTAGAGAATAGGTATTTTGTAATCGAAAAACGGCTCATAATTTCGGAGTGGAGAGAAATTTAAAAATGGATGAAAGTAATATTTCAAAGCGAAAGTTATAAAATAAAAATATTATTTTTACAAAGTTGAAGTTATTATATTTATAGAAAAATACATTTAAGTTTAAAATATATTAATAAATGATATCTATATTTCCGAAGAAAAATAATAGTTAATAAGTAATAATGAAATTAATAAAAAAATAATTTGCCAAACAATTATTTAAATTATAAATTTTATCTAAAGTCATATTTTATATATATAAATACATATTTTATTGTAATTGAAAATAAATTATTATTTTGATTAAATTAAATACAATACAGACTAATAGAACAAACACGAGTATTCATTTCCATTACAGGCCTGTATTAGAAAACATTATAGCCATAAATACTTAAATATGGATTAAGTTTTTATATGAATATTAATTTCAGTGCCCATATAAAAGAAGATAAAACTTTTATAAAGCGCATAAGCAGCTTACAGCTTTAAAATTGAATTAAAATATAATTGTGAATAAAAAAAATAATAAAAAAATTCTTAATTTATATAATATCAAGTATATAAATAATTTTTACTAATTGACACAAATGAATTATGTATCAGTTAGTTAAAATTATTACATATACTGATAAAAAAGAGTCATCAGCTTTACTTATTTAGAACACAGTACCTGTAACGTAAATAAGTTTTAATAATTCAAACACACTCTACTTTATCTAATGCATCTTCAAAAATTAAAATAAAAAATCTAATATATATATATATATATATATATATTAATTAACTTATTTTATTCGTGACATCCTTTTAACTTTAGTCTAGAAGTCAAAATTGTATAAGCGGCTTTCTTAATGGACAATTATAATATCCAGATAATCTTTTCTTGGGCAAAAGTATCCAGCATAATCTCGCATAGCGTTGAAGTAGTGAATTAACTGGCGAAGAACAAACATTCTGAACAGGAAAGTGATGCTTGTTATCATTGACGAAAATCATTGGGGAACAAGTAACCTTATTTATACAGAAATATGAATAACCGTTACACTCTCAGCAAATAGTGTTCGAAAAGAAAATTATATTGCGAATTTTTATATCAGGAACTAAAAGGAATAACCTTCGGGATTTTATAGTAAAATCGATATTTTTTAGTGGTTACATATCAAACAATTTGGGTATGCGATCATAATTATTCACTAATGTGTAATTAGTTGTATGAAATTCCCTGCAATATATCTAGTTAAATGATTTATTTAAAAACGTATAGTGATGATTTAGGAAGCGGTTTAAGATTATTATTATTTTTTTTTTATCATTAAAATTTATAAATCTTAGAATAAAAAGTTGAACTCTATTTCATAGTTTTTTCTTATAGATTATAACATAAGTTTTACAAATATTATCGATACCTTACAACTATTATAAATGTAGTTTTACCAATGCATATTGATTTCTGGTACAACTTGTCACAATTTAAGGTGTAGGCCAATTTTGGTATCAGGATCTCGAAGAGACCTTTTATTTGACATATTGCACGTTTTTATAGAATGCAACGAGGTCGTGGGATGTTAGTCACAGACAAAAGGAAAATGCTTTTATATATTTATCTAACTATATCAGTGTAGTGTAGAAGATAAAATGAACACACAGGGTATTACGAAAAGAATCCTAACTTTGAAATGACATAGCCGCGAAATTGTGAGAGTCACAAGGAAGACACAAGTTACAGGTTAGATAGACAGGTACGGAATTTTAACACAAAACCTACCGACATTTTACATACATCTATTTCTACCGATGGAGGTAAAATGACCGCTTTTCAAATAATCATTACAGTCCTTTCCAATTGACTATAAATAATACAGAATTCAGCATAAACACACAATAATTAACGTGTATTAATTAAACAATAGTTGTTTTTTCACCCTTTAGGAATAAAAATAAAAATCTGGAATTTAACAATTTTGGTTAAAGTTTCAAAAGCGGTCATTTGACCCTCGCTATGGTAGATTTAGTAATAGGTATACACCGATTTCCAAATTCGATTGGTGAAAACCAATTGAATAATGGCTTCATATTATTCACCAATTGGGTTAATTTGGATGGATATATCAATGAACGAAACTGCTGAATATATGGTACTGAAAATCCGCTGTGTCAACCACTGCAATCTGAAAAAGAGATCGATGCACAATTCAGTAAAGATCCAATTTTCATGAGGAAAAATATAAACTCATTCCGCTATATTCAAATTTTAAGAAAATATTCGTTGCCACATTTCAATAATGTAAATATTTTTTGAAAACCGGGGAATTTTCAATTTCTATACAAAACACCACTCGTCTCTTCTTCATGTCTCACACAGTCATGTCTTTTCAAAATAAGGAGTCCTTTAAGAAAGAACATTATATATTTGACATTCAAACAGGAACATTTAGAAAGGCTCTACTCTTTGAGGTCTTTCGAATTTAGTTTTAAAAAAGCGAGAAACCTTTTGAAACATCCTTTATAGTCCGAGTTTTGACTGCAATTTTTAGACCTCATCGAACATCATTCTGAATTTTTTATAGAAATTGGAGAAAAGTGAGTAGATTAGGAATCCACTGGTCTGCCATGGCAAAAATGGCCGAAATTTATCAAAAATCGACTTGGAATGAGATGAACTCAACCCGATTGCCAAATGCGCCATAACTTGCTAAATAATGAGCATTTTTTATTTTTTATTTGGTAACCCTCACTCTTTAATTTTCAATTAAAAAAGTTTCAGACGATTCGGAATTGTGGCTATGGCTTAATTGCATCTTTCAGAAATGAGCCAAGTTGGCAATAAATATTATGTCACTGATGACGTAACTGATGTCGCCAGTTTGGCTTACTTTTAAAATATATAAGTTTTCCCAAGCCAGAGATCAGAAATCGTTTGCGCTTTTTCTTATTGAAAATCAAAATGCAGTAGGTTGCCAGACGAAAAAGTTTGTTCTCTTTTTGGCAAGTTATGACATATTTGGCAATCGGATTTTAGTTCAACTCATTCCAAGTCGATTTTTGATCAGATTCGGCCATTTTTGCCACGGCAGACCAATGGATTCGTAATCTACTCACTTTTCTCTAATTTCTACAAAAAATTCAGAATGATGTTCGATGGGGTCCAAAAATTACAATTGCCCATCGCACTATCAGAACAGTGGGCCGCAAGTAGTGGGCCGTGGACGCTGATCGAGAATTTAAGCCAAGATAAATAGTTCAAGAGCTTCAGGGGTGTAGATGGGAGCAATCGAGTCATTCGATTGTTAGCAACGTTCGAATTATTCGATTGTATCTTTCGATGCTGTGACGAGTGAATAATTCGTGAAGAGCATAGCTAAAATTATCCAGTTTTAATCCAGATATCAGGGCTACCACAGCTTAAAAGCATTGAAAATAGTTGTTTTGGTAGCCTCGGATGTAAAAAATAGTATCCTCAAATACCAAAATTAATAGCGTGACAATTCTGAAAAACTATATTTTGAAATAGTTGCGCCGCCTTGCAGAAATCCGTCATTGTGTATAGGTCTTAGTTTTTGACACTTCTCGTGAAAATTTCAGAGCTGTACTTCTATTAGAAGTCACTTTGTAAAACATTATTTAGCAAAAGTAAAAAATCTACATAAAATTTTTACATCCTATTTATTAAAAGTCTAATTAGAAGGCTAAAGCAACTTATGTTTCAAAATTTCAGAGCTCTTGGCCTGTTAGAAGTCGCTTTGTAAAAATATTAATCAAATATTATTCGATGACATACCTTCTTTTCTCGCTGAAAGGTTCATTGCTGCGCAAGCAGAAGATCGTCTCACTTGCAAAAAGATTAATTACTGCATGAACTTTTAATATTAGAGCCTCTCCCCTGTCGAGTAATAAAACAAAAAATATTCCCCGTTAATAAAATAACACTATTCCTCCCCCCACCTCTCTGAGAATATTTGAAGTGTGTTTGTCAAAAGTCTAATAAAAAGGCCAAAACTTCTCACGTTGAAAATTTCAGAGCTCTATTCCTATTGGAAGTAACTTTGTAAAAAATTTCTAATTAATTTTTAAAAAAAAGTAATCACAGTTTTGATGTGTTTTTAAAAACTTAATTGGAAGGCCAAAACTACTTATGTTATAAGCCATATTACAAGTCATTTTGTGTAAAAAAAAAAAAAAAAAAAAAAAAAAAAAATACTAATTCAAAATTTAACATTCAGTTTTCCAAAAGTCTGTTTGCCAAAACTACTTACGTTGAATATTCCAGAGCTGTACCCCTATTTTAAATCGCTATTGTACCCCTATTTAAAAATAATAAACTTAAAATAATAAATTTAACAATATATTTTGTTCTTAAAAAAAAATATAAAATACGGCGCTTGAGTTTTGCCATACATACCGTATGATATCAGAATAAAAGACAAAGTCAGGTGACTCACAGGTCTGGTTTCTAGTTCGAAGCTACATAAAAATGTCACTTCCGTCGCAACGCCAGAGGAATCTGCCAGCGTTAGAAGGTCACGTGATCGTTAGGTTTTGGTTTGATCTAAACGCCATTTATGAAATATGCATTGCAAAAGTTAAAGTGATTCACAAGAGAACCAATAAAAGCAGAAAACAAAAGAAGTTCGCTTGAAGAAAAACGTTCAATCCTCTTCAGTTCAGATTCAATCAAGCTCAAGACATCATTGGTGGAAGCTACAGATACAAAGAACCGAGACCGTCTACTTATGACGACCTGACCAAACTTGCGTTTCTCTCGCGTTTTTACTAGTAAATAAAAATACGATTTTTTTTCCAAAAACTGTCTTTGAATATTTCAAAAAATAACAATATTAGCTGAAAAGGTAGCTTTTAGGCCAATTTTGGTGAAAAAAGTCACCACAATAGCATTGCCTCGAAAATAGTAGCTTTTGTCGCCTGTGGCAGCGCTGAGAAATTGACCCTCTCATGGTGATCAAACATTGTCAAAAATCTCATTAATTTATTTGACAACTTTGACCACTTGTTTTTTAGTTTTCTTTTTGTACGGTATGTTTTAGTTATTAGTGAAGAACGCGCACACATACTGTATACTAGAGGACTCAAAGTATTTTTTTACTAAATCTGTGGTCCACACAATTAAAAAGGTTGGGAACTACTGCTTTAGAAACATAGTACGACAATTTTTGATTACCCTTATTTCACAAAAAAGAGTATATTTACCTAATTTATAAAGAAAATAGCATACACAAGTTTGATTATTGATGATAGCTACAAAAAATGAGTATACACAGCCAAATTTAAATGAAAATCTAACAAAAAATGACTGTATAATACTTCAAAAAGTACGTAACATGTATCTTAATTGATTAAATACTTGTACTTAAAAATTAATAATTAAGTTAATATTACCTGCATATTCCCAAAATTTGCTAATTTGTTCGTCAAAATTGAATTCTGTTTCACAAAAAAAAAAAATCTCCCAAGCAAGTACATTATACTCTAATTAAGAGGTACACTTTTCTTTAGTGTAATTATCATGAAAACACTACGAAAACTATTTTTAAACTAATGGTCAAATCTTCGAAATTTATTACGTATAATTTTGAGATCAAATTGAACTAATTAAAGCAAACTATTTTGCTGAATCCTTTTATTGTCTAATTTTTAATGCACAAAGTTATTCATCTTATTATCATAAAAAATTGGCAAAACTTAATTGAAAGATTTAATTTTCATTTCCACACTAAACGGTTCTATTACTCTCATCAGTTGCAATAGCAACGTACTTTTTTAAAAAGACTACACTGGTTATTAAACTTAGAAATTTATCAATCCAATAATTACTATAATTTTACCTGCTAAAATAAGTTTTACCTAAACCCCAATTATAATATTGAAAGTTAAACAACACGAACTCCATGATTTCAAAGAAATATCCTCAAAAAAAAAAAAAGAAAAAAAAAAAAGAATAAGGAAAAAAAAAAAAAAAATCCGCCTCCACCGTATTCAAACAGCGCTTACAAGAAAACACTATAAATAGAGACGGACCCATTGAACTATACTTTCCTTTTATCTACACCCTAATGATTCCCAAATAGCGAGATAAGCAGAAAAGATTTGGATCACAAGTTACGGTTTGCGTCTTCTGAGTTTATGTCCTAAGGAAAATCTCCCGAATGCATCAAGACAACCTTTTATACTTCATGACCCACTATATAAACAAAGGCTCAACCTTCTGGAAAACCATTCCTTTCACCCATCTATCGTCATCCACTTAAAGAAGACATCATTCACCAGAATCAAAATGGTTTCCACCAAGTGCATCATCCTCCTGATCGCTGCCATCGTGTTTATCGCCAGCACTATGATGTCCTCGACCGATGCACTGCCGATGCCGCATCATCACCACAACGACAACAACCGAGGTGTTGCTGCCCTGCTGGTTGCTGGAGCCCTGGCATCGCTGCTCCAACACAAAGGCGGGAGGCGATAAAGCGCGAAGTCTTTCTGAAATTGCTTCTTGAAGCCCAACAGTGCGTGTAAGTGAAAGTTTGCCCTTGATCATCTCTTAACTTGCAAGTAAAGTTCCCAAAACATTCCCATCAACAGTTTTTCGAAGGTCATCGTCGATGCTTTGAACCAATAAAACAACAAGCATCCATTACAACAGCACAATATCACCTAACGCCGATTAATTCTTCACATCTTCAGAGATTTGAAGTGAAAGTTCTGTAATTGATAATCATTTAACTTACATATAAGATAGCCAATCTATCCACAGCAGAAATTTATCTCCTAATTCTAGTTAGTTGTGTTATCTCTTCAGAAATTGTAACCTTGCACTACCTAATACAACTAATATTACCATCAACCTATTTGATATTTTCTCAATTGGTCATTTATTACTACCTATTCCATGAAGTTTTCAACCCAAGTGTAAATACTGCTGTAAGTGTTAACTGTGTAATTAACAATATTTTTACTAAACAGACCAATTTTGTTAGAAAAAGTGATTATTTTTCTCATTACAGCTCACCCAAAATATTTCATCATCCTTCCGGTACTACAGTAACTTATCATCTTCGTTAAAAGAACTCAAGTTTTGCATTGTTCAAAACAAACTGTTTCTTCCATAACAGCAACCATTTTGTTGTATTCATTCCAAAGGACACAAGCTATAGTACTAAGAAATCATCCTTATAAGTATATATTTAAAAGTGTTGTATCTACTGAGAAGTAATTTTCGTCAAAACGAAATTTTTCGTGTCTATTGACTTCATCAAAATGAATTACCTTGTTTTACCATTGTTGAACGTTTTCATATCCTTCGCATACAATATGACATCCCTCTTTCTGAAACAAATACATTGCATTGATTTTATTTTGTTTTTCATACTTCAGTTGCAATTTGTATCGGAAATAACGAAGTACCTAATGAAATGTATATATTGTAAGATATGTTCGTTACTTTATCATTCTTTGGAAATTGGTGAAAGCATAGCTATGTAATTATTATTCACATCTTTTTTTTTAATTAGTTTGATTTAATTAATTTTATATGTATTTTTTTCTTTTCATTAATAATTTGGAATTATAAGTATCTTTTAAAGGAGTAGTAATTTGTGTAAAATTATATTTCATTTCTGAATGCGATCATTAATTTCTTTCAGTGAATTTAGTATGTACATTTTTTGTTACATTTCCTTGATAATGCATTTTATTCTTCATTTCACCTTTGTAAATACTCACTGCTTATATGCAACATGTTTATTGTAATTTCAACTCTTAAATAAAATAGAATGTTTAGTATTTGGTGTTGTCATGAATACTCTTGTATGTAGATTTAAAACAGTTACATGACGAGTTAATCAAACAAAAATGTTTAGTGGAAGCTCAATGTCATGATGGCAATATAACTTTAATTTTTTTTTTTCTTTTAAATTTTCTAAAAATATTTAAATTAATTTGATAATTTCGGGAGTCAACTGATTGTGTATGGTTAGCCTTCTACGTTATTAACATTTGACAAAACATTATTATATTCTTGACAGATTACTTAAAGGTACTAAAAACATAATTCACTAAACTCAATGTCCTGATTCACAGATCTTAAAAATTAATATTCATAATGGGAACATTGTGTACTACTATCTACATTATCTACTTCTCTGCATAAAACTTTATGCAGACAAGAAGAATTCTAAATGTGTTAATACTTTGTAACCTTATTAACCTTAATACGGACTTTATTAGAGCTAGTAAATAATTCCTTATCTTTTATTTTAAAGAGGAGATGTATATTAGAGTTCAATTTTAATGTTTGAAAATGAGAAACTTGATAAAAAATATCTCGAAATGAATATTGTATTATCATCAATAGCGATAATTTTTTTAAAATGTTATTTTTGTAATGTATGGTAGACATGCTCCGGATTAACTCGTACTAGTATGGCTGTGTAATTAAATACTAAAATCCAAAATAGTTTATTGTAATAAAAAAAATTCAAATGGGTGGTATGCAATGTTCTATAACTAGATAATATATTTGCATTAATAATTCGATTTGAAAATTAAAATTTACCCTTTGCTAAAATATGTGAACGAAATATCACAATTCTTCCTGATTAGTTATATTATACATTTTTTTTAACTTTTGGGGAGCATTTTATCAGTAATTAAATATATTTATATATATACTGAAAGCTGTATTTTTGATTCTTTCAACGACTAATAAACCAATTGACGAAACTAATAAACCATTTCTCCGAAAGTTGATCATTTGAAAACTACACATTTTAGAATGTGTGTGGGTTTTCAATCGGTATTGAATAAATATTTTATATTCATTAAAATTATTTCAATCCCAGTTTTGAAGTTACATCTATATTAAACCAGTTTAACATATATTTCAGCTTTACAATATAATTTAGAAAGTTGTTCCGTTTATATTTCACTGACAAAACATAGTTTTAAGATCATTAAGTTAAACAGCAATTTGATTTTACATTTTACCTTTTTAACTATTATTTGCGTTAAATACCTTACTCTAAATTCCAACCGCTTATCATGTATAATTAAAAAAAAAAAAAATTATATATATATATATATATATATATATATATATATATATATATATATATATATATATATATATATATATATATATAAAATAATATACCATTACTTTTTTGTGGTGGATCTTTGATATTTAAAATTATTACACTTTTGAAGGTGCTCCATCTTAAGTTTATACATCGACATTGGTTAGCATATCGTGAAATGTTTAGATAAGGCGAATAGAAGTATTGGAAAATCGTGTTTGGGAATATACATAGATGGAACAAACATTGAACTTTAGATTACTGAATAATTTAAGAATATAGATAACGGATAACAGGACTATTGGCTTTGAATTAACTATACATGATAACTATATATACGATTAACCTTAAATGATTTCATACACTGTTAATGCTGGTGTCTTGAATATAGACACATAAGTGTCTGAAAATTAGTTTCAGACACATCAGGTATATAAATGCATTCGGCAACACATTTATAAATATCAGACATCACACGAGTCTGAATCTTTCTGAATTTCCATTCAGTCACGATACCTGTCTTAAATAGCTAAATCAATGATCAAAATAATACATTTCGGCTAAGCAGATGTGTAAAATGTCTTAAATATGCGTCTATATAGCGAAACTTCAAAATGCGTGTTATCCAATGATATACGAGTTTCGCTTTTGGGAAAAAGAACTGCGCATGCGCTGCGTAAAAAGTTGTTGCATGATTTTAACGTAGAAATGTTTGCATTTTTCACGTCTCGAGTGTAGCATTTGATTACAAAATGGTATTGTAAATTGATTCAAAATAGTTTACTTTCCTGTGTTTGCTAGCTATAAAACGGTCGTTTTAATGATAGTCTCCTTTAATTTTGTGCTTTTGTTTAACTGTGTTGCTGTTTAACTCTGTTTAAGAATTGTTTGGAAGCGTTCGTTTTCGTTATTGAAAAGCAACAAGGAGCATATTTGACATGAAGTAAGTTGCCCTTCAAAAAACCAACGAACACCTTTTTAGACTAGTTAGAATGGCGTTATATTTACTAGGCAATAAATTAGTAAAAAATGGGATATCATATAGCAGCTAAGTGTTATTCAATGATACACTTATTTTCAGTGTTTTTATTGTAGTACATTTTAATTGATATCCATTTCTAAATGACACTCATAGAATTCTAAGTATTCTGTTTTAATATTCAATTAAATTTTTGTTGGTTTTGTTGCATATTACAAGTACGCATGATTTTGAAAATACATTTAGCATGATTTGATATAATATATATACATTTATTCTGTGTACTCGATGAAAGCATTAAAATCAGGAAAAATCATTGCCACAAAATAACTTGTGTAACATTGAATATTGGTCAAAATGAAGAAATCTTTTGTACATATGTTGTTCAAACATTTTAAAATTATATTTTAGATGCAAAGTTCATAATAATAAGCTGATAATTTATTAATAATCAATGATTTAAAACTCGGTTAAAAAATAAAAATTTTTACGAAGGAGTTCAATTGTGGTAGCTCGTAGAAAAATCTTAAAACTAAAATAAAGTTTTTTTGCTTTATATTTCTTATAAATGTCGATATACTCCATTAAATATTAGATTTCTCAAAATAATAATAATTTTTTTTTTTTTTTTTTTTTTTTTTTTTTTTTAAGATGGTAATTTGTTGAACGTATGACAATTTGCAATTTTTATAAGTAGTAATAATTAAGAAATAAATTACATAAATTTTAATAATATTTTTGTTTAAATGTACTTTAGATGTCATGTAATTGCCACGAAAAATTTCAATTCGATATCTTGCATAGTTTTACATATGAGCATATCAAAAGTTGGAAAATCGAAGTTTTGAGAAAACGCGAAACAGCTGTAAAAGTTTTAATAACTTGAATGTGACGAATATTACAGTGACGTTTCGTGACGAATATTACAGTAACTTTTATTAATAAATAAATTTTATATATTGTACTTACACATGTTTCAGAACATAAAGTAAGAGTTGTGGTAGTGGATGGTTAGCTTAAGAAAACTTTTTATGAAAAAATTCACTTTAAATTAAATTAGGTTAAGTTAGGAATATTACATTTTACTTTTGCTTTGGTTTGAGTATTTAAAACGTAACTATTTTATCAAATAAAAAAAAAGCAATTAACTAAATTTGAAATCAAGATGAAAGATGCAACCGAATGCCAAATGTTTTATTCTGATGAATTGATTCTTAAATTATGGATATATTTTGATCAAATGAGGACTAGAAATGGAAAAATAAGCTAAGTACTAAAAAAATCAAAAATATTTTTTTTACGGAAAAATGTCCTAAAGATCAAACTAAACAAAGTGGAGAACACCCAAAGTGCAAACTCCAGCAGCAATAGTTCAAATTCAATCTGATACTTAGTCATAGCCATAAGTACCTGTGCTAGTGTTTTTCATTTTTCGGCTCTCCTGAAAAAATTTCTATTTTGTACTTAGGTCGTTTACCATTTCTAATTCTCTAATGTTAATACGGATGAGTTATGTAATCTTGATAACGTTCAAATGGCGTTTTTGTCATGGGAATAATTGAATGAAATAATTTCGAATGAGTACTTTCCATTTTAGAATCACATAATAATAAATTCCCACCCTAAATGCTTGCTTAATTACTGCTATTAGCAATTTTCAGCAAAAAAATAGCCGTTACAAAACCAGATAAATATTTCAAATACTATTTATCTGCCAATAATATTTCAGATTTTGTGTTTTAAGACTAATTTTTATAGATATTTTGCCAAATCTAAAAAGAAAATTTAAAGATACAGCAAAGTCTAGAGCTTATCCATTTTGTATTGTATGCTACCTAAGTAAATAGTAAAAAAATTTTAAAATCGATTTCTTTAGTATATTCTATGCTAGTGAAATCTCAATTTACTAACCAAAAACAGTTTTATATAAAAAAAACTACGCGAAAACTACTGTTCAGAATCAAAAAGTGTTCAATACATAATCAAGTTCTACAAAATAACGTAAATTGTAACATTGAAAATGTTATAAAAATACTATTATAACTTTAAAACTAAATAAGTTATTTATAGTTCGCAATTGCATTGAATGCTGAATAACTGTTGGAAGATGCTATAGAGCATCATTGATCAGTGTACAGCTGAAATTAGATTTAAACAACATTCGTTCAATAAGCCATTAAACTAAACCATCATATATGTTAATATGCAGTTTTTTTTTTTTTTTTTTTTTTTTTTTGAACATAGCCATTTAACACTAGCTAAAAGATTATGCACGCATAAACCATCACAATTTTCCTGTAAACTATTCGTAGCTTTCTCAATATCTGGCACTACTCCAGTTTTCAATCGGTAACTTTAAGATTAAAAGAAATACCTCGGATATTTTTACAAGATACTTTGATTATTTGCAAGAAAAAATTTATAAAAATCCGCATGTCACATTTTTTTAATTCTCTCATCTGTATATTTAGAATAATGTCAAACACCTTATAATTATATAATAATTGTTTTAGAGACTTTTAAATGCTTAGTATTGAGCAATCTTTATTTTCAAACTGAGATATTAGCGAAAAGGACAGATTGTGTTCATAAACTGGGCTGCCTGTGAGAAGTATTCTAGGTATTCTGCCATTCAGTGCTAGTTCTCACTTCAAAAACCTCTTTTAAAATATTTCTCCTTGACACTTTGCGCCGACCAAACGGTATAGTGGTTAGCATGCTGGCTTCTAGACCGCGAGGTTGCGGGGTTCGAGTCCCGTGTTAAGCATGGGTGTTTGTAAATGTATGTTGGCTTGTCTAATGACGAATATTTCGGCGCATTATAATACTCGTGTTACTGACTGCGCCAGATAATCTGAATACGACCTTGACACTTTGTTAGGGTGAAACTACTGAGAATAACGCAATGTTCTATTGCAGAATAGTCCTCGTGAAGCGACAAAAAATTTCAAGTACAATATCCATTAAAAAGTTTAACAATAAAGCACTCAGCATATCTCATTTTTCCGCAGTTGATGCCTTAGTATAACTACTGAAAATTTATCAACTAAATATTCTGAGAAAAGTGGATAACACGACATTTTCTCCGTTTCCTTCAAAGTCAAACCCTTTTTCGTTTCCTTACGAAAACGTCTCAGGTCTACGAACTCCACTTTTCTACTGCCTCACTTACTCCAGAACCGCTCTACTTTTCCTCCATCCCTAACAGTGCGAGAAGTTCTCACAGCTAACTGCACCTGAAAGAACCACTCAATCAAAACCAAGATCAGCGGTCGCTTTGTTTGGCTGTAGATTAGACCTCATGCGTGATAACACAATGCGTTTAGTGATTCGCACCAGACCAAGCATTGGAAAAGAATGAATGTGTTTCGAGCGAAGAAAATCACCCGCGTTATTTATCTCGCGCTGCTGACGCTTGCCAATAGCTTCGATTGGTCCCTTGTCGATTCCCAACCTCATTACGAGTTCGACTCCAGGGAGCGTACTTCGTTGCTATCTAGTGACATTGTGATTCGTCTTCTCAGAAAGTAAGTTTTTTTTTTGTTTCCCGAAATAGAAACTTTTTTATATTTGAGAGCATCAAACATTCTGGAGACTATGATGCGCTCCCTGTACATATATTGACTATAACCGCTTGAAGTAGTGTAAGTGGTGGCTTCGAGTTTCAGAATTTCTTAGTGTTGTTATCCTGAATATCGCATTTCGTTTATTTAGAGTGACACTGAAATTCGTCTTGTCAGAAAGTAAGTTTTTGTGTTCCCTAAAACTTCACATTTGATTTGAGTGTAAGTGAAGGATGGAGTTTGCTACTGATTACTGTTCCTTTTATGGCTTTCCACCTTCGACGTTTTCAAACAGCAACAACAGGATTACTTCGGAAATTAAGTCTTTCAAACATTCTGAAGACGTTGACCTACTCTCTGTACATATATTGACTATAACCGCGTAAGGTATTGTAACTGTTGGCTTCGAGTTTTAGTATTTCTTAGTGTTGTAACCCTGAATATCATATTCCGTTGGTTTAGTGTGTTGGTATTTGCATTGTGTATAATATCGTAAGTTAGATTGCAAAGAGGGAATGTTTTTTTTTTTCCCTATCTCCGGTTTCATTTTAGTGTTGTGGAGATGAAATGGTATTCCCCTTATAATGTCCAGATATGAAAGTATTTGAATGAAATCATGGATAATGGAAAGTATACGTTGTGTATAGTAACACAATTCAACTATTCTTTCATGCATATGGGTACGATTGCCTGATGTATTATATAGAATAATAATTTTATGATTTCTGTTTTGATGTGAAAATAAAATTCTGTAGAAGAAAAAGTATGATAAATTATATTATTACTACATTTGCATGCAAAAGATTTTATCATAATGTTTCGAAATAATTGTGTTACGTGACCAATACACATTATAAAGATATGTATTATTCATTTGTAATGTATATATTTGCCTGAAGCCCAAGACATTATAATTTATATTCTATTAAAAATATTTCTAAACTGAAAACTGCATGTTATGATAATAATTATTTGTTAACTCTTTATTTGATTAGGCTATATTTAAAAGAATTGTTACATTCTATATCAACTATTATTTATTTATTACACTTTAACTCAAGATGTATGAAATGTTGGTCACCCGTTTTTATTTAAAATTTTAATGATAAAAGTTTTTGAAATCAAAAGTTTGTGTCAAAGTAATCTGCCTGACTATCATTATTCATTACTATTTTGACTTATTAATGTTTCACTCTAATTGATTTTCTCAAAATAGAAAAATAAAATTATAATATAAAATTTGTACATGAATAATTATCCCCTGTTGAATATATATTTTTAATTAAATGATGTTTGTATAAAACAGCTGTTTTTATAACAATCTTATAATTAAAAATGAACCTATGTATTTTGTTTCCTCAATAATCATTACTTTATATATAACATGATCATTAAATATGTTTTGATGTTTTGTTTTCTGATGTTGATAAATTTGTCCTTAATAATACCTTTCATTGGACCAGATTAACCACATAAAATTTACTTCAAGGATACAACTTTACACACTATAACGATAAAAGGTACACCAACAAAATGAAAAGCAAAGTCAATAAATGTATTAGTGGCATGCAGTAAAAAAGAGTGGAGTGCCATTAATACACATGAATTCATATTTAAAATCGCACAACTCAACGAGTTGGACTTTAATAAGGAGGTACAGGATTAAAAATTCTAAAATCTTTATTTTTCTGAAATTTTTGATGCATTATGCTTTGAAATTAAAACAACTACTTTAAACTTTCAAATTTAAAATATAATATATTTTTTTTAATTAAAAAACTTCAAAACTCAGACGTTATTTAAATTCGATTTATTTAAAAAACACTTTTTAAAAAAATCACTTCATTTTTACATTAAATTGCTTCTTATAATTCATAAAAAAATTTCTTCGTGATGTTTCAATAAAATATTTAAAAAAATAATTTCAAAAATATCTTGTGCAAAATTTGTATAAAACAAATAGTATGCTAAGTTCTAAAAGCTTTTTTAAGAATTCCTGAAGTCAAATGAAATAAATATATATAAAAATAGTTGTGGAAAGTTTCACATATTTATGATAAATAGTTTTTGAGTTATATCCATTTAAACTCAAAAAAGGCACAAAAAGCCATCACCGACAAATACAGTTTCAAAAGATTCAAGGTAGCATGTCCGAGATGCAGTCATCATGTAACAAAAATTTGAATATTTCCAGTTTTACTTATGATAGAAACAAAATATTTCTGTCATTTTAATCAAAAATATTTTTATTATTTTGTACAATAAAAAATAAGGTTTTTTATTAAGTCCACGATTTCTTTAAGAGTTGAAATGTTCCAAAACATAAGTTATCTTGTCTTGTATATCTAACATGAAGTTCTTTGTAAACTCTTGAGACCAAATTTCGAATTCTACCTTTAGGGCTGTTTTCAAGTGATGGGCATTTCTCATTGCATTGGATGTTGCCGCAAGGCATTTCATCGAAGTGTCCCACACACAGTTGATGTAATTTAGAGACAGGTTTAACGTACGTATAGAAATGATTTTCACATTTGATCAGCGTTTATCCAAAGCAACAGTATGATAGTATATGTCATAAATCTTAACTTAAAAGCTATTATTTTAGATTGCCAGAGATAAAGGAAACAATTTTAGTAAAAATGTAGAATGTAATTATCGTATCAGCTCATAGACTGAGAGGCGACTGCAATTTTTGGACCCCATCGAACATCATTCTGATTTTTTTATAAAAGTTAGAGAAAAGTGAGTAGATTACGAATACACTGGTCTGCCGGAGCAAAAATGGCCGAAACTGGTCAAAAATCGACTTTTAATAAGTTGAATTAAATCCAATTGCCAAATGAGCCATAACTTGCCAAATAATGAGAATTTTTTTTATTTGGTAACCATCACTCTTTAATTATCAATTAAGAAGGTTGCAGACGATTCAGATATCTGGCGACGGTCTACTTGCATTTATTAAAAGGGAGCCAAGTTGGCAATAAACATTACGTCACGGATGACGTAACTGATGTCGCCAATTTGGCTTATTTTTAAAATATACACATTTTCCAAGCCTGAGATCAAAAATCGTTTGCCCTTTTTTTCATTGAAAATCAAAATTCAGGGTTGCCAGACCAAAAAGTTTGTTCTCTTTTTGGCAAGTTATGACATATTTGGCAATCGGATTTTAGTTTAACTCATTCCAAGGCGATTTTTTATCAGTTTCGGCCATTTTTGCCACGGCAGACCAGTGGATTCCTAATCTACTCACTTTTCTCCAATCTCTATAAAAAAATTCAGAATGATGTTCGATGAGGTCCAATAATTGCAGTCGCCTCTCGGACTATCATGAAGAGATCAGTAAAGCACCAAAACACAGCGTATTTTATCATTAGACAAAAACTTTTCCTCTGCACTGCAAATAATTTTATTTTGTTCATATTTTCCTTAAATTAAAGATTAAACATCTCATTTGTAACAATGACTCCAGATGTTCTACAAAAATGTGAGAACATGATACTATATACTAAATACTACTTAATGATAACGATTTGGTGGTAAAAAAGGTCGGGTTTTGCGACACAATATATGGTGATGCCGTACTTATGTTTTCATGAACGTATACAATAACAAATCCGGAACATTTTAATTATAGTCCAGAATCTTATCCCAGTATGCGTTTTTTCAAAAAGGTACATAGAAGTTTTAAAAGTGACATTTTGAGATAAATGTAATTTTATACTAAATTGTGGCGTGGCAAACGTGTTTACGTTTTTTAAAACTAATTTTTCTTCGAACTAGAAAAAGTACAGGTCAAAACTAAATCTTAAAGGAAGCAAAAAGTTTGAAATTTTTAAGATAAGAAGAAAAAAAATCACGAAATCAATAATTCTGAAATTTTAAGCCTACTGAACATCCTACTTCAGCAGTAAAAGACACCAATGCTTTTGCTCTTACACCTCAGAAGTTTGCCCTAGAGCTGTTCCAACCCATTATCACCCTTACCCTCTACCCAAAGAAACCAAATTCACTACCTGAAACAAGGGAACAACCCTTGCGTTATTCGCTA
This sequence comes from Linyphia triangularis, assembly GCA_963978545.1. NCBI lineage: Eukaryota > Metazoa > Arthropoda > Arachnida > Araneae > Linyphiidae > Linyphia > Linyphia triangularis. Next base: position 1,626,515 of record OZ021727.1, on the reverse strand, counting down.
CTCAATCCATTCCATACTTCGGCTGTTTTGTTTTTAATTTAATCGCAAAACGCAACTCCATATGTCCTTAAAAGTATAGTTACTGTTAGCATCTTACATTATGAAAGTAAAAAAAGGTGTTGCGTCTGGCACATACTCAGCATACGACGAACTAGAACATTCCAATCACATCAGTAGCAACTATACAATCAAAAGAAATGCAATTAGAAACATTCTCTAGCTACAAATTACAATTAAAAAAAAAACACCTTTTAACTTGTGCAGTATAAGACAGCAATGTCCTACACCTCAGAAGTTTGCCCTAGAGCTGTTCCAACCCATTATCACTTACCTTATCCCCTGTGTAATGACCCGAACAAACCTCATTCACTCCCTGAAACAAGGGAAGAACCGAATGTGATCGGCATAGCAAATGCGAGCTCTATGGAAATGGTACGAGGACAAAGAGGAACCCCCTCGATTCCCATAGCATGATTCGGTTGTTTCCCATACGTATAGCATGATTTGGGAATCCGGTGCGCTAGGGGACACAATCCTAATGGGGAAATAGTGCTCTCACTCCAAGTGGAAATACATGAGCTTCAGTCGTAAAAAGAGGAAAGTAGGCTTTACTTTCTATTTTTTTCCCCGCATAGGGTTGGGAAAGGGAGACACGCCCAATTGGGGTGTGGGTGGCAGAGTGCAGGAAGATACTTTTATTGTATTATCTGTCGCTTTGTATAGTTTTTTTTCCCTTTACTTCTCTTGAAACCAGACGCACTTAGATAGATTAAAGCTATCATAAAGTTTAGGATGAATAATTTTGTAGATTTGTTGAGCTGGCAGTTGAAATGTTTAAAGAAATAGTCATTAGAATAAGTTTTTTTTTTATATTGGAAAGTTGTAACAAGAGAATTATTTAAATTCTTGGTTCTTAAATAAATAAAAATTGATCAAAATAAGTAAAGTGTATTTCCAAAAATAACATTTTAAAATATTTTATTTGCTTTTTAGACTATATTTATTGAGCTAACTACTTAGCGGTATGATCTTATGATGTAATTTTGGGGTCTACTTTTTTTTTTTTTTTCTAATGCCGGGCCCAAATACTTACAATCACTTGTTAGTGCTCTCAGTCACTTGGCCACTACAAGGCCTTTAGCGATAGCCACTTGTGAAGGGGCATCCAGTGGGAGTAGGACCATCGTTGCCCCTAACTTAGAAAATCCAAGTCTTACATTAATGTCTTACCCCGGATTCGAACCGAGACAGTGTGGTAGTATGATGCACTAACCACTATACTGACTGAGGCGACTTAAGGCTTTTTAGATTTGGTAAGCGTATAAGAAACATTATCGTGTCATACTTTATTTGAATTTAAGACTATACATGAAATAGCGAAAACGCAAATTTCAGTAGAATATTTATATTATAAAGTAAGGCTATATGATTGGAGTAAGTTAAATGTTTTAGATTTATCTTTGTGCAAGCGTTACACTACAACATGATTTAGAGCTTCATATCGGAAATATAATGACGTCTCTTGCATTTGCGTCTAGTACAAATGAAAATTCACAAAAACTTCAGTATAATCAACCAAAGCGTCCCATTTGCAATCGTGTCTATCCGAATATAATGATCTTTTCTAGTACTACTTAAGCACTTCCCGGATTGGATTTTTAATCAAATTTTTGCGGCCAAAAACATACAAAAATAAGCTAAAAATCGAAAAAGTCTAAACATTTACAAAATTATTTCTATAAAATTATTTAAATTAAAAATCTACATTAATATTTAATATGATAAAAGAAGAACCAGTCCCTTTGTTGGGGTTTTATAAAACTGAATAAAGTGACATTTCAAAAAACAAAGTGAACAGAGAAAAATGGGTGTCGCATATACAATGATATCTTTGTAAGACAACATTTTTTTTTTATTCCTTATAAATTATCAAATTTGTTCAAAAATTGTCAAAATATTGGTGGAGTTTGAAAACTTATAGGAAATAAAAGTCAACGTTTTTATCTTTTTTTAAATTAAAGGGACACCAAATCTTTAAATACTGTTGGTGGTAGCAATATCCTCCGCGTCTTTGTCTCCACGTTTAACGCACAATTTTATATACGATTTCTTATAACAATAGTGGATAAACTCTAATGCTAAATAATTGGAAATAAGCTAATTTTGTTCAGTTTTCAGAATAATTAAGGATCACTATTAATCAGTTTAAACATCTAATGTTAAAACTGAAATATCTATAGCAAAAAAACCTCCACATTCTATAAAAGTTACAATAAAGAATAATTACTTATTTTTTAACATTAATATAAAAAAAGCACGTATAAAATATATCAGTATTATAAATATTTTACAGATGCATTGATTTATGACAACTATCACGGAAGATATTTATTTTGACTATATGATCAATCCAAATACAACTATATGATATATGATCAATCCAAATACAACTATATGATATATGATCAATCCAAATACAACTATATGATATATGATATATCCAAAACATATATATATATATATATATATATATATATATATTATATATATATATATATATATGTCTAACATATTATTATATTTTAAAATTTTATTTTCGCAATTTTACTTTTATAAATAAGGGAATTTTAACTCTCAAGAGCTCAAAATATAAACGTTTTTATTTATTTAAAGAACACAAGAGCAGCACAATTCCAAAGGAGACAATTCTTATATCTGCTATTTGGATTAAATTACTTAAAACAACTTAACACACGATATATTTTTAAATTTTTATCAAAATGTTTCAACTTTAAAGCATATTGCACTAAATTAAACAAATCTTCAGAAAGCAATCAAATTTCGAGCACATTTGAAAATCTCATCATACAATTTCACCACGCAGTTGAAAAGTTTAAAATTACACTTGGAAAACAAAACTCAGAGAGAGAACCAAATATGTCCTTCCTCTATAAATCCACATCCCCAAACGCAGCTCAAAGAATGAAATTTAATTTATGAGTAACATATTCCAATAAAAAAAGATTGCTTCAAATGTTCCACATGACAGGGTTCTTGATAAAATGAAGTATAATATTTGCACGCAAAGTCTACTACGTTATAGTTTTTATACGCATTGCGTTTTTTTTTTTTTTTTTTTTTTTTTTTTTTTTTTGTAAGCCTTAAACGTTATAAAGAATTTAAAATAAAGTATATTTTGATGGAAAAATGAATTTAATCTTCCTAGCAGTTTAAGCTGTGCACGCAAAGCAGAGTATATTACTTCGCTTTGAAAATTTAATTATTTTTATATTAATCATCCGCAAAAAGTTTTCTTTTGCTAGTTTTTACGCATTTGTTCAATGCGCTTGTTTACGATTAAAAATATGTACGAGCGGTTTTTATTTAATACTCATATTATTTTTTTCGAGTGATTATAGCACAGTCATTGATTATAAAAACTGATATCGCGTTAAATTAAAAAAATAATAATACATTTTATTAATATGGTGGTTGGTTTATGCTTAAGCGCTATTTTATTATTTGGAGAGGTTAATTTATTCGCTTACGTATTGTAGATAATTAAATATCGGAAAGATAATTTTATCCGCAAAACAATTTAAAATGCATCATTTTTATCTTAACTAAATTAATTTATTTAATCTCTTAAGTAAAACTTAAAAGATCACCTTTTAATAGTTGTTTTATGTTTTTCTATGTTTCGGATAAAAAGTGTAATTATAAATATTTTTAATTAATTTTGATACCTTTATAATATTAGTAATATTCAAAATTGTCTGATATAGTTATACTAATGTCCAACTTTATGAATGTTGCAGTTCCTAGAAAGCTAATTATTTTACTATGAGTACTAAATTAAGTTCCTCCAAACGTAATCATAAGAGTGACATTTCATTTATTTGGAAGCAAAGCATTCAAGACCAAATAAAAAGGAAATGAATTGTGGAAACATAACTGAACCTCTTTTTTTTAAAAAAACCACTACAATAAAATGTATGCAATTAATTATTAATATGAAGTTAATTCACACGATTTTGTATCGAAAATCAGAAAGAAAAATCATCCAATAAATTACAAAGAAACCTACCTACAATAAGCCCATAGCACAATTTAGAACTTGCACATGTGTAGATAGTTTCATTCCACACAAGTGAAAAGTAAAGTTTTCCCCAGAAACAGCGAGTTTAAATAGTGTAATACTTTTTTACATTTGTCGTGTACGTAAAGGAGTATGTGATTTCATCCACAAGTTTTAAAAATGCATGGAAACAGTATGAATTTACATGTACCTTCACATACACATATAAATTATAATTAGTCAATTTGAACTCTCTGTTTCTGTGGTCCATATAAGCGAAATCTATCGATGCATGCCCTAGAGCAGCGTCAGCCACTAGGCGGCCCCTCGGGCCACATCCGGCCCGCCGGCAGTACAGAAGAGCAAAAATCAAATTTTGCGGAAATAATTTTAATTTGTCTACAATAGTTTTGTGTTCATTAGCAAAAACCTCGTTTTCCATTAAGTAGCCCGCGTCAGTAAGTCTGAAAAATCCTTTTTTTTCTGAGACTGCCAACGAGAAAAAATAAAAAAAGCAATAGTTTGAATTAGTACCAATGACGCATTGACGGTGTTTTAATGCATACAGTCCCTTTTGTTTTGACGTGAAATAAGTGTCGCGATCTCTATGACTCCAGTGCAATAATGGCGTCGAAGACTAGTTTGAAACGATAAGTAAATAGTGAAAAGTGGACCGGCAGTTATCATCTCGCAATTAACATCGACTAAAACGGAAGATTTAAGAGGTATGGTTTAAATATCTTTATTGAATATGATTTTATGTCAAGTCACATTGTAATATTGTAACAAAAGATTAACTTCTTTTATGACTTCGATTTACGATGTAAAGAAAATTATTTTTTTAATTATTTGAAACAAGAATCAAATATCAATTGTTATTTTATTAATATGAAAAAGTTAAATTATTGTTTCAGTTTTCAAAATTGTTTTATAATGTTGATTCTTTAGTAATTATCACATTTCTAACATTGAACGAATGTAGCAAAGAATTATATTTATTGACGTGTTCGGTATAAATCTGTGGCCCGCGGAAAGTTCTAACATAAGTCATGCGGCCCGTCTCTAAAAGTTAGTGGCGAACGCTGCCCTAGAGTATAATATATGTTTTGGGTAGTTAGGTTTCTTTGTAAATTTATCCAACATTTTTTTTTTTTTTTCTGAATATACAAACAAAATCATAGAAAGTCAAAATAAGAGAAAAGTGATAGAAAAAAAAAAAAAAAAAAAAAAAAAACATTTTGAGTTAAATTTTCATTTCCGTAATCAAATAAAAAAGAAAGAAAGAAAAAAATCCCCCTCCTCCCCCCCCCCCCAAAAAAAAAACTACTTTTGGACGGTCTTTGTTTTTAGACATGATTCATTTCTTTTACAATAAACCCAAAATTGATAACTATGTACCGATTTAAAATCTAAGACATCCATTTCTGACGAATAGTTTTTTTTTTTACAATTGGATATTTGCTTCATAATTTAAGTTAAGAAAATCAAAAAATAGAGAGAAGTTGCCAGAGCGTACAATAGATGGCGATACTAAAGGAGTGATAAAATGTCAATTTATTCTATCCCGTTGAGTTAAAATAAGCTATCTTTTATCCCTCAAAAAAAAAAAAAAATCCTCATCTAACTTTGTTGAACTTCCAAAAAAGTCATTTTTATAAGCAATCTTAAATGAATTGCTCCATAAGTTAAGTTAAAGCGTGCATTAAAATAATAACCCTAACTATATTATTAATATCTCTATATTGAAATAAAATTTTAAATCCGGCTGGCAAAATAATTTAACATCAACATGGCGAAAATAATTATAACTCTAGTCCAGAAACCGTTATGAAGAAAAGAAATAAAGTTAACAATTATTCAACACGGAATTGTCCATAAGTGAAAACGACACTTCAAGTATATTTAATCTTCATAATTATTTTATATTGGATTAGAAGCGTACGTTGTCCAACACCAAAAAAGAAAACCGGTTTTCAAAAACAAGCAGAATTTTATGTCTACGGGGTTTCCCTTTAAATTAGTTTTGGGACTCGGGGACAGACGCTGAAGTTGATTGTGCTCCCCGCAAATATAATAAAGATGACAAAGCGCCAACGGTAAAGCGCTGAAGCTTTAAAAAGCGCGGAACTTTGCGCCGTGCTTCTCAAAACGAGCGCTTAACGTCAAGATTAAAATATGTGTGCGCTGACACCCTAATTTTTTTTTTTTTTTAACATTAGAGTTATGGCTTTGCTTTGGAGGGGGCAGTTACGTTTTTAAGACAAACCCCGCAGGTATTTTACCTTCTTTATACCGTTGTAAATATTCAGGCTCTAAGGAAATTGTGACTTCCAGAAAAAAAATTCAACTACTGATAATTGTTTTTTTTTATGGTGACATCAAGTTCGTGTGACACCTGACACTTAAAAGTTATGTAATGTGCGCGAGTCATCCGGTTGGAATATCCTACAGAACTTGAAAATTTAATTCAAAAATACATTTTGCATAATTATTTGTAAAGTATTTGTGAGTTGATTTTACTTCTTATGTGAACTCGTTAACTCAGGGTGGACAAAGGAAAATACACATGAATAACATCGAGCCTTTTAATTTGTTATCAAGTATATGAATGAAGAAATTAGAGTTGAGAACATATTACATACTGACTGCTGTCCAAAATCTGTAGTACATGTATTAGTTTATGGTACAATATAATTTAATGTGAAAAAATAACTTCAATATGTGTTTTATTTAAATACAGGATAGTAAACTACTATTATGTATTCAATTAATCATGAATAAAATTGACTGCTAGGGAAGCTAACATGCATGTCTTACTACTATTTCAAAAAATAACTTCAGGTTCAGAAAATCCTTGCAACGTGGATCAGTCGTAAAAATACCTACTTTAAAATTGCATTTTTCTTACACCTGAAAGTAAAGTCCGGCCAATGTTTTTAAGTAATTTCTAATTCTACAATAAAACAGAGAATGAATATCCGTAGAGGGAATTTAGTTATTCAAAATGGCGACAGAGGTGGTTTGAAATCATACATCGGCCGTATTTTTGCAACAGACAGGATGTTTATGTTATGTTTCTGGTTTTACATTATGTTTTTTGGGTCAAAGAATGCTAATAACAGATATATTATTGTGATAAAATATATATTTTTACTTCAACATGCTTTTTATGCTCTGATACATGTGTATATATTTATTATTAATTAACATGTAATGTTAGAAGTAACTTTTGTATGTGAAGTAACTTTTGTATGTGTAGTAACTTTTACATCAACTACAATCTGATGAAATCTGATAAAGTGTGTTGTGGGTTTAAGTGTGACAAAATGAATATCAATAAATGACCGCGGCTCTGGCAGGAAATCAGAATTAGCCCACCTAATGGCTGCGTGGTTAGCACTCTGTATTTGCATGCCGAAGGTACCGGATTCGAAATACAGATTATAGGCATACATGTTAGTTGATCGGAATCCACGTTAAGTTGTAGGTGCAGGCTTGATTGGTCCTCATTGTGTACAAGTATAGACCGCTGAGCGTATTAACCAACCAAACTATTTGTGAGAGTAGAGAATGACGAAAATGCAGTATAAAAATTGAGCTGCAAGAACTCCTTGATACGAATGAGAATGTAACAGTACGGTGCCTCAAAAATTGTGTTTCGATTTGCATATATTGAAAACTACTTGAGGAAACACAAAGTAAATCAGGAGTTCACACATGACTTACTTTTCGAACCGTAGAAAACATTATGGTTTTTATTTTCTTAAAGCTGTATCCTCATTTTCTCTGAGACAATTCTTAATGAAACGTGTCCACTAAAAAAATAACCTGATAAATTCAAACAGATAAATTTCGCATTATGAATTACATGCGAGAAAAAAATATCAATAATACGATTGTTTTAATGTTAGAAATCGAATGATTTGTGAAGTTTCAAATTTTTAAGCAATTGATGCATCTAACATCCATTTAAGCCAATTTTTAGTATTGTTAATATATTTTTTAATGTTTGAAAGTAAACTGAAAAGTTCTACTTAAAACATGACAATACTAAACTGTTTATTTTGAGTGCTGTCATTTTCGTGTGAACTTTTCAATGTCAACCATTGAAAAGAATATTAAAAATTCTTAAAATTTTCTAATAACTTATTCTCTTACAAGTTTATTTTTATACTATTCTAAAACGTTATAAAAAAATATCATAATTCAACATTTCTGAGAAAGAAAAAAAAAATGCGTTTTCAATTACACGAGTAGTATAAAAAGAATTTCATTTAAAAATTGTTTACCTTGTCACGCACAAAGTAAAATCAAATAAAAGGAATATACTTTAATTAAACCAGTTGCGACCGTTACAATTTTGTTTTCAGAAAATTTAAAAGAGGATTAAATATATATATTAAAAAAAAATAATAATTTAATCTCCTCTTTTAGAGCAACATTATTACATTTCCTTTTTAATTTCTTGTTATCACATGCGCTTCCAAATTTCAATTTTTTTTTTTTTTTTTTTTCCCTTCAATGTAGCTATGTTTTAAAACATTTCATGTTTAGGGCTTCTTTAGTTGCTTTTTTATGATTTTCTACTTAATGAATTCAGGAAGATCATAGTGGAGCAAAAAAAAAAAATAATAATAATAAAAAAATTTAAAAAAAATTATTATCAGTTTCCACTTGATTATCGTACATTTTATAAGTAGATGAAAATAATATATAAGTTTTTCGGTTTAAAATATTGTTTTTGCATGTAAGGAGCTTAATAAATAAAAAAAAATATAACTATGTAACTCTTTATATTCATTCCTTTTTTTGTGTATCACGACTAAGAAGTTTTGTTGAGGCGACTTGGTACCCTTCAACCGTTTTTATTATTATTATTTAAACCTTTAACATTATAATTTGTATATATTTTGAAGTATTATTAAGCAAAAATTAAATTTTATTAAAAAAAATTCACATACTGCTCTAAATTTTCAAAATTTTTAAAACAATCAAATTTTAAAGTCTATCTTCTTTTTCATCTTACAATACTTTTTCTGTTTTTTTTTGTTTTTTTTTAAATTCCTAGTAATATACTCTAACTTTCTAGGCATTAGATTTAGAATAAGTAAAGTAATGTTCGAGAAAAACGATAATTACTGTACCTATATGTAAAAACAGCGTAAAAAATGGGTATTTTTCAACATTTAAATTTGTAAAAAAAAAGTATTTTTATTTAATTTTAAAACACACGCCTATTTTTGTCAAATACATATTGAGAAGGATCCAAAAAAAATTTCAAGTTATTTCATTTATATTTGCTGTAGTTTTAGAATTTAATGTAAGGTGGGAATTTCAATAATCACGAACTAAGAAAAAGGAGTTCGAAACATAAAAGGAGCTATTGCAGCAATGCTAAATTCTCCATAAAAAAATATAGCTTTTCTGCAATGGCAGTTATTGGATTAGCTCAAAAACTTGCTAGAATAAGGAAAAGGTTTCAAAGTATAAACAAGCTAAAAATAGAAAATTTATGTTTTTAATATTTTTTGTGAAAACAATGGGTACCAAGTCCCCGACAAGTCGTAACACTTTCAATAGCACAGCATGGAAGCCCAATTCTTTAGTATTGCAATGCAATAAGAACTAGAAATAAAACAAATATACTGAGAGGCTAATTGTGAAACCGGAAGTAGTTGTCGTAAACCAGAAGTCATCATCTAATTTATTTTAATTTACTATTTTTTTATTTTATGATTTTTTTCGAATAGAATTTATATCATAACTAATTAAGTAAAGACCTGCATAAATTAAAAGTACTAAACATGTACATACATGCCAATGGTTTCTAAGTTCGTTTCATTTTACCTTCTGGCAGCGGAAACGTAATACTATCTCGTGTTTACTTTTTCTCATGTGCATTTGAACAGCTTTATATTTATTTCGTCTTCTACATTTTAATCACCATTAATATTATGTGTAATTATTTATTTATAGTACATTAAGGGATAATGGGTAAATCCCTTGGTAAAAAACGCAAATTTGCAGGTAATCAGCATAGTACTAGTCGAACTCAGAAAAGTTCTACGGCTAGTGCTTCAAAACTGAGTCTGCCAATTGTTGATAGTGAAAGAAAGGTTTGTGGAAATCGAATCATTGACCTTGAAATTCTTGCAGAAGTGTTTTCAAAACTTTTCTGTCCTGGTTGTTTTGAAGTTGGATTATATTTGATTAAAGTGCTCTTGATATGGATTATGTTCAAACTTTTCCTTGAAGTGCAAAAGTTGTGAGTATTGCAATGGATTTTCAACATCAAGGGTCAAAGTGACAAAATAAAAATATATAGGACAATTTAAAACAACAAATAACTGCACACAGTTGCTACTGAACTTAAAAATTAACTCGTTATACATTTATATACGCGTTATATTGCATTTAAGAGAATAAACACACCTTTAAAAAAAGAAACCGTCTGATCCTGAATATGTCATCCGTTATTGTCTCAATATTCCATCCCTAAATGAAGTTTTATTAATTACATTATTTGCAATCTTGAGTCTTTTTCTTTCAGCATCTATAACTGCTCCAATTTCTTTAAGTATTTTCTTTTTATCTCTGTTTGCAGTATTTTGTTGGTTCAGATTTATTGTTCAGTGTCGGTTGGATTGGCGGCGAAAATTGGGTTAGTTGGTTGTATTCAGGTTATCTGGCGCCGTCAGCAACACGAGGGCTATAATGCGCCGAAACATTCGTCATTAGACAAGCCAACATACATTTACAAACACCCATGCTAACACGGGACTCGAACCCGCAACCTCGCGGTCTAGAAGCTAGCACGCTAACCACTATACCGTTTGGTCGGCGGCGAAAATTGGGAGATTTAGTGCCGAATGTGGCGAACCGGGGACTTGGTTTTCCGGAAACCCTAGTGACCGTTTGGATTTGACAACACAACGTATTGACGTCATTTTCAATTTTAACTACTTTTATGAAAAAATCGTGGCTAATATTCCGAGTCCAGTACTGATTCTGCGCCACGGTGATTGACAAAAAATGGCAGCCCTGCCATTTTTTTAAGAGCAAGAGAACTGCCTATGGTTGTCATAACTAGGAGCATTTTGATGTAAACAATTCGTAGCGCAGAATCCGTATCGGATTTGTAATAAAAAAAATCTCCATCCGACATCATACAGTAAATCTTAACCCTTTTGTTTCCTTCATCAATTATTGACTGAGCACTCAAAATGTTCTATAGTAGTCCTGCAAGTTAATCACAAGTTGTTTTCATCCGTTTTTCTCGAGGCAGAGTTTTGTTGCTGCATCTCTCTGTGTATTATGACCAATTAATTTACTACGTTGGAGGAGAAAACAAATCAGAAATTCAAGACCGCGTGCTATGGAGAAGTTCACATGTTTACACTTTACAACTCCCGCCGGCCCAGTAGAGTTGAGTTGTAGGTTAAGTAGCACGTGACGTCACAAGAGATAAAACGCCGCCGTTACAAACATCGCTTTTGTCAGGTTTTTTTCACCTACGATCGAGCCAAAGAATCCGAAATATAAAAAATAGCAACGATCGGCGCCGTTATTACGAATTCGAAGAAAATATAGATCGAATCAATATAGAATATAAAGGACAATTGTAAAATATAGGACGTTTTTGCCGATTTAAAAAAAATATAGGATTTATAGGACATATAGGACGTCTGCGACCCCTGCAACATGTAAAAAAATAGACAATGCTTCTGAAATAAATACCAGGCTGATTTATGGTATGCGCGGCAACTTGGTAAATGTCTTTCAGGCGCTAGCAAAATATGCGCTACATTGAATTTGCCACTGTCACCGAAAAGTAAAGCATATTCTTCCCAGGAGGAAAAGTTGCTGTTTGCGGTGACAAAAGTTGCTCAAAAATGTATGTGTGATGCTGCCGCAAAAGTACAGGATACAAAAAAAAAAAAAAAGGAAATGAAGATGGATGGGGAGTATCTGTTGACGGTACCTGGTAACGTAAGGGATATATATACCTCGTTGAATGGTTGTGTTGCTGCGATATATGTAGACACCAATAAGGTTTTAGACATAGAAGTTATGTCGTCTTTCAGTTGAACATGCCGAAATTTAAAAAAAGATGCCCAATGATAAGGTGTACGAGTCATCGAAGATGATCATCTCTGCAGGTGTAATAACGAAGGCTCATAAAAAGAATATCGAGACTAAAGATGCTTCTCGAGTATTCCCCAGATCGACAGCGCACCAAGGATTAAAGTATATCAAGTACTACGGCAATGGCGACTCATATGCATTCGAAAAAGTTAAAGCTGTGTATGGTCCCAATAGTGTAACAAAATTAGAATGTGTTGGGCACATCCAAAAGAGAATTTGAACGAAACTAAGGAAACTGAAGAAAATGACTCTCTGGGCAAAGGCAAGTTGACTGATTATTTTATAGACAGGTTACAAAAGTACTATGGGATCACAATAGGCAGCAACGTTGGTAACCTGAAATAATGCAACAAAATGCTATTGCGGTACTCTTTCATTGTGCGTCTTCAAAAGAAAAGCCGATGCACGGACCCATTGGTGCAGACACTTGGTGCCACTACTAACGATCGAAGGCAAATGGAACTAAAGTTACATAAAAATATAATGGTCTGCCCCAAAGTGTTTTGAACAGAGTGAAACCAATATTTATGGAACTGTGCTCCAGAGACTCGCTAATAAAATGCCTGCATGGAAAGACACAAAATGTCAATGAAAGTTAGAAAGGAAATATTCGGAAAATGGAACCGAAAACTGTATTTGAGTGTTTGAGAACAATGCGACTTGGAGCATATGATGCACTCACACAATTTAATGAAGGTTTTTGGGGTTCCTAAATGTGTTTCACGAATTAAAAATTGAAAACGTTGGGGAATTCACACTAAAAAGGCACCATTTTATGGTTAGTGTGCGTATCCAAGAATCAGAGCGACACTCTAAGCCTGTTGCCAAAAAGCATAGAAAAAAGTTAAGGGCAATAAGAAAGAAAAAACGTTACTTCCGCAGAAACTAAGGAAGGTGTTTCATGCAGTGCACGTGCATTTTAAGGTAAAAAATTACATTTTCATAATAACATTTGCACTTCAATTCTGTTTTCGGCTTTTTCTCAAATTGCTTTTTTTTTCTTCATGTTTTTCTTTACCGCAAAACACTTTATCTCAAAAACTATGTTTTTAAAATGCTCAAAATTTTTTGTGTGTATTATCAAAGAGTAATTTTAGGATATGGAACCCTGATATGTTGATAATATCAATACTTTATGTTTTATGACCATTTTTAAGCTAAATTTAATTTTTAATTTACTTTAATTACTTTAATTTTTAATTACTTATCTTAATTAAATTAAAGATTTAAAGCTTCATATAATTAGAAAATAGGGTAATATTTCTCCAGCTGTGTTCTATTCCCTTAAATATTTGTTCCCTAACAATATGCACTTTACAAAATCAAAATATGTGTAAAATTTTTTTTTATTATTGCGTCGGACTAAATTGTCTCATTTTACTATTTTTCACGTACAAAATACCAAAAAATATTGATTTAAAATTATTTTGAATTTTTTTTCTCCATTTTCCAATGTTAAAAATAAAGATAGATATCAAAACACATTCAACATTTTAACATGTTAATTATTTTAAAAAATTACTCTTTTTAAAAAAAATTACCCTTTTTAAAACAAATTTGACCCTAGAGCAGAAACAGTTTGATAAATTTTTATATTTTTAAAAAAAATAATAACGTTCTAAAGTTAACGCAAAGATATACAACGAAAATATCTTCATGAAAAGTACCTGATAAAAAATTTTAGCAAGGAACTACCTCCCTAAACATCTTTCTAGAAAAGAAAAAAAAAAAAAAAAAACATTCCACGTTTGTATTCAGAAACCCAGGTAGCGCATTAGTTGTGGACAATGTCGGAAGCACGGGTTCTGGAAGATAAAACAACCCTCTCCGAAATTCGAACATCGTTCCAAAATAAATTATTCTTTTTCAGAAAAACGTGTTTTTTTTTGGGGGGGGGGAAGGTCCTCCGTCCCTTCTTGCAAGTAAAATATTCCAATTTTAAAATTATGCATCAACATTTATTTCCAGCAATGGGCGAGATTGGCCAAAATCTATAACAACGGTCGGTTTACAACGTTCCTAATCGGGATCGTCCAATGTCCAACGATATTGGACAGTGTTGTTTTGCTTCCAGGGAATGGATGAACCCAACTGACTTACCACCAGGTAGCTCGAAAATCCGTACAGATGCCTTTTGTAGAATTCAGAGATTACAGAAGGCCAATGTGATGCCACAAGGGATGATTTACATGGCGACAGGGCTTGAAACGCCACCTAGCAAGTTGATTACAGCGTCACTGTCATGCGTAGATGAAGTGCCAGGTTTAAGTTTACAGGTAGTTGTAGTCCAAGGCAACTTATCCTGACCTCACTGAATACGCTACACTGAAGTGCGATCCGGTGTAACTACGCGCTGATTGGCTGCGCAATCATCTAACATGTGACTTCTTGAACTGAGAGGGTTATCCGTGTTAGCCAGTAGTGATTCACCAAGTGAATAACGTCATGAAATAGCTCGGTCAAAGCCACATGATTCTTTAAAACTCTTAGAGTAACCGTGGTTAGAAAAGTGAAATATTACGTAAAATTAAAATTTAAAAGCGCTTAGTTTCTTTTTTTTATTAAAATATATCTAAGTTTAATACAAAACTATGTACGCAGGTTATCAATGATGTTATTATAAGTTGTAATGTACTCGGAACTATATCTTTTACGCGGAAAGATCCATCCTATGACGTATTCAATGACGTCAGGATAAATTGTATTGGACATATTATGCGATTCAGCCACTAAACGAGTGTAGCGCTGCCTATCGGGGTCACGGGATAATGCAGATGATGGGATCTGAAGTACCAGTTAATAGAAAATGCTTGATCTACTAGAGTCACTATACTAAACTCCAACTTAATTTGACATCACTAGACAATAAATCTTCACCGTGCCCATAGGCATTTAATCCATTTTGGCGGCGTGAAAGCATAATGCTCGCCAAACCACAACATTGTAGAGAACAAAAGGCTATAAGGTTTGGCGAGCAATGTGTCTTCACTCCACTAAAATGGATTAAATGCCTATGAGCACGGTGAAGATCTATCGTCTAGTGATGTCAAGTTAAGTTGGAGTTTAGTATAGGCGATCACGTGACAAACGGACTTCTCTCGGGGTTTTTCCGTTGCGTTCACACCGGTGCTGAAGCTGACGTTACATGACATATCTCAACTGGCACTTCGACTGGTGACATGTAAATAAGCCTTTATTTAGAGATCCCTCACACAGTAGACACTGAGTCTGCTTCCGAGTCACGAGGACGACGTGATCAACATGTTTGAGCGACGTTGAATTGTAACTGAATATTTCCCGTCCCCGAACTTTAGCGTAAGTCATTGAGTCGAAAGTTGGTCCATCTAAAACGCTTGCCGATTTTGAAATGATTTGGAACGTGCGGAACATTCCGGTGGCACCAACAAAGTATGTATTCAAATTCAGAGTAGAAGTATTCTAAGCAATCCACTTTCAACAACCATTAAACGTAGAATTTTCCAAAGAATGATGTCCGCTCGTGAATATTTTATTCCAAGGAACCAACAGATACAACCTGCATCAATTATTAAAATTAAGGCTCTCCAATGTCCTTCCATTAGGGGTTACGTCATTATTTAGAGCACCGTTTCGCACTAATCGAAATGTAAGGAGTTGCCGCGGCTAACAATGGCAAACTTTGGACATCTCGAACACATTACAAACATTAAATTTCATGAATTAATGACTCATGAATAGGGAGAGAGAGTAAAATTTCGCTCATGGAAGTAGGTCCCAGAATGAAGATTGGATGGGGTCTGCTCCTATTTTAAACTCAAGTTTAGGCACAGTTAAAATGATGCGTGAAAGCATCGCAGTTGATTGCTATTCTCCCAAAATAGTTCATTTAATTTTTAAAACATGCATAAAAGTTTTGAAGTTTTAACTACCGCATTAGAAATAACAATACACACATTTTAAAACTTTATGATTTTTATTTAAAATGTACTTGTTTAAAATCAAACCATATTGAAGAATTTTGAATTCCATGTAAAACTATGGCGTTTGAAATCTCAAAACTAGTAAAATTTTAATCATTAAACCAGTTGTTTAGGCAAAGAGCACAATTACTAATATATTAAAAAGAGATAAATTTTTAAACTAATCATGTGTAGTAAGGAAAAATATAGTGACATATTTTAATACGGACTTTCAAATGCAATTACTTAATATAAATAAAAGAGTTACTCAATGATGAAAAAGAGAAATCATTAAATATTTAATTAAATTTATTTCTTGTTTGAGTTAAAAACCATTCGTAAGCCAATTGAAGCTTAAAACAGAATTAAAAAAAAATTCTTGCAATTTATCATAAAATCGTAATATTATTTCTAGCTTTTTTTTTTCATATTTACGCGCTTATGAAGTTTTCATTAAAATACCCCATGTATGTTCAAATGCCCGTTTATTATACAAGGTTTCCCAAAAAGGCTGCAAGGGATATATTTGTTTTGTTTTTGGAGAACAGTTTTGTTATTATAGAATAGAGTTGTTTAGTTATCAGAGCAAAATATACAACATTCCCATCGGCCTCATGTGAATTGATTTTTCTAAATAAACTTACAGAATTTTAAAGTCATTATAACTCGTTAAATTTTA
The DNA here is from genome assembly GCA_963978545.1 of Linyphia triangularis. Lineage (NCBI taxonomy): Eukaryota > Metazoa > Arthropoda > Arachnida > Araneae > Linyphiidae > Linyphia > Linyphia triangularis. The sequence continues at coordinate 1,609,675 of OZ021727.1, read as the reverse complement.
AAATATATGTATAGATATCTTTTTTGTGATTTTATCTCAGATTCCCCCTTGTGTAAAGTCTCATGAAGAGAAAAGAAAGTCTCGCGATAAGAAAAGACGCTATTTGAAGATCGAGAAAAGCAACTGAGCACGAGAGTATTAGATGAAGTTCCAGAAACTACGCCATTTTGATACTGTTTAGATTGGACTGGATTTTCTTCGCCATGTAAAGAGTCAGTTTCAGAGGCTCTCTTTTCGTAAATAGTTCGTGTTATATCAACCATCATGGGTGTCGTGGCATTGGTGTACGTGGCTTTGGCGTACAGCTAAAATATCGTGGCCTTAGAGTACAATGCCGTTACATCGCTTGGCCTTGGCGTACTTTAACACCTGCTAGGCTAGGGAGAAAGAGAAGGAGGCGTGTCAATTTTACTCGTGGGGTTCCGATCGGACGACTTTTGGGGCGCCATTGCCCCTTTTTCTGTGGATGATGTCCATTTTTGCTATGGTTGGATTTTGTGAGAAGATTTTCGAGTTATTTGAGATATCGTGGAGGACATCATATTTTATTTGAATTTTACTTTATTATTTTATGAAATTGTAAATTTTTTCAAAATATTTGAAATGGCTGGGATTTGCACTGGAGCTTACTAGCCAAAGACGTTAATCACTACAGCTATCCAGGTATTCCGAGAAGACTATTATTATTTATAAGAAGTTGATAAACGCATGATTTTTGTCTTGAATAATTTCGTATAGAATTAATTTCTAAAATACGATTTGTATTTTAATGCAAGTTATATTGATAACTTATAACTTTTCTATTTGTATTGGAAAACTTACATTTTATTTCTTGTTAATGTTAACAATATATAATATGAACCTATATAATGTTCTAATTTCATTACTTAGAAATGAAAGAAATTAGTATTATTTATAGCTAGTATATAGGAAATATCACAAACGCGTATTTTAGTGTTCTTGTTGCTAATGTTAATTTCGCCACAATTTTTTATTTGAAACAGTTTAATTCCTTGCTCATTGGTATAAAAGACTAGCTTACTTATTATTTGTTAATTCTTAATTATTTAACTATTGGTTATTAAACACAGACGAAGCGTGTCTCAATGTATAGTATAAGAGTTGCGACCAGTGAAGAGACCATTTTATTTCTCAGTATATAACTTCAAGCCTGATGTATTGTCAGAAAATTATTACGTTGGATATACGATAGGATGCTTTTTTTTACTGGCAATATTCTCCCTTTAACTTAGGAAATTAAAAAAAAAAAAAAAACTATTAAGAATAGAGTTTAAAAAAAATCCTTAATATGCATTGTCAATTTTTATATTCATTAACACAGCGCCGATATCAAAAAAACATTTCTATCAGCGAAATGTACTAACTGTGTTTCAAAATGTATGTAACCAAACAACAGTGAAACCCACAAGGGAACACTGAATATATTGGTCAGTGCCAGTATTTTTTTTTTACGTGGCCCCCTGTCTATTGCCAGGAGGCCGTAAATTTTAAAAGTGTTGGCTATTGTCGCAATTTCCAATTTTAAGTTTTTGACACTCGTTGGTTTTTGTTTTACAATGAGAAAAGTGTTTCTGGAGAAAGGGGGAGTCAAAACCGGTGCATTGGAAATCTGTACCCTAAAGCCTCGGTGATCTTTTAGAATTACGCCAAAGCCACGTTACGCCAAAGCCACGTAACCATATCATGTAACTCTCTAAATTTTATCTTAATAATACTTAAAGTAGCTTAGCCATCAAGGAATTTTTTAATTATTTGAAATCTGCGTTCTAATTTTTCCTACCAGCAAGCACTTTCATTCCATCTTGATCTTTTACACTTCACTGCAACACAATTCCTCTATCTGTGTGGCGACCAAACGGTATAGTGGTTAGCGTGCTAGCTTCTAGACCGCGAGGTTGCGGGTTCGAGTCCCGTGTTAGGCATGGGTGTTTGTAAATGTATGTTGGCTTGTCTAATGACGAATATTTCGGCGCATTATAGCCCTCGCGTTGCTGACGGCGCCATATAATCTGAATACAACCAACCTCTATCTGTTTCGTCTATCGGTACATGTCTCCTTCCAACTGTACGTCCGTCCATGTATCAATTGAATCATCTCGATAAAAATAGTAAGATTAAGACCGGAGGTTTTAAGGAGGTTCACAGAAGGACAAGTGTCCGAGTTCAACAGCAGGAGTGCCATCATAAAAACTCTATGAGAAGATAACATGTTTCATTTTTTATTTCAAATAGAAATATTGGATTAGAACTTAAATATTCAGGGACAATGTTATAACTCAAGTAAATCAAGAAAATTATACCCGATGAAGAAATCGAAGAATATTTGGTTAAAATAAAAATACCGGATTAGAATTAAGAAATTGAGGAACTATTTTTCTTTGAAAGTTTGCTACAAATCTCGTCAACTTTGAGAGAGCAAGAAAAGCTTTCCAAATTTTTAAAACATTTATGTAGAGATAATTTCAATCATTAAATGTTACTAAAAATATTTTATGTAATAAAACCATGTGCAGAAGAGAGTTTATTAAATGACTACCAGGATACAACTGTATTTCTATGGTTTAGATTTGCAGGGTGGTCATAAAGAAACTTTGCCGATTTATGTACCTCTAAAGGTCATTCCGTTTAACAGGTCAAGATGAGATTTCAGGTATATTTATTCAGAGTTATGAATTGGAAATTCTGTGAACGGCAACAAAATGACGCTCACGGTTACAGGTACAGAAACTCGAAACGGACACTTTATCCCGTCGCAAAATGCTAAGCGCATGCCAAAACCATTAGGACCGTTGGAACGGTACGTGTATCACAAAAAACGGACGAGTTATATACACATAAAAAGCAGCTCTGCGAATTGTCAACAAACACACAATCAGGGAAATTTGCATTTGACAGAGGCAAATCACCAATCACAGGATGCCTCTCTTTTGTCTGTGCATAACTCATACGTTTTTTTTTTTTTTTAAACACGTACCCTTCCTACACTTTTAATGGTTTTTGCATGCGCTGAGAATTTTTTGACAAGAAAAAATTTGCGTTGCCGTTCGAAAATTTCAAGTTCTTTACCTATAACCGTAACCGTGAGTGCCATTTTGTTGCCGTTCACAGAATCTAGAGCTTATACCTCTTAATAACTACACCTGAAATTTCAACTCGATCTGTTGAGCGGAACGACCGTTAGGGGTTCATATATGGTCAAAGTTTCTTTATGACCATCCTGTATTTACTTTAATACTAATATTCCTGACTCCAACAATTCCACGCTGATATGGTTTTCACTTAAAGTCACCCTTCGAACTTGATTCATTTTCAATACAAGATCAAATCAAGTCACGCTCTCGATAACACCTCCCTTTAAATCTCCTCCTTATAATTCCCAGCTCAGCAGCTCTCCTTGGATAACTTCAGCGGGATACAAAGTAATATGGTAGTTCCCCTGCTGATAGAAGCACAATAAATCGACGTCCAATACACAGGATCCTTTGGGGGGCGAAAAAAGAGAGCCCAACATAACGGAAAAATGAATTTACTGCAGGGGGAAGAGAAATTGTATCAATACCTTTTTTGGAATTGTTATATTTATTATATTTGTTACTATCTTTTTGAAGGATTTTAAAATCAAAGTTGGCTTAAAATTGGCATTACTTGTTGGTATTTTTTCTTTTCTTTCTTCTTTTTTTTTTTTTTTTTTCAGAAGTCGGGAATAATGCATCAACATTCAAGTATGGATTTCCCTTGAACTGCAGTAGAATTTACATTGTTGAGGCAACACGTGAATAAATCCTACAAATGAAATGGCGAAGCGATGCTTTTTGTGAGCCATAGATCAAGAAGAAACTTTTGAATTGTACCGAATTGCGTTCTTTTCTTATGCGTAAAAAGAAGTCTGGTCACGTGCTTTGTTGAAACCATTCAACGTCATGAATAAATTGCTATGTATTTATCATTCATTTTTGTTGTTAGTGCTCCTTCGATTTGTTGTTGGATCAAGAACGTTTGTTGTTACGTGACCACGAGGCATGGCTTGCTCATATGTTTTCACATCAAAGTTATTTATGTACGTTGTATTCTTTTACGGTAACTTAACATAGATTTGAATTTGCTTTGTGAGTTTACTACCTAAATAAATCCTTTGCATGAGATTGCAAAAACGTTGCTCTTTTGCATTTTATAGTTCAAACGATATTTCGTGTGAAGATGAACTGTTAGTTTATGTATATTAAAATATAAGATTTTAAATCATATTCAATAAAGTGCATAGTCCGGCGTTTATTTTAAGCACGTGCCTAAGTATATTAACTAAACTACGAACAACCAATGTCAAAATGATAAATGCGCTGTGAATAATTTGGAAGCCTATGTCAGGATCATTGAATTCATATACGTAATTTATTTTTATTGATGAAAATTATTTATACTAATAAACAATTATGGGCATCTATTGATATTGCATATCAAATCTTGCAGCTCATGTCTTTGACCTGACAAGGAACTGACGTCACACACATTATTGACAGCCGTCCGTTGTCAGTGGACAATTCATTAATGTAAGTAATCCTATGCAAATCAGTTATGATGTAGACGTAGTATTGTTGGATGATGGAACTGGTCTAAAAATGAATTTTAGTGCAGTGATAGACTTCATTTGATTGCGAATATATGCATAAATAATGCAATTCAAAGAACTTCTTAAATTAGACATTTGCTGCAGTTCTAAACGTCCCCAAAAATGCTATTAAGGTGTAAAAAGTTGAGAAACGAACACAGAGTTCTTTTCCCTTGAGCATCACCCATCAACGACCGTTTTTCTCCTCTCATATGTTTCACTTACAAGAAAGGATACGTAAGAAATATCGAAAAGTTTATCGCCAAACTGCCATTCTCTCTAAATGATAGACAAAAACAAACAAAAAAAAAGGTAAATAACACCAATCCACGTCAGTATATAAGTGTAATTAAAAGCTGCGCAGTGTTCCACAACCCAAGTTTGAAAGTTGAACTTTAAATGTAATCGCTTTCTCTTTTAAAATACATTTTAACTTCTAAATATTTTTTTTTTTTTTTCAAAATTCCCTACCTTATAGACGAATCGTAAACTCTTCCATGCGTAAGATATTCAATGACAAAAACACAAAACTCTTCATCTTACGCACACCTCTTACCCACTTCGGCAGCAGAGAGGATGTTTTAAAATGCATCCTCAGAACTTTCCCCAAAACGGATAACTAGTGCTTTGGAACCCGAGAGTCATCCTGAAGTCCCATTAGATTTGCAACAGGAAAGTGTTGAGAGTGTCTTTGGAAAAAGCACACTCCGGACTCTTTAACACGCTCGCATGTATTATTCAAAGGCAGAAAAGGTGAACTTGCCGAGGATTTTGCATTTTTGTTGGAATAAAAATAAAAAAAACTTAAGTTGGATTTTTTTTTCTACGTTACTAACAGGGGAATAGTTTGTTGAAGCAAAGCGCAAAAGAGATAATTCTTAATCCTTTTAAATCATTTGCATATGATGTAAAAAATACCTGATACGGAAAACATGTAAATAGAAGAGTCTGAAAAGTTAAATTACCAAAATTCTGGAAAGTAAGTGTGGGCTATTCCAAAAACTGGAATAGCCCACACTCCCTTCCCAGAATTTAATGAAGTTATTTGAAAAATACAATTTTTGCAACAAAAAACAACATGGGAATATTTTTTTGAAGCAAAGTACAAAACAGATAATACTTAACCCTTTATCTTTTACATTATTTGCATATGATGCATTTAATATAAAAAATCCTTATCCGCAAAACTTTTTTAAAATGAATGAGTGAAATTAACAAAGTTCAAGTACTGAAATGCTAGAAAAATACCTTATCCACAAAATTATGTAAATAGAAAAAAGTTAAATTAGCAAAACTCAAATGATGGATAAAACTATTCTCACTTCTAACAATTAAATGAAATTTTACGTGAAATACAATTTTCTGACAAAAATAAATAACAGGAAGATATTTGGATGAAGCAAAAAGCGCAAAAGAAATAATTCTTCGTAAAAAAAAAATCGTCCATCTTTTACCCTATTTGCGTTTGATGCATATTTCTACAAATAAAAGTGCTTTCTTCGTAAATTTTTTTTATATAGAAATCTAAAAATTTAGTTTACAAAAACTCAAATACTGAGCAAAAAGAGAGAGAGAAAAAAAAAGAAAAAAAAAACTACTATCTATAAACAACATAACTTTCAACGCATATAAAACTTATGAATACATGAAAATAACCTACTCATAGTTTAATAAAATTGATTACAGAGATATACTTTTCTCAATTAAAAATAGAACTTTTAATAATATATTTTATTTACATAAATATTAACGTTAATGGTCCAATATGGGTAAGAAGCATGAGATTATAAGATATAAAATTTGCACACATGAATTGTAATTGCTTTAGATTTATTGCCTTTGGTGGTATATACCAATTCAATATATCAATTATCAATGATACAGTTTCGTAGATTATCTTCCATTACAATACGTACTCTTAAAATTTAATTGTATTCCTTTTAATAATTTTAGTTACGATTTAGAATTTCAGATGTAATAATTCAGTGAGTTGAGCTGAAATAGTTTTAAACTCAATCAAACTCTTGAAATTTAAATATTAGATTATACAAATATGCATTTATTTTAATTATGAATGCCTTAAAATTTGAAGTATGTGTTTTTTCAATAAAAAATAACTACAAAATTTTCATTGGTAAATCATTCTTATTTACATTTATTTGATTAAATTGAAAGACCTTTTTAAAATTAGAACAAACAACGCAGAAAATATTTACAAAATGTAAAGGAAACATAAACCAGACTTTGAAATTGTATTTACCATTATATCTTGCTTTTCCTAAAAAGGCCAATTTATTTGCGTTTTTAAATTCCTGCATATATTTGAATCTCTAAATACGGATATTCCGCGCATGTATTTTCAATGATAGTTTGAAATGCAAAGCTACATTCCACTGAATGGAAGACATCGTATTTAGTCCGAACATATTTTTTCTTTTCCTAAGATAGTACCTGGCAAAAGCGCACATTAAAGGATTTTCCCCAGAGCACACAGCTTGGTTTTCAAACCAATTTTATTTCATACGTTCGAAATTCTCTTTTTAACGCATCAAAATGGAATCTTTAATGGCTTCAAAGTAACGTATATTCAGAAAAATATAGTGAAGTCATATTTTAGTGTAGTAAATGGATATTGAATAAAGACATGTTTAGAATTGGATAGTAATAAGTTACAGCTTTAGTTACCATTTATAGTTTAAAAAATACAGTTGATAATCCAATAAACCTTAGTGAATGCATTTACATGATATGAGAAATCAATGAAGGTACTAAGTCAGGCTAATTTAGTGATGTTTAACACGTGGTTCCCTAAGTGTGGTCTATGGTGTTATCAAGATTTATCTGAAATATTTATGGAAGAAAATATTAGATTAAACATTACAGAGTGTTTTTTATAATTATTGAGGCTTTATTAGAGCATATTTCTCTGTACATTTTTATGTAACAAAGATTTCGACCCCACCGCATCCATTCATTCATTTCGAAATGAGCCAAATTTGCATTGACCTTAGGGATCCGATTGTCCGAATTGGCATGTTTTAATTTTGATGAAGTTCATATTTTGAGTTCTGTACTTTCTTCATTCTTATTTTCTTCGAAATAATATGTTTGATTTTTTTTATTTTTTTTTACATGAACGCAATTTTACTTTTTAATACTTCGTTTTGGAGAAATACCTTAACCACTTCCTCAATATGTCCACAAACCTAGCCGGTGAAATTACGATTGGGTTAGTAACGTGAAGATTTATTTTCCTTACATCAGTTCTTTCTTTATGTTTAAAATATTTTTAGAAAGATCAATATTAGTTAAGTAATAAATATTTTTTTAATTTATATAGTGACCAGGTGGTGAAGAAGTGAGGGAGGGGCGGAATAATAATATTTATTTTCCTTACATCAGTTCTTTCTTTATGTTTAAAATATTTTTAGAAAGATCAATATTAGTTAATTAATAAATATTTTTTTTTAAATTTACATAGTGACCACGTGGTGAAGAAGTGAGAGGGGTGGGGGGTAGTGGTTTGTAGCAGATGTAAGCATTAACTTAATAATCCCTTTATGTTGTATGATCACTGGACGTTTCGATTATCTCTTACTTAAAATTAGTGAGGGCAAGTTTACTGTGACATGTAGGTTAGAGGACATGTTTTTTGAGCAATAAAGCCCAAAAATCCCGCGTAGCTTTATCATGCTAAGCAAATTCATTGAGACAACATTTTCAAAGTAATTTGCCTCTGGTTTTGAAAATTTACAAATCTAGAAAGGAGTTAGCATCCATAAGTTACATATGCACGTGGTGAACTCTTTCATTGTACATATGTATATCTATGGTTCAGTTATTGCGTTAAGTGTTGTTGAATAAGTAATGAGCAATTCATTAAGTGTTAGGTAATGACATTCCATAGGAAAAAGAAAAAGTTCTGCTCACTATATATATATATATATATATATATATATATATATATATATATATATATATATATATATATATATATATATATATATATATATATATATATATATATATATATATTTAAATAACTCTAAAAGTTACCTCACTCCTGCGAATCACAACAGAATATAGACCTTAAACGAATACTTTAACCTTAACAATAACCAACCTTAAACAATAACCAATTGACCAACAGCTAAGAAAAAGTTTTTAGAAAATAACCCTACATGTGCACACATTGTATATTGTTTACAATAAATTTTTTAAGTATCCAAATTGAATTTCTTCAATTTCCTAAGGTAAACATATATTTGAGATATTTATTTGTAGTATTTTGTTGTTGCTAGGGTTTGTTCTTTGAAATTTCAAGAAAAGCAAACAAACTCACCAAACAAGCTTTTCTTCTCTTCAAAAATATCACCGATTTCATCGTCAGTAAATAAAGATTTAAATAAAAATTTTAGATTAAATATTGTTTAAAATATTGTTTATAAATATTTACTTATATAATGAGTTTTGTGTAATTTTTATGGATATGTGTTTTGTAAAAATAATTATAGTGAGAGAAATTACCTAATGCAGACTTGAAAGAAAGATTAAATTCATTACAAAATAATATGTATCTTACCAGCAAAGTGTGAAATGCCATTATTGTGCAGAATGCCTATTCATTTTATAGAATGCATAGAAGGAAAAGTATGAAACATGATAATTAATATACACTTTTCCTAGGCATTCTATAGAATGACAAATGCTAATTTGGCAAAGTATAAAAACATTAATTTAATTCATAGCGTTTATGATTTTGGGCTTGAAACTATATACCAAAAAAATTTAACTATATTTTGGATGTCGTTTGGCCTCTAAAATAGTTTATGAAATATGAATTTTAAAACAAGCACACCTTACTTTTTAGACTTTTACAAGTATAAACTAATTTTTTTTAAAAAGTGATCTTGAGGGTGAGATGCCACAAATACCTGCCCGAAATGGGTAGGGGTATTTTTTAGGTAAAATTGACCGTAGGGTTAACGAAATAGGACGTAATTTTTCCTTTTAGAGTGTGAAGCGTGCGCACACCTTACTTTTTAGAGAATTCTACAGTAACAAGTAATAAAAAAAAAGTGATTTTGGGGGTGAGATGCCACACCTAAAAAGAAGAAATGCAACCCATTTTGTCGGCCTTAGGGTAAATTAAACCTAAAAAAACACCCCTACTAATTTTGGGAAGTCACTTGTGGCATCTCACCCTCTAAAATCACTTTTTTTATTCACTTGATATAGTAAAACTCTTTAAAAATTAAGTCGTGGGCGTTGAAAGTCACGTGCCTCGTGATATTCGAAATGAATCGGATATGTATTTCATACTTTGCTGGTTTCTCAATTGCCATTCTATAGACTGCCTAGGAAATGTATGAAATAATAATCGCTTCATACACTGCCAGCTAGTTTTTAGGTATTCTATACAATGCCTAGGCATAATATAAATCTGGCATTCTATAGAATGCCAGATTTCACACTTTGCAGGTAACGTATATATACGAGACCTACATTTTAAATACATATGATATATGACATTTTAAAACTAATACTATTACCATTTGTATTGTAGTTTTAGTTTTTTATAATGTGGTTATCTTCGATTGCTGTTATATCAATAAGTCAAGTGATTTTGGATACGTGTGTAAAAGGAAAATAAGAAATAACACAATATAACAAATTGAACTAATTTGAACTTCATAAATTTAAAATATTTCCTTTCATCTGCATGTTATTCTACATAACTTTAAATTTTATTTATTTTTTTAATGTACTGTTAAAGATACTTGAAAGTTAAATATAATAAATGATAAAATATCTAGAAAAGTGAGCTGGGGAAAAATAAAAATTCTAAAGTTCCTGATGTTTTTGTCGAAATTATAATGTAAAATAGGATTACAATTCAGTTGTATAGAAATTATACTTGTTTAATTTTAAGCCTTCGCCAAAAAATGTGTCCAAACGAATAAATAATTATCTGTACCCAAAATATTTGACTTTCGCGTTTTTCTTTCTTAACCTAGCACGTCATTCCACGCTACTTTTACAGTGACGGAGTAATCCTTACAAATGGAATAAAAGCGAACTTCCCTGAATTTCAAGAAGTGCTGATCAAGGAATTGCAAATCTTTTCCGAAAAAAGCAACGAAGTAAAACACACAAGTGGAAGCCTTCACTGTGGAATAAGAGAGAGAAGGCTGATTTTACAAACACCCTTTTACTTTTGTCCATCTCAAGATTTCTCTCCTACGATCTCTCCTTCTTACTCTTATTTGGCCGGGAGAGATATTTTTTTTTTTTTATTTGCTTTAGGTCTCAATGTCTATTTCTTTAGTAAAGAAGTCAAGGGATTTGGTTAAGTGCGAGGCTGAGACGCACATAATGGTGTAACGTTTTATCGTTTATTTCTCCGATCAGTTTGCTCCAAGTAGACAACAGTGTTCGTAAGAGATGGAGTTTATATGAAATTAACAAGTGTCAGTCTTATTTGTCATACAGTAGGATGCACCATCGTGAACAAGTGAAAATATAATCATATTTTATCAACACACAAGAAAGTACTAAAGTGAATTTCTTTCCCTTTCTTGATATTGTTTTATACGTCTAATATCATTACTAACATATATCAGATTATGATCAAATGCTCGTTGTGAATCGTCAATAAAAAAAATTATTTAGTTTCTAATCTAAGATGTTTTAAGCTATTAGTAAAAGCGTACAAAAAATAAGTATTTATGCTTTTTTCATTATTTATCTAACAAATTATTTTTCATATGCCAAATGCATAACTCCTTTTACACATTTTCTAAAAGTGTTATAATTATGGTACTTATGCTGTTGTTTCTAATCTCCATATCTTGTCTCTTCTATACTAGAAGACAGCATGCCCCAGTAAATAGCTTACAACAATGGGTGAACCGGTTCCTACAGCGTAATCAGCAAGCTCAGGGTATGTTGTCTTCAAGTATAGACGAGATCCACGAGATTATTCACTCGTCACATGACAACACGTGACACCCTTTAAGATGTGCGCAGGAGCTCACACTGACATTTGGGACAATTGGTCTGAAATTTACTACCGCCTTGGAAAGTAAGGCCTCTCAGATGACCACTGAAAAAGCGGGAGATCTGGGCGCGTCTGTCGCAATTTAGAGCAAGAGATCTTAAACTTCAGAGTACTTCTAGAACCTAGAAAAACGATCGATCAAATATTATCAGAGGTCAGAATTGTTGGAGTATAATTAAAACTTGGGGATTTAAAAATGATTTTAATATCAATTTAACTCTGTTACTAACGCTCACTTTTATTTCCTTTGAATAAAAGTAACTCATTAACAAAGAATACAAGTTATCTATAATAATAAAACAAGCTGTGTGTCTATCTGTCTGTGGCTCGGTGGATCTATAGAAACCTACTTAAAATTGGAGTAGAGCTCTGAAATTTTCAACATAAGAAGTTTTGGCTTTCTAATTTTATGTATGTCAAACATAATGTTAAAATTTTAATTAGTTCTTTTTTAATTAATTTATTTCTTACAAAGTGACTTCAAATAGAGATACATCTCTGAAAATTTCTACATAAATAATTTTAGCCTTCTAATTGGACTTTTGAAAAACAGAATGTTAAAATTTTAATTAGTTACTTTTTAATTGTCTTAATTAATTAAAAAAAATTTTACAAAACGACTTCTAATAGGGCTACAGTTCTAAACTTTTCAACATAAGTAGTTTTGGCCTTCTAATTGGTCTTTTAAAAAACATAATTTTTAATTTTTATTTAGTTCTTTTTTAATTAGTTTTTTTAATTAATAAATATTTTACAAAACGATTTCTAATAGGGCTACAGCTCTGAAAATTTCAACGAAAGTAGTTTTAGTCTTTTAATTGAACTTTTGAAAAAACTGAATTTTAAATTTTTGTTTAGTTTTTTTTTAATTAATTAATAAATGTTTTACAAAATGATTTCTAATAAGGATACAGCTCTAAAATTTTCCAACGTAAGTAGTTTTGGCCTTCAAATTGGACTTTTGAAAAACAGAATTTTGACATTTTATTTGTTTTTTAATTAATTAATTAACAAATATTTTACAAAACAATTTCTATCTGGGCTACATTTCAGAAATTTTCAACATAAATAGTTTTGGCTTTCTAATTGGACTTTTGACAAAAAGAACGTTAAAATTTTAATTTGTTTTTTTATGAATTTTTAATTAATATTTTCACAAAAAGTGACTTCTAGTAGACCTAGAGCTCTGAAAGTTTCAACATAAGTAATTTTGACCTTCTAATTTTGCTTTTTACAAACATCATGTGTTAAAATATTCTTAAAGGGGTGTTGTATTATAGTTATTAACGGATAATTTTTTTTATTTTTTCTCGACAAGGGATGGGCTTCTTCTAATATTAAGGCTTTACGTAGCAATTAGTTTTTAGTGTGTGAAGCGACCTTATGCCTACGCAGCAATAATGAACCTTTCATCGAGCAAAGCGAGATCATGTTTGCATAGCAATGACCCTTTCAACGAGTTAAGTAAGCCTGTGCTTATCTGTCAATGACTTTTTCAGTGCGCGAAGCGAGTTCGATTTTGTGTTGCGATAAATCTTTCTGCAAGCGATGCGCCAAAAATTAGGGCCTATAACACCAATGACGGATTTCCTCAACGCCGGGCCTCGCAGCTGGCTAAAATATTTCACATGGTAAAATTTCGTGGCGAAGCACGGGTATTCAGCTAGTATTTAATAAAAAAAGTCTATGTTTTTTTACTAATCGATTGAAACAATGCTGCAAGTAAAATCTATTCAAATACATTCCTTTTTATAACTCTTGGTAAATTTGCAGTTATCTCTCTGTTTATTAGCAAATTTGTTTAAATGAAATTGTTTAATTGTTTTGTAATTCTTCTCCCTTACCTGCAAACTATGTTCCTCAACATTGATACAAATCGCAAACGTTTTCTCCCATTTTTAATGAGTAATTCAACAAACAGTAATTGAATTTTAGACGTATAGAGTAGAACTTGAAGGAGGAGTAAGTTTGAAGAAAGTGACACAAATTTTTTTATTTCTAGTAAAATTTTCAGGGATTTTGCATTGGCAGTGATTTGAATAAACTAGAGATGACCTTTTAAAAATTTAAAAATTTAGTAAAAATGATATAAAATTATATACGAGAAGCATTAATACTTGATCTTAAGATCTATAAACGAAAATACTGCCATCATGTGAATTTTTTACGTGAATTTACTTGTAATAATATCCCACAAAAAGGGACCTAATAATTAGTTTTATATACATGAGAGCATACTTTAAAATCCAATTTAAGCATACTTATTACTAAACAAACTTCAAAACAAATATTAATGTAGCATGGCATCAACAGCCTTTACTTCAATATTCCCAATACCTTAACCTCGATTCTTGAGAAATACATCCATCATTGATATAAAAGCAATCCGCAACATAGAAAAGCAATCAGTCCAACGTATCAAGTGTCATAGTAAATAATACAGGTATATGAAAATAATGCATATACTTTCATTACTCTTAGAGATTCCCTACGTAAAATATTCAATAAACCAAATAAACCAACTGGACTTAAGATATAATAAAGCCCATCGAAAGATCCAAGAATAAGTTTTATACCTGATAGAAGACCAAACGTACGCGAAAACTTTTCAACTAGAGAAAAGAAGGGCTAAATGTTTCATACGGTTACTTTACTTCGGGAAGCTTTATATGAAAATACAATCCCACGCGTTTATTTCCATTACTCCCAGGGCCCAGATTTCCGTCTTAGGCATAAAATATCCGATCAACTGGACTCGGGATACCTTTGGTCCTAATAAAAGCCCGCAAGGAAACCCAAGAATAAGTTTTATACCTGATAGGACGAGCGTACGTGAAAGGCTCTGTAATCAGGATAAGTCCCATTCGACGATAAGTAGGTACAGGGGGGAAGGGGGGGGGGATCCAATCAGCTTTGTGTGCGTCGCTAATTCCAGATCGTCTTCTTGTCCAGCTAGTCCGGGAGGTTATATATCCCAATTATTTAGCGGCGCTGAGCAAACACAAAAGTGCTGCTTTTGATGGTTGCCTCGAAAAAAGTCCGCCCTGTTTCTGAGAAAAGGAACAGTCCTGTGCTTGGTGGTGTAATGACGGAAGTTACGATTTTTTACTTTGGGATCCGTAAGCCTATTTGCTGATGTCCAGAGATGGGGACTGAAGATATCTAGAAGGAAATTGGAGAAATGTGTTGTTTGCTTTTTCCCCTTTGGCTATCTTCTGATGTCCGAAGGCGAAATTGTAATGTAGTGGGTTGACAATTTACAGGGACATTCAGAATGTATCTTCTAACTTTGAAATGGCATAAATTCATAACAGAAAAAAAAGAGACAAGTGGTATTTTGGCAGGTACTATGTAATTTTGAACTCATCAGTTTGCAAAACTAATTACAATTATGATACGTGGCCCCAAATGGTTGTAAAATTGGAATATAGCAGTTCCCTCATCAAATTGTGCCCTATAATCTCTTTACTGGCAGTTGTATCCCAAACGGTCACTTTTAGAATGTGTTGGTATTGTTGGACACACGGGTGTCTACAGTAACCCATATTTGCCAGTTTGTTTAATGACAAATCATTCAAATAATAATATAACCAAAAAAAAATAAAGTTTTTAATAAATATCATTTATATGTATTGCCAATTTTTATATACATTAACTGCACCGATTCTGTGAAAAAACACGTGATTGGTGTTTGCATTTAATTTTAAGTATCAAAAACCTTTCTATCAGCAAAATGTGTGGCAAACAACGTTTCAAAATTTATGGATTAAAAATGAACGTGAATTTATTCACTCACATCCAAATATCCTTTATTTATTCTGATTAAAACATTAAACAGATTTTTTGCTCTTTCCACGACTGAAATTGGTACTGAAGGGAAACCGATTTTTAAGTCAGTCAGTCAGAATCTCAGACATTCAAGCTGCTTTTACCAAGGAACTTAAGACAGACTCAAAGGAGGACTTTTCAGAAGTTTCAAGAACTTGTATGAACGTTGTCAGAAGTGTTTTGTAGACGGCGGGAACTACTTTGAATGACAGTGGTGTATTTATCTGCAAATATATAATACAGTAATTATTATGACATCAGTCACCTTACTTTTCGGTCTCATCTTGTAGTTTAAGCCCATAAAATGGTGGCATTTATGCTTTTAAATGTTGGTAAACTCATGATCATCAGGCAAGGATCTATATCAAATTTTTTGGGTGTATTGGTAATGGAGAAAAATCATATTCATCCAAATTTCTGCTGTTAAAGATTCTGGCTGATATTTATTGGAAACAGTGCGATCTTTTTATTACTTTAAGCACATAAAAGTGTGTGCTTTTAAATGTATGTGATCATCAGGCATGGATCTATATCAAGACCAATTGGGTGTATGATGTGAATAGTAATAGAAAAGAATCATTCATTCAAGTTTCTGCTGTTAAAGATTTTCGCTGGTATTTATTGGAAGCAGTGCGATCTTTTTATGAGCTTAGCACATAAAAGTGAAGTGTTTATGCTTTCAAATGCCCTCGTGTAGTTTGATATGTTAAAAAGGTTCTAACATGTAAGTTCCTAATTGCTTCATTCTTACAAGATATAAAAATTGCGAATAAAATAAACATGAAAGTGTCAATTATAAAATTATTTAGTTTTCATAAAAGTTTGTTTTGTACAATTTTTGAAATACCTTATATTTTTAATATTAAAATTAGATGCAAACACAAAGCGCACACGCTGACAAAAGAATCGGCTCTATGATATTGAATACACAAATTGGCAATTCATATCAAGGACTTATATTAAAAGCTTCGTATTTATGGGTTATATTATACAGTTCAAATTTTATAACTTTTAATATTAAAATTTATTTAAAATGATTAATTTGTGTAAGTAATAGAAAGTATAAATACTCTATTATTTTACACAAATATAATCAATTATATTACGTAATTATATACATAAACATTATACTATATTACATACATTATATTGCATAAATAAAAAAAGTATATTAATTTAACACAAATATAATCATGGATAAATTTGAGATTTATAATTGGAAAAACTTTAAACCGTTTTTATTTAGTAGTCTCTCTTTAAAATCTCTTTTGGTCACTTTTCATCTTGGTTAAAGAGCACTCTACAATCCAAACTTTTTTTTATTATTATTATTGTATTTTTTTAAGTAAAATAATAGATTTCCCTTATTTGAACTGATATGAAATAACAATACTTCACAGTTAAGAAAAGGTTTAAATACTAAAATTTAAAATTTAAAAAAATGTGCAAAAAATTTGAGATTTAAAAAAATAAATCTAATTTGTTTACACATTTTTTTTAAATTTTAGTATTTAAAGCTTTTTTTTTAAATAAAAAAATTTTCCCACAATTTAAAAAAAAATAAAAAATCTTTAAACTATATTATATAAGAATTAGCATTAAAATATGGAATACTCATAATTATTCATTATAATATAAATTATTCATTATAATATAATAATTCATAACAACAACACAAAATTCTGTAAATCTTCAATAATTTTACTTTGGTTTTGAAAAAAAAATATGACTACAGCATACTTTATTAATTAGAATGCAAATTTATAAAATAAATTTTCTAGAGCATGCTGTAAAATATGTGTAAGATTTCTCCATTAATTAGCAAAAAAAGCCTTAGCGTTTCAATAAACCTAATATCAGCAAAAAAAAAAAAAAAAAAAAGTGAGAAAAATCGAATTGAAGTTTTCATTTCTCAAGATCATCCTATCATTCAGCATAAAATTTCACATAACTCGTTACAAATGTAGATACAGTTTTAAAATTTCGCATGCGTTTTTAGAATATCTCAAACTATAATAATACCAAATAAAAAAAAATGGAAAATTCTGCAATTTTCAGGGTTGAGTGTCCTTTTAATAAGGATACTGTTGCGTGGATGGGTTCGAAAGATTTGAAGCCAAAGCAGATCAAAACTTGCAGAAATTTATTCCGATATAACTCTTCATAGATTCTCTTACAACTCCAGAACTTCTCGTTCTAGTAGACTCAATACAGCTCTTTTCACAACAATAGAGCACAAAACAGCAGTTAAAAACTTGACAACACAACTGCTAAAATCACCGCAAAAGACAATGCAATACAGTTCGCTTTAGAACTACTCTGAATGCTCACTGAGACTCAATATCTCAACTCAGTAATTCCAGTCAAATCACTGACTAACCAACCTCAATGACTCAACTAACTCCAGTCAACAACTGACTAACCAACTAACTCCACTCACGGCCGGTTTTATAGAGGAGTTTTCTGGTATAGAGTATGGAGTATATTTCTGGTTGACTTCTAGAGGTAGATATTTGGAGAACTTTCCAGATCGTAGTCGAAAAGTCCTATACATGTACGTGAGGACCGAAAATGAAGCCAAATGGTCGCCAAGTTTGGCGACAGTAATTAGTCACCAAAACCTTCGCCAACTTGGCTCTATCTCGCCAATTTGGTGAGATTGCCATTACCAGAATGTTAAATGCCCTGCTTCTTGTAAAACTCGCTTCCCAGAGCTATCTCTGTAAAACTCGTTATCAAGCATTAAGACCCATATTGCAGAGAAGCCAACTTAAGACGAACTATTGCACTGCTATATGCAAAATGTACATAAATGTTCCTATTTACAAAATTAACACTACGAAATATTTACAAATATACAAAAATTCGTAACAATACGTTTGCATTTGCATGAAGAATTAAAGCTTTAGTGTTTGTTTCCATTGTTAAAAACGTTCCGACATGTTTTCCTTCGACAAATACATTTAATTTATTACGGTGACTTAAGTATTATGCGAGTTTTCTTATCTTCTTAATGGTGGGCATGTAACGGTCTTGACAGCCTTCATCAAGAATAATGCATTTTTATGAAACAAAATACGCACTTTAGCGCTTATTTTCTTCGCAATTTTTATATCTGCTTGTCATATAAGCAAGCAATTAATTAGGAACTAATTAATCTCACCTATAAGAATACATAAATTTTGTCTCGGAAAAAGGATGCTTTCGTTTGACATTTAATTTGGCGAGCTTATTAAAATATTTTTTGAATGGTTATACTTCGAGGCTCTTCATTAACAAATTATATTTTTCTTCATTCTTGAACAAAATGAATCAATTTCGATGCAGAAGATAAAAAGCAATTGTTCTTCCCTACTGCTTGCAACGACGGATTTTAATTTAACATCCGTTTCAGTTGAGCGCAAAACCTGTGCACGATTTTTAATTGTATATTCAAATGAATGTTCCATTTGTGCTCTCAGAGTAAGATATATTTAATGTATGCGTAAAAAATAAATAAAATACATATGATTCGATACTAAATTAAGAGGAACACCTTGAAAATGCTTATTTCTTGAAAAAAAAATTATGTATATATATATATATATATTATTTAATAAATGCTTTACACTTGTTTACAATCCTATTGTTAAGAGTAAGTCCTAGGATTATTCCTATACTCACTATGTTATAACCTTCTAGCCCAGTGCATTTAGAAACTACTTTCTATAAAATCTTGAAATTTGTTTAATTAGGTACGTAAAATGATCATTTAATGGAATGGTGTTTAGTATTAAGTAGTATGCATTTCAATTGCACATAACAAGGAAGTGTATCAAATCTCAAGAAACAAGTGAAATATCTTAAAGTTCAAACTTCTTACTTCTTTCGAACCTCTTGCAGGTGGGGTGTTTTGGAGATTTTTTGTACAGAAGCTATATGAGGTTTTCTTAAGCCAGGACATCGTTAAATAAATATCCCATGTTTAAAAAAAATAAAAATGCTTCCCGCGAGGTTTTTAAAGAGAAAAGTGTCTCAAATGAGTTTTGTTGGTTGTTTAGGTAAACACGACTGACAATAAAAATATCTTATTAAAACTCGGTTATTCAGTGTAGAGTTTTCTTATTACGATTGTCAGAAAACATGCCAAATTGGCGATATTTCAGTTCACATAGAACTAGAAGGTTGTTGTTTTTTTGTTTTTTTTACATGGAGTCAATTTTAATATAGGAAAATTTCCATCAACAAATATCGCTCAAAATGTGCATGCCTTAATGAGTTTAGTTATTCAGGTAACCATGACTGAATATAGAAGCATCCAATTGAAACTTGGATATTCAGTGTCTTGTTTTCTTTTCAAGATTGTCTTAAAACACCCAGCTTGGTGATAATTTCGCTCACATAAAATTGGCAAAGGTATATATATATATATATATATATATATATATATATATATATATATATATATATATATCCCTATAATGGAAAGCTTCGAACACCAAATCTCGCCAAATTAAACATGCTTAGTATTTGTGCTTTAAAAAAAGCAATAAAACAAAAATATAGAAGTGTGGGTTTTTTTTTTACAAATACTGCCATAATTTATCTTATGATACATATCCCCCAAACCGATTTATTGATCATCAGCATTTTAAAAAAGTATCTTTTCCAACCGAAAATATTCAAATAACTACAGGTTTTTAAATATTCTTCTCGCTTTTTTCCTTCATAAAAGCAATTATTCCGAGCAATTTGACAATACTACACTCTGATAGAAGAAGAAAAAGTCAAAACTTTTCACGTTCATGCACCATTAACCAAAAAGCACGCCGGAGGCTTCATTCCTATGTTGCGGACCCCATTATTTTTGATCCCGCTTAAAATGTACACCGTTGCATTAGATTAAATTGATGGATGGCACACCCCAACTAGCGTGGGAGGAAGAAGTGGCCAGATATTATGCGCATATGGATGCGGTATGGATTAGAGAGTGGTTGCGGTATCCATATGCGTATATAGGAGAAACGGGTCTCTTAGAGGAAATGGCATTAATGGAATCGTGGTTTCCGATGTGGAAATGAGCCGAGAGCAAAATGGATTTTCGCTGCTAGGGATAGTGAAAAAATATTTCGTTTTATATTAGTTTCTTGGCTATACTTAACGAACTAAGAGTTGTGTATATTGAATGAATTAGCAGTGTGGTATGAAAATAGGACTCTACTTCGTCAGAACAGCGATTCCTAACCTTTTTAGTCGTACGGACAACCTATTTTGTAAAGATACTTAAGAGGCCCTCTAGTTACAGCTAACAGAACATGTGCGCGTGCGTCAGTAATCAGTAAAACATACCGTACAAGAAAAATTAAAACAATATTTTTTTTTTATAAAGAAAGGAATTTTATAGTAATCACTTTTTCTATCACAGCTATAAGAAAACTAAAAACCGAGTGGTCAAAGTTAAAAAAGAAAAGGTCAATGGTACTTTTAGCATTGTTTGTCCCTCTCGAGAAAGTCAATATCTGGATTAAAACTGGATAGTTTAAGCCATGCTTTTGAATTCACTAATTATTCACTTGTTACACAATCAAAGAATATAATTGAATAATCCGATTGTTGCTAGCAATCGAGTGACTCGATTGTTCCTATCTCTACCCCTGAAGTTCTTAAAATATGTATCTTGGCTTAGATTCTCGACCACGACTCAGTAACACGCTACTCACGACTCACTTGTGGCCGCGGCCCATGTTGTTGGGAATAGCTACGTTATTGTGTCATCAAGATAATTGTTGTTACCAAGAAATCCGTCAAAGATTCAAAAACTGTCAAAACGTCCACGTGCAAAACTAGATAGATTAAAATACGACGGATGTCAGATCAAATTTTAAAGCACTTTGTGTAAACTTCCAAAAAAAAAAAAAAAAAAAAGGCAGCAAGAATGAGATGACAAGAATACAATTTTTAAAAAAGCTTGAAAAAGTTAGTCAGTAAAGAAGAACAGTTAGTAGAAAAACGCAGTTAGAAGGCTTTTCGTAAAAGCGTCGCGAACAATCTTACAACAAGGTTTACAATGTGAAGTATGTGTAAACCTTTTCGGTAATCGCCCATTAGACGGATACCAAATAAAAATTGCCAAATTGTAGCGACATCTAATTCAAAATAATAACATTCAAATCTTTTAAAATTCTTACAGCAAACCATTAGTCTATTATACGGTTGTTAGAGCAATCTTATAACAAAGCGTACAGATTTAGGGTTGGATATACATTTACGCGTCATTTAAAAATGTAGACATTTAAGCCTGGTGCAACTGCACAATAGGCACCCGACTATTGGAAGAGTACAATCTTTTCCTATTAATTTTGCAACAAGGTTTACACTTTTTTGCTCCAATCAAGAATCATATTCGGAGGGTTGTCCATGGCAAGCCTTTTCACCAAACCCTTATTATAAGGGTCCTACTGCAACCATGTCTCTGTAAGTCTAATGGCAAGTAACTTGTAAAGTTTTCACAAGAATATCTGGGAAAATTTAAACTTCTTGTGGTCATCGTAGCAATGGCGCAAAAATGATCCGAAAAATCATTATAGATTAGAAAAATCATGTATAATTGTAAACCACTAAATGATTTTTCGGCCAAATTAATAAAGAAATCCCTTGTTTAAACACTTCTTCGGTGTCTTCAAACAGATGGCAGCCCCTATGAACTTTTTCCATGATATGTGTTACAGCCAAACTTATTTTATTATATTTCTGCTCCAGCTCTACGGACCAAAATAGGGTTTTAAACTTAATTCTTATTCAAAATATTCAGTATTAGTAATTCGTTAATTTATGGAGGACTGGTTGTTATATACTGTTAGTGATGATGTTTGAGTCAAGTATCAGAAGGATTTTAGGAGCATTTTAAGACTTTAATCTCAACACAACACACGCTACATATAAGACAAAGGAATATTTGAAAAGAAGGAACACAGGTCCTTTAGCATTTGAATCAGAGCTAGAAGTCATGTCCTTTCGGTTCAGATCACTGAGAGGAATGAATTACCCACACCTTCTTTCTGCGGTGATTGGCTAAGTTAAGTTTTAGTATTACTTTCATTTGCTGAAGATTTTGATCGACAGTTTCTAGTTTTGGTTAGCAAACGAAAGTTTCACTTCGCGAAAATGGTTGACGAATAAAGAAAGTTGGATGAGCTTATTGCATCACCACAAATTTAAAATTTCCAGCCTTATAACTTAATAGTACCGAAAATAAGAAATCTAACCATCTGTATTTAATTTACCAGACTTTAGGTTACATGCTCTGCCTTTGATAGTCAGCAATTAAAGAGAAACAACTTTTCGAGGTATGCTTTGTTTTGTGATGCAATTTTTCAGCAGATGTTTTATTTAAACATACATTTTTATCACAAGCAACAGAGCAGGTCTCACAAATAACAGTTGTTCCATTTCGTAATTGCTTCATTAAAATTGATAATCTCAAATAAAGTAGCGTGGCATATTTGTTGTTGTTGTTGTTTCTAATCTCCCTTTTGTCTGACGAAGTCAGACAATATCAGTGAAGCCATTGACATTAATGAAGTCTGACACTAGTTCTGGACAGTTATAAATGTCCTCCCAGTCCAGTCCAAGGCAGTCCAAAATGTGCTGAGGTGATGCCTGTTCTTTTTGGCATTTAGCGCAAAGAGGAAATTTTTTGCTTCCCCCAGAATATGTGAGGCCTTTAAGGTGACCACTAGCAAGTCGGGACAGACGGGTAGTGGTGTGCCTTTCACTAGGAAGAGATAGGGAGTGTCCTGGCTTTTTGGCTTTATACCATTCGTGAGATGGAGGTATATGCCGCTTTATTTTGAGCTATTTTCTTTGAGTATAACTCTTGATATGTGAGTTCTTGAGTAGAGAGGACAGGGTGTTCTAGTCCCTCCTTAGCAAGAGTGTCAGCCAATTCATTTCCGTGGATGTCTACATGTGACGGGATCCACTGAAAGGGCACTTTGTGCAGTCGCGATATGCTCTTGACTTTGCTTATTATGGATAGACTGGTTTTGTCTCCCACGAGGGCCCAGTTTTTGAGGTGTTGAATGGAACTTCGGCTATCGGATAGAATCCATAAGTCTCCGTAGTTGACCTCGCCAAAGATATTCTCTAAACCCAGGTCAATTGCTATTAATATCATCATAGTGGCATATTTAATATCATCAAGTGGAGAAGAAGATGGGGAGACAATATTATGTGCTTGATAGTTTTTCATTCAAACTCATTTTATTTTTTTAAAAGGATGTTGTATGAAAACAGTATAAAAAAGTAACACTGTGCCGTATATTGTGCCACACTCGTGCATTGTGCCTCCCAAGAACATTTGATACGGGTAATCACATGTGTCCACTTCGAAAGCTTTAATCAATTTTCGTTCAATATTAAATTTTTTGATCGTAGTTAATTCATTTTAAGTCCACATATCTACCATTTAATCTTGTAGGACACGTTTAAAAAAAAAAAAAAAAAATCCCTTTCTTTAATCTTTTTTTTCTTTCTATCTCAAATTTATACTGCATTGTATAGTATAAAATATTAAATAAATTAATCAAATTTCTTTAACAAAATACTACTTTAGTACATTAAGTCGCATCTTATGCTTAAAAATATAAATGGCTACAGAGCAAACTGCGTGTAAAAATTTATTTATTGAAAATTGTTCATAATCCACTATATTTTCTATAACACTTCTGTAACACAATAAACTTATTTATGTTTCTCGTGAGCATAATTATTTTTAATTTCATAGCAAACTGACATAAAATCGCATTAAATGAAACACACTGTGTAAAACATACTTGGAAGTACCATTTCCGGCTCATTTCTAAAGACATTTTTCGTTTGAGCTATTTACACTCCCTTATTGTGCCCCATAAAATATTAAGTATATCCCAGATTTAATTTGTCGCGTTAGTAAGCGCCCATCCGGCTCCAAAATTTATCACGGTTCAAGGAAGAGAGAAAAAAATTCTCACCACTGCAAAAATAAAGCACCGGCGCCATAAAAAAATAAACTTAAACTTAATTTCAGTGCCCGAGAGGTTTACGTTGCAATTAACTACGCTCCATAAAAAAACAAGTTTACTGAGCAAAGAAAAAAGGTGCAATAATAAAGAAGGTAGAGGCCCTATGTTACCCTGTATAAATCTTGTCGAAATTAATTTTCCTCAAAAGCATTTTATAGTCGCCAGTGTTTCATTAAAATTCAAAAGAATGGGCGAACGTGTGTGGAGATGATATATGACACGTGTGTGTGCGACCGTGGTGGCTCGTTATGGAGCGCAATTCACGTCCTAAATTAATTGCTCGCATATGAGGGATGTTGTTTTTAAATATTGAAATTGAAGGTTACATCTAGTTTGAAGTGCTATGTAACCTTATAAAGGTGAGTGGATTATCTATTGATATTGGTGAGCTACTTATAAACGATAGTGTCACTTTGCGACCAAATAATTGATTTTTATATTGTAACTTACGGAAAAATATTTTTTTTGTGTATATGTAATTTGTATAATACTTTTAAAAGTGAGTATAAATCTAAAATAATCCCCAATCGGCAGCAAAATTTATAGTGTTTATATTTAAATCATTTTGTTATGTAATATTGCAAGAAAGACATTAAGTAGCTACACTTTGTGTCGAAAAATAAAATTTAAAAAAAAAAAAAAAAAAAAAAAAAAAAAGCCTAGACCGTTATTGGTTTCGTCTACGCATGTTTTTCTAAGAATGCTAAGATTTAAAAAATGAATAAAAAAACTAATAGATTTAGATTAAGTTTTTTTTGGTTTATTTTTTACTAACATTCAAAAGACATGCACGTTTTCTGAACGATGTGCAAGTAATTTTTTTATCAAGATTTTAATAAAAATTTAAATAATTGATTTAAATATAGCATAAGAGTTTTGCTTCTCAAATTTTAAATGAAATATGATTACAAAAATAAACAAATCGTAAAACTACTATCATGGTTTATTAAATTGGTTCATATACGTAAAAGAAGTTATTGATTTTTCTCTTTTAAATCCAAAAACATAAATGTTCATTCATTTAAAAATATAAATGCTCAATATTTTCTTCACAAATAAATTTAAATCAAATTATGCACTGTTGATCAACAAATTAAGAACTGCAAAATAATTTCAAACACTGTTGATCAACAAATAAAGAACTTCAAAATATTTCCATACACTGTTGAACAACAAATTAGTAACTTCACAAAAATAATTCCAGCCGATCAAACGGTATAGTGGTTAGCGTGCTAGCTTCTAGACCGCGAGGTTGCGGGTTCGAGTCCCGTGTTGGCATGGGTGTTTGTAAATGTATGTTGGCTTGTCTAATGACGAAATGTTTCGGCGCATTATAGCCCTCGTGTTGCTGACGGCGCCAGATAATCTGAATACAACCAACCAACCAACCACAAAATAATTCCGAACATTGTTGATCTACAAATCAAGAACTACAGAATAATTCCAAACACTGTTGATCAACAAATTAGTAACTTCAAAATAATTCCAAACACTGTTGATCTACAAATCAAGAACTTCAGAATAATTCCAAACACTGTTGATCAACAAATTAGTAACCTCAAAATAATTTCAAACACCATATATTCCAGGTAGGGGAAAGTTTTTTTTTTACTTCTCTTAAGGGCCTTTCTAACAAACATTTGAGATATGTGTGTCTTTCAATAGATCACCACCCCACTCATCCAATACAACATATTTCAGTTCCTAGCAAAATATTGCTTCAGAATTTGAGCTATTTTTGTAACACAAGGCATGGTAAAGCAACTCATTAAATTGAATGATCCAAGATTTTGCAGTTCTATACAACCAGATGGCACTCCTACGACTGCAAATAAATTTTCAACCGTTAAAAGTCAAAATTTTAATATTACATTACATAAAATTCACATTGATTAACACTCTACTATCAGAATATTACTCAGAATATTTCAACTGAAAACGGTTCGAAAGCTATTTTGCTCAATGATGTAACATTTCGTGTGTACAATTTGTCGGTGAAAGACAATAAGTTGAAAGATGGACGGCCAATCGGCTTAAGTGGAAGGAAACGTGGCATTTCTGTACACATTGAAAAAGTAGTTCCTTAGTGTATGAGTGTATTTAGCGCAACAAATGTGGCTAAAATTTCTAGTTTCACATACTTTCTCCTCACTTTGCTCTTTTTTTGTCTTAATAAGTATGGAAACAGTGAGGATGGAATATAGTACAGCTTTTGAATTATTTAAAATACGGATAATGACTATTATTCATTTCTTACTAAACAATAATTAACTAATGTAATTATCCAATACATTTCCAATTATCATGTTACAATTACATTATTAAGTTTTTAAATTCGACGATTCAAATGATCCACAATGTGGATTTGTTTTTTATTGTATTACCATTATTTTTGTTTCCTATATTTTTCATTCTTCCTTTTTACAATGTATGGAGCGATTCAGTGGATGAGATATCCCAATAGAACCGTATCTCTATCTAAAATTTAAAAGTCAATAAGTTTTCGCAAACTCATTTTTAAGATTAAAAGTGTTCGGCATCAGCAATTCAAGAGAAGTATGCTAACAAGACCTGGTCAAAAAGAATTTATTTTTATGTAAAAAAAAAAAAAAAAAAAAAAAAAAAAACTAAGCAAATATGAGCTTCACAAAAAATGAAGGTTATCTGAATTTTTTTTTTTTTTTACTTTAATTTATCCTAACCCAAATGTAAAAGCATTTTATTTGTTAATAACAATCATTCGGTGAAAATGTGATAAGTAAAATATAATTTAAACATTGCAAACAAAGTAATGTGAAAGGTATTTAAATTTATTTTGTAAATAACTAACGCCTCAGGGATTTATATTTCATTTAAAGTCGATTCGCATCCCATCTTTAAAATTGCATTCTATGATTTGCAGTATTATGTAAATGACTTTAAAACTTAATGTTTGATGTAATTTATGAATGCATTTCAAAATATATACATTATAAATAATTATTTTCAAGATTTGCGTATTAATAGGACTTCTATTACTTTGTAAATTTCCATAATACTTTTAAGATGGTTTCGTAAACCTATATTTCAAATGTATTTGCACAATTTAAAATATGGTTTTAATAAATGAATACTGTAATTAGGCAATCGGAATATTCGTTTCAAATATCAGTACGTGTAATTAAAACCCATTGACGGTCATGCACGTATATATACGTCTTAGGATCCCCAGTTTTTCTAGCAATACACAACATTTTTAAGTTTATAAATAAAAGTTAAAATAAGATATAGTTTAGATATTTTTATTAGGATAATAGTCTATAACCTATCTAAAACAAAATAAATAAAAATTAAAAAAAAATGTATTTGAATTAGAAATATAATTTAAAAATTATTGCAGGGAAAACAACTGGGGAATTTCGCCCATTCCCATGACCGTCAGTGGGTAAAAATAATTACGAGTAGTATATATTGAAATTGTATGAAAAATCTGCACTAGATAATTGATTTATTACAAAAATACTGTTAAAAAACTAACAGAAAATTTCTTAAATATAATATCCGTAACAAACAAAAAAATCTAATAATTGATAACTAAATTAGTACTTATTATTACCCCGTGGACCTTTGACGAATGTTTTATTGGTGATGATAAGTTTGAACTGCATGACCTGCTTCGAGGTCAAGTTCTGCTAGAATCAACTGTGGAACTTTCGTGGAGAATATCTCAACTGTACCTCCCCTACAAACGGACCGGGCACCCTACCAAACCACCTGATTTGGGAATAGGTCAGGCTAACTTTACTATCAACGGGATAATTGGTTGGTTTGTGGGCTCAAAGTGAAATTTTGATGCAGAATAACGGCTAATCAGGTAAACCTGTTAGGTGGATTTCGAATAGAATGAAGGTCCATGCTTAACCCAGGATTCGAACCCTGCATCTTTGGCATGCGAGGCTAGAGATCTAACCACACAGCCACCGGGTAAGAGACGGGCTAATACGTAAGAACAATAAATTATAACTAGATCTTTTAAATAACTCCAAGAACTCCTTCCCCCAATAAATAAATGAACAGACAGACAGACAAACAAATAGATAAATAATAAAAGTTGTGGCAAGAAAAATATGTACTACGAGTCATGTGACGAGACTATATAACTAGAAGATAGCACGATTGCTTTTACTGCACCGGAACAACTGCTATGAGTCTACATAAGTAGCAAGTATTTCAAATACAAACACATCTCATAATGGGTTGGTTGTAATTGGGATTTTTTGGCGCAAGAGGGGACATACTCTGCAGCAGAACATTGAGAAGGGTCTTCTTTAACACTTCACTTTCACTGTTACACTGTTGCCTATCTGTCGACGTGCTCACTCCCTTTGGAAGAAAGAGATAACGGTGCTGCATCCAAACTAGACTTGAATGCAACAAAACTATAGGTATATTTTTAATAATCGGCTGAGGACCGATGTGCAATTTACCCTGGGCCCCCATTACAAAATGTATTTTATTTATTTGAGTTTTATAAAACATTGATACAACTGAACAACCCCAGCATACATATCTTTTTATACGCGCATGCCTCAACTGTGGCGACTTCAAATAACAGATAAAGCTTCTGTGCACGGGAGTACTCTTTTGCACAGCGGTAAAGTGTCTGTCTCGAGATCCAATGGTCCCGCGATCGAGGCCCGTCGCCCGCAACGAAAGCTGCATACGCTTTACAATGTATTTCCTGCGCATGCCCAAACATTAAGTGAGATCGGACGCCGGACCACACTTTTGACTAATTAAAAGCAATACAATTTGGCTAAAGAAAAAAAAATACAAACTTTTATTTCAATGCTCACAGCTATTAGATGTCCCCATAAATAAGCCGTTCATAGTGCAAGGCATAAGAAAATAGTTTCAAGTGCTTTTTTGATGTACATGTCTAAACGAATGTCGGAGCCTTTTATGCTTAACTCAGATGGTTGGTGTGACCCCCAAAAACTCTAATTCATAAAAATTCCACCAGTGGCAGTTAAAATAAAGACTCTACCTCTAGGCTGAATGAAGGTGCTTATGATGATTTTCACTTGTTGACAACTTTTATTGTTGGTATGTGATATATATTTTTTTTATTTTCAAATACCTAAATGTTAATATAAGTTAATGAAAGTAGTGCATTGGGTAGGCAAAAAATCAATTTCTTTTTCATTTCTATACACTTTATGGAAGGTCTAGGGAAAATGTCTGTGGTCAGCATCCCTAACTGATTAACTTATGATGTTTAACTTTTGTATTGGTGTCAATGGAACCTGTCATTAAAGAAATAAATCAAAGTAGTGCATATGCAAAAGTTAACTGCTATTGAAAAAAGTATGTTTTTCAGCAATTGCTAAAAAAACGACTCTATAACTTCAATCAAAATTACTGTGGTAATGCCTTAAGAATTTATTTCTAATTCCACCGCTGAAATTCTTGTAAAAATTTTATAACGGCACATAACGAACATCTTTAACATAGAGTACTCTTCTCTTGTGTATTGCTTACCAACACATATTCCTCTTCCATTTGTGTTACAAGAAAGGAATAATGTAATAATTAGCACCAAAAGTATCGTTAATTTCGATAGTTTGGTGATTATATATATATATATATAGTAATTACCGCCAAACTCGAAAAGTTAGCGATCGTCTTGAATATGTTTAGTGTAACTGAAAGTTGTATGATGATGTTCAGAATATTCAACCTCATACATGTTGAATGTCTGGGACAATCTTGTGGATTTTTATTATTCCCCGTCCCCCATTTATCTTTTTTGCTTACTTTATAAAAGTGTAAATTGATGAAAAAATAAAATATTCGTGCTTGCAAAAGTGTTTATTGAGAATAGTTTCTCCCAATGCATTATTTATAATGGATTGAACTTGTTTTTAATAGAATTATCTACTCCGTTTACCTCTCGTTCTATGAAATTTTTAACCCGTATAATAAAAGGTATAAATGCTATTAGAATAAAACAAAATAAAGGAAAGCATTAACACTAATGGAATAATAAAAGGTATCGTGTCTTTTTTAGTTCGATATATTTTAAATTTTATTTTTTAACATAATGTTTCTTAAGCACCCCATTTAAAAAGCAAAATTAGTACCATTAGAAGGTTGACTGAAATAGATATCATTTAATAAAAAGATACATTTTTGGCGATTTCTGTTACGACATATTCAAAACAAATACCAAGTTTATGTCATTGAATTAATTTATAAAAAATGCACTTTTTTAATAAATGGTATCTATTTCAGTCAACTGGTAATGGTATTAATTTTGATTTTTAAATTGAGTAGTATTTTAAATTTTAGTGGTGATAGAAAAGCCAATTAGGAAGATGTATTAAAAGGTTTTACAATTTCTTGATTTCGACAATTTTAAGTTAAGCCGTCTGTGGAGTAACCATAGAGGGGTTGAAGGGGCCGTAGCCCCCTTTCACAAGCATTTTTCTTAAAGATTAATTTTACTAACAACGAAAAAATCTGCATTTTCAAAAAATTAAATATTAAATTAATAAAACTAGTACAAGTAACATGTTCTCGGAGAAACTATATAATTTTGAATACCTATTCATCATTCATAGTATCCATCCTAGATATAATTTATGTAAAAAGCAAGTTGAGGCATTGCACAATATTATTTTCAGGTAAATTGATATTTCGTTAATTCGTCTTCTGAAATTTAACTACTAAAATTTTTTTTTATAAATTAAGTGAAGAAAAATGCAGTAATTGCGTGAAAATTTAGTTGTTTTTCAATTTCTAGGGAAATGAATATTTTCGATACGTTGTAGAATTATTACTTTTTCGTCACAAGGTAAAATATTCGTTGGAAGTGATGACTGTTTGAAAGGCAGTATTTACTATCAATTTCGTTAAATTTTTTCGCAAAAAAACGAACTCTTGCTTGGTGATTTGTGTCGAAATATACCGATTATTTTAACTTTAAAACATTGAAGACTTTTTTACTATAGAAAACCAGCTTCGTTGTTCAGTGCTCCTTTAGTGTAATATGTGCGTGGCAAAAGTTATATAAGCAGCTATTTGCGAAAGTAATACTTTTTCAAACGAGAAAAAATTTGCATGACGAGATTGTCAGCGCAAGTTTACTAATTAACAGAGTTTTAAAAATGGATTTTCGTACTTGCTGCGTACAATATTTTTTATAATATCGTGCAAAAAATGTTTTTAATGCCCAAATATATTGGTAACTCCTGTCAATGTCATTCTATGCTAAGATCATATAGAATTTGTGCACTTACAGTAAAGAACTCTATCCCACTGGTACGTAGTACTTTATCGCGATAAACGTAATACTTCATGGCTAAGAGTGCGGAAAAGCGCCCTCCTCACGATAAAGTCTTACTTTAAAGTCGATTTCTGATTAAAAAAAAAAGTTTATTTTTCTGCCATGTCATTTTTAAAACTTATTTTTGCAATTATGGTTCTTATTCAACATGTCTTAAATGTCAAGAGTGAAATATCAAACATATTCAAATCATCATCCTTCATTACTTTTGGATATACAGATAAAGAATTTTGTAAGTCATAATTAAATAATAATTCAGAAATATTTCAAAAGCATTCAGTTTGAAGTGTTCAAAATTATTCAATTCAGAAACAGTAAATACCTTAATACAGGTAATGATCAAGTAATATAACAGATTAGAGATTCATTAAACCACTGCAAAAACTATAGGCAGAAAAAGTTTTTTTTTTTTTGTAGAATTTATGAAAAATGTTACAGTAAAATTTGATTTTGAAACAATTTTAATTAAATATTGTTTCATTCAATCCTGCCTCCTCGTTACGTTACCAAACTATAGTAACGATTCTCCTCAATAGATGGCAGTATTATATTACATTAAAAACTTGATATGTTGAAAAGAACTCGGATCTTCCTTATCAGTGGAAATTCGATTAATCGATTTTCTTTATTTCAATCATTATTGAGGGAATGCATTGTCGAATTTGGTAAAATGATCAAATACTATTTTTTCTGCAGAGAAGAAGAAATGTTCAACGTTATTTTACATAAATGTCGTCATTTATAGAATAATAGAAAGTAGCACTATACAAAGATACTAACAATGCCCTCTGGTTTATAATCCAAAAAACTCGAATCTAGTAGTTAATAAAAAAGAATTCAATGTCAACACTTAAATTGAACCAATTCGAAAATTGAAAGTTTGATTTCATAAACTTGAATTACCTGTTATTATTCTGCATAAAGGAATTATTTTGCGTGTTTTGCAAAAATGCACAAACGTACCCGGCAAATACTTTACTATTAAGCAAGTTGAAAGTATTGATTGTAAATACGATATAGTCCGTATTATTTAATAAAATATAAAATCTTTTAAAAATGGGATTTGTTTAGTTTTGAAATGTTTCTTTTAAACAGAATAAACTATCGTTGTTTGAAAAAATTCAATTTTTGGCCTTTCCAAACGCTTAGAACAATAATAACAAGGAAAGAATACAACGGGATGCAGTACGATGCAAACAATAAATCTTTTCTGCCAAATGGGGATTTTCATGTTTATTTCAGACTTCTTCCATACTTGCAATATACGTAGGAAACTTGATATTATTGTAATTAAGAAGAAAACAAAAATGAAAAATTGTCAATATTTGAATTGTTTTTCTAATTGATTTGTTATGGATTGTTGATTGGAAAAGTTAGGATGTACATTTTCTAAAAATATTCATCATTCAATAAAAACTCTTCTCACGTGCCTGACATTAAGTCAGATTTTCAAATGGTAAGTAAAAGTTTCATCATTTGAAAAACCAATAAAATACTATAAGAAAAAAGAAATATAAGCGAATATGTGACCAGTTTAAAAAGAATGGACGTGGATCCTTTTAACAACAATACATTCCATTGCATATTTTTCTACCGCATTACCTTAAATGTATACAATTTAGAAATGCATATTACATTTTTCCATGTAAAGTATTAAGTTTCCATACACGTAAACCATGATACAAATTTCATTCTTGTGAAATAATAGCATTAAACATAACTTTTAATATTTTTAAACTACATATTAAAATTTTCATTCCTGGAAAAATGTATGTTGCAATTTAAATGTTTTATACATAAAAGGTTTTAAAATTCCTATGCGTTGAAAAATAGGTTATAAGAAAACATTGTCTACTCAGTTTTAACAAATTTAAAACCAATATATATTTTTTTTAAAAGTTACTTAGAATATAATGTAGAGCCCCCATTTCAAGACGTATGATTAAAATATTAATCTGATATATATTAGGGTTTTTCACACACACACACATTATATATATATATATATATATATATATATATATATATATATATATATATATATATATATATATATATATATATATATATATATATATATATGAATGCGCGATCGGAAGATATTTTTTTTAAAACATTTTTTTTTACAGTTTTTGTTATCAAGATGTGTAACAACTTTTTTCACCTCATGCGTTTCGAAAACATATATATATATATATATATATATATATATATATATATATATGTGTGTGTTTTCGAAACATATATATATATATATATATAACAAAAACTGTAAAAAAAAATGTTTTAAAAAAAATAATATCTTCCGATCGCGCATTCATCTCAAAGTTTAAAGAAAATACAAAAAAAAAGCAATTTTCCCCTATATTTTTTTTAATTTATAAACTTTATACATTTGAAAGGCAATAGTTTGTAATGAGAAGTGAAACGATGGTATAAAACTGGAAAACATTCTTCTATACTTTTTAAAAACATATATTAATAATTAAAAATATTCAAAAATACACTTTTTTTGTTAAAAAAAATTATTTTTATATAAAATGTATACTAACTTTATATTTTACATATTTTTGCTAAAATTGTTTTATTTACTTCAAGCATTCACTTCAAAGTTTTGAATAAATATAAAAAATACCCTTTTTGCATCAATTTGTAGAATACACCAATCACTTAATTATCGAGGTACATTAGCTTGCATTGTGTGGAATGAAGTAGATAGATCTTGGGAAAAAATCAAATTAGTAATTATTCAATAATAATCGTTCACGAATAACCTTTGAAATATTGATAAAAACTGTGTTTTGGTGGGTTTCAATCTGGGTTGCCCTTCTCGTGGCGCATTCTCTTCCTTGGAAGCTTATCAACTTACGTGCTTATTCATTGGATCATAGCGCATATGGCTGTGATTGAGACTGCCATTACTACTGGCTGGAAATAATCTGACAGATCAAATTGCACGTTGGGAGACAACTATAGTGGGATATATGCCTCCTATACTTCAATGAATTATCATTCACATGCCTATTTAAACGCATAAATAGTATTACAACAGGACCATCATTTTTCAGTGGGAACATAGATAAAAAAAATTGAAGAACTTTGAAAAATATTTCCCCTGACTGTTTATTTACGTGTTAAATGTTTAACTTTTCAAGTTAAGATGAAAGTACTGAGCACATACCAGTTATATCTTCTTGATATTTTTGCAGCGATTAGATCAGGCCAATAACTTGGCAGCTTGCAAACCCAATCCCCTTTTACACGCCAGATGGCTAACAACAGAAATCAGAGTACTTGGAGTATATGCGAGTGCATGTAAGCCATCGGATAAACTCAAGCAAATGGTATACTTTATTTTAAATTTTTGCATGCCACATTGATTACGAACTAAAAAAAAAAAAAGTTAATTTTCTGAAGGACCTAAGAACATATATGTGGCAATTCGATTGTCTCGATACCTCCCTGAATAATTACTGGAAATTGTAACCTCAGTTATTGGATGAAATGCTTCTTTCTCTCACCCAAAAAATTCGATTTCAGCAATGATTTTGTACGCAAAGAGATAACTGAGTAAGATAACTGAGGCGTCGGGTTCTGAAATCTCGAGAACTTTCAAAGAAAAACACTATTAGGCATTTCAAGACAACTTAAAGTAACTTTATTGCCACTGATTACGTGGACATAATTAATTGGAATGCTTGTATACAAATGAACATTAGTTAGTAAAGACTGGTGCATCCGAGGTAGCACAGCTGTATTGGAGGAAAAATGGGAAGACTGGAAGTTTGGCTTGTCTGACCGAGCATAGTTACTAAATACAAGATTTTTCAACAAACAAGTCAAAACCACTACATAGCAATGTTTCTCATAAAGAAAATATCCCAATTTCAAAATGTGCATCAACATTTCAAAATCTCTTCTATATTTTATCCAGAAATGGGTGAGTTTGGCTAATATTGTTTCCAACGACCGATTCACAATGTTCCACATCGGGATTGGCCTATGTCTGGCGAAATTGGCCAGCGTTTGTGTGCTACTAGGGACCACAGAAATCATACTCGTTTCCTTGTCACTCACAAGCAGTGGAACTCTTGTGTAGAGAGATAAGACAATAAGTGGGTAGCGCTGGAGCAAAGGACAACACTTTTTTTTTTTTTAAAGTTCCATAATACCCAACTTTTTTACAATAGTTTCCTTCAAAGAGCATCACTGAGATAGAAAACTCGAGGAAAAAATGAATCAAATGAATAATAGTATGTTTAAAGAAAAAAAAACATAAGTAATAACAATAGTATCCATTTTACAGAAAAATTAATATTTCTTACAAAAAATTTTACTTTTGAGTATTTTTAGTATTTAATATATGTTATAAAAATACATAAAATAGTAATTTCCTGTGTTATACCACCCTTTCACTACAAATTTCAAACTATTGCCTTTCAAATATATAAAATTTTGAAATTTAAAAAATTTAGGAAAAATAGTTATTTTTTTGTTTTTTCTTTAAACTTTGAGGTGAATGCACAATCGGAAGATATTATTATTATTATTTTTTTTTTTCGAACCACCCGAATTATATATATATAACAGGTGTAACTTCGATTTATTTATTTTTTATTTCCTGTATAATATTTTTATAAAAAGTAATTTTTTTTAATTACGTATCTTTATCAGTTAAAGTGGAATGCTCCAAGCTTATAAAATTTTGATACTCTTTCTAGAACATCAATTATGATATGACAGCTTATCATTGCGAGTGATACAGACACACTTTTTATCTTATTCGAAATAAAATAAAATCCTCTTTTAAAAATAAGCTAAGCCTAATTAAATATCACTTAATGTAATCTATCTAAACTTTTTTGTTGTTTACACCTTATCGTCTTTTTTAAGAATAAGCACAGTACTTAATTTAAATAAAAAAAAATTAAAAAGAATTATAATTTTAAATTATTCATTCGATATCTTGAAATATAAGGGTAATTATACAAACTTAGCACCCAGTGGTTATTTAAATTACATAGATCAGATTTTACTTTAAGTTATGATTGAATCAATGTTTTTGGTTAACAATCATTAAATCTAGATTGATGTCTTATTTAAAAAAGTTATTGGCTTATATAAATATTTTTACTGTTGTAAATTAGTTTTTTTTATATATATTATTGATATTTTAGTGTTAAGGAGTAATATTAAACAAATACTACTTTATTAATTAATTTATTAAGCAATTGCTGCTTCAAGTTGCAAGATCTTTTTTTAAGTATATCTTGACGATAAAAGAGTAATTCTTTCAAAACTGCCCGGATCCAATAACGGAGTAAATATAAACAATTTTGTAAGCTATTTTAAGACAAATTCTAAACAACAATGGCGAAATACAAGGTAGGTGGGACAAGGTCGGAATACACAAAATATATGATCATACGCGCAAAACATCATTAGGAGAATACTATTTGAAATTCAAGTTCAAGTTTATTTGAAATCGTAAGAAAACAAGATTGAGTAATGAAGAAATATACGATTGTTTGCCTTCGGAAAATGTGCACAGTCATAAACATATTTCCTACACAACATAATGTGCCTTCATTGTGCCCCGGCCAGCATTCATGAATTCTTATTTTGAACTACATTTTATCCGGCAGTTTTCTCTTATTTTTGCATAAATTTCCTCTACTTTGGTTCCACATCGCGTATATCACGAATTCAAGCGTTTTAGCATTGATAAATTGGACGCCGGGTCCGTATTCCAGGTTGCCATTTTCACATCACAAAAAATAGACCGGGAAGAAGATGCAGATAGTAAGAAAGAAAAAAAGCTCCTCCAACTTTTGAAATGAATAATAAGTATCATATTCACGTATATACCACGAGAAAAGAAAAGCAATATTCCAGACGAGTTTTTTTCCCCCCTTTCTCCCTATTTTTTTTTTTATTTTTTTATTTCGAGTTCCTTTTTTCAGTTTACATTTTAGCAAAATGGCCTCGGAAGTACAATGCTTGGCGTAAAATGTGATATACGTGTATGAAATAAGTTCCGGCTAAAATTAGCAACTCGGCCGGAGAACCTGCGTTGTTTGACGGTCCAATAGTTTGTTGATGGAACTAACTTTTCGGGAACAAATCTTTGTAAACTATTGAATTTTATTTCACATAAATTATTTCCCGGATGTTATTCTTAAAAAACGGTGTTGTAACGGTGAATCGCATATGCAAATCAACAGTTGTTACTTTAGCTACAGTTTGGCAGAATGTTCTTTTATACAAATACAAAAAATGACGACCAACTACAGGCACAAGGACAAATAAGGTTGATCCAATTTAATTTCTGAATAATCTCCCACAATAGATCCATCTGTCTTTTAAAACTGTCGACTCCGGTACAATTTACGATGTGGTCAAGTAGATTACTTTTAACATAGAGTAATTGATAAGTGAAACAATGTGTCCTGTTTTCCAAGATAAGTAGCTTATACTCTTAATACCTTGTCCGGTCCCTTGTATTCTGACACTCCTTGGAAGCTCAGACGATGTTAAATGATTTTTTCCAACCCAAAATATTGCTCTCGCACAAATCTTTCGACAAGAACGGGTCAACAAATAAAAGTACAGTTGTTAATTTTTCAGTCATTGTATCAAATTCAAGTGTTGTTACTGTTTTAAATTGGTTAAAAGTTTGGTCCGGTGTCTCTCCCCACTCAATATATGGGCATGCGTAAAACTGTGTAGTGCCTGCACCACCTTCTTGTGTAAAATGAGATGTATGCTGATGTTGTTCAGTTGTATTGGTGTCTACATATTTTATAAAACTCAAATAACAATAATAATAATAATAATAATAAATAAACTTTGTTATGAGCTTGGACTTATGGCCCAGGGTAAACAGTATATTGATTGTAAAATGATTATTTTTTAATGTATTTCACTTATTTTGGATTCAGGCGTATATTAAAGTGTAAATCAGTGAGTGTGATTTGCTATTTGAACCTTCTAATGCTTCTGTTCTAATGCAAAAACGTTAAGTTAAGCGAGGAAAATGTATTGTTTTTCGTTTCTCGTATGCATGAAAAATAAATAAAGATATTTGAAAAACACTTTCTAGGAAAATTAAATATTAATAGACACTATAGAGTTGTTATTTCATTAAAAAATGACTCAAAAGAACTCAAAAGAAATTT
Organism: Linyphia triangularis; assembly: GCA_963978545.1. Classification (NCBI taxonomy): domain Eukaryota; kingdom Metazoa; phylum Arthropoda; class Arachnida; order Araneae; family Linyphiidae; genus Linyphia; species Linyphia triangularis. The sequence goes on along the minus strand of OZ021727.1, from coordinate 1,570,614 downwards.
TTCGTGTTTCAGTAGTATTAAAATGAATCCTATTTTAAATACTACTACTTTAAAAATATTTTACTTTAGATTTCAGCTTTGACATTCTTCAAGGAGTTTTCCTAGAAATGCATTTTGGAATTATGATATAAAATATTTAAAAATGTTGTGCGAAAGAAATGTGGATCGCATATGCACAAAACAAATAAATATGAATTTACCTTGCATATTTAAATACATATTCAAACACAAAACTTTAAAAAATTACATAGCAAATGCTTATTTTTACATAAAAATCAAAATGTTGGATGTTTTCGAAGAGATGATTTTATAAAGCATATAAAATTTAATTTGTCTGAAAAGTTACAAAGTGTTTGAAAGTTAAGTCTTAGGCTATATATATATATATATATATATATATATATATATATATATATATATATATATATATATATATATATATAATAGGGTGGTTCGAAAGAAAATATTTATTTTTATTTTTGAAACGCATGAGGTCAAAATACATATCTTGATAAAAAAAACTGAAAAAAAAATTTAAAAAAAAAAAAAAATTATATCTTCCGATCGCGCATTCACCTCAGAGTTTGGAGAAAATACCAAAAATAGCTATTTTTCCTAAATTTTTTTAAATTTCTAAATGCTATGTATTTGAAAGGCAATTGTTTGCAATGTGTAGTGAAAGGGAGGTATAACACAGGAAAACACTATTATATGCATTTTAAAATTTATATTAATAATTAAAAATATTCAAAAATAACAAGTTTTGTAAAAAAACAATGATTTTTCTTTAAAATGGGTATTAATAATAATAAAATGTAAGAATTATCGTTATTTTTTTAAACATGCTTTTATTCATTTGGTTGACTTAGTTCTCGAGCTTTCTATCCCAGTGATGCACATTGAAGGAAACTTTTGTAGAAAAGTCGGGCATTATGGATCTTTTTTTTTTTAAAAAAAGTGTCTTAACATCTTTTGCGTTAGGGTCACCGACCTTTTGTCTTCTCTCTCTACACAAGCGTTCCACTGCTTGTGGCCAATCCCGTTGTGGAACGTTGTGAATCGGTCGTTGGAAAATATATTAGCCAATCTCGCCCAATTCTGGATAAAATTTAGAGAGGTTTTGAAATGTCGATGCACAGTTTTAAAATTGGAATATTTTGTTTATGAGAAACAAAACTATGTGGTGTTTTTGACATGTTTTTTTGCTGAAAAATCGAGTATTTTTCAACTATGCTCGGCCAGAATTAGCCAATCTACCTGTCTTCCCCTGTTTCCTCCAATACAGCTGTGCTACCTCTTATGAGCCAATCTTTACTAACAAATGTTCATTTGTTACTTTTCAGTCCTATTACAAGCATTCCAATTAATTATGCCCACGTAATCAGTGGTAATAAAGTTAAATTTGGTGGAATTGAGATGCCTGATTGTCTTTCTCTTGGAAAGTTCTCGATATTTCATAACCCGACGACCTAGTTCTCTTACATCTCTATTTCGTACAAAATCATTGCTGAAATCAAATTTTTTAGGTGAGGGAAGGAAGCATTTCGTTCAGTAACCGAATTTAAAACTTGCAGTAAATATTCAGGGAGGTATCTAGGCAATCGTATTGCCTCATATATGATCTTAGGTCATTCAGAAAATTAACTTTTTTTTAATGCAATAATACGTATCAAGAAGATATAACTGATCTGTGCTCAGTACTCTCATCTCACCCTTGAGGGATTAAACACGTAAGAAATCAGTCAGGGGAAATTTTCACGGTTTTTCAATTATCTATGTTCCCACTTAAAAATGTTAGTCCTGTTGTAATACCATCGAGGCGATTAAATAGGCATAAACCATGTATATAAATCTGCTATGCACGTTTTTTATATATATCTTACTTGACAATATTAATCTAATATTTGCACGAGCTACTTATCATAATAACTAAACTAAACTCAGTGGAGGAGTAACAGTCTTGTTGGGAGGGGGGGGGGACCTTGGTCTGCTGTGCCCAATCTAGCTTACTTGACCATGAGCCCTGGGGTGCCCGGGGTACAGCATTGTTCCGGTCAGATGTTCAGTCTGACGTGGAACCCTCAGTGTTTAGTTCCAAAGCATGCATGTTTCTCATTTAACTGACTCAATTAAGGGATGAAAGGTTGAGTCAACCTTGCCCAATCCGGGGATCGAAACTCGTACCTGTGGCGCAGTAGCGCAATGCGCTACGACTGCTCCACTGGGCTACAACTTAATATAATAATATGCATTCACTTTTAGCAATATTTCTTTTTCAATATTCAATATTTTTAATTAAAAATAATGTATTTGTCAGGTTAATATAGTTTAAGGGATTAATAATTTCATGTTTGGTAAATATTGGTTAAGACGTTAGTATTCATTTAATAATTCATATACATTAATATACACATGTCAAGATATTACGTAATTACCCAGTTAAAAATATCCGGCCATCCTAATTGTTTTTAATTTAATTGATATGTATTTGTTATCATATAGGGTATCAATACGTAAACAATATTTTCATTTCATCAGCTTCGGCTTTATAAAAATTACTAAATTGTCAATGCAGACAAATTGAAAGAAATTCAATGTTCTTAAGTGACATACCAGACATTCCACTTGATGCATATTTTTGAAATAAAATAGAAGAAGAAAAAAGCAACAAGAAAATAAAAATGGAGGAACCAAACGAAGTATAACTTTTACTTTCGAAAAATAATGAAAGAAAACGAAGCTTCACATTCTACAAGAAAAGAAGCTGAGAGAGAGCGAAAGCATATTTTGAATTTCCTGAAGCACCAAACAAATAATCTTTTGACGGTTTAGAATTCTTTGGGAGCACGTATTTCATATTTCACAAAGCAAAGTGACAATTCTCTCACCTTTTGTACGTTTTTTCATTCTATCTTTCCGTTCCATTGTCTAGGACTTTTTGAAAATCCTCGAAAATAAGGTCGAAAGATCCTTCTTTGCGTCCACATCAACCGCTCAGAGAAAAACACCCACAAAAAAAAAAAAAAGAGGATTTGCATTCGCATGTATTTGTTTGTAAACAAATGACGACTCTTGACTTGTTTGTGTATTATGACATCGCTGACTAATTCCCGTCTGGCTTTGTTCAATAGCTCGCAAATATTTACTGTTTCTTTATTTTGTTTATTTCACATATTTCTTTTTAAAATGCAGGTTTATTTGCAACTTTTAATTGTTACTTTTTAATTGTGATGAAATAAATGAGACTCGGTACCTTAAAAATGAAAAATAAAATCGATTTCGGGATTTTTATTTCATCTTGATTTATATTTACGATTTTTTTTTTTCTTCCGATGATGTTTTATTGATTCCTTATTTAAGGAATGTTATATTTTGTTATAAATAATATAACCAATAAAAAAAAGTTTAATATAAATCCTTTATATACATTACATTGGCAATTTTTATATTTATTAACACCGCGCCGTTTCTGTGCTTGGTGTTAGCATCTAATTTTGAATATTAAAAATATCTCTATCAGCAAAATATGCATCAAATTTTTTCTTTAAAAATGAATGTTAATTTATGCACTCACCCATCCAAATATCTGTTATTTATTCAGATTAAAACAATTTTATTATTTATTTATTAAAACAGTTTTTGCATCAGGAAAAGGTTTCTTCAACGATAAGTAAATGCTATTTCAGTGTGATAGATAACGGCAAGTTGGCTCATTAATATTCTGAAATAAAGACCTTTTAATGACAGTGGCAGTCTCCAAAATTTGATAGAATGCATCGACATTGAATCTATATGTCAAGTTTCAGCACATTTGGATGATGGCAATTAAATTTGCAATACTTTTTATTTTGATCTTTAACTACATTTAACCATCTAGTGCGTGGTTATTTTTCTTTATGATGCAACTAGCGGTCGTGTTTTATAACAAAAAGTATACTAATAAAAATAAATTTTAAGGTACAAATAATTTTAATATGACTGATATAATTAATTTCAATTTCATAGTTCAATAAAAAATATTACACAAATTGTATATATGCTGCAAAATTTGATAGTACTACACCATGCACTAGAGGATTAACTTTCGATATTTTATAAACGTAATATTTCAAACTTACATGCACTATTTTCAAATAACTAGTAGTTAAATACCATCAGTTTTTTATTAAATTGTTGTAAATAAACTACTTATTAAGTTTCATAATTACACTTTAAAATTCCAAATCTTTGTAAAAAAAGGTATTTCTCAAAACCAACTGGAGAATTTATTAAATTTCTTTAAAAAAATTCCGATAATATTTCTTATCAAGTTTTAACATCAACATCTTATATAAGATATATGTAAACTATATAAAAAAAATTCAAACTCATTTACTAAGAACTATTTATAAAAATCTAGATAAAAAATATGCAATTTAACATTGCCGGTATCGGGAATACCAAGCCCCTAAAATATATATTTATTCTTTATAGATTGAAAAACAGTGGCGGCCGGTGATCGAAAACGCTAGAGAAGCCGGATACACGCTTCCCCCCCCCCCCTTCACCGACCCAACATCACACACTTTTCACAATCATTCGTGAACTCTAAGTTTTTAATCTTAATAATCTTTAATTCTCAAACTCAAATCAAAGCTTCCTTTCAATTTTTATGAAATGAATAAGATGAGAAAGGGATCACTTAATTATTTTTTGAAAACAAAATCAATTCTCCTTTTCTTTTAAACTTGCGAATCAGTCAATGATGTCGTCATAAAATGGCGCTGTTTTGGTAACACACTCAACCCACCCAAGCAGATTTTCATATGCTGAGCCTATCATCTCGTCGAATTCTCAATGACAGCCGAAGTTAGAAATGATTCTTAATCGGCAGCACCGCTATGACATTTCGTAGAGTGAAGGCTTCTATTGCTTCCCATTGGTTACCATGACTGCCCGGAACACGTTTCAGGAAACACGGCTGCTATGTTCTGAGGAAGATCACTTTGATTGGAAGCGGGTTTTTTCTCGTGAATTATTCAGGAAAGAAGATTGCCGTTTATCGGATTTTTTTTTCACTCACAGTAGAAATGGATCTTCATTTTAGAAAATTGTAAAATAAATAATTTTAGTTTTGAACTAATAAATTTAGATGCAGCCCGGCTGTACTGACTGTAGTGCACGAGCCGCCACTGTTGAAAAGTATTCTATACATTATGTTTTACATACAAGGGTAAAATTCATGCTTATAAGATAAAACAAAATGTCATTCAAAATATTTTTACTTAATATGTCATCAAAAATGATTTTATGATTTTAGTATCGTGTATAATTATGTATTAGTTACATAACATACAGCGCTAATTAGTTTTCCGTATACTTAATCAGTTGAACATTCTCTATGCCTACTCTAAAAATAACAGAGTAATTGCAAAATTAATGCGAAATGACAAAATTCTCATTCATATAATTTTATTATTCTAACTGAAATTATTGATGTACCTTAAGTAATTTCAATGAAAAAGCAGTATCTTGTAATTGGTTTAATGTTTTATGACGCTTTAGTTGATGTAAATAAACATAATTTTGAACATTTTTTCTTTCAATGCTGGGTAGGAAAATTGTAGTTATTTTCTGGTTAAGATATAGTAAACCACGTATTATTTTCAATATATTTACTCTTTCAAAATCTACGAGTGTAAAATATTCCTTTAATACGACAAACATTTCTTTACAAAAAAAAAAAAAAAAAAAAAAAATGTAAATTTATTTTTAGTCTTATTATTTTTCAAAGCCCCAGTCTACTTGTCACTGTCGCGTGTGTATATATATATATATATATATATATATATATATATATATATATATATATATATATATATATATATATATATATATATATATATATATATATATATATAAATGCAAAGAGTCAGGGGGAAAAAACCATGAACGTCTAAAAAGGAAATAATGAAAATATACAACTACACATTCGAAGCAAGAATTATTCTTCAGATATCCTGTGGAACGACTTCGAGACACCAAATACATCCGAAATTAAAAACAATCAATTCCGGAAGTTTTTTTTGGCGTGGAGAAGGGGGGGGGGGTAAAGGGGTGGCACTCGGTTCCGTTTGTTGTCACTTTGGTCTCTTTTTTCTTTTTTTTTTTTATAGTTTTAGTCGGTCCCTCAAGACAGCTAACTGCGGAATCTTATATCATCCTTTAGTGACAAGCTGCCTTCCCCCCATTCATTTGCTGTGACCTTTAGGGAATGAATAGGGGGTCATTCACACATTTAGAAAGATTCTATTGCTTCAGTTGGTTTATTGGTAGCATTAAACAGATATTTTATGCATTGTTTGTTTTATAAATCGATTATCTTGTAGGTTTTTGCCAAATGATGTTATTAAGTTTTCAAGTAACATAAACTTCTGGATTGTGATGCAGTTACAACATAGTATTATTAGAAACATGTTTTATTATTTGTTTTTGAAATCGATTTTAAAAATAAGTGAATTCTTCTAAAGAAAAATTGTGTTTGTATAATTACGGCTTACAGAACCCTTGTGTTTTAAAAACTAAATCATTTTAAAAACATGGCATTAAAAAAAAGCATTTCAGAAAAATGCTTTTTTTTCTATTATTAAATAAATTTAGTCAAAATTTACTTTGGTTGCCCCTAAACATAATAAAATTAAATAATGACTATTTAGTTCCTGTTATTCTCAAGGTAAGTGTCTAAGATAATTGATTGCTACAACACAGATATTGCAACAAAATGTACTTTGTGGCATACAATCAAAATATCAGTAACTGTAAGTTTAATTTCAATTACTTACAAAGGAGAAATACAAGATATATCAAACCAAGTCACGACATCATTAGTAAACTTATTTTTTTATTGCATTCAATGTATATTTTCGTAGGGTCTACAAAAGTAAAACACCAACATAACTACTTTTAAGATTGTGGTAGATGAAAGCAAAATAAATTGCCTACGGCACTGATTCTTTTCCTTCAGAGAATGTATAATAGACAATAACTTAGTCGTGAAAATATTGAAACATGTAAAGTTGCAAAAACTTAACAATGAATAATAATAGGAAATATATAAATTGATAATTTGTACTCTTCTCCTATCACGTACTATCAAGTTATAGCGTACTTCAATTGAAAAACCTTCAGAAAAAAATCAAACTGACAGTAACTTAGTGGAATGAAAATCAAATACATATAACGGAGGAATGTTACTATTGAGGTAATGATATGTATATAATCAGCACATTCTGTTGCTTAGAATTCTATCCTCTACCATTTTATCGCTTAATGCGATGTTAGAACAAATCTTCGACTAAATCCCACCATAAATGGCTATAAACTATTTAACATTTGAAAGCTCAACCCCTATTCCGTTACCGATTGTTTCACATAAAAGAAATCATCCGTTGTTATCACGTAAAATGCATGCAAGAAAAACATGTATCAAAATATATTAACCAAAAAAATATAAAAATCACTGTAATCGTTGTGAAGTAAATGGAAAGAATAAGCGACATAACCCCCTAACTCCATTTCCACCGTACGTGATAGCTCCCTCTGATAGTAAGTAAAGGACATCAATTTATATGAAGGTCACGTGAGAAGTTAAAGCAGCTAAATTGGTGAAGGGGGAAATAAGGCCCGATTGTATAGAAGGCTTCAATTTTTTTCGGAAATGGGAAGCGTTCAATGTATCTCTATATGGTAAGTTGGTGGTTGGTACTTTTTATAACTCATCAGTCGCGTCGAAGGTAAAATCCAATTATTTTGGAATGAGGTCCATATTGAAATTCTTTCGTTTTCTACCATTGTAAACAATTAACTATTTCGCATCGAAGAAGCGAAATAGCAAAAAGAAAAACAAAGGGTGAGGAATATCGCACACTTTTCAATTACACTATGGTATTGGTAATTGCATTAAAATTTGATAAGGTGTAATTTACCGTTTTCATATTTTCCTGCATTTAATTGAAAGTGGCCAGTTTGGTGATATTTTTAGTAATAAAAAAAAAAATTCCGCTAAGATGGCAAAATTGACGATGATATGCAAAAGACATTACACTGTCATTTATTGTGCTTGAAAGAGAAAAAAATCAATCGTTGATGGGCGATGCTCATGAGAGCTATGTGTTAAAAGCATTATTTTTTTCCACTTTTTACGCTTTTATTGCATTTCTACAGTAAACTCGAAGGTGGGAACGATTAGAACACCTTAAGAGGCATCAGCACAGAGATTTTAATCAAAATCATAAGAGCTTTTTTTTAGAAATAGCTGAAAAACATTTTTTTTTCTATTATTTCAACATTATGCGCATGCGCGATTTTGAAAAAACCTTAATGGTAGGTCCCACGGCTACCACCTACCCGAACACTAAATGTGAGCATCATTGGTCAATTTGTTCGGGAATTATGCTGACCACGTACTCACAGAATTTTTTTCTAAATCACTTTTTTGAAATCAAGGTGTTACAAAACATTTAGAAATGTACATTTTTTTTTTTACTGAATGCTATGCTTTCATCACCCTATGTAAGCAAATGGGTAATTGAAAGTAAAAAGTTTTGAAAAACAATTTGAACTTCAAATGTCTGTTACTATAAAAACGCTATGAAACTTTGAAAAATAGCCTTAAGCTTGAAATACTTATTTTCGCATAGTAATTATTCAATATTCTTAAAGATTTACATTTTTTGTAATTTATTTTGAGGAAATGTACTGAAAAGCTTGTATTTGAATAAACTATTGCTAGTAACATATAGATAAAATGGTAATTTGTCAAAACCTAAAGGTATAAAGAAGAAAAGTAATAAAAGAAATAATGAAAAATTTATTTAATGTCATTTTAATAATAAATATATTTACCGTGAAAGATTTTTCTTGAAATATTATAACTATCAATACAGAACAAACTTAAACAAGAAAATTTAAATTTATCTACATAAAAGCAACAATTTACAATACGGACTTAATGAAAGTATTTACGTTTTGGATCAAAATTGAAAATTGTAATGATATGAAATGTAAAGTTATCAATAATACAGATAAATAATACTTTTCTGATAAGAAACACATTCATAACATATAAATGCTATTTGGTACAAATTAAAGATTTCAACCAAATTAATAGTAAATCAAATTTATATGCATATGCTTCTGATGTATGCCCATCTAAAACATTATAATTGCAATCAAATAGATGTATCTATAAAAATAATCTGTAGAGTTACAAATTTATAATTACCAAAAAAAAAAAAAAAAAAAAAAAGAGAGAATTTTATTTTCTTCTATCCAATGCTCTAGAAATGTTTCCTCTTACTAAAACTTTATTTTAAATGTGATGAAATTCAAGTTATCGAAATAATAAAGAGTGAAAAACAAAGAGAACAACATACCAAAGGTGACTATTGTAGCTAAAGAAAAATTGAGTACTTTCTTCTTAACCAGTCTAAAAATTGAGTTTTCAGCCATATCCGACCTTTCGTCACAAAATACATTCTTTCCTTAGAAATCGTTGTTTACGTCGAGCTTTAGAAAATGGATGAAATAAGTACAAAAATTGGTAAAGAAAAAAGATCATTTATTGATGCCATTTCTGCATTCGTTGATCCAGATCTATGCCTTGATGAGGCACAAGCACAAAGAACGCCCAAAAGGTAAAAACGTCCATTTTGGTCACTTTATTGCATCCATAAATACAATGGAGGCCGTTCTGCCGCCTAATGTTCGGCTCTGGTTGTAGTAAAAGATGTTGGATATAACTCGAGCTCTTCCATTCCTTCCCAAATAGTTCTTCCATCGCTAACATAACTGCATGGGATTCACGAAAATCTAATGCATGGTGAGAAGTCAAAAATATTGTGATTGTAATTCAATGCCTCGTATTCCTCATCTGTAGTTTTATTTTAATTTTTGCGGTTTGATACAAATTTTGTTTCTACCGTGGCACAAAGTTAGTTAAAATATATTTGCAGTGAAACCCTTTTTTTTCTTAAAAAATAGCACCCATATATACCAACTATTTAAATGTTATTTTAACTTGGAGAATAAAAAAAACACTACTTTTATAGTGATTGATAAATGGAACAATCTAGGTTAGTTAAATGCTAAACCTACCGACATTTTAAATATACCTATTTCAACCGATGACAGTCAAATGACCGCTTTTCCAATAAACTTTATACTCTTTTCCAGTTGATTATAAATAATACAGAATTTAGAGTAAAACAAAAACAATTATCATGTAATAATTTTAAAAAATATTTATTTTTTCGTGAAAATTTTTTTAGAAAAATTAAAACCTGGAATTTAACAATTTGGATTAAAGCAGCGTTTCTCAACCTTCCAGTATTCGCGGCTCAGTTTTCAATCATAATTTCGCACCCCCGCTTACTATAAAATGTATGCAACAATAATGTATATTGAGTATTTTGAATTTTGTTTTTAAATTATTTTTAACTAACTGCTAAAGCAAGAGTAAAAGAGGGCCAACGTTAGCGAGAAACCACATCTGGCATTTTGCCAAGTGGGTGGTGAACACGACCGATGCCGTCTCGAGCATGCGCAGAGCAAATGCTTTCTCATAGGAAGAAAGAAAATGTTCGATAACACAAGTTTCAATTCCAGCCAGTCTCTTTCGAGTCGATCCTTCTATTGCTATCGAATCTATCGTGAATGTGTATGTTAGATATGTTTCCGTGATAATTGCTATTCCTGATATTAACTATTCACAGCAGCAGATTTATGCAGTCTCATGGATAAATTTTTAAGCGGAAGTAAGCGAGCATTAGACGATAGTAAACCATCAACAAGTACACAGACGTGCGTGGTTCCGAAAATAAAATCAAGAAAATATTCTCAAGAATACTTAAATTTTGGATTTACCAGTACTGATGTAAATGAAGAAGAAAGCCCCTTCCCCTATGTATTATTTGCTCAAAAATATTGGCCGCAGACAGCATGAAACCTAATAAACTTAAACGACATTTGGAAACGCTTCATAGTGAGTACGTCAACAAACCCAGAGAATTTTTCGAATTAAAATTAAAATCATATAAAAAGCAAAAATCATTTTTTAAAGAAACTTTGTCTGTGAATAAAAAAGCTTTATACAAAGTTTCATATAAAATAGCCAGATGTAAAAATCCTCACACCATTAGTGAAGAGCTTATTTTGCAAGCAACAATTGAGATTATAGAAACTATGTTTGGAGATAATTTTTTTAAACAATTGCAGTCCATACCTCTTTCAAATGATACTGTTGCTCGTCGAATTGGTGATATAGCTGAAAATGCACAGTGTCAGCTTTTCTCGAAGTTGCGCGACAAATTGTTTCCAATACAGCTTGATGAAGCAACAGATAGTAATAAAGATGCTCATTTAATTGTCCATGTTCGATTTCGTGATAATATGTCAGTAGTAGAAGAATTGCTTTTCTGGAAACCAATCGAACTCCAAACAACAGCGCTCGCATTATTTGCTATTTTAAATTATTTTATGAAAGAGGCAAACATAGAATGGAAAAATTGTGTCGGAATATGCACCGATGGGGCTCGTTCAATGACAAGAAGATTCCAAGGTATACAAGAACTTGTAAAACAAAAATCACCTCAGTGCGTCTGGACATATTGCATGATCTACAGAGAAGCTTTGGCTCCGAAAGAAATGAGTCCTGGTCTGAATATTGTGTTAACTACGGTATATAAAAATAAGACACTTGAAATCGAAAATCTTTTCCGCACTTTGTAAAGACATGGGTTCGGTACATACAGCGTTACTATTTTATTGAGGGGCAAGATGGCTATCATGTGTGAAATTTTTACAACGTGTTTATGAATTAAGATAAGAAATCGCAATTTTCCTAGAAGAAAACACACCGGAAGCTGAGAGTTTTCGCAATGGTTTATTTGTGATGAAATTGACTTACTTGGTCAACATATTCGAGAAATTAAATTACTTAAATCTTCAACTCCAAGGAGCATATACACCTATGTTGGATATGAGTGATAAAGTTAATGCTTTTTGTAGAAAATTGGAATTGTGGAACAGAAATTTAAAGCAAAAAAAACCTAACAATGTTTGCAAATGTGGATGATTGTACTAAAACTTACAAGGCTGATGAAGAACTTGTAAAAGTTGTTTTTGTAACCATTGAAAATCATTTAGCCATGCTGGCAAAGAACTTTAAAACGTATTTTCATGCTGATGACAAACTGATAGCAAGTTACAAGTGGGTTAGGGATCCATTTCATAAGACTCCCGAAGGACTCTCAATTTATGAGGAATAAAAATTCATACACTTCAAGACAAGTGGCGAAACCAAAAGACAATTTAGTAATAAATCACTATTTTGAATTTTGAGCAGGAGTAGAGGATGATTTTTCTGCACTAAAAACAAGGGCATTTCGCATTCTATTGCCATTTTCAACATCCTACCTTTGTGAAACTGGATTTTCTGCTGGAGCTTCTTTAAAGACAAAATATAGATCTCGGCTGAATATAGAAACAGAACTGAGAGTGGCTATTTCTAATATTAAGCCTTCCTCCGAAAAACTTTGCTTTGCAAGTCAGGCCCAAGAAAGTTACTAATAATTATTAAATTTGTTTTTAATTTTGTATGTTTTGATTAAGTTTTGATTTAGTAAGTTGTTTTACTTTATTTGTTAAATATGTCGAAATGTATTTTGTTTTCTATGTGTATGAGTGCTTTCCTTTCATTCAGTTAATCAATTTTTTTTTAAATAATATCTTCTCTTGGATATTCAAGCGCCCCCCTAGGGGGGCGCGCCGCACAGGTTGAGAATCGCTGGATTAGTCTCAAAAGCCGTCATTTGACCGCTCTGTGTGATTGTTCAGAAAAGTTTAACTGGAGCATCCAAGATAAACCTAGTACAGTGAGCACAAAAAAAAAAAAAAAAAAAAAAAAATATCCGAACGATGGCTATATCTTGTATTTTAATTGATGAAATAACAAAAGTCAAGAACGGTTAAAAATTGTGGAAGTCTTTTTTTTTATCATGAAGGGTCCATCTACAAACCAAACCAAACTTTAAACAGTTCATTAGAAACCCCATATTTATAGATTCAGAATCCGAAAAAAACGTCTAAATACCAAATTTCATAATTTTCCAATGAGTGGTTAGTAATTTAAACGATATAAAAAAAATGACAAATTAGTGTTAAAACGAAAATTTGTTTTTTTTTGGCCATAAATTCTTATATAGTTAATATACTTTAGCAATTTTTATTTCAAAGGATAGTTTGTTTAAGGCTAAACATAAATAACATGCAACTTTTGTATTAAACTGTTTTTTAATAATTATTAATTAATAAAACAAGTTTTAAACTTTTTAAATAGAAACATCAATTTTTTTTTTTTTTTTTTTTTTTTGACATCCATCAGAATTATCATTGTTGAAAATCCCTCCAGAATTTTATTTTTATTCCATTTTAACTTTTGGTTATCGATATTTTAGCAAAAATGTAAAAAACTCACTTTAAGGGACCGTGTAAGATAACGTCTTGAAATACGCAAAACTTTTGCTTCTTCCAATGCTTTAAACAAATTTCTCCTCAAGATCGGCCAAAACATTTTCCCTCATAAGTGTAGTGTTTTTCAAGATAATGAACTGAAATTTGATATCTAGGGTAAACGAAGTATTCTAAATCGAATGAAAATATATAAAAATAGGGGTTCGTATTGAAATTTTTAAAGATATGCATTTACTTAGTATACAGTCCCCAAAGGGGAAAAAAATTGCTTTAGACATATAGAAAATCGTAAACAAAACATTTTGTTGGAAACCGCAAGATTCTACGATATTTAAAACCAAAGTTATAGCCATCGTTAGTAATTTTTTTTTTTTTTTTTTTTTTTTTTTTTTTGCGCACTGTTAATGTTTTAGGTTGTCATTTTTGTATTGGTATTCAATAATTATTCCGTAAAAACACCCTCCAAACTCATGACATAGAAGAAAATTCTCATCTTGAATGCAAAATTACTTCATTTCTCCCTGCTAACCCTAACTTCAAAATGATGAAACTTGAATTTACCTGGGAGAGATTACGATGAGGTTTTTACACTATTCAGGACACACATTTCGTGGCAGCATAATCTTTAAATGCATCCTCCTTTAATTCCAACTGGTACTCTATTGACCCTCAGCTCTTACGTCACAATCAACCAATGCAACAATCATTTTTTTTTTTTTTAAATATCCTCACTTATCCCCCCCCCCCCCAACAAGAATTATCCTTCAATCTCTATTTGGAGTCCCAAGAGAGTACAACCTCGGATTGTCCCCGGGACCATCACAGCCACAACAGAATCTCCTTCCCTGGGTTTAGAGCAAAGGATCAAGTCCTAAATTGTCCTCCCTAGCCTGAATTAGAACCATTAAGACCTAATCCCATCCAAGCCCACACGCAAAGGGAAATAGAAATAAATCAGCCTTAAAAGTGCCACCTTGATTACCTAATTGCAGGAGGACGAGCAGAAGAGATGTGCGGTGGAATCAGCCCCCATTAGAGCTGCGCCGAAGGTGGATAGGCGCAAGAATGCCATAAAGCGTGAATTTTTAATTAAAGATTAAAACTTATTTCTCCAAATTGGCTTTTAAAGGGATCCCGCGGAATTAGTTTGTGTAGGCAGTTTTATGGACCCCTTCTCTGTGGTCTTAGGGGCTGGTCCTTAATGGAGTGTTAACTGGGGTGCTTTGAGAAACGCAAAATTAATCTGATTGGGGAAAGACTTAATCATTTTGGTTTCGATGTATTATTATTCTTAGATATATGAACAGCTTTTAGAAACTTTTGGAAATATTCTGAATTAAAATGTGAAATTGTTATGATAGTTAATGAAAAAAGAGTAACAATTATTTATTTATTTTTTTAGGTACAATATGGCACCAAAAGTACAGAATGAAAAAAAAAAATGTCCCACTTCCAATGTAGTTATATCTGATATTCAGTACAAATATCAACATGACAAAAAGTACTCCACTTCGATGCCGACTAACTCATTTTCTATGCGTAAAGTTATTCTGATGTCGATTATCCAACTTTCTGTGGTCAAAGAAGGGAATAACATTCCAAATCAAAGATATTCAAATGTCCCACTTCCAATACAGTCATAACTCTGAAATATGGTACAAATGTCAACAAGAGTAAGCATGCATAAAGTAATCTATTACGATTTTTATAAATACATTTTCAGAAATCGAAATGGGTCCAAACATCCGAAATGTGCAATGTGTGGAATTCTTTTCAATTGAAAAGATGCAGATGCTTGTGGCAAAATTTCGTAGCGATGCGTAGGTATTGAACTAATAATTCCATATTTAGATTTGGAATCCCAAAAGACGTCAGATTCCCATTCATCTTTATTTTCATTGAGAACTTGGAGTAAACAAGAGATTAAGCAGACTAATCTTCAAAAGAAACATTGACCCTGAAGTAGTATTAAATATTAATATATATATTTTTTAATTTTTCTTCTCTCTTCTCTGAAAGATGTTTCGTTCAATTTTAAAATTTTCATAACACACATATAATGAGACATTCTGAATAATTCCAGAATATCCACTAATTTAATTCACCCGTGTTTCAACATACTTAAATAATTAAGTTTGAAAACCTCACATCTTCAACGAAATTATTATCATAATAAAATTCTTTAGAAATCAACAATAAAAATTTCCGCTGAGGCCCCTTGTTCAATAAACTCCAATACTTGGGAAATTATTTGCACTTTATTTTCCCAGCTATTTGCATTTATCTAAATAATTTTACAATTATTTTTAAAATAACAAATGTTTCATTTATAACGAATGTTTTTTTTTTTTTTTTTTTTTTTTTTTTTTAATTTATTTTTTTTATTTTGACGTACTACAAGTTATCATAGACGTAATTAAGTAAGTCTACAGAAAACTAATTTACAAAGTGGATATCACGACTGAAAAGGTATTCTAACGAATAAGTTAATGGTATTCAAAACACTTAAATGCTTACATTGTGTTAAAAACAACAGAAGAGAGATTCTAACTAAAAGCACTTGGAGTTTTAATCAAAAGCCACCAAATTATTTTCAACTCTAAGGACTTGAATGTAACATTGTTTAAGATATATTAGTCATCACCAAAATCACAAAGATAAAAAAAAAAGGAACCCTCTTCGAAGTAACATTCTGAATAATCCCAGACAATCCACTAATTTAATTCTTCCTTGTTTAAACACACTTTCGGCATTAAAAAAACGAAATGACACGCCGATCAATACGTCATTTCACGCATTGGCCAGTGTTGCAAACGTTCACCCGGGTAAAGCAGGCAGTCAAACTGCCCGAGCAGCAGCGTCATTATCTGAGATTTAGATGTCTGGCGATTATTTTTATGAAGCGATATAAAATATTTACGGCTCTTTTTATTGAATACGTATCGTCACGGATCAAATAAAAAGGTTTTCAGTTTCATGGTGATCTGATGGGGAAGAGAGCAACCGAAACGCAGAGATGTATCATTTTTTTATGGGTGGGTGATATATTGGAGGAGACGGACTGTTGCATTCTTCCTCGTGGAAACAGATTGGCCGTTTCATCATCTGCTTGCTTTTTGGAAACGGAAGGTAGGATTACATAGCTACATCATTTACTATGGACTGGAGTGGGTGATGCACTGGTGTCGTTAGTTAGTTGGAATTTACTGGCGCATGGAACAACTTGATCAAGCTGCGTCGAAGCAAACAGCGTGCTGTTTAAAAAGTAAAATTATATAAAATCGTTTTAGATCTTAGAATAAAAACCAGTTAGCTTGATAAAATTGAACAGTTTCGAATGATTAAAATTGTTTAATGAAACATTTTTCATTAGAGGAGAAACCGTAAGAAAGGAAACCTTACGCTCAGAATTAAATGCTGGGCGATAAAAAAAAAAAAAAATAAAAAAAAAAAAAAAAAAACACATGGTGGACTGTTAAAAGTGAGTTAAAGTGTTGACATATAGGGGGGGGAGGGAGAGAAGATGTTTTCACCTCGTAGAAAATGGCAGTGTGGACAATTCTGAGTCTGGTCCAACACGACTTCTTCTCATCTGTTACATCGATAGCCAGATGACCAGTCAATGATATGAGGCTTTGCAGCGGACAGTTTGTTAGAACTCTATTCGTTCCACAATAGTTGCCATTTATTAAAAATACTTTGCTTAATTGTTGGTTTAAAATCAGTATAAGGAATATAGTTCTAATGGTTAGTTAAAATAGTGGCATTTTTTTGCTAAAGAATCAACAGTGTCATTACCAATGGTGTCGTGTCGGAGATATCTTTGTAATTTATTGGTCACACACTAATGTAAAGTTCAAAACCCAACGCATTTATTTTACACGTGTAATGTAATTAAATTCCTTGTTCATGAAGGTAATTATTGAAAAGTGCATAAGTAAAATGGTGCTGAAAAATGGTAGTTATTAAAAAGTGCACAGGAAAAATGAGTTACATTTTATTTGGACTGCTGTTTGCCTATAAGTAGTTTGAAACACTTTCTCAAAAAAAAAAAAGAAAGAAAAAAAAAAAGGAATTCTTTGTTAATGAAGCTGGCAAATAAGCACAAAAATTTAGTAAGAGCGAGTGCAGTTTAATTTAATTATTATTAACTAATAATAAACTATTTAAAAATGAATAGAAAAAAAAGCTGTTTTTTCAGAAAATCAATTTTACATTTTTGGTCATGGTAAGGCTTCTTATTTACTAAAAACTTCAGTACTGGAGAAATTGTTTGCATTTTATTTGAACTTCTTTTTGCCTATAAGTAATTTTAGAACTTTTTTTTTTTTTAATAACAATTCTTTGTTAATAAAGCTAAAAAGTACAAACTAAAATTATTGGATTTTAGTCTGAGTTCTGAATTTAGTTATGAATTTATTTAATGAATTATTTAAAAATACACAGAATTTTTTTTTTATTTTTCGGAAAAGAAATTAATTTGGTATTGTATTTTTTTATCACTATTAGGCTCATCATTTACTTAACTGCAATACTAGATAATTTTTTTGCATTTTATTTGAATAGCTGTTTTTCTATAGGTAGTATCAAACATTTTTAATAATAACAAACAATTATTGCTAATAAAGCTAACAAATAAGACTAAAATCCATAAATTTTAGTATGCGAGTTCCTTTTAAATTAATAATTAATTTATATAAAAAAATTATTTAAAAGTACATAGGAAAAAAATACTGCTTTTCATAAAAGCAAAGAAATTGATACTGTTTTGTTTTATTTTCAACAAAACTGAGTTACTTAAATCTATTCTAATTATTTGTGAATAAACGCAACTTAAGTATATACTAATAAAACTTGTTTACATTGCATAGAAAGAAAAAAATCTTATTGTTCTTTTATTTCGTAATTAGAAGGCGGTATTGCAATTCACATTACTGAACAAACCTTACATGTATTTTTTATCCAAATAGATAATTATGTTAACAAATAAGTAATCTCATTTATCTATTTCATCTTTATTTTTCAAATTCTTTACTTTAACTTCGATTTGGTGTGTATATTGTCGGTGGAGGGTGAATATGCGGAGGCATATTTACCCTCTTGCCATCATCCAATCGGGCCGAAACTTGGCAGATGGATTCGATGTCGATTACAATGCATTCTATAAAATTCTGGGGGCTGTATATGTCACTAAAAGGTAGCTTCTAAGGAATACTAATAAACCAACTTGCCTTTATCCAATCGCACTGAAATAGCATTTAACCGATCATTTAAAAACTCTTTCATGTTGCCAAAATTATTTTAATAAATAAATATTTTTTAATCAGAATAAATAAAAGATATTCCATTTTCATCTCCATTTTTTTCATCGGTTACGGATAGTCCCTCAACTCTGTAAATTTGAAATATTTCAATAATTCCACAGTGCCTTCCAATTAATAAATTGAGAGCAAGCTACATTTTCTCTTTCTTCGATACAAAGTTTCGGAACGAGACAGAATCACAACATATTTCTCTCAACGAAAACACAGGGATAGATAACCAATTGTGACAAATATTTAATCAATGCGAGTGGTAAAGAAAGCTGACCGTACATTTATTTTTGTACCCTATCCATTAAAGGACATCTTTTTTTTCCGGATGCACACGCCAGGTTAGGTACGCCAAAGGCCTTCCGGCCAGATTTGACAAGTAAGCCAATTATTGGCTGTCGCCCCACCAAATACTTTTATCTCTTGGATTAGTCCTTTGTCCGGAAGGTTTTAAGGAACAAAATATGCTGGCTTTGGTATCTATGTTCCACTTGAGAATCGACTGCATCTGTATGATGGCACAATTGGTTCGGAATAAAAACGGAAAATTGGGTAAAATTCTTCGAATGAATTTAGTAAAATTTTAGATTATTTTTGACGAAATGTTTTCAAGCATAAAAAAGGTAAATTTTAAGAAATATAGACATGCCTCGTGATTTTTCACTGTAGGAAATTTCATAGTTTTTAGTCCTGATGTAAAACATATAAAAAAAAAAAAACATACGGCAACACATGTGTCTTTTATAAATCATGTAACGTTAAGTTCCATAATACGTACATTGAAATCATCTGTGAGATCAATGATGGAAAGAAAAAAAAACACACACAGCAGCGGGCCACCTTATAGAAAAATACTTGCATGTATAATTTCTGGCACCTGTGCTTCTACATCGAACAATGTTTACATTTGCTTTTTTAAAATAGTTATATTTATATTGTAATTATATTAAAAATAATTAATATAAAAAAAATCTATGAAAGCAGTAGTTGATATAATTTCAATTATTTTGAAAACAAAAACTAAACATTCTACGCTTCAAAACCCCAATTGACAACTAATACGATCGAATACAACGAGATCGAATGCTTGGTAATGTCTTCACTTCACCTTCTACATTTCCCTGGGTATCAAAGTAACGTTAAGAGATTGTGAAGGGCGTATTAAATCTTGGGTTTTCTAGCCATGTGTTACCAGCAGAATAACAACCATGAAATTTGCGTAAGCAAATCGAATAAAAATGTTCTGCATTGAATAACCGGGAGACATATCTAAATGTTTTTAATTTACCCTTCAATACGTAAAATTTCGACATTAAATGGATCGAGTACATGAAAATTTGAAATGTTAAACAACTGTGCATCAACATTTCAAAACTTTCAGTACATTTTATTCATTATTTAGAGAGATTGGCCAATGTCTATAACAATTGACGTCAACGTTTCCACATTAAGGGTTCTGTTTACTTGGGATGCATGAAAAAAACCCTGCTATTTTTATGAAACTTTTTTAAGAATACTGTTATGTTTATTGGTATAAAACTTGTTAGGTTTAATACACAAGCATTCGATAATTATAGAAAAAAAAATATGATTTTAATCACTCTTTTAGAATGAAAATGCCGGGTAAACAAGAGTCCTCAAAAAGTTGGTAGGTGTGCGCTGTTGAAAAAATCTCAGAAACTACTGAACTGATCCTTATGAAATTTTAACCACATATTCTGTACACTTATCGCTATATTCTGTCAGAATTATTGCGAAATTTAAATTTTTACTATTTATTTTGACAAAAAACAAGCAAAAAAACACACTTTTTTTTTGTCAGCCATTTTGTTATTTTTGCATATAAATTAATATTAGAGGTAGGGGATAAAGCCACTGTCACACTAAACCTAAAACCATTTTTTTTTTTTTTTAGATGGGCTGTTGTTAAGATCTTTTCAACAGCACACACCTACCTAATTTTTGAAGACTCCGGCTTACTTAACATTTTCACACTAAAAAATTAGTTAAAATCGTTTTTTTTTTTGTTGTTGTTGAATTTATGAATGTTTTTGTTAAGCCTAGCAAGTTTCATATCAGTAAACATAATAGATTTTTTTTTTTTTAATTAAAAAAAAAATTAATAAATAAAGCGGTTTTTTCATGCATCCAAAGTAGACAGAGCCCTTAAGAAATCAGGATTGGACAACGTAGAGCGTTCTGGTGAACGTTGTTGTGCTACTGGAGTCTATTCCACCAGACAGTTACTCCAACCGGCAATATGTAATCCAAATGCTTATTATGATTAGGTGCAGTTCAACTGATATGCCACCACAGCTTTCTTTTATGTAATTGCTTATTCCTTCAATGCGACAAAATTTCCACTTATCACAGCAAAGAAGAATGTGTGTGTGAGTAATATTTCTACTGAATTTCATTAAAAAGGTCCCCTTCAAAACTTGAACTACACCACACAAACACCCACTTATCATTCCAAATGGACGAAAACATAAATGCCAAGATGCAAATCTCTTGACAGTGTGCATCTCCCTTTATTAATGTAGCGTCGTAAATTGCGTCCTGCAAATCCAAGTAAGCAGTTCCAAGAAGCTGACCACGCACAGCTGCATAATGTATAGGCGCGTTTAATTGCTTGCCGTCTGCTGGAAATGCGAGACAGAAATTTGACTTAAAGGATATGCATCATTTGTGTTACAATTCGAAGTAGTTTTCCGTGTCCATGTACTTAAACTTCTCTTGTGGCATTTTATGAAAGTGATAGTTTGGATCGAAATATTTTACGATTGTGTATTTAAATTGGTATGCTTATCATAAATATCAACTAATTGTAAAACTAGTGAACCAATGCACTGCTTACGCAGTGGGACTCAATACCTATTTTACCAGTAATGTTAAATTGTCTATTTTTGATGTTCCTTGGATGCTTGGAAAGTTCTAAGCTTAAAATTTTCACCTAGGTTACTTAGATCTTATACAAGATACTAAGGTTAACATTTTGGTAAAAAATACAATCAGCGTTTGTTAAATTTTAATAAATCGTACAATTTTGGATTTTTTTTTTTACAAATATTGGTGTTTTAAGATTATAATTATGAAAATAACAGCAATTTTTTTTAAACTCCGTTTGATGTTTGTTAACAACCTTAAACGTACGGTTTAAGGTACGTTATAACCTCAGTTTAAGGTACTCACTTATAGGTACGTTGTGTACTACAATTTCATAAAAAAAAAATAATGGTATATCTCTACTAGTTACAATTAGGAAAGGTACATTGAAGTTTGAGTTACGACATATAGAGAAAAGTAAAGTTAAAGTTAGGTATGATATTGTTAATAAATGATAGTTAGCTTTTTTAAAACAAAGTACGAAATTATCATAATTTAAGTAGAAATTATAATAGTACATCAATGGAAAGGCGAAAAATATGAAACATGAAGTGCAAGACTTAGAATCTTTTTTTTTTTTTCATTTTTTTTTTTATTTTTTTTTTTTATTTTTTTTTTTTAAGAATACTGAGTCTCCTTAAAATTCCTTAGAGGAATTATTTTTTGGAGGTTGATTAGAGTAAAATATTCTATTCTATTTCTGAAGACAAACAATAACATCATGTAGAAAGCAGAACTTGACGCGATACAGCTCGTGTAGCTGAACGATCTGGTGATAAATCGTATCTCATGCATCCATCATAGAGTAACCAATAAAACTCTTTTTAATAAACGGTTATAACAACAAATAATGAAGGGAATTATTTAAAATGAGGAACTATATATTTAAATCTCTGGGCCTTAATTCCAAGGGTATTATTTTCAATTGGTGAAAAGTGTGGTCTGGTGTCCTTTCCCGTTTAATTTTGGGCATGCACAAAATAGTCATTTTGAGAGTATGCGCCTGCTCCGTCTGCTTGTATAAAAGAGGTGTATGCTGATGTTGTATTGACGTATCAATGTTTTATAAACCTCAAATAACAATAATAATAATAACAATAATAATAATAACAATAACGATAATACTAATGACAATGACAATAATAATAATAATAATAATAATAATAATAATAATAATAATAATAATAATAAACTTTGTAATGGGCTTGGACTTAGGGTACAGTTTACCCTGGACCTTAAGCTGATTTCAGTTTACAAGTGACGCGTATTTACATTTTGTGTGCTTTTGAAAAAAAAACATTTATAGCGATTTATTTTGTGCGCAAATAAAATAACCAACAAGTACAGTACGTTTCGAATCACCGCACTCTTTCAACATTCATTCCCCCTTTAACTATTCAAGAAACCATCACGTTGGAAGTTAATTCCATCAAAAATGTTTTAAAGTATTTTTATGCCGAACTTAATTTCCTTTCTTGGCAACACCGGCTCTATATTTTGATCGCCTTTTGGGTTTTTCCCTAAGAATAAAATATTAATGGCGGCCCGGTAGAGTCACCGGAATTTAATTACAGCTCCAAGAGAAGGACTCGGGGCTTTGGTCGGGAAGAATACACCTTGGGAATAAAATGAAAGGGGTTAGTTCGAATTTCGGATTCCTAAATAAAACTATTCATACTTCTACAAAAGGTTTGGTTCTGTTGGAAGTGAAATTAGAGGAGTATCACGATTATATTCATGTTGAAACTTTTTTTTTAATAGATCAGATAAAACCATTTTACTTTTTTTTTTCTTTCAATTTCACTTTCTAATAGAAAAATATGTTTCCTGCATTATGCACTATGATTGTCAAACGCTGTGTCAACTTTGTATATTGTATTGTATTATTATGTATGATCTTGTAACTATTGTATATTGTATGTATGATCTTGTAACTTTTTAAATTATAATTTGATAAAATTAATTATTTTTAGTATATTATGCAATACGAAATGTTGGTGTTTCTGTAATGTAATTCTACAAATTCTGTATCTTTTATCATATTAATAATCAATTTCTGTATTCTGTGTTATGCAAATTATATTTTTATGTACGTGTATATATTTTTTTTTCACTGAACCAACTGTGTTGGGCCTTGAAAATGTTGTTGGTTTTAAAATTTGTATTTCATTACATTGTTTGTGCACAAGGATTTGTTTTTAAGAATTTACGATTGCTATTTTTCTAAATTTTTTCAATAAAAATTATCATTTTTATAGACGTTTTAAATGTAGAAAATAGGATATTTATCCTTAATAAGAACGTAACACTATGTTACAAATGCAAACATTGAAATAGTTTGTTTAATGCTTTATTATTTGCCCCCCCCCCCCTCCCCTCCCTATTGGAATTTATTAATAAAAGCTCTCTGTGAATTAGAAATTTCAGTGACCAGAAAATACACCCCATTCGTTCATATACATCTCATTATATAAACAAATTTAAACTTTTTCTGAAAAAAATAAATTTTTCATATTTTCTATTTGCACTTTTTTTATTTAATAATCATTTAATAATCCAAGTTTTACTTTTCATAAGAAATAAAATTAGGTGAAACTGAAAATAAGTCAATGATTAACTTTCTTTGTGCAACAAGTAGATTTATATTTTATTCTGTTTCACTTATAAGAATGGTTAAATTTTGTTTCCTACAACTTTAATTTCATGTAAAAGTTTTTAATGACTGCCATCCATTATTTTTTCAAAATGACAAATGTATTTTTGAGGATGAACGTATTAAAAAAAAAACCTTATCACGAACCTTTTTTCATAGTTTCCCTGAAGAGCATTTGTCATTTTATATAATGCCTAGGTAAATTTATAATAATTTTCATATTTTATACAATGCATAAAAACGCCTTGTATTACATAAAATGCCTGCTTTTCATACATTGCCCGAAACATACGCAAAAAACAGAATCGATTGTTTGATAAAACTATATGAAATGCAAATATGTCTAACATATCTAAAACGTATATTATTTACGTATACTATTTCACATGATTTATTGATACAAAGAGAATAAGTGCAAATATTTTTAATGTGTCAAAAAATTTATATTAGTTACGCACAAAAAACTATTTTACAAAATAAATTTATAAGATAATGCTTGGCAATATAAAAGTTATGTGAACTTGAAACACGTCTCCATCCTCAACAGTCAAAGAAAACAAAGAAAAGAGATTAATGGTTATGAATATAAGAAATATAAACAGCGTTTAAAGCTTAAATTAAAACTAAGCCGGAGGCAATAAATTTTGTGAATAATGAAACAGTTAAAAACCATCTCATTTCCTGGAAGAATTTTTCCATCTTCCCTTTTGCCTGTTTTAAGTGGGCCAAGACTAGTTGATGAAGAAAACGTCTTGCTGTGCTTGAAATGTTTCTACAGAGAACATCTTCAGTGTTATTGTCTTAAGGAGATTAATTGCTTCTGTTTGAAAAAGTCCCATTCATTAGGGAGTGCATTTGAACGAGTATTTATTTTTACCTTATTTTTCATTAAAATGGCGCAATTAAGATCCAATGTTGGATATACAAAGAAGCAACTAAACACGTTAGCCGTTTTTTGAAGTTTGGCGGCGAACACATCTAATTGTTGAGTTGTTTTCTCAGATCATTAATCAACTTGTATTTGTAAAAAAAAAGTGCTGAAATAATTAAAAAAAAATGAAAATAAATGTGTAATGGCGAAGCGCTTGATTATTTAACTAAGCCTTACATTTCAAAAGAGTAAAATTTTTTTTTAATTTTTGCATACCTTCAGAGACTTAAGGGATTTAATTCAATAGTGATGAATAATACTTGAAAATTCTCACCGAAGTTGAAGTTTACCTTATTTAGGTCTGAAATTTCTAAAAATAACTTCAAAGAAAGATTATAATCCTTATATCGGTATAAATTATCTAATTTTATTCTGTTTCAAAACCTTAACTTTATTAACAACTCTTAAAAATGGCATTGTGAACGACAGAATTTGACAATTTAATTATGTCAACTTGTCATTCCTTCCGTTTAATTTATTTCGAATGATTTAATTCAGTATGTAATTTCTTCGGCATATTTTATATTTTATGTCCAATTCAATTTGGCTGATGCAATGTGGAATAGTAAGCAGGATAAATTTTTACATTAAGAAATATTTAATTTATGTATAATTTAAATAATTTCATTGAATTCTATATTAAATTGGATTTTTAACTAGCACAAATTGAATGAATTTAATATTATAAAATAATATTCGTACACGACATTTTACGAACGTGTTTCTTTTTAGTCATACCTACAGTGACAAACTAAAAAAGCATCGAGTATTCTATAATAAAAATTCCTATCAGATAGAACAATATGTTCTTAGTTATTTACTCAAATATTACGTCACATACTAGTTAATATTCAGGCTAAATAAAAATTTGGTATTAATCTGCAACTGTAAACTTATGAGACCTAAGTTATAATAAAATATGCCAAATAGAATTTATAAATGCATTTATAATTGTAAATATAATTATACACTAAGTAAAATATAAACACGTTAATGCAAAAATGAATCTTATGAACAACACAATGTATGGCCTTAACCCTTGGTTAGGCGAGTGACCTTTTGTCTCGTGGTTAATCGCTTGGAGGGCAAATGTCCCACAAAATCAAATTTTCGTGCATACGATTAAATTCGTGATCAAATATCAAAGTAATTGGATATTTTAATTAAAAACACAACATTATTTAACAGAATAAAGTAAAAATTATATATATATATATATATATATATATATATATATATATATATATATATATATATATATATATATAAATTAACTTGAAAAAACCCGTAAAGTGTTTGATCATGAGCTGCCATCTATAAAGAAGCTGATTTTGTGAGGGACATTTGTCAACCACGTGACTTACCCCAGATTAATTATATACAGCTCGAAGGAAGTAATGTGCTTCTCTAATGCTCAAAAGCACCGCTTTCTGGAATTTAAACATTAATTTATAGGAGGAAATACAGTTATTTCAAAATTTTCGCTTATGCACTTATATTTTTTCCAATTCAGGAGCTTTTTGTCTTTTAAAATACCGTTATATGTCACATAAGAAGCAAAGAATCACTCCCAACAAAAATCTATAGTACTTAGTCCTTTCTTAGCGAAATGCTTTTAATTTGAGATTACGAGAGCCTTCTGCTTTCCAGTTGGTTCAACTTGTTCGTTTCAGAACATGCAGATCACGGTCTGAAATATCACGAAGAGGAATCCCGAACCCCCAAGAGGAGGACCTCAAGTCCAAAACCCTTTCAATCGAAAACACACCTCGCGAGAGAGGAAACGCAGAAAAATTCACCTCTTTCTCCATTCCAAGAAATCTTTCCCTTTTACGGGACATCGGAGCTTGAAGCCTCTTACTAAGTACTTCTCTAACTTAAACCGAATTAGTTGGGTGTGAGTCACTTTAAAAGCCTTTTATTTGTTTCAACACTAAAGAACTCGGGAAGCATCTTAAGAGAGACGCACCCATTGAGAATATGCAGATGGAGGTTTTTTTTCCTTCTTTCGAAAGGGAACATTTCTTTGCTTCTTCCATTTAAACGAATTGGGAACTTTGGGTGATTTTTATAAAAGTGAGTGTGTTTCTAAAGTGCGTGTTTGTGTTGATGCTCCCAGAAGATTTGCATTGAAATAGAATGAGTTAATTTAAAGTGTTAAAATTTGAGAGGAATGTTTATAGATTGAAATGTGTAAGGTTTTTAAGCCGAAGTAGAAATTTAATTACTGTTAGTGTGGCCGCATCTTTCAAGCTAGACATTTTCTGCAAAAATTCCCCGAAAAGATGTATCCTATAATAGTCTACAAAAAACTATTTCAAAAATTTGCGAAGACAGTGCTTAAGGTTTGCATTTTTAATTTCTAGAGAGAGAAATGTTTACAGAGTAGTACATGCTAGACGTATTGAATAACTTTGGAGATGTTACAAAATTAAAATTTTGCCATAAACAAATCATTTGAATATAATAATAGTATAATATCAACCGGAAGAATAGTAACACTAACAATTAATCAAACAATTATCTGCATTGCTATTGAATTACGAATTATCTAACTTCTATTATTTAACAAAATGGTTTTATTTTCTCAAAACAATTACACAGTATCGAAATTATTTTTTTATTCGTCAATATTTCTAATGAGAAAATTGTTTATACAATAATTTTGAGTATTTGTTGACAAAATTAATTTTTATTCATATTAGGGAAACTTATTTACAGCTTATTTTAGTTTGAATTATAAAAGTATTTTAGAAAAACATAAGAATATATGCAACTATTTATATCGGTTTTTCAATACATAAATGTTTTCTACTAAAGTATTACAGCTAAAAACCTTGCCATTTATTTGGTCCGATTTCAAACTTTACAAACTCCAATTCACTAAATTCCAATATCAATCAGTTACTAGAAAAATCACTATAAGTCAGTGCAATATTTGCTAGTAATTGGGGAGAAAAGTTGTTTACGGAAACAACGAATGAGGAAAGAAATCTTAAGAAAGAAATACTGGAACGAATAACAAAAGAGGGAGATAATAAGAGTGACAGCTATGTTTTTGGTGGGCTTTTTCTCAGCAATACAACTTTATGTAAATTAATGTATGCATTGCAAGGTTAATCTTTTGTGACCTCCAAACAAAACTAGTTTGGTTTTGACTTCGTATTTATGTATCTATATATCTATATATCTATTGGCTTTAAAATATGTATACTTTCTCGAAAGAGCATACCCTAAATACTTTCTAACCCTCGCTGTAAGAGTTTACAAAAAAACTATAAACTCGAAGCATTTTCTAGGAAACACCCATTTATTAGTTCACATCAAAATTAAGTACATAAATTCAAAATGGTCGCCTCTTCCACACAAAGTAAAAAGGAATCAAAATCGCTACAAAATAAAACCGAATAGACTTTAATAAAAGAAATAGAATTATAAAATACATACGTTCTGTATGTAAATTTGGTTTATAATGCATATATATTAAAAAAAAATTCATAAAAACAAAATGTTATTATAAATTCTTTATTACATTTACAATTTTTTTTATGTGCAATTGTAACTTGTTTAAGCAATTTTTAACTCAGAACGAATTTTCACAGTATTTGACTAATATGAAAAACACATCCATTCGAGAAAAAAAAAAGCCATTGACAAGCTTTCTTTTACCCCCTTAAAACTGGATAGAATGCATAATCATCGATTCCAAAATCAGTGCGATTGGATGTCGGCAATAATTTCTTCTCATCCGCCACAATTGCGCACACGAGAGCAAAATTTGAGTTACTATCAAGGATTTAAAAACAAACCAGACACCGCAAAACTATTTTTTAAAAAAATACTAAAAAACTAATTAGCACTTCAAAATTACATAAAATGAACATTCTAAGTTTAAAATTAACAGATAATCCATAATTTCAAAATTATGAAATTTGTTGTTCATACACTAACTTTAAAATAAGCAATCTAAATTTATTTGCAAAAAAAAGATAAAGGTAAATATTACGCATATTTAAGTGATGAATGGTTACTCATATAACTAATAAAACAGTGAATGCTATCAAGTTTAAGTTTCAAAATAAGAATTTTTGGTTTGAATCACAAGAGAAACTGCAAGAATCGTAACCACATTCGTAACAAGATATAACAACAACAAAATAGTATTGGAGAAAAAGAAAATATATTATGACATAAAATAATTATTTAAACATTAAAACGTTGGAAAAATCCGTAAAAGGAAAATTTTAGAAAAAATACGGCTATAATTCTCGTTATTAAATCTTTACTTTTTTTGAGATTTACTTTTTTGGTACAGAAAAATTGTATCTATTAGAAATATGTGCATAACTATTTTAGAACTTGATTAAAAAATATTTAAGTCGACTCTTAGAGCATAAAATGCAATAACGTATGTTTGTAAAAGAATATGTAGTATATTTCGAGTTCCTGATTTTCTTATGAAGCTTTACTTAGTAGACAGCTTACAAAAACGATTTAACTCGTTTCATTGCTATTTTTTTCACTAAAATAAAACGAGTAGTCCCTAAAATAATTTCATTGAATTCGATAACAGAATAATATATACTACACAAATAATTTATACTTAAAGATAAACTGCTATATTTAAAATAATTAAACATTTTTTGTAATATAAGTCCACATTTTATTTATGAATTAAAAGTCTATTATTGTGATGGTGAGGTTACCCCATCACAATTTTATAAGTATTAGGGGGTGAAAAAGACCTACCCTAGATGTAAGGGCAATTTTTATGAGAGGGGACTCGACTTGCTGGCGGTGTTTGACCCAAGAGTTGGCAGGACCAGGTCAAGTGGTCAGAGGTTAATTTACAGCCTGGTGTGGATTGGGCAGAGGTGAAGATGAAGTGATTTCTTGGGGGGGAGGACCTTCAAACCCAATTGTTTGCAAGGATCAGCCCAGGTCGACGTAAAAGGGTTTGCAATAATCATTTTCAGACGTATGCTGGCTGAGAGACCAGACCTGATGAACTCTAGCTCCTGCTGCTATCACCAAGCAACCGCTAGCTTAGAGACTAGTTGCTTGGTTTTCTTTGCAAATGATGTCCAGCAAATGCCATGATGGTTATTTCGGCGGTGTGCGGATTGCACCTGCTCCAACTCTTGTAGTTGAGACACCTACTATCCTTGACTTGCCCCCAAACCAAAACCTCACTCTAAGCCATGACCAGGACATTGCACGACCAAGACTGTGAAGTTTTTGCCAGTTTTTCCAATGGTCATTTCTCCATCTCTCCCCGTACAGCTAATGAGGAAAATCTTAATTCTGAATTTTTGTAGGCAAACCCTAGACAAAATTTCCTATCTTCGCTAATAGAAACTCTTTCAAGGTTGTTATCAGAGGCCTGCCTCTCTATACGACTGAACAGGAAATAACGGAATGGTTTCAATTCTCGAAGCCAGATTTTACCCCACTTTCCATCACTCAGATGAAAAATTGATTTGGGATCAAGATTCCCCTATTCATCCTTGAGTTCCTCATTACCTATTCCAAACCCGACATCCTATCCTGGAAAACCCTGTTGTTCTTAAAAATTAACATAGACAATCTTAACGGCAGAAAAGCTTCATCCATTAAACAGTGCTTCAAGTGTCAACGCTTGGATTGACACCTTTCTGTAACTTGCCCCTACCCCGACAGATGTCATCACTGTTCTTTGCATCATCACTCGAGCCGAGACTGCCCGAACAAAAACTAAACTAAGATGTGTGTTAATGCAAAGGCAGCCTACTTCTTCCTACACTTGTCCAGTTCGACAATCCCTCACTAAATCCTGGGCTAGTGGTTCCGGAGTCAAGAAGGCGGCCCCCACCACAAAGCCAAAGCTTATACCCAAAGCAGTTACTCTAAATTCCACCAAACCCACTTATGCAAGTGTGGCATCCCAAGCCTGTCCCCTTTCTGGTCCAAACATTATTACCCATGCGGCAACAAATACTGATTTGGATCCACCAGTGTCTCCCTCTATCAATATGGAGACTGAAGACACTCATGCTGTTATGATCAATGGATCAACCAAACTTCACCATTCATCCCCACTTCTAAAGTCTCTACTACTTCCCAAACACACTACGATATTGAAACCATGGAGTATCTTAAGGACTCCTCTGAATGCTTCAATGAAGTTCTCAAAATTATCAAAGTAACCTTCAAAGATTCACATCTCCTTGAACGTATCCTTAATAGAATAGATTTTGTTGTTCCCATCTACAAGTTCCTGCAACGATACGAACTTTAAAGCTACCAATTCGTAGCTTCGCTTCCATTTCCATAATGTTTGATTTGGCCGTGTCATGAGACACTATTACTGCACTACTGTGTTTTTTCATCTTTTAAATTCCTTCACTTGTTATGTAAACTTACACTATCGTATTTACTACAATTGTTATGTTCTTTTTCTATATTATCCAGGAGATCAAAGAACCTGAGGTTCTAAAAACTCCATCCCCTTCCAAACAGTCAGTCAGGAGCCACTTGTCTACGCACTTTCAATTTTCAAAAGGATGCTCTGAATAGAAAGACGGACCTGGCACAGAAGCGAGCGTTAGCATACGGAAAAGTCCACTTGCGATTCCAGCCTATCTAGCCTGATGATCCTGTCAGCTGTCCTCTACCGAAGTACACAGCAGAGCCCTCAATGTTAGGGCCAGACAGCAGAGAAAACCCTACAACTTGGCCTTGATCCCACCAGACAACCTGATCAGAGAATCTCCCCGATGATCAGAGAATCTCCCTTGACCGAT
Organism: Linyphia triangularis; assembly: GCA_963978545.1. Classification (NCBI taxonomy): domain Eukaryota; kingdom Metazoa; phylum Arthropoda; class Arachnida; order Araneae; family Linyphiidae; genus Linyphia; species Linyphia triangularis. Next base: position 1,538,541 of record OZ021727.1, on the reverse strand, counting down.
GAGTCTAGCATACGATAGCCATCTTCAGACACTAACCGGAGTCTAGCCCATGACAGTCCGTGAGTTGAAATCCCCTCTCTCCCTTAATTAAAACCCTGCACTTCCACGAATTTAATAATACACCTTAAAATCTGACTTGCTTTTCAATGATTCTACTAAGTAATTAAAGTAATAAATTATGTTTTTATAATTGTTAATTATTATCTTCCTTGTCTCCCAAATTCAATGCTAACGGACCTTTTTGATCACAGAGTGGCCTTAGTTATTGAATATTAGTTATTGAGGCACAACATTTACAGTTTAGGTACTGAGCTAACCACGTCAATTATTAAAAAAGAATTCTGAAAATTTTACTTCCATATGTACATTCAACCTATTTCATATACTTCTAAAAACATGAACGCGTATCTCAAATTATTCTCTTTATCCAAAAGAAAACACAAAGAAAAATACGAATACCATATATATTTTTTGGAAAAAAATACAAGCATTTAATATCACTTTTTGATGAGACACGGGATTTTCTCAATAATGCAGGAAGCAAACCTTACCTCCTCCAGAGTATATATATTTTCCCAAACCACATCTCAGCACGTAAACAATTTTTGAGCGAGCACTCAAGGGAGATGAGGAGTAGGGGAAGGGGGGGAAATAAAAACAAAGGACAATAATCCAGGATTTCCGAAAGGAAACCAAAGGATGAACTTTCGAGAAATCTATTAAAATAAAAAGCCTTTACGAAAAGAGAACGTCAGAGAAAAAATCTGTGAAAATTGTGGAAGCAAATTTGAGCACACGACTTTGCAGTTTCTCTCTGGTCTAAAAATGAAAATTCTTTTCGAGCCAATTTCGTGAAGGTTCACGGGTATTTACGTTCTTCGCCTTCACCCAACTATTGCTCATTCATGAATAAAGAGGAGAAATTTGCTTGTATGATAAATATTGTATGATTTTTCAGTGGATTTTTGGGTGAAATGCATTTTTAGCTTGGGATTTTATTCTTGTGAAAGTGAATGTGATGGTCGATACTTTATTGAGGAAGAAGTTAAGTTATCCAGATTCCTTTTTTCGTACAAAGCATTATGGTACCGATTTGTGTATCATATATATATATATATATATATATATATATATATATATATATATATATATATATATATATATATATATATATATATATATATATATATATATATATATATATATATATATATATATATATATATATATATATATATATATATATATATATACATAATTTTGCCAAATATTTCGGAAAAATAAACAAATCCCGCGGAACGATAATAGGAAGTAACAAAGAATGATAGGGTATTTTAATATTTTTGAAATATTCCAAAATATATATTTTTTTCAGAGTATTCTTCATAACATTCTGAAATAATTATGAAGATTCGTTTATACTTGATGGTAATTATTTCTTTATTCTGGTTAGTATGTACTATTTGCATTGTGGTTTCAAACTTTTTAAAAATACTCAAATTATTCAATTATCAACTTTTTCTAGGAAATTGATAAAACAGACTATTCTCTCTAGGTTTGGTTCAAATGAAACTCACAGCATTAAACAATATAAGCAAAGATTATTTTATGGCACCTTCAAACTACATTGTTGAATGTAAACTTCTTGTATTGATCCTGTGAAAATGTGTAATTTTTAAATCCTTTTAACTTCATTTTTGTGCGTATGTAGGTGCGTGACCATGAATGTTGATGGCTGGCAAATCTGCGGAGGCTTAATTATTTTGCCGTCATCCAATCGGGCTAAAATTTGGCAGATAGGTTCAATGTCGATGAAAATGCATTCTATCAAGTTTTGGAGGCTGTCACTAAAATATCAGTTTTAGACACATTTCTATAATCGTTTTGGAATACTAATAAATCCCATTTAAAAGATAATTTTTTAAACTCTTTCTTGTTATCAAATTTTAATCAAAATAAATGAAATATAATTGGACGTGAATGTATAAATTTATTATGGAGTGTCGTTCAGTCAATTCAAAGAAGTTGCGTTGAGTAGTAACGATGCAAGTAAAATAATTTTAACTATACATTTTTTAAATTCTTTCCTATTGCAAAAATTGTTTTACTCATAATAAAAGATATGTGAACGTGAATGCATAAATTTAAATTAATTTTCAATAAATAAATTTTGAAATTAAGTTTGCAGCATATTTTGCTGATAGAGCATTTTTGGGTGGGGGGGGGGGGGGATCTCACACTCAAGGTTTTTTTTAAATGCTCAAAAAAAAAAAAAAAAATGCACATTTTTTTTTAATAAATTGACATAAAAATTGTGTTTCTATCTTAAGTAGAACTTGAAATATTTAAGTTTTTGTTACATGACAATTGTATTTCAGACGTACTATCTTGAAACTTTGAAACTGTTTTTCTCGGTGATGGCTTTTTGTCCCATTTTTGAATTTAAATTGATATAACTTAAAAACTACTTGTTATAAATCTATGAAATTTCCCCTCATGTATATTCATTTAGGAATCATGTTTCAGGAATTATGTTTTTTGATTTAACTTTTTCTGAAAAAGTTTTGGGAACTAAGCATACTATGGATTTTATACAGTTTTTGCAGAAAATATTTTTTAATTACTTTATCGAAAAATCATGACGACAATTTTTTATATGAATTATAAGAAGTAGTTTTATGCAAAATGAAGTTACTTTTCAAAAAGTATTTTAGATATATCAAATTTAGGAAGTATTAAAATTTTGAAGTTTTTTAATTATAAAAAATATTTTTTGTAATGGAATATTTTTTTTCCTGTTTCAAAGCATCATAGATTACAGCATAAAAAATTTCAGAAAACAATTCTAAAAATAAAGATTTTAGAATTTTGAGCCCCAGATCCCCTTAATATTTAAAATTATGTGCCAACACCAAACACCCGCTGACAACAGAAACAGTATTTTAAAGTTAATTAGCGTTCATGAATGACCCTGTATATGGGCATGTCTTTACATTGTTATAATGTAGAAGTTAACGTGGATACGTAAATTGAACAGTACATATGTATTCAGATGTGGGACGAGTTCTCCTTAAATAAAATATTCGGTAAACAGCTATTCAAACCGAAGTTTATGAAATGGACTGCAAAACAGTTAAATTTTGTATCCTTGGCCTTTTAGGATTCAAAACAGTCTACGAAAAATGCAGTGCCACAAACAACTGGAAAACATTTCTCAAAACTCCTCGATCGTCGTTGTTGAAAGTAAAACGGCAAAAACGGTTTCCCCAAAATTGAGCGCAATACATATTCCATCATTTCGCTCACTAAACACACTCAAAAATAGCCCCCCAGGGAATCATTCGGAAAGAACGAATCATTCTCCGAAAAGGACCTTTCAAAAAGAATGACAACGAGATTGAACCACACACAAATAAGAGGGAGGTTAAAAAACAAACCTAAAAACAATCGAGACAGAAAATGTACTTCTTTTACTTAATAAAACAAAGAAATGAGAGTTCTCCAAGCAGTAAATTCATTCCCTTCTTCTGAAACAAGAAAGTAAAGACCGATTTCAAAGCTCTGCAAAAACCAGAGTAATTTTTTTTTCTTTATCATTCCATTTATACGCACGAGTGCGTCGAAATGCCGAAAAAACAAGTTCGCCATGTGGAAAATGAGATGGACCCACGTCACTGACATACTGCTCTACAGTAGAAGGAACAGGACTTAACCGCACCGTCGATTCAAATGTTGTAAAGTCTTCTTTTTTTTTTTTTTTTTTACAGCGAAATGAAAGTGATTGTTTCCAGTAGTAAAAGTGTTTACTCACATTAATAGTGTAAATTGATTAAGTTTGAAATATTTTTTTTTTTTTTGGTGTGTCAAATCTTGTTGACTAAGTCTATTATTTTCAAATTTAAATAATACACATATGTAATTGACAAAAACAGATACACATCAGTAATACGAATTATCCAGCTCAAAACTACACCGCACTCTCAAGTCCATTATTGCAAAGTATTTTTTTTTCCCCTTTTCTTTCTGTTCTCCTTTCGAAATTTGAGAGACAGTTTTACGAAGCAATTGCTTATTCACATTAATTGTGTAAATAAATGTTTTTTTTTGTTTTTTTTTGCGTCTTAGTTGATAAACTTAGTTATTTTTAAATTTAAATAACACACAGATGTAATTAATGAAAACAGATACACGTCAGTTTTACCCTGCACAACAATTTCGGAGAGAAATTACAAGGTGCTTTCAAGTCGATTGATGTACAGTCGTGAGAGACTGCTTTTGCGTAAAAAAAAATATTTATCTACATTAATTGTGTGAATATATAGACTAAATTTTTTTTTTTTTTTTTTAATTTTTTTTTTTTGCCTTTCATGTTTTAGTTGATAAACTCAATTATTTTCAAATATAAATGATACACATATGTAATTGATGATACGAGTCAGTTTCTCGCTTGTTCTACAATAAAAGGGGAAAACTTAGCCGCACCCTCATTTCGATTGCTAGAGATTATTTTGCAGTTCAAAACAGGAGCGATACAATACAAATTTTGGAGCAAAATCTCTCCGTCCCTTCCATCTGATTGCATCCTTTTTTTTTTTTTTCTTCTCTTTTTTGCCTGAAACGTATGATACGTAGTCAAATTATTTATCCGCAACATATTGTGTAACTTGACTGAAATTGACAACTAATTGTAATATTTTGCATTTTCTGATTATTTATTCAACTCTCCCCAAAGGTATACGATATGAAACCATGTGAATGATTAAACATATCCACTTCAGTAAAATATTTATCAACGATATAAAAGTCAGACGCTATAGAATTGCCTGGTCAGCATCGATTCAAATGATGAGAGGTACTTAGTTTTTGATTTCTGTGAGTGTTTCAAGTAGTAAAAGAGTTTATCCATAATGATTGTGTAGTTGGAAAGATTGATCAGCCTCTTAGCATTCCGAAATTCTATGTGTCTGTTGCAAATGCGTTTAAGAATTGACCATTCATAAATAGAAGCACAACATAGAAAAAAAAAAAAAAAAAACGAGGCTTTTTTAAGGCCTGACTTGCATCACTTGGGGCCCAAAGCACCTGAGGTTTTCGGGGCCCAATGAAAAATTGTAGAGGAGGTACTCCAATATTTATTGACAGTGTTTCCTGGTAGGAGTTTTGTCTTATTTCTTCAAATCATAATCATTTTCTAAAGTCGAAAATCTCACAAAAGAAAACCAACCAAAGTGTAATTCATTTGACTATTTAACTTATTTTTTTTTCGAGATAAAAATGTTTTACGACTTCTGTTTCAAATCAGTTTAAGGTTATAGTTTATTTAAGTTCAAAATGTAATACAAACATTAAAAAAGGACACAGAAATCAATTTAACTGCAATCGTTTGTACAATTTTGGGACCCCAAAAATTTCTGGGCTCCAGTCCTGGGCCTTGCTGGCTTGTGCGGAAATATGGCTTTTTCTATAACAAATGGAACTTTCTAAGCCTCCTTTTAGAACTATTTAAACACATTTTTAACATCAGATATTTAATTGTAAGAGAAGTGAAACGTTTTACTATGAAATAGTTTAAAATTATATAAACGCTCTTTGATACTCTTTTGCCGCTATAAGTAAACATTTCATATTTTCTTTTCAAAGTAACTTATTTACAACATCAGAGTACAAATTCTTCAAAACAGGCAGCATACAATTGTGAAAGTATTTTTGTCTATGAAATATATAATATATTATATTTAGTAATATTAATCATAATTAGTAATATTTGTCCCAAATTATAAAAAGTTACACAATGTCATCCTAATTTCCATCAAATGAAGATAATGTAAGTCCCTCTTTAAACAGCTGGCAAGAAAATATTGTTCATTACTCGCCATATTATGTTATTTCAGCAAATTATAACTGAAGGAATAGATAAATCATTTTCTAATTAATTTAATATCTTCAAAATGTGTATAAGAATGTCTGTGCTTATAGTGTTAATATAGTTACATTGACTGACCCGGATTTCAGTTTTATTTTTACACTACGTCAAATTTGAAATTCTCCTTTACGCATCAATTAAAATATATATATATATATATATATATATATATATATATTTTAAATTTTCAAAAACTAAACACTCGCGAAAATAGACATCTGCAATCCATCACTTGGTGATCAACCCTAGATTCATCTTAAATTAATTGAAAAAAACAAAACAGTGGAGTGATTCCACAAACAGTCAATCCATCAAAAAACAAAATGAATCTCCGCCATTAAATCCATCCAATCTCCATCTAAATTCATCCCAGAGCAAAAATTCCTCGATGCGTCATCGTTCAGACAACAAGGATATTGGAAAGAATCCATCAGAAACCATTCTTCATTCCCCACCTTTATTGTCCTCGAGTAGCAGGGGAAAAAAGAGGCATAGAGGAAATAATTTCTCGAAAAAACTTTTTTTTTTTTTTTTCGGTAGGTGGAAAAGAAAGGAGGGTAATGGGTTGGCGAGCGAAGATGGAGGTAATACAGTGGATGAGTACAACACATTGCCAAACGGGTCAGTTGGTTCACAAGAGGTGCGAGTTCCAAAAAAAAAGAGCATTAAAATCAGTCTTCCCAATATTTCTATTAAGAAAATGTGAGATGTATTAGTACATGAAGAGATGAGACTTAGTTAAAAAATAAACAAAGTACTGGGTATCAGTATAAGTTTCTACTAGTACATCGAGTGATTATTAATGAAAGAATAAACATTAGAAGATACTTAAAGATACAGGGTACCAGTACCAGTTTCTATTAAGAAAATGAGAAATCTATTGGTACATCAAGTGATGAGAGTCTCAGTTCTAAAATACGTCATAGGAAGGTACTTCAAGATAGAGGGTTTTGCAGAAAGTACTTCTTAACTGTGAAGTGATATAACTACAAAATAATGAGAAACATAAAGAAGAGACAAGTTGTATGGTGGATAGACAGGGGTGGAATTTCAAATGCACCGGTTTGCAAAACTAGCTATAACTTTGAAATTTGGCAACGAATTATTGTGAAATCGAAAAATGAATGAGTTTAATTTCTCTCATATAAAGATGCCTTATGATTTTTATAGTGGATTGATGCAGCACAAATGGTCACTTTTGTAGAATATAGTGGTTTTAGAAAACAGACAGGGCGGGATTTTAGTACCCCCTGAAGCATCAGTTTTGTTTATTGACAAATGCGTCCAAATAAAAATGAGCCCCATCGATAAATCATAAGTCGTCATCAAATTTCTTCCATCAATCAATTTTGCAAACCTATGTATTTAAGCCTCTATACCTGTCTATCTGACATATTATTTGTTTCTTTTTTTTTCTCTTACTTTTCCACAGTTACGTAATATCAAAGCTAAATTAGTCCATTTTGAAAGACTTAAGTCCCTTTGGGAACAAAAATCCCACGCAGTCAGAACTTTTAGTTGTCTTGATTTACAATTTATGAATTTTGACTTTAGCGAGAGACTGCACTGTGAATCGGGAGTGACTCGAAAGGGATTGAAATTTTTTGTATACCATTTTTGTTGTTTTACTGTAATATCCGGTCTTCTGGAATTGAATGGGAAAGAGTTTTGAAATGTGGGCACGAGTGTTTTTATAAATAAACCATTACCTTGCATCTTCTAGTGTGCAATCTGCAACCCCTTGAAAGTAATTTTTCTTGCTTCATGCCGAGAAACGGATGTAAATGTGGCCTTTTAGTGACAGTTACTGTCATGGCATTACAATTCGTTTATTTCTGTTTAATTTTAATATTATGCTGTGCAATTACAAGTTTTCCATCAGCTTTATGAAATACAGAAACATATTATTATATTTATTTGTACCCCGTTTACCGGTTCTAATAATACTAAAATCTTATTTTTGTGACGATATTAAATAAAAAAAAATATATATATTAAAAATAGGTAAGAAATAAATTCATCCGTAACACTGCCTTTACCCGAACAAAAAGTCTCAACACCTTATAAAAATATACATTTAAATACCACGAAATGGGACAAATATAATTTTATTCGAAAGGAAAACCACCAATAAAGCGACACAATTCATTACACGATGTATCTTAAAATCTTAGTGCCGTGATAGGTTAAGATAACGTTTTCTAACAACACATCTTGCCCCTGTAATATAAGTAAACCAACAAATATATCGACATTTACTAAAGTAAAACGAGAATTGCTTCCCTATTTCTGTAATGCATATTTATGATCTATTTTGCGAAACTATAAAAGTTTCGCTAATCGTTAACATCATAACGGCAGCTCGCTTTAATATTCCTATTCATTAAGAAAATATCTCATTTAGTATTCATTATATTACTGCCCCTGAAATTATTGGAAGATATAAAAGTGAAAGTTTATCCTTGGAAAGTACTAGAAACTTAAAGAGGTATATATATATGTGTGTGTGTGTGTATTTCTTATAATTTCCGATGATTCAAAATTTTATTATTATTCATTATTAAAAGAAAACACTTATTTTGATAATAATAATCATAGTAATTTGCTTTTACGAAAGCACTGCTAATTCTCACGAGGAATGGATTTCTTATGCATAAAAGAATTTCCGATAAACTAAATTGACTTGAAAAGACTGAAATCTTTAATGTAAATTCATAGAAGCTTAAATAGGGGATTGGAATTCCGAACTTGATGTGAAATGGAATAAATTAATGAAAAAAATAATTTTCAACACGTGTGCATTGCGATTTTATGTAACATATATTGTGATTTTAATATTTTTTTTTTCACTCGACTGTTCTCTAAATTTTTAGTTTAAGAAACATTATAATAGTGTAAATAATTTTTTATTTTAATATTTATATGTTTACCATTAATTTTGATTCAAAGATTAACAAATTGCGCTTCCATAAAATTCAAAGTTGCGGTGATTTGAAACATGTTATAAAACGGAGCTCCCTTTTTTGGGTTTATGATTATTTAAACCTCAGTATTGAGACGAGAGTTCAAAGAGTTGAGCAAGATACTCAATCTTGCTGAATATATCTTGCTATTAAATATTTAAAAATAGATATTCAATTTCAGTAGATATTTTGTGTATGAAAGATGCCAACTAATTGAAAGATCTAAGGAGGAAATTTGTTACGAGTGCCGCTTGTGTGAATGCGTTGAGTGCCAGAACGGACTATCCCACAATTTGATTTTTGCTGTTTCCAACCCCGTTTTTAAAACCATTACATGCCAGAGCAGACTAAATGTAGTTGATCTAATGACCAACTAAGTTAACCATTAGATAAACCATATTTGGTACATTCTGGTTTAAAAAACGGGGCAAAAATCAAATTGTGAGATGGCAACAGAAATTCTGCAGACGCTGTTCTGCCTACAAAATACACTAACACTCGACAAGGAATTTATTGATCGTTGTTAGTGTAGATCACTAAAAAAATTGCCAAAGTGTATAAAACATTTTATGATATAAAAGTCCCTTGAGAATATCTCTATACCACTAAAGTGGTTTAAAAGAACCAAAGTTAAGTTCGTTTTTTGAAGTGCACGATGCATGAACACCGACTCTTTACCAGGTTCGGCGCAGTATGGCCCTCGTATTGCCCTTGCGCCATTAAACTTAAACCAACCAACTTTTCCAGATTCAAAACGGAATGGCGTCACGACTTTGAATGAAGATACCATTTATCGATATCAACATTACAGATCACTGCAAGTCTCACATCCGCCCCATGACATCACCTCGATATCTTCCGGTATCCCAACAATGCTTTAGTATCTAACACTATGCACTAACACAGGCTAGAGATGTCCACAAAGCACACGAACACCCTCTCATTGTCAGATCCTCAGCAGAACAGAATTACCACCACGCAAGTCTATCTTATGGACTTAGTCCGGGTAATTCCAATTACCAGTGAGGACTGCTTGCGTGTCAAACAGACTAACTCCAGAGGCACAGATGCTCCTCCGTGAGAGGTGCTTATCGCCGTTTCAGTGCATAACCACCGATGGTCCATTCATCCAAATTCCGGAGACTCCAGTTCAAGATCACTCCCGCATGTGATTGGATAATACGTCACACAAAGGAATTATTCACTTACCCAATGGTATCTGCCGCATGGCCACTTCGCTGATGGTGGACGCTGTCGTCTTGTCCCCTGCGGGAAAAGAAGACGTCATTAGTTGGGATTTAATAAGATGATAAAATGGAAATAGGATTTGTGTGTGGTTAAATCATGCGGTGTTAAGAGTGACGCGTCTAAAATGTAGATAAGCCCTGGTGGGATACATTCGAATTGCGAAGGGGTGATTAATTTGTTTTAAAATTGTGGTTAATATTACGACGAAATTCTCAATGAAGACAGTTGGAAGGGAGACTAATAATTGTTGGTCAACGAAATTAGTCCTTATAGAAACGAAATTTTCACTGATAACATCACTTATATTCAAGCTTGAAAATATGTTAAGGTTTCACTAATACTAGTAATGTTAAAGTTTTCTTTATTGGGTCATATAATTAAATATGTTGGAATGGAAAAAATTGAGCACAAAATGGTGGGGAATAATGGAAATGTTGCCAGTATTATATCCTTTTTGGTTTTTAGTACATCTTAGTTGAGGTTATTATGCACTACAATTAAACCCCATTAACGCAAAGTCGATGGGGCCGCCGAAATTGTTCGTGTTAACTCAATTTCATGTTAAACGAATAAATTAACATTAAGTTTTAAGTACAGACAACTGCTTTTACTTCCCGTTAAACGGGATTTCGTGTTAAGCGATTTTGCGTTAATGGAGTTTGACTTATAATTTAAACAAATAATAGGTTTTTCTTAATATCAAGAAAAAGTACATTAAATTTCTGTTGTGTATTTGAGAATTTTAACATTCAATCATTCATGTATCCTTAGAATAAACTTTTATTAATATAAAATAGAAAATTCTCTATTCACGAAGAAATATTAAAGCTAATAAGGGTAAAGTAGTGATAAGACATTTAAAAAAAAATCCTGGTTAATAGTCATGGTTTTTCTTGCAACTGCTGTGGTTGTGTGGTTTGATATTTTCGGCTCAAGGGCAACACGTGGCTCATACTGCGTCAAACAAATTGGTGATCATCAGTTTCGATTTTAAGAAACATAGTATCGGAAAAACTAATATAAAAGTCAAAGAGGAAATATTTTCGGGGATGGAAACATCCTTCAAAAAACGACACACGGTCTGTCAGACCGCATACAGCAATTAAAGGACAAAATGCTTTGTTATTTATGAAATAAGCCAGATTATGACCTGTTGAAAAAAAAAAAAAAAAAAATAGTATTTTTCGAGGATTGAACCACTATGCAGATATTATATTATTTATAAATGAAACTAATCGTTGCCTTAAAGAAGAATTTATGATAAAAACATACATGCTTACACTTATGACTTACGAAGTTGTACACTTGTTTGGCAAACATATAACGTTGTTACTCGTCAATATATAGATGCAACCGAAATATTTCTCTCTTTATGAGCATTCCGCAACCATAAATCGATTCAAAGTATTCAAATACCGCTGCACCATTCCTCTCGGCGAAGGAAAATCCCTCAACATAAATATCTCCACCTTCGACGCGATGCATAAACAACAATCAGCGGCTCAAAAATCCCGAAATATACAGCCCTTCTCTCCGGCCACTTTATTTATCCCGAAACAGAATCGGGGAAGGAAATACCTTTTTAGGAAATATTTAAACGTAATAGTTCTCCGAAGCGATATATTTGTCCGGGGCATACGGCAATAAATCAGCCAGCCTCAATTTCCAGCACTTTGGGAAACAAATTTATACCATTATGGCCGCAGAAAAAGTAGAGAAAAAAGGAAAAAAAAGGTCAAAGAAAAGAAAAATTCGAGCCTCCTCTAACTTACACCTTTACCTCCGCATTATACTTTAAAAACACCGATGTCATCATAAATCAATGAAATTTAGTACTTTTTTTACCCCACTCTCCCCTCTATATGTACACGGGCCTTTACACTTTATTGGCAAATGCGTGGATTTATGCTTCACGCCTTTACATGGATTTATAACTTTTTGGGGGTAATTTTTACACTCCCGGGAGCAGAGAAATTCCTGAGAAAGGTTCAATATCGAAAGCCAAGTCGGGAATGATCCCACTTTTCAAGATACCAGGGTAAGCTGTTAAGTTAAAAGGGGAGGGGGAGGGATGACATAAATGCCATTCATACCAAGCAAGGGTGGAGCATGTCTCGTGAGTTATTTGACTTCAAAACTTCCTGGCTGTTATGAAATCTAAAAATAGCCTCCCTGTTGACGCCTGCTGGTGAATATGTTAGAGGTGAATTCTGCTTCACATGGGATGCTTGTGAACCGATCCTGACAGATTGATTTGTTATTGGGTTGAACTATTGCTCAATCTTTTATGGAGGCTTGTTGCATGTTATTGAAGTCTTGTATTTTGATAGCTGATTGACGCTTAATTTTTTGGTCGAATCGTAGTAATAGAGGAGTCATTCAATTACAAAAAGAGATGTGTGTGTTATAGCTAATATGATTGATTTGGATATGGTACATAATAAATGGTTATTATGAATATTATTATGTAAAATTACATGATTATTATGTATAATATTATACATAAAAACCAGGTTGTTATGCATAATATTATATATAAAAACTAGGTTTTTATGTATAATATTATATATAAAAACTAGGTTTTTATGTATAATATTATATATAATTACCAAGTTGATATGTATAATATTATATATAATTACCAAGTTGATATGTATAATATTATATATAATTAACAATTTGATATGTATAACTACCAGGTTACTATGCGTAATATTATATATATATTTACCAGGTTATTATGTGTAACATCATTATATATAATTACCAGGTTATTATGAACATTATCTAATTTAATCATATTAGAAACACATATCTCATCGTATGGCATTGAGTTCACTCTTTCACATTTTTAAGATAATGTACTTATGTTTAACAATATATTATATAACATTATGCATTATATAATATTATAGAACTCACATGAAAGAAACCTATTTTTTGGTGAATTTGGGGATCCGTTTAGGATTTCAAGAGGAAATTCAACAAAAACAGCAATTTTTCTTTCAAGCACATTTCATTTTCAGAATAGATATCAGTGAACTTTTCATCTTCCGAGAAAATTTAATTGTAAAATATGCTGAGTAACCATTGTTTCCTTCAGAGTTTATGCGTAGTGGTTCTAAATAAAGGGGCATCATGCGAGTAGGAAATCATAACGTTTATTGCAAGTCACTCAACTACCAAGCTTCATCATATTTAACTGCAGTAGAAACAAGTACACTTTATGTAACATAAACATTTACATAAAACCCTTTAACAAAAATACGCCGTTCCCTTACGGCACTAAAGAAATAAACTAATCAAATAAGGCCAGAAAAGTGATCAATTTGGTCACTATTTAGTGAACCATGAAATATCTATTAGCATCATTAGAAAATATAAACTTGAAGCAAAGATTAAGTTAGCAAATTATCCAATCACTGACAACCCTTAAACACACACATTTAAATACATTAAACAAATACAATACATTATGCATATACACTAATACAACACACATGAACATAAATAAAATTACGAATATCCAAACAATATTGTTCCACTCAAGTAATCATCTGCTTTAAACCCTAAAACGCGTCTTTCCCCACCAAGGAGCCATGAATCCTGCTTCTCTCGTTATTAAAGGAACACATTGCGGTGCACCTCGACTAAAAACTTGCGGTTTATCGCAAACCGCGTTCTCCCATTAATCACCAGATTAAAAAGTAAATAGCTGCGGCGCGAGGGAAAAAATAATTCACTTGCCCATTTACTTTAAAATCGTAAAATTGGCCGTTAATCTTCCCGCGTTCTAAATAAAGAACCTGATCGATATGCGATGCCTTGAGAAAAAGGAAACTTTTAACTCAGTTTTGCGCATTAACGAGACATTTAACGAAAGGGATTTCTTTGAAATGCTTTTTTATGATGCTCTGTGTTATGGTTTTTTCCCTGGATAAGTGATGAGAAATGTAATGCTTTTATTTTTGAGCGTAAGTCTTGGTATATACGTTTCTTTAAATCCTACAGTTGTCGTTTTTCCTTACGTTGTTTTAAGGGAAGACAATAGTCCTGGACAACCAAATCAGTTGTATTGTCATTAAACTTAAAAAATGCCCTTAATGATTTGAAATGCAACATTTTGAATTATTTTTTGAAGTAGTCAATAATAACATACTTGTTATGAATATTACCACTTCCAATTTTAATTTATTTTTTCATATACTTTCTGTAATAAGCCTATATTTGGGACTTTTAAAAAAAATTTAAATGGCAACTTTTGGGTTGGTACACTTTTATTAAATACTATTGAATATTTTAATCTATTTTTTTCTTTTCTTCTTTTTTTTCTTCTCATGATAATGAAAACAAACAATATATATATATAGTCAGACTAAAATATTTCTTAAATTAGGAAAAATACTTTATATTGCGAAAAATGAAAACTTTTGTATACCTAAAATATATTATTGTTTAAACTATAATTTTAAAGGTATATTAATTAAAAAAAAAAAAAGGTTGGCTGTTTGAATTAGAGAGTTTATTTGCCTTTGGTAAAATTTTTATGTAAATTTATTCTGAAAATAGTGTACCTAACCAAAGATTGCCATATAATAGTTTTAAAATTCCGAATCTCCAACATAGTCTTATTACAAAAAGTAAGATAAAAAATATTATCAGAGTACTAATCATAACAAATACGTTCTTACTGACTATGTCAAAAATAAATGAAAAATATGGTATTTTAAATAATTAATTGCTCTTTGAAGTTGAATGAAAATGCGACTGATTTGGTTGTTCAGAACTCATGTCCTCCCTTAACTCTTTTAACCAGACTTTTGCATGATTAGAATGTAACTAAGAATAATAGTTTTATTTAATGTTGGTGTAATGCCCCTCCCTCTCCCTTTTGTTTCCTTTAAAACTCCTCGGGTAATATTTCCAAGCCGTAAGTCGACTGAAATTACATGTCCCAAGCGTCTAGGATATTGTAGTAATAGCTATATATTTTCCTTACACACAAATAGAATAATATAATCTTAACAGTAATTTTATCACTAGTTTTAATATTGTCCATATATTAAACATGAATGGAACAAAATATCCTACAAAACAAACTTATTCAAAATTTCTAAAACTGCTAAATTATTACTTAATAAAATCGATATATCATTCCTATAGTTATAATTACAGTAAACTTTAAAAAGAAACAATTGGAGCTTGAGTATCTGTTTGCTCAAAATCATAACTGCCATTTCAAACTGGGATTATTAGTTTATAGTAATTTTGTCCTCTTTTCTTATTAACGTAATTAACTAGTTTTAAAAGCTCCAAGATGTTAGATATGTACCAACATGTAAATCTGCTACACAATTTTGTTATACTGATCACGTTTAATAACATTTAATATTTCAAATATGTTATATTTGCTGTTTTGCATCAATGATTTTGCAACAATTCAAATAAAGAAGAATTATTCAAAGCTTCGAATTGAAGACCATCTCATTGGCTTCTTGCTTTTTATAATTGGTAGATTTCATCTAAGCATTTTTTCCCCCTTCATTACTCTTACCACTAGACTAATATGATTGAGACTATTTTGATTTTTCACAACTGAGAAACGTGAAAGTATTATTACCTGTTCAATATTCAATTCGTAAAAAAATTGCGTTTTCTAGTTAGCACGTAAAAGGATAAAGAAATCGCCAAGAGAATATTTATGCTTACTCTCTGACGCATTCCATAAATGGGTGGGACAATTCCGGTTTACTAAAAATGACAACTCGTGTACTGGCGGTCATACATATGTATTTACATCCAAATTGTAATGAACTTCTAATCACGGTGAAAAAGATTACCTTAATGTCTTACGTTTGACAAATTCGTCATAAACCAAAGTCTACAACATTTTCAAAGCAAGATAAAATGAAAGTCTACATTCGAACCAATATTAATAATTCAAATCTAATTTGACAAATGTCCTCCAACGCAATCATTCCAACAATAAAGGACCCAAGTTTCGAGTGTTCTCGGTATCACTCTTAATCTTCGCAATGTTCCTCATACTTTTTCGTCAATTTCTTCGTGTAAAAGGTGCCTACTTGATTTATAGCTCATTAGCATAGAAGGTCGACCATCTCTTGGTGGAACACCCATTCATTTCAGAGAGAGTTAAGCCAAGAAAGAAAATCCATCGTCACACTTTCTGCTCCGACGGAACCAAGCAGACGGAATCGAAATATCACCGGCATGTCACGAAACTAATTTAAAACCCTTGCCCCCCCCCCCCCCACTCCACCACCAGCACGTTAACTCTTAGTCGACGACAACTTGCTTGCCAATTAATCTTCCTGGGGGTAATAACGTGGCGTGGTGGAGCGCTGGTAATATCCTTCACTCTATATTTAGAAAAGAATCTCTACGTTCACATCTTGGGGGAGAAGGGGGGGTCTTGTACTCTTAAAAATCTTTTCTGGTAGCCCCCCTCCCCTTCTTGAAGATGGAGTGGCTTCTCTTTCGAGTGCTGGAGGGTAGAAGTTGCTTAATTTGCGAGAATTAGGTGTGCACTTTAATCATCAGGGGAGGATATTGTTGAGGGTGTAAGGAAGAATGGTTATTTGCTTTATGACTGTGCGAGGTGCCATTGTGTCCTTGTGAGAAACACTGTAATGAAAAAAAGGAAGTCCTTATCCATTGACACGTATGCGGGAATTATCCGGACTTAAAGACGAACTTTATGGGGTTGCTTTGTGTACCTACCGCTTTTGCGAGAATCAGCAGGTCTTGCGGGGGAAAAAATTAGAAAGATCTGTTGGTTGCCCTCGTTGTTTCGTTTGCGGGGATAATGTGGGCACTTTGAGACAAAGAATAATGTAATGACGTCGGGATAAATCCATTGAATAATTTTAATTGCATGGCAGTTTGTTACTCTGCTAATAGGGGAAATTGTTGCAATTAAGGCTCAACCCAGTATTAGCCATTTTTTGATGCTGAGGTTGTAAGACTGAGGTTTCATTCCGAGATTAGGAAATAATCAATTTCCGAAATGAGAATACAACACAGTAGTGTTAACTATATATATATATATGTATGGCTCGAGAAAATGGTTGCTAAAATGAAAGTTTTTCTTGTAAAATAAATGAAATATATTTATTACATCAATTCGCTTCCTACGATGTTACCATTGCATAATGGTAATTACATGGCAGTTTCATGTAACTACTGATAGTGGGAGCAGTTGCAATAAAGCACTTTTAAATGAAGAATAATGTGTAATGTCGAATAATACCACATTGTATGCATTCAGAATCTGCGGGTGTTGTTATAACTGCTTATGCAAATCTTCCCATTATTTTAATTTTTGGATACCTTAAGATTAGTTCGTTATTGCATTGGTACCATTAGCAAACGGTGCATGTAGCATTAGTAAACATTAAATAATGGCAGCTCCCCCACCCCCTTTTTACCATGTTATAGGAATATCAATCCTTATTTCTCAACTCTTTCAAATTCTTGAAATTTGCCTTGAAAATTTTTCAAGTTCACTAAAATACAACCTACTACATACACCGTTCGAGGGTTAGCAATGTCAATTCTGAAGCTCTTTATTCACGGTGGCCAAAAAATTCAAGGAACAATATTCTCTGATAATACTCTGATTTCTCCGATAGATTTCTAAAAATACCCTGATTTCAAGGCACTTTTTTTTCAAATTTATTTGTTTGTGTTATTTGTTTTAAATTGTATTATTTGTTTGAAAATCGAAGTTGCAAAAATCAGATATATCTCAAAAATAGTTGGAAGTTGCAATAGCATACAATAGATAACAGCCCTATAGAAACAAGAAAAGTGCAATTTAAACATTTCGGAACTATTTGTTGCAAGTTTTGTTTCCTAAATTATAATATTGGATCACGCTGAAGTACTAGGGAAGGTAGAAACAGTCAAGAAGATACTTACGTTCAACTTCTGACTTATCAGTTACTAAAACTCCAGAAACCTTCACATTAATGTTTAAAAGCTGAAAATCTTCTTTTGAGTGTAAACCAATAACTGAACACAATTTTCATTATTTATCTTATTATTATTTATATTAAGTAGACAACATTTGGCATAAAGTTGTATACAAGTATTTTTACTGTTGGCATTCATATAAAACAAAGTATTGAAGCAAAAATAAAGTGGAGAAATAAAATTTAGGCATCATACTACCATATACAATTTTAAAAACTATGAATATATTAGAAATTTCAAAAATTTTGAACAATATAGTTTGACTACCCATTTTACCCCACCTTACCCTATATAAGCTTATGGAACCTCTGCGATGGTATGAGGCATGTGGTTGGTGCGATATGGGACCCCTGATACGTCAAGAGACGACTTTGACAGGCGAAAGGTACGCATGCATCCCGTATGATCACCTACCATCACTCTACACCCATTCATGCCCATTGCGCATTCGGACGGACTTGGTCAATTCCAACAGGACAATGAGACACCCAACACGTCAAGAGTTGCTACAAACTGGCCCCAGCAACACTCTTCTTAATTTAGACATTTCCGTTGGCTAACTTAAATCCCCAGATATGAACATCATTGAGCATGTCTGGGATTCCTTTGCAAAGTGCAGTTCAGGAGAGATCTCCACCACCTCGCATTCCTATGGAACTGTGGACTGCCCTTCAGGATTCATAGTGTGAATTGCCTTCAAGATACCTTCACACAATATTCGAATCCAAGCCACGTCGTGTTGTGGCACTTCTGCGGGCTCATGGGGGCTTACACGATAATAGGCTGGTGAACCAGTTTTTGTGGTTGTTCTGTGTATTTCTGTTGGTCTACCGCACACTCTCCAGTACCCCCACTGTTTCTTTCCATACATGTTGGTCCATCACGCTATCTAGCATATATGTAAAATGCTTAAACTTTTAAAAGTTAAGTTATGCGTCCAATTATTTCGTTGCCTGTAGCCTCTGCTTTAAATTGCCGTATACTTCCAGTTCCTCGTTTAATGTCTTAGTTGAAAGAATTTAGCTTTTGGCGCGTCTTTCATTAATTTTAAGCAACAGCCATCAAAGAAAATACAGCTTATTTTATAGTTGAGAGGAAGAGAACTTAATTGGATGGAATGGGGCTGATGGGGAAATCACCCGAGAAAGAGGGAAACTTGTTCTGCGAAGGTAATGTAGTGGCGAAGTGATGGGTAATTGTTTGTGTGGAATGGATGTTATTTACCTCGAAACTTAATTTTATAGATGATCGATAATGGGCACAAAAGCTAATTTGAATAGTAGTCTTCTTTTACAAGATACACAGAATCTTCTAGACAATTCCCAAGTAATTTGCTGCTCCTAAAATGTATCTATATATTTTTATTTTATAAGCATTATCCACTTTTATGTGTAGTTGAAATATTTTTAAGAGATATTGAGTTCAGATCAATTTTTCATAGAGTTTAACCACTAAGAAAACCACCGATGCCATGAACTCACTCTTTTTGCTCCAACATTTGATAGAATGCATTATAATGGACAACGAGTTTATCTGTCAAGTTTCAGTTCAATTGAATAATGACAAGTAAATTAATTACTCATACTTGTCAAAGCCGCCTTTCATTGGCAGCTTCCAAAACTAACACACTTAAAAATACAAATAACAAATTTGTCAAATCTAAGAATATCACCATTAAAGTTCATTTGCTTTCTTTTTAGAGGATTTCTTAACTGTTCCATGAACTTGAAACTGTAATTTGAAAATGCTGACTTAAAAAAGTATGAATTTTATGGGTGTTACTATTGCATAAAGATTCCTAGAAAATGTTTTCCCAAATGTTTACTTAATTGGTTTTTTAAAGAAATTAGTAGAATTTTTGAACTTGTTTATTTTTAATTGCTTAATCTAATTAGAAATCACTTAAAAGTTTTAATCCCTTGAATCAGCAGTAAAAATTTATTTTTGCTTGCATTAAATTCTAAGAAAATAAACATGACAAAAAAATGAGCCAAACAAATTTATGACAAAAAAATGAGCCAAACAAATTTATGACAAAACAAATGGATCAGAAGTATACGATTATCAAAATGTGAAAGCATAGAACATAAGAGTTTTTCTTTATCTTTGAATGAGTCATTATTGCAAGTTCGTTGAAAATCCCTGGTTTTTTGAAAATTATAGAAATATTAATAATAGAATATTATTAGAAATTAAGAAAAATGGAAGAAATAGACATCTGGAACTCTAAGTTCGAGATGTCTTTTTCTTCCATATTTTCCCAATGTCTGGAGAACTTATAAAAGTAACAATTCACTAAAATAATAAATTAGAAACTCAAAAAGTGAATGTGTAAACGCATAAATAACAGTAACAAACTAATTACAAGAATCATCTAGTTTTAATTTTCCAAGCAGTGATCTGAACATTTAATATTTTTTTCAGCTACGTTATTCTTCTACTACTGCATATAGTTTAGATGAGCAATGAAAACTTATTAAATAAAACATTATAAACACAAGAACTAAAAACTTACTGGTATTCCTTTTGGAGCAAGCCTTAGTCACTTTAAATGCAATTGTTCCCGTTAACTTTCTTTGCAATTATTATTTTAAATTATTTCGGAGAATAGAACAAATCAGTTAGCC
This sequence comes from Linyphia triangularis, assembly GCA_963978545.1. Classification (NCBI taxonomy): domain Eukaryota; kingdom Metazoa; phylum Arthropoda; class Arachnida; order Araneae; family Linyphiidae; genus Linyphia; species Linyphia triangularis. Next base: position 1,517,785 of record OZ021727.1, on the reverse strand, counting down.
AAATCGTGAATTCAAATCAAATGATTCGAAACGTATAACATTGGTGTTATTTATCGTTTGCGATTTCATTCGTTAAGTTTTTAAAAAGAAATAAATCACGGAAATCATTCTAGTAATTTTATCGTCTGCGGGATTGATGAGTATATTTTAGACCTGGAACGAGACTATAAGCAATGGGTATAAAATTGGAAACGTCTCATACAATATAAACTTATCAAAATTACGGTAGTTAAAAAATGCAAAAAAAAAAAAAAAAAAAAAAAAAAAAAAAAAAAGGCTAACAAAACTCTACTATTGTTTCCGAAGTCTGCCCTTTTGTGAATGAGAATAAGAAAATAAAATATAAAAGGAATGGCTAAATTAATTTGTATTGTGTTTTCAATCTTTAAATTAGTTTGAAAAAGGATATATTTCATTTAAAGAACAATCAATCGAGGAATAAAAAATTCTGAGAGACATAAGTTACTAATCGTTAATGTCCCGGTCATTATACACTGTTAAAAAAATTTGTCCACCATGCACCAAAATTTGGTTCCCATTTAGCTGCCACCAACATTTGGTGCTTAGTTTCGCGATTTAATGGTGCTTATGGTCCGAGGTTGCACCATTAAATCGTGAAACTAAGCACCACATGTTGGTGGCAGCTAAATGGGAACCAATTTTTGGTGCAAGGTGGACCAAAATTTTTAACAGTGGACAAAATTTTTAACAGTTAACCGTTACGGAATTTCAATGAGATAACAATTTTAGATTTACTTTTAGCTTTTATTTTAAATATTTTTTTTCTTCTCTAAATTGCATTCAAAATAAACTTTTTAAACTGATCATATAAAAATAGAGAATGGTAACCCGACTCATGCCCAACTCTGTTGAAATTGGTCTTTTGAAAGAACAACGTCAGCGCTCTGCAGTATGTCATTTCTAAGTGATTAGTCATTTTTACAAGCAGAGCAAGATTCATATTATGGATATGATAAGCAAATAAACAGACATGCTGATTCAAAGAAAGACCATTTCCTTTACTACGCAATCACTTCACAAATGACACATTTTACATACACGAACCAAAACTTTAAGAATCAAACAAGAACCGAAACTTTCTTTCAAAGTTGAGTTGTGTTGTGTTTCGCAACAGTCATGGCGGAACTTATGACAGACAGCTTCTCGCTAGTTGTCGGGCAGTTTGGTTGGATTTTAATGGTTTTCTCCCATTCGAGATGTAAAAACGTGTCGGTTACATCATGATAAAGTGTTCGGAAAAAATTATCGCTTCACACAGATATTAATCTAACTATGTGGCCCCGTTCTTTATTCTCTGTGTAGCTCTTGCATAGAGAATATACAATACAAAAACAAACATCGAGAATTATTTTCGTTTAATTTTCAGGTTCACTTTAACTACAGAAAATGTAATGTTCAAACTCAATTTCCTGTATAATTATCTATATCGTTATTTCTATAACATGCGTTTAATATATTCAAATCCTTTGTGCATTAGCACATTTTACCATGAAAAATATTTATCCTGAATAGCACAGGGAAATAAATCTATCCTTAGGAAATAACCAGCACAAGTGTAACTGTTATCAAATTGCATCACCAACCATTACTTACATATAACTAACCATAACCTTATTCTGAAAAGTAAATACTGACAGTACATAATTTTTTTTCTTTTTTCAAAACCAAATGGTTATGCTAATTTTTGACGCACTTCTTTTCTAAAGAATATAAGAAAAAGTATGTTATATAAAACTTATACATTTCTGGTCAGGAATTAAGTATAAATAAGTAGGCAGTGTAATCTAATTCTTAGGATTGGCTTCCACCCAAAATTCGAATCTCTATCAAAGAAACTCAGTTTTATTTTGCGATTACAATGGAATTTGGAAGCTACTTTATTTCCAGAAAATCGTTGCAAGTAGAACGTGACCACATCTAGTTCATTGATATTAATCAGTTTTTGCGCTTATCGTCTACTTATGAATGTTATATTTCTTTTTAAATCTGCTCACTGCTTATCAGTCATTACGTTTTCAGTGTTATCGTATTGAGAAAAAAAAAAACATTTTTTTTTTTCAATATGAGGAGTTATGTTAAATGACTGTTGTGAAATTAAAAAGCACACCAGTTTAACATTTTTAACACTTTTCATTCCATTTTTCTATAATTAAAACTATGATTTCTAAAATTTTCAATTAATTATGTCAGTATTTTAAAGAATAGACCGTAATATGTATGTTTTTTTATTATTTTTTTAAGTAAGTTTCTACTTGGCGTTGCGAACATCGTGATACATATTAACTGAGAAAGTACAATTTTAATACATTCGAAGCAAATTAGGAATAAATTTTTCATTTTGTAACAAGAAAATGTTTTATAACAGTTTATACAAGAAAATCATGTATTTTCTGCCAATAATGGAAACATTCAAGACTCCAAATTGAAGAACTTCATCAAAGGCAACCATACCCTTACCCAAATAAACATCTCTTACTAAATTATTAGATGGTCAAATTTCCAAATATGTAATTTTAAAATTATTCAGTGCCGTATACGTTAATGCTGATCGTTTTCTTTCTGCTTTGTTGCGTTAGCCACTAGGCGGGCCGCGACGAATTTTTCTGCTGCCCACGGCCAGCACAGACAAAAAATCTATCGAGCTTCGCACTATGGACTTTTTCTTACATAATTTTAATGCGTACAAAATAATGTGTGTTTACTATGTAGAACAGAGTTTTATACTACGTGCCTACAGAAACTGCATGAAAAAAATTCTGCAAAATAGTTTCTATCAAAAATACAGGAACAACTTAAGTGAATATCATTTGGGCGATTTATAAAGATTGGCTGCACCAAATGTTGCGTTAGACAGCGTCTCTATTATTATTATCATTAAATAAACCGAACAATTTCGACAGTCATTGGACTAAATGGAGGATTGACTAAAATGGAGGAATGTGGAGGAACGGTTTAAATACGTTTATTAAAAGTTTGATCAATTATCATTGTCACGTTCCAACAAAAGATTCACTTTTTTTTTTTAAGACTTTGATTTACAAATATTATTATTTTTTTTTATTTATTTAAAAAAAAATATCAATTATAAATTTATTAAGATAAAAAAATATTTTTTTCAGTATTCAGAATAGCTATATAGTGTTAAATCGATAATATACTTATGTTCTTGTATCGCCTATAAATCTGCGGTCCGCGAAAAGCTCTAACAAAAGTCGTACGGCCCACCTCTGAAAGTTAAAGGCGAAGGTTGGTTGGTTGTTTTCAGATTATCTGGCGCCGTCAGCAACACGAGGGCTATAATGCGCCGAAACTTTCGTCATGCCAACATACATTTACAAACACCCATGCCTACACGGGACTCGAACCCGCAACCTCGCGGTCTAGAAGCTAGCACGCTAACCACTATACCGTTTGGCCGGCGTTAAAGGCGAAGGTGATCTAATAGATGCTGATGCCTGGCTGGTTCGTAAGCTAAACGACCTATTTTTATGCACGATAATAACTATTCAGGCCGAGATGTACAGCTTAATGTGGATTCCGAACCACAACGAACATCCATACCTAACGCAGGATACGAACTCGGCACCTTAAGCACGCAAAGCCAGAGCGCTAACACTACAGCTATTCAGGTGGATAGACGCTGGTGCAGTATAAAACTCATCAAGCAGTTGCAAAGATTTTTTCTTCCAAAGTAATTTTTTTAAATTTGAGTATGGTTATTCCATTATTAACCAAAACTAAATGTGGATGTAATACAGCGGATCCAAGAGAATCCATTACTCGTTCTTTAAAATATACATGGAGACAGACTTACTTTAGCTCATTGAATACGTTACAGCGATGTATGAACCGGTTTTACCAAGGCCCTGATTGGCTGACTGAAACTATGTATGTCCGTTGGTTGTTTTCAGATTATCTGGCGCCGTCAGCAACACGAGGGCTATAATGCGCCGAAACATTCGTCATTAGACAAACCAACATACATTTACAAACACCCATGCCTAACACGGGACTCGGAACCCGCAACCTCGCGGTCTAGAAGCCAGCACGCTAACCACTATACCGTTTGGTCGGCACGATGTATGCCCGATTTGTTAAATTACTTATAGTATCCATGGTTAGAAGAATAAAATATGAACTAAAATTTAAAGCGCTCATTTTTTTTTGTTATCAACATATATTTAAGTTTGATATAAAATTATATGTGAAGGTTATCAATGTTACTATAAAAGTTGTAAACTGTCCGGAGTTATGTCTTTATTCGGAAGAATCCATCTTACAGCGTACGTCCTCAAGTTATGTTGTCCCAAGGTTTAAATGCGGATTTAAAACCGCGGATCCAAAACAAGCCATTACTCGTTCATTAAAACTAGCTCCAATCATCATCACAAAAAAAAAAAAAAAAAAAAAAAAAAAAGTGGGGGGTAGACAGTGATTCCGGCTGAATGAGTCGTGTCAATTCGTTTTTCTGCTTTTACCTCAGACACAGATGTGAATGAGGAATTTGCTTGATGATAACAAGCTTTTAAAGTAATTGCTTCTCCGATGGCTCAGAGCTCCACGGGGCGATCCCACTAAGCGCTTTTGTCAGGGTTGATAACCCTTGAAATATGACTGAGAAAAGCAGCGTCGAGTTGATAACAATTTTCGGGTTATTTATGGTTACTTTAGAGCATTAATTTGGAGGGGTAAAAAGGTACATAAAAAGATATTATAATGCTATAAAAAGCTCATTAAGAGGATGAGTTGCTGAAGTGTTTGTGTGATTTACCGATGTAGGATGAGGAAATAATGATGGAATCATTATGTTTTTGCATGAATGAGCATACGTGCTTTGACCATGGTCAGAATATTCATTATATACCCTTATGGATCAATTCCGTGTATCAATACCATTAGGAAATGCATAAAACAAATTGGACATTATCCAGGTAGCACAAAAGTTTACGGTGGTTTAACCATACAGGCTGATGCAATGGGCACACCTCGTATGTTAGGGTACATAACTACTATACGGTCCAGTATGGGACTCCGGTGAATAATCCATATTGTTTCCTTTGCATTGTTAACCCGTTTCATAAAAAGCGGATTTAAAAAAAATAGATACTTAGTATTATCATGCCGACCGTTTTCAAGACAAAAAGTTCGTCAAATAGATCCCATTACTCTGTGAAAACGGTCGGTCCAAAAGGAAGCCCGGCCTCAAGTTGCTGAGGCATGCCACGGAAAAAAAACGATTCTAGTCCGAGACGATTCGGACATCTGAGGTGGTTCGACCTTTTGTCACCAACAAAAAGTTCGTTAATGGTCAACGCGGTATTACTTCAGTACTAAAATGTTTATTTGGGAAAAAAAAAAAATGACTGACGAGATAATATGCAAATACAAAATAAATAGGGTTTTATTTGTATTTGCTAGTTTATTTCTATTAACTACAGTGACAAGGGAATTTTACTGTATTTAAGAAAACAAAAAATATCTGATCGGGAACAGAACCCTGATTAATTCAGCTCTAGGGGGTCTTATCACCACACCAACAGGGCTATAGAAATGTACACACTTTTCAAGACGAATGTCGAATTACAACTTGTAAGGGATTTTCTGAGCATCTGTTTGAATTAACTTTTTCGCAGGAAACAACAATTTCCTTGAATGCCTTGTTTCTTAACAACTTAGCTGCCAGTGTCTTGAACATGGGAGTCAGTCAGAAGCCAACTTTCTTTTGTGTTGTTTATTTGTTTAAAAAAGATTCAAATGTTATTAATTAAGTACCATTTGCATATATAAGGTAATTAAAAAAAAAAAAAAAAATCCAAAATATCACGCACCGGCCCGAGACCGGCACTGCGAAAGGAATTCTCTCTATCAGTCTCGCGCCGGTGCGAGATCATGATTTTACAGACTTTAATTTACATAAATCGTTTATTATTTATATAACTAAAAACCAATAGTTCGCCAACGAAGTTCGAACGTTCAAGCGCAGTGCAGACACGTTAGCATGTTACTTCGCGTGATGCCGGCGCCGTACTGGCTCAAAAAAGTTGGTCGGTAGGCATCTCGCGCCGGCGCGAGACCGGCGGCTAAATTGTTAAGTCCAAATAAAACTGACTTCTATGTATTTGTTTAATAAAATTGGCAAAAATTAAAAACCAAATGTAGTTTTCTATTTAACCAATTTGAGAACGTGATTCGCTTGATTTGATGATAAGGGTTTTTGTCAGTTAAGGGATTTTATAAATTTCCCCAAAAATATTCACTTGGGACGATCAAATAAGTGCATTTTGATGCCAAAGTACTCTTTAACAATACATATTGTAATCCGTAAAAACAAAGTTTTTAATATAAATCCTTTATTTGAATTGCCAAATTTTAAATTCATTAACATAGCGCCGATTATGTAAACAGAGAGTGCTAGGTGTTTGCATTTAATTTTAAATATCAAAAACATTTCTATCGGCAAAATATGCAGCAAACTACATTTCAAAATTTACTTATAAAAAATGAATGTGTATTTATGCTCTAACATCCAAATATCTTATATTTATTCTAATTAAAACAATTTTATTATTTATGTAATGTAGTTTCCTTTAGTACTTCCTTTCATTTCTGTAGTTTCTAGCGTTTAAAAGAATTTGCTAAATACGCATTGAATCTGGTCAGGTCTGCTTTGGAGCATCACCAGTCTATAAAATCCCAGTTTTCTGTCAGATTACACCTTTTTGACATAATTTAACTCTGTTCTCCAGCCAAGCGTCACTCTGCCCTCTTAATCTCTGGAAATAAATTGTTATTCGACCACGATTTGCTTATTAAAACGGTCAACACCACTGAACCGTTATATTTATCTATTTAAAAAACTTTGGCAACAGGAAAGAGTTTCTTCAATCGTCGGATAAATGGTATTTTAGCGTGATTAAATTACAGCAATTTGGTTCATTAGTATTACGTAAAAGCTATCTTTTAGTGACAGTTACAGCCCCAAAATTTGATAGAATCCCTTGTCATCGACATTGAATCTATCTTGCTAAGTTTCAGTCCAATTGGATGACGACAAGGGGGTTAATTAGGCCTCCGGCCATCGACATACCCATCCAACCCACCAAACCACATACAAAATCGCATTTAATACAATGGATATTTAATAAAAGTAATCGCAAATGTTGTACATGACAAGTTATGTGTGACATTTTATCTACAAACAAGAAATTATTCATGAGTGCAATCAGCAAATCTGGGTCATCCGATCCATCTGTCTCCAGTACTCTCGAAGCAGACGACACCGGTGCCGCAAGAAGCGAAGTGAAATGATGGAGCTTTTCGAAGACACATTCAGGAGGAATAGGGCTGTCCCCTTGAGAGGGTACGTGGGGGAAATAATGTATGGGATATGAAAATGTATATCCCCTCCTTTCCTCTGGAACCACCGCATGACGAAAGGCGAATTTATCATACTTGCAGTAAGCTTTCTTTTTTCCAAGCGGTTTCTCGGGACATATCCTTCAGGGTTACTTACACCTCCTGTCTTTAGAGTTTCTTGCTCAGCCTTTGGGATTAGAAATAAAGTTGGCACAGGAAAAAATAAAGTCTCAGTGAATTTCCTTTAGATTTTCTCTAGGTGAATTAATTTTTCTCTTAATTGCCATTTCTTTATTTGAATGCCGTTGCTTAAAGAAAGATATAAGTGGAGTTTTTATTTGTAGAAACTTATATTTAGAACTAATAATATAAACCATAAAAACAAAGTTTTTAATTTAAATCCTTTGTTATGCATCGCTAATTTTTATATTCATTAACACCGTGTCAATTCTGTAAACAGGGCGTGCTTGGAGTTGGCATCTAATTTTAAATATCAAACACATTTTTATCTGCAAAATGTGCGGTACACTACGTTTCAAAATTAATTTATTAAAAATAAACGTGGATTTATGCACTCACATTCAAATGAATAAATAAAAAAGTATTCAATTAAAAAAAATTTATTATTTATTAAAAAAAAAAAAATTATCAACAGAAAAGATTTTCTTCAATGATCGGTTAAATACTATTTTAACGCGATTGGATCACCACAAGTTGTTTTTATTAATAGTCCGTAAAAGCTACCTATTAGTGGCCGTTACATCCGCCAAAATTTGAAAGAATGCATTGTCATCGACGCCGAATCTATCTGCTAAGTTTCAGACCGATTGAATTATGGCAATGAGGTTAATTAGATCTGCAGATTTGCCCGCCATCGTCAAACACATCCACAAATCGAAGCTGGGCTTCAAATCCAATGCCCGTGCCACTCCAATGACGTCACAATTCCATTTGAGCCAGCTTAAAAACGGGGAGGGGGGGGGCACTCATGATCACTCCTTTTACAACCTTCCACTCCAACCTTAGGAAGGTTGAAGTCCGTTGACAAAGCCATTAAGTTATGGTTGCGTTACTATTGATTAAGGTAGTTTTTTGTACATAATTTGATAACTTAACAATTCAAAAATAAAGTTTAATAAATTGACATTTCTTTTAAATCAGCATAAAATTCAATCTTCACTAAAAGCGTGTATATAACCCACAATAGCTTTTTTCTTCGGCTTGCTGGCTATGCAGAGGAATTTATTATCATTGTTATTATTCCAGTGTTGTTTTTCAAAACAGAATTTGGATTACTTAAGGGATAGGGTGGGGAGGGGTTGGTCTAGGTCTCAAAATATAAAAAAAATCTCGTATTTTACTGTTGAAAAAATAATACAAATATTTATAAATAAAATGACGTAACAGTTTTATTTCTATCTCTAACAAGAACTTGAAATATTATCTATACACGACACTGTATCTCGACGACGCTATTTTATAATTTTGAAGCTGTTTTTCTCGATAATAGTTTATGGTCGCTTTTATGATTTAAAATTGATACAACTTAAAAACTACTTCTTATAAATGTATGAAACTTTCCAAAATTATTTTTTATATATATTTCCTTTAGTTTGTCTTCCGGAATTGTGTAAATTAACTTAAAAAAAAAAAGTTTTTAGAGCTTAACATGTTATGAGTTTTATATAGTTTTTTAACAAAATATTTCTTTCAAAATTTTTTCCTAATATTTTATTGGAAAATCATGAAAAATTTATAAAATGAATTATAAATGTAATTTAGTTCAAAAATGAAGTTATTGTCAATATATATATATACCAAATTTCAGCAACGTCCACAGTTTTTTAATTAAAAAATATGATTTTAACTGAGAAAATATAAAAAAAAAAAAAAATCAGTTTACCACCGAACTGCATAAAAATTTCCGAAAAATAACTCGAAAAAATAAAGATTTTAGATTTTTGAGTCCTGGATTAGTTAATAACCTACCTGGTGCATACATTTCCATTATTGAGTTTTAATTATTTTCCAAAATATATTCACTAGATACCAAGAAAATATGTAAAAATATATGTTATTAGAAAACTAATTACATACTGCAAGTCTGGGTTTTCTCCCATTTGAGACGTAAATAGAGCACTGAGCAGTTTGCCATTTAAATAACACTAATAGTTGTAAACACAGTCAGTTAACAAACTTGTCAGAATAACATGAAATTTGCCTAACTATACTCGAAAAGGGGTGAATGGTACAACACAAGAAAAATTAGTTAGAAATAATTATTTTTCTTATGCCAAACCATCTCCTTCGCGTATGTATTCAGATGAAATTTCAGTTTAATGAGATTATTTTTTACAGCTTTTTGAAAGTTGAACTTTAAATTATAATCACCATAATACATCGTTTTATTGAATTTAAAATTGCATTAGTTTAACTGCACTTGTTTCGAAATCTAATCTTGGTCTTCCCAAGCATTGAAGTTAGTTTCTTTTCTAGAAAATACATTTGATATTAAATTCAATTGTTATTTATGCCCATATACGCATGTTGAAAAAAATTATTTATATACTTTAAATTTTAATACTTGAAATTTTAAGCGAATGAGCTTGGCGCACTATTTAATTAAAAAAAATCATTAAACATAAAAAAAATATTGTATTATTTACTGGCAATATGAATGGATTCAAAAATTGAAATGAAGTCGCTTCACTTCAATTAAGAAATGCCTCCAAATTATTTTAAATTTCAAACGGTTTTTGATAATTAAATGCTCTATTTTTACAACCTTTTATAATTCTGTGAATTTTATATGCATATATATTTGAATATTATTTTATTCAGAAACATTCTTGCATTTTAACTATTTTACAGGTACGAAATTCTTTTACAAGCAAATATAACTAAACCAATTTAAACGTGAACTGCTAGTAAATTCACTATGTTTGGAATTTTGGTTATTATTCAATTCAATTACTTATTCAAATTTCACTTAGCGTCGACGACTCCAAATAAATACGAATTATCAGTAAATTCATTTTAAAATGTTACTTCGAAAACTGCAGCCTTCGTTATAAAGTTAAAATAATTTCAATATATAAAGCCCCCAATTCTGATGCTAATATTCAAAGGAAGTTTTCAGACTGCATCCGAATCAAATTGACACTTTTCAATTTAAATTACCATAATTCATCCAACCGTTCTATCCTAATAAATTTTCACCTGCGCTGACTGTGTTGCCGGAGTGACTAGCAGAGACAGATGTTTGTAGCTAATGATTGAATAGCTTCCATTAGATTAAAGTCCACACTTAAACAAATTAGTTCGCCGTGTAATTATGCCGTGTTGACTGGTAGGATTAGGCGGCGGAATCGAATGCCTCTTCATTAGGACGAGCGGACAGTTCAAGATGTTAGGACGAGATTGTCTTACTTGTTTGCAGGTCATTAAGACAAGAAAAGTACGAAGCAAAATGGGGATGTTGTTGGTGGCTGGATCGAAAGAAATGGCTAACTTTACTTCCGAAGGAAAAAGTAGTTTTTTTTTTTATGCTGGGTTCATTACAATCAAGTGGAGGGTACAGTGGCTCAAGATTCTGTTTCAGATTTTCACATAATTTATTACATTTCTTATTTAACTATGAGTATGTAGCTTCATTTGTGAACATCTGTCGTACTTGTTTGCAGGTCATTTTCCAAAATAAAAGATTGTGCGAAGCAAAATAGGGTGGATAATTTGTTGGTGATTGGAACGAAAGAAATGGATAACTTTACTGGTAATCTGAAGGAAAAAGTAAAGGTAGTTTTTCTTACACTGGATTGATTACAATCAAGTGAAGGGTATAGTGGTGCATAGCTAAGATTTGGTAAATTTAATCGCTAATTTGTTGGTGATTGGAACGAAAGAAATGGATTGAATAATTGTATTGACAATTTGAAGGATTTTTTTTTTGTTTTTTTTTGCCGGATTTGCTGGAAGCGAAGGAAATAGTGCGGAAAGTTAAGGTTTTGTTCATGCAGACTAGAATGTAATTTAATAGATTTCTTTTATAATTATTAGTCTCTAGCTTTGTCTGTGAGCATGTGCCTTAGATCAAGACAAATTAAAATATATTTGCTTTAATAGGGAAGAATGTATTTATAAAGGAATATATTTCCTGTATCTTTTAAATAACGAAAACATTTGGATATTAAACAAACGCTTCACTAAACCACATTTTCACAAACTGTTCAAACGTATGTTCAATGATTTTATAGCAATTTCAGGTCTCAAAGTGTACGCATTAAATATGTCTCTATAAAAATGTCGTACGTTTTGAAAATAAGAATGCATTCTTAATTAAGATACATATGTGAAGCTACCTTCTGTCAAGAGGTAATGGAGATAGTCTTAAAGAAAGTTTACAGGAAAAAAAAAAGATGATTAATCATATAGGTGGATTGAATTTTGGTATTAAAATGTAAAGAATTCCAGTTATTTCTCAAAAATCATTGAGTTGCTAAAAGAAAATTTGGTCCCGCATGTTCTCACAAATTGATATGAATAGTAATTCCATTTTATTCGTGTAATAATTAAAAAAAAAAAAATATGTATATTATACTTGAAAATTAAATTACAAAAAGTAAAACATTAATTGTGGAACTGGAGGTCTTGACTGGTTTCTCATCAGGGGGTTCATCCAGCCGGAAAACTCCAGGAGGCGTTTATTGAAAGTGTACGGCCAAAAAGGCACACAAAATAACACTATTTTAATAAAAACATGAAAAACTCGAATCGAGTTTTTATAAATATTTTTTTTTTGCAAAATTAACGATTTTAAAGATAAATTTATGATTACTATTGTTGATAAGGCAGTTAACAATTTTAGTTTTATTTGCAAGCATTTTTTAAGCGAATCATGCTTAAAGAATACAATACTAACAATACCTACAATAAGATATATTTTGCTATATAGATGACGTCTCTAAATTTTACATTTTGGAATAACGTTATAATTTTTCTGCGGAATTGTTCTTTCTGCGAAACAGTTTTGGAGGTGTTGTTGTAAACTAAAAAAAAAATTGTCTACTGTGTTATCGGGTTTTATTCAAAGGGGTAAGTTTTCTGGACTATTTTGTATTTACTCATTTCATTGCATTGTACACTTTTTTTACTGTATTTCTTTGATTTCTCACTGTTTTGGAGGCGTCGGGATTCAAGAGTTACATTTTGTGTCTTTTTGGCCGTACTCTTTTAAGAAACGCCTTCTGAGAGTGCCAGTTCCATATTTAATATTTTACTTTTTGTAATTTACTGCTTATAAGTTCTACAATTGAGCTGGTTTGGCGCGAATGTGGACTTGTATTATTTTTTTCATTTTCGGATTATTTCGCCATTTGATTTTCGTTTTTATGTAAATAAATGTGCTTGTATATATAGTAATTGAATGAAACAAATTATAATTGAATGAAACAATATTGTTGCGTTGTACGGGTTCGAAAGATTTGACGCCAAAGCAGATCAAAACTTGAAGAAATTTATTTCAAAATAATTCTTCACAGTTCTCTTACAGCTTAAGAACTACTCGTTCTAGTAGACACAATACAGCTCTTTTCACCTCAATAGAGCACAAAACAGCAGTTAAAAACTTGACAAACAACTGCTAAATCGTCGCAAAAGAAAATGCAATACAGTTCGCTCAGAATCTCCAGTCAACTAATTCAGTGACTCAAAATCCAAGAACTAACTTCAGTCAACTATCGGACTCACAAGGAGACCTTACGGTCTCGGAAATTCAGATCGGGATGAAATTTGGCAGATTGATAGTATACCTTAAGGGTATCCACACTGTAAAGTAATAAAGCGCACTAGCCAGAAGATTCCGAGAAAATAGGCTTTAAAGTGTTACGCATAGCTTAGACACTAGTAGAGATTTTTAATTTGCAACTCTCCGGTGGCTAAGTGGTCAGAGTGATGGATTACCGTACGGGCGATCCGGGTTCGATACCTCGTGAGGTAGTTTCTTTTTTTCTTTTTTTTTTTCAATTTATAAAGTGACTGTTACAGCTAATTGAAATTTGAATTAAAGATATTTTATTTTTAAATACGTAATGTATTTTTAATAGAGAAAATAGAGATAAATTAAATAGATATAAATTAAAATTCTAATTACCACGGCAAAAAAAATAGGGTAAACTTAATTTATCTATATATTTTGACATATAGTTTTTATTTGTCAATTATTTATTTATATACATACACCAGAATGACACTTATCATAAAAACATGGAAAACAAAAACTGTTTTGACATCTTGCACAATTTATAAAGGAAGATTGTTTACAGGAACAACCTTTTTGTAAAAGATTCGTTGGAAAATATACTTCATTAACATTTATGAAAATATATCTTTCGTCAGAAAACTTGGAAGCATACCAGGCATACCGGATCATTTTATTAAAAATTGATGATGGACTATTGATTGTATTTTTATGCAGTCTTCACGGGTATTTATTTCTCTATTATTTTCAACCAGATATGCGAAATTTTGCATACGCTTTAGTAGATTCTTTACCTGTCTATAAAAATAGACGTCGCAAAGTGCCGTTGGGGTTTGGAAAATTTCTGACTACCTACTTGAGTACAATAGGACAACATTCTTACTCTTCCATATAGAAACTGGTTCTTCATGTTTTTTGGGAAAATCATTTACTTCTCTACATCTTATAATATCTCAATATTTATAATCACTTGTTTGTGAAAATAGTAAATAGAGTTTTAATGTACCTTCATTAAAAATATATTTTACGTATTTAAAAATAAAGTATTATCTTTAATTCAAATTTCCATTAGCTGGAACAGTCACTTTATAAATTGAAAAAATAAAAATTAAAAACTACCTCCATTAAAAATACATTACGTATTTAAAAATAAAATATTATCTTTAATTCAAATTTCAATTAGCTGTAACAGTCATTTTATAAATTGAAAAAAAAAAAAGAAACTACCTCACGAGGTATCGAACCCGGATCGCCCGTACGGTAATCCATCACGCTGACCACTTAGCCACCGGGGAGTTGCAAATTAAAAATCTCTACTAGTGTCTAAGCTATGCGTAACACTTTAAAGCCTATTTTCTCGGAATCTTCTGGCTAGTGCGCTTTATTACTTTACAGTGTGGATACCCTTAAGGTATACTATCAAACTACCAAATTTCATCTCGATCTGAATTTCCGAGACCGTAAGGTCTCCTTGTCAGCTAACAACTAGCTCCGTAACTCAAAAACAGTCAACAACTAACTAACTCCACTCACGGCCGTCCTTATATAGGGGAGGCTGCGAATCTTCACGAACCTTCTAGAGATGGATGTCTGGAGAACCTTCCGGATAGTAGTCGAAAATACCTATACATGTACATACATGGGATACATGTACCGAAAATGTCGCCAAATGGTCGCCAAATTTGGCGACATTTTGCGATTTATGGCCAAATTTGGCGACAAAAATTAGTCGCCAAAACCATCGCCAACTTGTCTCTATCTCGCCAATTTGGCGAGATTCCCATTACCCTAATGTTAAATGCCCTGCCCCTTGAAACTCGCTTCCCAGAGTTACCTCTGTAAAACCCGCTATCAAGCGATGGGAGGCTCATTGCTGGGAAACAAACCATTGCATTGTCTTATGCGAAATGTACAGAAATTTATCTATTTACAAAATTAACACTACGAAATATTTACAAATATACAAAATTCGTAACAATATTATACTTGAATGAAACAATAATATACTTGAATGTTTTTGACAACGTGAAAGCAACGTTTCATAAAACACATGTTGAGAGTCACATTTTCACAAAACGAGGTCTATACCTGAGCAAGCACCTCCCTTTCCAATCCCAATGCACCAACAAAAGAATATTGAAAAGACGACGTATTTAATGCGTACCAGTCTAACATATAAATTACAATCTAAAGAATCTGAGATAATGGAATATTATATTATTCGAAACACAAATATTCTTTATGTTAAATTATTTAAATTCGTTAAATGAGATAAAATTCTTGTTTTTTAAATATCTGCATCATTAATACGTAAATCCAGTATGAAAGCCAGTACACGAGAAAAAGTTGTAAAAAGTTAACTCAGTATTTAAAAAACTGCAAATACCATTTTTTTTTCCAAGAAAAAAGAACAGACTTGCTAACTTTTGAAGCCTTCTTTCTGACAACTGCAATCACCTCCAATTCGATTTTTAATGTGTAATTATAAAATACAAATTGGAGCGCACTTAGGGGAAAATTTAATTTAATATCAATTGATGGATATGATCATTTGCATATTTTGATGGACGAAGAGAATTTCTTATTGTAATTTGAAGCCCAAAATTAACAAAAAAAAAAAAAACAAAAAAAAAAAAAAAAAAAAAAAACTACCCATACCATAAAATGCGCTTCCATTAACGAAGATTGATCGATCAATTATTTATGAGAAGAATTATTATTTTAAATTATTACAAGATGATGCATGTCTAAAATATGTCATGTTTTATTAATGCGAATTTGTATGGTATAAAACGGTTGAATCAAGACATGCACTCCAACTATAAATAGGATTGTAATTATTATTTGAATTTTTAAAGAACGCTGCTCGGATCTTTAAAAATATAAGAATTTCATAAAGTTTAATTAAAAGCTTAATTAAGGATGTTTGAGATTATCAACGGTAAGTTATGAATAATTTATGATTGCTTAATGTTTAGAAAAGAAAACGAAGTGAAATCTGTTAATTTAAATAACTTACATTTTGAATGCGATAAAAATCGAAATAAAATTCGAGGGTATTTGTTAATTTAGTTTCAACATCTCAAAAATTAAAATCAAATCGTTATTTATTTTCTTAGAAATAGATTTGTATGTATATGTTTTGATACACAAATATATACAGACTAGCTGAATACCCGTGCTGCGCTACGAAATTTTACCATTAGCATTTTAGCGATCAAAAGACATTCATGTATTCTACACTTCAGACGTTTGCTCCCTTTTCGATCCCGACAAATTGATTTATCAAAATAGGAACTTTCCTTTGTTGACATTTTAAACGAAATTTATAATTGTTAATAGTAAACTGGAATAGTTTATTGTGTTTATGTTTGCTCTTAGTTCTAAATTTCAAAGTAGTAGCTGTATTGGAATTAAGTTAATTAGACATTAAGTTAATCCTCGTATAGTTTCAAAGTTGCGTCGTTTTTTCATCCCTTAAAAATTCGTTAATCGATATTGGAATGACTTATTTTTTTAACATTTGCAAAAAAATATCAGAAAAATGACTACATTGGAAGAGGAACATTCGGATATCCCTCGTTTGGAAAATTTAACCCCTTTTCGACCCCTTAAAGTTGGTTAATCGAGAACAGAATAGCTTACTTTTTCTAGGTTTAATCTTTTTTGACATTTGTACCAAATTTCCGAGTTGTGACCATATGGGAAGTGGTACATTCGAATATTCCTCGTTTGGAATGTTTAACCCCTTTTCCACCCCTTGATCCACCGGAGATCGGAATAGTTTACTTTTTCTGCGTTTGTCTTTATTGATATTCACACCAGTTTTCAGAATTGTGAAAATATGAGAAGTAGGACATTCGAATATATCGCTCGTTTGGAACGTGTAACCCCTTTTTGACCTCTTAAAGTGGGTTAATCGAGATCGGAATAGTTTACTTTTTCTATTTTTACCATTGTTGATATTTGTGCCGATTTTCAGAATTGTGACTATGTGGGAAGTAGGATTTTCGAATGTCCCCCGTTTGGAACGTTTGACCCCTTTTCGACCCCTTAAAGTGGGTTAATCGAGATCGGAATAGTTTACTTTTTCTATTTTTACCATTGTTGATATTTGTGCCGATTTTCAGAGTTGTGACTATGTGGGAAGTAGGATTTTCGAATGTCCCCCGTTTGGAACGTTTGACCCCTTTTCGACCCCTTAAAGTGTGTTAATCGAGATCGGAATAGTTTACTTTTTCTATTTTTACCATTGTTGATATTTGTGCCGATTTTCAGTGTTGTGACTATGTGGGAAGTAGGATTTTCGAATGTCCCCCGTTTGGAACATTTGACCCCTTTTCGACCCCTTAAAGTGTGTTAATCGAGATCGGAATAGTTTACTTTTTCTATTTTTACCATTGTTGATATTTGTGCCGATTTTCAGAGTTGTGACTATGTGGGAAGTAGGATTTTCGAATGTCCCCCGTTTGGAACGTTTGACCCCTTTTCGACCCCTTAAAGTGTGTTAATCGAGATCGGAATAGTTTACTTTTTCTATTTTTACCATTGTTGATATTTGTGCCGATTTTCAGAGTTGTGACTATGTGGGAAGTAGGATTTTCGAATGTCCCCCGTTTGGAACGTTTGACCCCTTTTCGACCCCTTAAAGTGTGTTAATCGAGATCGGAATAGTTTACTTTTTCTATGTTTACCATTGTTGATATTTGTGCCGATTTTCAGAGTTGTGACTATGTGGGAAGTGGGAGAATTAGTGATGAGTGAGTGAGTGAGTGAGTGAGTGAGTGAGTCAGTGAGTGAGGGCTTTGCCTTATATATATAGAGATTTCTTTAAGATTAAAATCATTCTGCAATTTTACTTCAATATGTCACAAGAAGATGAATTAGTATGCATGAATTATTTAGTATAATTAAATTATTTATAATTGAGGTATTTTTTTCATAACATATATATATATATATATTAATTAAATTGTATATTAATAATTAGGTATATTAATTAAATTGTGACTAATTCATTAACCTTACAATTGGAATTAAAAATACTGAATAAATAGTGAAGAATATAATTATAAATTGGGCATTTTCAGTTACTACGTTTTATATGGCTTTGACCGATCTATTTGATGACGTCATCACTTGGGGAATCACTACTGGCTAACTTCTCTCAATCCAAGACGTTGTCTTGGACTGCAGTTTGTGTGCTCCACTC
This sequence comes from Linyphia triangularis, assembly GCA_963978545.1. Classification (NCBI taxonomy): domain Eukaryota; kingdom Metazoa; phylum Arthropoda; class Arachnida; order Araneae; family Linyphiidae; genus Linyphia; species Linyphia triangularis. The sequence continues at coordinate 1,499,441 of OZ021727.1, read as the reverse complement.
TTTACAAAGCCAGACGGAGTGAAGACCTTTGCCGATCTGCCTGGAAAGATCTATCTGGGCATTCTTCCTTTAGAGTCGTAGTAGTTGGTACCTTGAAAGATCTCTCGGAAGTCCTTCCCCTTTTATCATACTGACTAATCCATTTTATAAGAATTTTTTATCTTTTATATATCTTGATGATTCTAGTCCCTTATGTGGCTCTTGCGCAAGAAAATGCCCCCTGCTTTAAAACGGATTTACCTCATGGGGTCTTGTCCGATTGGACACTATTCTGAATGAGCATATGCGAGGAAATGTGTTTTAAGCAGTTATTTGTCTTATATTTAGTTTTAAGAGTCAACTCTTCGTTAATTCAGGGCTCTTTCGCATGGAAATGAAACATCTCACTGATTTCACACTGCATCGCCTCTTAAAAATTGAGTCTCAAATACTCTTTATCGTCCTGCGATGGTACTGTTTAAATTCAAACTAAATATTCCAATAGTTACCTCATATGCAAAAATGTATTAATGCTTATAACTGACTCTACTATTGACTTAATCCATAAAAACAAAGTTTTTAATACAAATCCTTTAAATGCATTCCCAACATTTATGTGCAAATGCAGATTATTTAAGTGATTTTAAACTCGGATAGACTTTTCAGTATATTTGATTGCATATAATTGTCTCTACTATTGACTTATTTCATATAAATTAAGTTTTTTTTTTACAAATCCTTTATATGCATTGCCAACTTTTATGCGCAATTGCAGATTATTCAAGTTATTTTGAGTTCAGAACCACTTTTCATAGCGTTTGACCACTACGAAGAAAGCCATTAATTCCGTACCATGTACTAACTCTTTTTTGTCTCCAAAACTAGTCAACGCTATCATCGACGAGTATAAGATACTAAGTTTCAGTTCAATTGAATGAGCATGGGGATTCACTAGTCCTCCTAAGCAGTAATAGTATCGTATGTAAAAGCGGATATTTAGTGACCACAAAACTTGAAAGATGGCATTGCTAATAACGAGTCTATTTGCCAAGTTCCAGTACGAATGGATGACGGCAAGAGAGTAAATTAATCCTCTGCAGAACTTCATCCCAAATTGCTGTTTTGATAATATTGTCCTTTTATGTTTTGGAAACGAAACTACGAATTGAGGCACAATAAAAATATTTATAATTTGACAAGATTAAAACCTATTGCATTGTTGGATTTAAAAGCCCTAGAATTTTTTTTTTTAATAAAAATCTCAAAATTTGACTTTTTGATGATTTTAACCTTCGACTTTATTTGAGCATCTTTTCACTCTAAGCCGGCGATGTATTACTGCGGTTAAAATCCGATGTATTCAACAAAGTCCATTGAAAGCAAAACTCTCCACAATGATCTAGGCACTAAAAAAAAAAAAAAAAAAAAAAAAAAAAAAAAAAAAAAAAAAAAAAAAAAAAAAAAAAAAAAAAAATCCCTATAATTAGGGCCCAATTACTAGAACATAATTTTTTTTTTATTTTAAACTTATCCCATTAATCATTGTGTTTGAAAAAAACGAAAAGCACAAGAGAGTGACGTTGGGTATTTTTATCTAGGCGCACACTCCACTCGAGTAAAGATCTTTGTCGAATGTAATTTTTCGCAAACGGTGGTGGCCTGCCTCTCTAAGCGGTGCACTGAATTTTGGTTGTATCTTCCAAGTGGTTCCAAAAATCACTCAAACACGAATGTTCATACTTGGAGTGTTCCTCCAGATAACATGCCTTGTTACAAAAACCTTGTCATTTATTAGTATTAGACTGACAGTGACAAGATTGCAAGACAACTCTTACGAGAAGGGTTTGTAAAGGTTTTGGTGAAAAGGCTTACGATGGCAACCCTTCGAAGAAAGATGGATTCTCGACATGCTCTACTTTTCCAGTTTTGTAGCAAGCTTATTAAGAAAAGTATCTTTAGTCGGATACCAGTTGGCGCAGTTGTCGCCAAGCCTAAACGTGTACACGTTTAAATGACACCTAACTGTATCGCCACACCTATATGTTTACATGATTAAATGACGCATAAATGTATCGGCAACCTTTAATGTTGACTTTTTGTTATAGGGTTGTTATAACATTCCAATATCGGTTGATTATAGGAATTATAAGTGATTTGAAGGTTGATAGTTATGATCAGTTATCGCTGCAATTTGGAGATTTTTATCTGGTATCCTTCTAATGTAAGAGTTTCGAAAAAGTTTACAAACCCACTGCAGTGTAAACCTTGTTGAAAGGGTAGCCATGAAAAAATTCCGATTTTGCAAAAAGCTTGTCAATTTTGAACTAGGACCTATTTTTCAAGCTTTATTAACTGTTGCATCCTTATCATCAACCTGAACCTTAAATCCTTTTTGTTTAGATTTATACAAGTTATAAGTGTTGAAAAGGTAAAAAAGCCGTCTGAGCCGTTCCCAAACACTGCGCGCCACATGATCGTTATTTCAGTACGCATCAGGTTGTTACGCATTTCATGAACATGCCACACTTACTTCCAAAAGTTAAGCACGGAAAGATTTTTTTTAATTTCCGTTAGCTAATCTGAGTTAAGGAAGCTGAAATTTGCAGCAAAGGTAGAAGGAAGTATTCAAATATGTTAGGTAACAGCCAGTCACGGTTTCGCGTCCAGAAATATGCAAAACAGGCAATCGTATAAGAAGCCGGCATTGCGAAGGGTTACAGGAGTTACATGTAAGTACTGATGAAAGGTGTTTAGAATATTTGTACGATTTGTTTTCAAGCTAGACGTGTTAACAAGGATAATCACACGTTGTATGCAGGTGAAGGGCATAACCCTATTAAACATTTTGTTATATACGCAAATACGACGTGTTCTTATAATTTATGAAAATTCAATATAATAATTATAATTTTTTCTAATTATTTGTTTTGTTTCATGAATAAATATAGAGTTACTTACTTTCAGCATTTCGTGTTAATCAAATCAGTATTTGTAAATTTTTTCGCCTTTTACCGCTCTCAGCTTATCTTTTGAAAGTGAGTGTGTTATAATTAATAACGAAATCGTAGTTACATCTAAATCAGATATTAAATGGTTTCATTTTTTTTAATCTAAGAGATGAATGACCATAAGTCCATTTCAGAATTAACAGAAACAAGGTAATTTCTGACACTAAATAAGATATTTTGTTAAAACAATTTTATCAAGCCACACGAGGTTCATATTTTTTAAATTATTTCATCCATAGCTGCCATTAATATTGAATACAATGTCATCAAAGAAAAAACAATAGCAGAATTTTGCAAAATAGAAAGTTTAGTCTTATTTATATATGGGTATGTATGAACTGGTTGTTTGCAAAATTTTATTTTATTCATTAAATTAGTTCCCGCTATAGTTTCAGAAGGACCTACATATATCGAAGTGATTTATTAATGCTCCAGTTTTCACCTTGAGAGAGCTAAAATGAAATAAAAAAATGTAAATTATTTTCTTGCATATCAGACAATTTGTGAAAGTTTTCTTATTACATTTTTTCACTGTTTCCGCTTATCTTATATTTAAAAGTTCAAAGTTTAAAATCCCAATTACAATACAATTGCCTTGTGTTTATTACAAATAATATAACCGATAAAAAAAGTTTTTAATATAAATCCTTTATATGCATTTTCAATTGTTATGTTCATTAACATATCGCCGTTTCTGTTGCCAGTGTGTGCGTGTGTTTACGATATTTAAAATTAGATGCGAACATCATCTCTATCAGCAAAATATGGGGGAAATTACTTTTCAAAATTTATGAATTAAAAATGAATGTAAATTTATGCACTCGCATCCAAATGTCTTTTGTTTATTCTGATTAAAACAATTGTATTATTAATTTATTAAAACAGGAAAGATTTTCAACAATAAAGGGTTAAATGCTATTTCAGCGCGATTGGGTGACGTCTAGTTTATTAATAGTCAGTAAAAGTGACCTTTTAGAGTAGCAGTCCCAGCCCCCAAAATTTGATAGAAAGCATAGTCGTTGACATCGAATCTATTTGTCAAGTTCTAGTCCGATTGGATGACGGCAAGGGGGTTAATTAGGCCTCCACAGATTTGCCCGCTGTCTACACACACTGCCATCTGTTCACACATACCACCACAAAATCGAAGTGAATCTTCAGGATTAGATTTATTATTTCATCTATATTTTTTCTTCCTACTGAGGAAAGTGTATCGAGAACAAAATCCAAACAGACAAATTAGCAGACATTTAAAAGCGAGGATTTTTTTCCCCCCTTGTTGCTTTCTCTAATGCAGTCGTTGGTTCATTTATCACCCTGTGTTAAAAGAAAGACGTCACAAAGAGAAAAAAAAGAAGCGAGTGACACGTGTAGCCTTTTAGTGTCGGATACCCTCAAATGAATTATCTAAACAAGAGTCTTTGTCCTTGCAGTCTCTCGGATGTTATATTTTTGATCAAGAACCGCTCTGGCACTGAAACAATTTTTTTTTAAGCAAAGACATTTTTTTTTTTTTTTTTTTTTTTAATGCGGAACTTTGATACTTAGGAGCCAGAGGCGATGATATTCTTTCGATTTCAATGCAGCATCCAAACAAAAACGTAATATCTATCTATGGTGGTCTTTTGTTGGAGTTTGAAGATTTTCAACAATAGTTAGTGTTTTATGATGCTTTGATGAATGAGTTTTTCATAATTGGGTAATTGTTAACGAGAGTTGTTGATGGAAACAAGTGCAAATCGACGCGTGGAAATTTCCATTAAAATAAGATTCGAAGTATCTAAAAATAATTGTATAAGTTCATTTTTATTGAAAAATTTATATTTAATTAATTTTGTAATTTGATGGATATTCTAAAGAAAAAAAAATCTTAAGTTTGCATTCATATGAAGGAAATATAAATAGATCCATCTGCTTGTGTAATACTAGAAAGAAAGAAAAAAAAAGAAGAAAAAAAAAACGCTCACTACTTTGTGAACATATTTGTTTTTTTATTTGCGATGTTTTCTGCGCAACTATTGTTAGATATGTGGTATTTTCTCTGAACAACAACCACGTTTACTAATACGGGCAACACATTTGTTTGAGTATAAATTAAATAAACCATTACATCATTGACGTTTCATATAATGTAAACATTTTCAATACTTTTTACTTGTGTTTAGTTAGGAGTGAGAGAATTTTCAAAATCGTTCTATATATGTGTGGTCCAGCAATTCAATCATAAAATCATCCATTGTCTATTCATCTCCTATTAAACCAAACTGCTATTTACAATAAAAACAGTATCAATGTATTGTTAATTGTACGGCCTAACTTAAAATCATTGCTTGACCAGACTTTGCTGATAAAATACTTGCAACCATCGATTCAACCCGAACAATGGTCATTAATGAATCCCCGCCATAGACTAATGTCTGCCAAGCAAATATCATTAAGCCATCAACAATAGCGTCTACCTTCTAAATTGGCTTGTACCTCCCAACAACTCTCATCCATGCAATTGAATCATTTATCATAAAAGATGGTTCCTCATTACAAGGGTCAAAGGAAATACCATCTCTCCACGAAATTGATTCTTGGAATTCGCATTATTCAGCAGCTAAAATGACCGTCCACCACCAGGGACTAAAATGCATTCAAAGTCCTTTTACCGCATGCTTCCTTCAAAATCCGCCAACAGCTTAGCAAGAGTATGCAGCAAATAATAAAAGCATCTTCGACACGAAGATCTGCAATGCAAATCAAGTCTTCCTCCGGTTTTAATCAGTGAGCGAAAGTCTGTTCTCGTGGTAAAATCCTCCTCTGACCCCATTTTCTTTGGAAAATAACACACTAAAAGCAAGTACATTATCCCCCCACCATTGGATTGTTGGAGTCAGTCCCAGAGAGTATTAATACGGATGCAGACGATGTTTATGCCTTCATTTATGTATGGTGTAGGGTCTTTGTTTAAGAGATATTTATTTGTCCGTAGAAACGTAATTTGGTTGTAAGGGATTTGCTGCTGTTAAGTTTGGAAATGCTACATGTTGATTTTAGAGTTGAGATATTCAACCAGGAAAGATATTAACCATCCTGTTTTGTTGGAGTCACTGATGAAGATATTTAATAAGTCTGCTAATGATTTTGTTTAGGAGTAAAGTTTGGCATATGTTAAACATACTTTAATTCTTGGTTGCAATGTTACTTAATTATTTTACTTCGTATAGATTGTATGAAATAGTTTCATCTTAAATGGATCGTAAAAGTTTATCTTCTATTGTCTTTAAATATATTTCTCACAAACTGATCCATTTAAGTTTGTAGAAGTAGCAAACTTTTCTGTGATAACTAACTAAGAAAACTTTTAAGGTTTTACAATGTTTATGCCTTCATTTAAGTGTGGTGTAGGGTCTTTGTTTAAGAGATATTTATAAGTCCGTAGCAATGTAATTTGGTTGTACGGGTTTTTGCTGTTGTAGTTTGAAAACGCTACAAGTTGGCAAAATGTTTGATCTTAAGAGTCGAGAAATTCTGCCAGGAAAGAGACATCATCTATCCGGGTTTTTTTCAGTCAGTGATGGAGTTATTTAATAAGGTTTTTAATGATTTTGTTAGGAAGTGATGTTGGGTATATGTTAAACTGGGTTGAAATGATACTTTATTACTTTATTTTTGCATGAAAAAATTTAATGTCAAGATTTTTTCGAATGCCTTGATCTTAAATGGTTTTTGAAAGCTTTTCTTCTATTGCCTTTAAACATATCTCTTACCAACTGACCCATTTAAGTTTGTGGAGGTAGTTAATTATAGATATGTTTAAGTAAATTGCTGGGGTTTTACAATTTTCATGCTTTCTGTTTAATGCGAAATGTAATCTCAAGTTATGTCAGAGGATCAATTATTAGAGTTCAATGAACCTACGAATTGAAAAGTTAGTGATTGAATAATTAAAGGTGATTAAATTTTACTAATTCTAACTAAATTAAATTTTATCACAGAGCTTTTGTAAGGCCGGACCCTAAACATTTTACGGTGTTTTCTTATTTGTTTGCTATGATGGTATACAAATTAAAGAACAAAGGAAACTACAATTTAAGCACGTTGAGAAAACCCTCTTCTCTACCCCCCCCCCCCCAACTAAACTATATAACACAATATCCAACTCTGGTGAACTTCAAAAAAATTCTGTTGAGCAATCTTAAATAGGAGCTGCGCACGCTCACAGTAATTTGGAATATCTTTCAAGCATTTGATTTTTTTTTTTTTTTTTTTTTTTTTTTAATTTTCTGGAACGAATCTGTCATACAAGTAACTTATGAATTGAATAAGATAAAATCCCACGATTTAGTCAGAAATAATAATTACCACGTTTAGAGTGTTAGAAATCTTAAATATTGTCTTCAGTCACAATCTTGAGAGTGTCCTGCACCTCCATAGGAGACCATATTAAATTCAACAGCTTCGGGGGCAACTCTTTTTATAACCGATCCTTCTATTATCTCGAAATTTCAACAGTATAATATTTAAATACTTTTAAATACTTTGACAATTTTTTTTTTTTTTATTCTGAAAATTAAGGTTTTTTGAAATTATATTTAAAAAAAAAAATGAAAGATTTTAGACGAATTATTATTTTTTTAAAGTATGATACTATGGTTTATTCCTTACGTTAAAGTACTTAAATACATTAGGGAAACATGTATTAAAAAATTTAAGCATCTATATTTAATAGAATTTAAGTTTATGTACCTCCAAATCATGAAAAAGCCCCATTATAAGATATTCGACTTTAAAGTTCTAAAACATGATTTGGGCATTTCTCTGAAAACTGAAATCAAACACCTAAAAAAAACTCAAAGTAATGTAAAAGTAATGAATTGCTACTAAAGTTAGATGTCCAAAGTATTATAAAAAAGTAATTTTTTTTTTTACCCAATTCAATTTAAATTTTTTTACATTGAAAGTTCACTCATTTCAATGTTTCTAAATTATATTAAACAAAATATAGTAAATATGTGATTTTTAAATTAACAAATTTAAGAACAACAATAAAAATTGTACTTATCCTAGTCATTATAATTAGTAGAAATACAAAAGTACATTAATATTACATTCTAGCTAGAAAAGTTATGAAACTAAGTTCAAAGTTCATGTCTTTACACATGTTCCGTGCGTCGGTGGGAAACACTATTTTTTTTTTTAATAAAAACGTATCTAGCAAAATGTTCCAAAATTATGCCCACTTTGAGTTACGAGTAGTATAAATTGTAAAAGTAAAAATATCACTATTTCCCACTCGCAAAATTAGTATGTCCAGTGCTCGCAGAATGTCCCTTGCGTCAGATCACGTTTTCGTTTATTAAATCGACAAAAATATTAAAAAAAAACATTTAATAGATATAGTATTATTAACATTCACCTAAAAGTACCTATGCAATTGATAATTTTAGTGCATATCAATTTAGAGACAATTTAAACTTTATTCTTGAAAGTAATTTTCTTTTGTTACTCCGTGTCCCGGGTGTCGGCTTCTTCTAAATTCATACTTGACCAGGTTAAAACCATTATTTGTCCATATAACTTTGCAAACAACAAAAATTTTAGAAAACAAAACCATTACTAATATTTTCATCATTAGTTTGTTATTCTAATTTCTTTACGAGTGTAAAAAAAAGAGCGCAAAATGTCCCGTGCATCAGCCAGAGAATTGCCCATTACATACCTATTTTGTGTTTACTTCAAAAAAATTATTAAAAATACTTTTAAATGAGATATAACTGCAAATGAAATATCATTTTAAAGAAAGGAAGGAACTAAAAATCTGTTTCGTAGATTCTGATCTGGAATCAATTCCATTAGACCTGTCGTCTTATGACCGCCAATGTCCAATTGCACTTTGACCACTTCACTGATGCATAGATTATCATAGCTCCCTTTCTGCTCATTGATCCTCCCTTATTCAATTTAGAGTGAAATTACTTCACAGGTTCTTCATCTGACGGCGACTTCGAATGCTTCAGTTTTGGACTATTGGATCAATAGACAGGATTCGCCATTGAAAGAGTAAGATGACTACGGCAGATATCAATGCCAATAGAAACAGTATTCAATCTGCCCGTATGTACAAATGAAATAGGATTGATATTTCTCGTTTTATCCTAGTGTTCGTAAGTTCATTGAAAAAGTAATGCGTCTACTTAAGGAGAGTTAGAACCGAATTTTTTTTAAATACCTATTTTGAGATTATCTCCTTTTTATTCATGTAATTAAGTTAACAAATAAACCGATACAAGTATAAAAATATATTTTTTATAACTAAATTAATGTAACAGACATTTTTTTTTTTTTTTTTTTAACTTTAAAAATGTTTATTACTTTCAATTACCCATACATTTACATAGAGTAATAAAAGTATAGCGTTCGGTCAAAAAAAAAATTGTCATTGTGTACGTGGTCAGCATAACTCTCGAACAAATTGACCTACGATGTTCAAATTTGGTGTGCGGGCTAGTGCTGGCCATGGGACATACCATTAAGGTTTTCGTCAAAATCGTGCATGCGTATAAGGTAGAAATAAGGTATAAGGTAGAAATCATGAAAAACCTGTTTTCACTAATTGCTAAAAACGATTCTTAACGATTTTGATTAAAATCTCTGTGCTAATGCCTATTTATTAAGGTGTTCTAATAGTCCTTACCTTCGAAATTCAGATAGAAATAAGATGTAAGCGTAAAATGTTGAAAAACAAGTGCCTTTAACGAAGAGCTCTTTGCTCTTGAGCCTCGCCCTTCAACGATTGATTTTTTTCTGATTCACGCAAAAGAACGGACAATATAACGTCTATCGAATAACATCGCCAATTTCGCCATCTTGGAGTTTTTCCTCATGAAATATTAGGGAAATAAATATCGCCAAACAAGCCATTTTTATTTAAATGAGTGAAATTATGAAAACGTTAATAAAATGCAATGATAAATTTTAATACAATGACCAATATTATAGTGTAATTGAAAGTTGTGCGATGTTCCATACCCCTAGCCTCAAAATGTGTTTTTCTCTCTTTGACGTATCTTTTGTTAGAACTCATCACACATACAGGTCCGAATATTTTTCTGTATACAAAGTGGCCATTTGTTATTTTACTGAAATGTGGTTTTAAAGAAGCTTAATCTAGATATTTTTTAGAGTTGTATTTTTTTATTAGTTACATTTAATAAAAAGAAATTATAAAATGTCTAATGATTTTGAAAAATTGGCATTTTTCAATAAAAATATTTTTTTACTTTCAATTTCCCATAGGTTATATACAGAGGGTAATGGAAGCATAGCATTCGGGCAAAAAAAACAAAACAATTTTTTTGCCATTTCTCCACGTTTTGGAACATCCTGATTTCAAGAAAGTTATCGAGAAAAAAATGTGTGTGTGTGTATTTATGTGTGTCTGTGGTCAGCATAACTCCCGAATAAATTGACCTACGATGTTAAAATTTTGTTTGAGGGTTAGATGCGGCCATTGGACCTGCCATTAAGGTTTTCGGCAAAATCGCGCAAGCGCATAAGGTAGCTGCCTTTGAAAATATATAGTTTTTCAATGATTGTTAAAAAACGGCTCTAACGCCTCTTAAGATGTTCTTAATATCCCCAACTCAGAAATTCCCGTAATAATGTTATAATGGCGTAAAAAGTTAAAAAATGAATGCCTTTAGCACAGAGTTCTCTTTCCTTGAGCATAACCTCATCAACGATAGTTTTTTTTCTCTTTTCTCCTTTTAGTTTCACTTATAATAAAGGATAATATAAGGATTATTGAAAAGTATATCGCTAAAATCACCATTTTGGCAATTTTTTTTTTTTTATAGACCCATACAAGAATTATTGCAAAAAATATCATCGCCAAACTGGCCATTTATTCTAAATGAAGGATGAAAATATACAAACGACACAAATCCACGTCAGTACTATAGTGTAATTGAAAGTTGTGCGATGTTCCACACCCCTAGTTATATAAGTATTTAAGTAATTTTCAAAAGCTCATTTCGGTACAAATCTAATTACATGTGGAAAATGTAAGATAATTTCGATCAAAATACATGGAAGTTTCTGAGAAAAGATAGATAAAAACGGAAAAACACATTTTGAGATAAATGAATTTAAAGTAAAAGAAAAAGCACAATTCTCATTAACCTAATTCAGTTATAAAAGATAATTTTGTTTAACTTTTATTTAGGTTACAAAAAAAACAACCTATACTTGATTGGAAGGGGTATAAATTGCAGATTCAAAATAATTAAAAATCTTATAATTGGAATCATTCCATTCCATATTTGAAATCATTCCATTCCAACGCTCATTAATGTCACTTATATATTTAGGGTACCAGAAAAAAAGAATGGAATAAAAAATAAAATGGAATAATTTGTCTTTAATTGTAGAATATGATATAAGTGAAAGCAATATGTGTCAAATGTTAGAAAACTTAAAAATTTGCCTGAAATACCCACATAAGCATTTTAAATATAGATAATATGAAAAAAAAAAAAATATTTCTCCAATCCACATTTCTTTTTAAATTCGTTTATACCTGACAATATCCACTCAAATTTAAAAATGATAAAACTATTTCCTTGGTACTCTTTTTTTTTTTTATAATTTTTAATTTCTTGAAACTGTCTTACTTTAATAAAAGTAGCCACTGCTCAATTGAAATTCGCGCTTATTCTAGGAGAAAGAAATAAACTTTTTAAAACTTTTTTGTTTCAGAAGATAAAATTTTATTGGAATCTAATACGACACATATTTATAGTCATGATAGAATTAAGTGTAAGGCAATTCTCTGGATGACGGACGGAACATTTTCACCTCCGGCACCTCCATAGGAGCCCATGTTAAATTCAACAACTTTGGGAGCATCTCATTTAATAACCGATTCTTCAATAATTATGAAACTTTCACAGCATAATATTTGGATACTTTTGAATACTTTAACACGAGATTTTTGTTATTTTTTAAAAATCAAAATAATTATGATTTTCTAAAAATACGTTTAAGTAAAATTATAAAATTTTAGACTAATTATTTTATTAAAAGAAAAGTATGCTACTTATCAATAATTCCTCGTGTTAAAGTACTTAAATGCATTAGAGAAACATGTATATAAAATTTCAAGCATTTATGTCATATAGATTTTAAGCTATGTACCCCCAAACATGAAAAAAGGGCATTTTGACAAATTCGGCTTTGAAGTTAAAAAACATGCATTAAATACCTACATTTTGTTTACTTCAAAAAATTATTAAAAATACTTTGAAATAAAATACAATTACAAATGTGGCATCATTTTATTGATAAAAATTTATATTTTAATAAACAGTAATAAACTCGAAATCAATAATCTGAAAAATTTTCATGTGCCGGACCCCCTTAATAAATTGGAATTGTAAAATTGTGATGAATTTAGTAGTTATGTTTTTGTTTTAGATAATAGTATTTTGTTACGAAGTTAAGTGGACAAATAATAGATTTATAAGCCAGCGATGGACGTGTCCCATGCAACGGTGTTATAAAATGCATTAGTTAAATTAATAATTTTTCATTGTAACTTTGTTGCAAATTTATATTATCTAAAATAAAAACGTAATTACTGGATTCATTATGATTTTAAAATTATAATCTGTTTAAAAAAAAACAAAAATAGCCAGAATGCCAGTCTGCGAACAAGCAGAGAATTTCTCTTATAAAGAGTTTAGTTCTTCCTTTAATAAAATTAATACCCATGATAGAATTAGTTACCATAAGTTCTTTATTTAATAACATCAAATTAATTATTTGAAATTAATTAGCTAATTAGGGTCAGATGGTACTATTCATAACCAAATTCGAATTTATAATATTTTGCAGACCATTCATGCGATAAAATTTGTGAAATATAATAGAAAAAAAAAATCACCTATGTAACTTTAATTTAATAATTTGAAAATGGCAGTCGTGAAATATTTATTTTCGAAAATAACCAAATCTTTTCTTCGAGAGAAAAATAATTTTATATATTCTGTGTTTTTTCTTTTTAAACAAAGAGTTAAATTTATCATAAACTTTCGTTTTATCTTTTCCAAGATTATTTTACGCTTTACTTTTAGATCTCTTACTTTACAAAACAAAATTTGCGCAACAATAAAACAGCTCAAATCAAACAATTCCCACAATTGCTTTACAAATCAAACTACTCAAACGCATTTCTTTTGTAGCACGCACAACGTAGAAACAGACATCAGTTTAAATCGTCCAGTATGTTCAATTAAGCCTTTTTTTATCGTTCGCAAAAAAAAAAAAAACGAAAAAAAAAAAAAAAAATGCAAAAAAAAACGCCAATCTAAACAGATGGAGAGAGCAAGCCTAGACAGATTTTAGTAAGTAAAATCGTTTATTTTTTATTTTTTTATATGCAGCGCATGGAAGTTGCCATTAGCGTCAGAAATGGCAGGGGGGAGGGGGGTCGCATTAGTTAAATTGGATGCCGTCCCATGAAAGAAGAGAACTTTCCGACGACATGCATGAAGAATGTGTTCCCTTTTTCGAACGGGACAAGAGAGAGAAACGTTTCCTTTTGTCCGTCCTGTTCCAATTGAAGAAGGGTAGGGAATGTTTGTTTCGATCTTTCGCGAATCGAATTTTTTTTTTCTTATTATTATTATTTGTGAAATTCGATGTTTTCGTAGAATAGATAAAAATGGTGTTCGAATTTTATTAGGCTTCTGATTCTACAAAAAAACGGGCGATGTGAGAAATCGTTTGAGATTTTGTCAAGCATTTCGATTACGAAGTAAATGTTGTACTAGTATGGAAATTTTCTACTGGTTTTTAAAGTTGGAGTACTGTTTATAGACAGTACAAATTTTTTGTATAATTAATGTTTACAGAATTTGCAGGCGGCTGTTTGAAAATATATATATATATATATATATATATATATATATATATCTATTTTTGTATTTCTTAAGGAATTCATGGAATATGTATAACAAAATTGGAATTTTCGCTTTACTATTAGTGCAATAAAAATGTAATGCGTATGTTAAATACTTTTCTGGTGCTACAGAGTACCGAACCATTTTGATTCCAGACGTAACAAACCAGATGAGCTTCAAAAGCATCAGAACCATTGAAGCCAAAAATTAAAAATATACAGTTAAGCAGCATCGTAGAAATTTTAATGTGAAATCCAAATCTCCGAAGGTGCAGAAAGAGGATTGAAAAGGAAGATGGGAGAGGAATTTAGACCTTTCTATTCATATAGGTTCTTATTTGTAGACATAGTTAATATGAAACCCGCCATAAAAAAATCTGTAATTGACCTCTTCTAATATTATCGTGTTTAGATAACAATTTTAGTTGAAAACTGGTTTTTTTTTAATGTTCACAATAAATGTCTTCATCTTCAGATTTGTTTTTGTTTATAAGTAAACATAAATAATTTTTTATAATAAACTTTATATTTACTTAATACTCAATTGATTGTAATGGAATATGTTGGTTCTTATTACTTCCAATTATTTTACTACTACTACGTATGAACACATAAATATCGATACAAATAAGGGAGGGTGCAATTTGACAAATCATTTAAATAAATTCGAATATATATTTTGTTGGCATTGACACTCTGCTTGAATTTTTCTGTTAATTTTTTCCATATAACGTAATATTCTTGAAAAAACTCAATAATTTTTGAACTTTTATTTGTTAGTATCGTATTTAGGTCTGGATATTTTAACTTCCAATAGTATAAAATCTACTGAACAAGATGTGTAGTTTGCTTATAATTCAAATTTTTTCTAATTATATCACACTTGTTTGATGTGCAGAGAATCTACTCTAACTGTAAATGTAAAACCTTATTTTCATTTAACTTAGTTTCTAGTTTTGGAAGCAATTAAAAGCACGCCAGTTGGCAAAACTATGAGATTAAAGTTAAAAATAAATTGTCCACAGTTGTATTTGATCCTACCACACTCCCTGTAATGTCTTATTCACTTTAAAATTTGTTAATTAAAAAAAAAAAAAAAAAAAATGTTTCATTCATTTTTTTTATATTGTCAAAACTAGTTCCTCACAAATCAAGTTTAAAGTTTAAAAGCACGCCGTCTTCTTTTAGCAGTCTTTTAGCATTGTGTTCAGTCCCAAAAATAAAAGCAGCTTATAAACTATTTTGAATATCAGGAACAACAAAATACCATTTTAAAGCTACTAATTTGAAGAATATGTTAGAATAAACCAGGGATAAAGCAGTAGGTGCTTTTTTAGTAAAATGCTTAAGATTTTTTTTTTAAATGCTAAAATTGGAAAATTTTACTTAGTTTTTTTTGTTAAAATATGTAGCAATAAAATTTGCGAAATCAAAATTTTAGTTATCCCAAGGTTAGTCATCGAGCTGAAAGAAAAAGTGTTAAGAATTGTTTACAATATATGCCCGATAGATGGCGCTTGTGTAATAAGAATATAACTTTTGTATCAAGGTATCACAGAAGTATTAGATAAAGACGTAGCATAGAAATTGGGAGTGGCGTTTTCCCTTGCATGGAAGGGATAGGTACATAGACTCAAAAAGATAACACAAAAAGCAAATTGAGGGTTAAAAAGTACTTTTCCAATTGATATTTGGTATAAAACAGCCTTATTTTTAAAGTTCACGAGGTTCTTACAATAGAAGTTTATTAATTATTTTAGAATACATATAAAGAGTAATGGAGTTCTTAATCATTTTAGCATTTTGTTAAAAAGCAAATTATGACTTAAGCTATTTTGTGAAAGAAATTTTATACCACTGCTTAAACAATGTTTCACTCAATTTCGTAAATTCCAATGCGTATTTATACATTAAATTCACGAAATGGTTGGTTGTTTTCATATTATCTGGCGCCGTCAGCAACACGAGGGCTATAATGCACCGAAACATTCGTTATTTGACAAGCCAACATACATTTACAAACACCCATGCCTAACACGGGATTCGAACCCGCAACCTCACGGTCTAGAAGCTAGCACGCTAACCACTATACCGTTTGGTCGGCCATTCACGAAATGAAGAGATCTTCCAAAACCATCTCTTTCACTTTAAAGTCTCATTTCGCATCGATTTTCACGAGATGGTCCAAACTAGAAAATAAAAAAAAAAGGAAACTTCAGTGAGCGGTGGAAAGATAAATTGACCCATCTTCAGCGTGTGCCCCCCCCCCCCATCCTGCAAAATTAACTCCACCCCCACCTCTCTAAAAACTCATAATTAAAGTAACTTCCCAGCGTATTCTTCACGAGATCGCAGTTAAAACGACCAAAAAGGAAACTTTTCCGGGACATTTCCAGCTGGCGAGTATCACAGCCAAAAGCAATAAAACTCATTTAAAACCCGGAGTTCTGAAAACGGGACACTGGAGCCGATTTCCCACTTTTAATTTCGTTCCTCTTTTCATGAGGTGTTGTTCTCTTCCCCCCCCCCCCCTCCCCTCTTTTCGAAGACACCGGTCTGTGTTCAATTTCCAGATCACGCACTGACTGCATTTGCATATTGGGAATGTGGAGGAGGGAAGAAGGAAAAAAAAAAAAATTGTGTGTGCGACAGTGTTTCATGTGGTGAAATTAACTTTTGGCATTTGATGCGAAACAATTAAAGAATAACAAATCCACTGGAATTCGTGCTTTTGAATGGCGTTAATGAATATTTATTCGTAACGAATCGCGTTTTTAGTGATTGTCTTCAGTCAGCTTCCGGACAATGGGTTTTAATGATATTTCAGATAGTTGGCAAGCTTCGCGTTAACTTATGAGCGTTAGTGTTTTAGTACACTAAACGTAGCTGTTGGTTTCGCAGCGTACATATTGTAGTATTTTGTAGATTTTTTAAGTATATTTCATTACTTATAATGTTAATGATTATATTATATTCTACAATAATTATTTATAGTTATTGTAGAATGTTGAAGTTCCAGGAAGTTTTTAAAAATTACTAGCACACCAACTGAAGTAAATACAGATACGTGGTATGCTTATTTAACTATAGTTTTAAAATTAAAACCAAACCTTTTTATCAGGAAAAGACATAACGGGGTCCAGTTCCAAAATTTCGTCAAAAATCACATTTTTGTTTAATTAAAAAAATAGTTCGTACATTTCTGAATCATATAATGTTTTTATCTTATTCCTCAGCCACGAAATTACCTGTTATTTAAGCATCACTAATGACTGTAACGCATTGAAACGTATATTTAAAGTTCGTTTTTCGAGCATTAGTGTATTTCACATATGTTGCAAAATCAAATCACTATATCACCAGAACCATTAACAAGTGGCTATTCAAGTTTTTGAAGCATTTAATTTATATAGTTTTAAACATTTTCTCCTCACAGAATTTTATTTTTTAAAATCTGTTTAAAAAGATTTAGCGTATTTTTATTTTGAAATTAGGTAAACCATTATTCAAGAAAAAGGCCAACTCATAAGTGTAGTGCTACATAATACTGAATTACAAGAGCAAATCTACCTTTTAACTTGATGGCAGTTTGAATTTTAGAAAAAAAAATACTTTTTCTTTTACAAAGTATCCGGAACTTTAAAAAGTCCTTTTAATCCGCATGTTGCCTCGTTATAACACATACATACAGACCGGGATTACTCCATTGGAAGCTAAACATTTTTTTAGCCAAAATTAATAGACATTTTTTTTTATACAAATAAAAGTGCAATGCATTTTTTTTAAAGTAAAATATTCATCTGCTCTATATAGGAAAGATAGCTTTCACAGTGTTTTGATCGCTTATTCTGATTTTCTTGTGAAATGAAAATTTGCACCATTTTATGACATATTTTTTTCAAGTGTTGCCCCCTCTCTGCATAAATATTAACATGTTTTAATAGATTTTACAGTTGGTGTAACTCATCTCTACTAATAATTGAAAATAAATTGTAGGGAAGGGTAACATAATCGGTATATTAATGATTCAGGGTGATTACATTGAATTTAAATTTTCAAAAAGTTGTAAAAAAAATACCCGACCTGAATATAGTCGAATAAATGAAAAATGGTATTGCACAAGAAAAAAAATTGTGTGAATTAGTTTTGTAGGCCATACCCTTTATTCGCTTATATTCAAACCATTTTTCTGGTTTTTCTGAATATCTGAAAGTTAAACTTTAATTGCAAATACACTGGACTTTGAATTCTTCATTAAAGTCTTGCAGTTGATTTAATAATAAATAGGCTTTGTAAGGAAACTGCCAAGAAAAATACTTAGCCATAAAAAGTAATCAAATCCCAAAAATTTGCCAGGCGACCATGTTTCCTTTTTTTAGGGGGGGGGGGGAGGGGGCGGGGGGTGGACTACTTTGTAACAGCTAAATTGGATTTATTATTAAAACTCTGATGATATATGTAGTTATACAATTGTTACGACTCTCATCGAATGATAAATTAATAGACAATTTCACGACTTCTTTCTGTATTTTACTTTGATATACTTAATTAGTAGTTTCAAAGTTTTTCATCCTTCAAGTAGGCATACAAATTTTTCCACCAAAAAACTGTATCCATTGCACAGCGAAGACATGTCAGAAGAAAAAAAGGAAAATTCTCATATATCTTGTTTTGTATGTTTTGTCAAGCTTATGTGACAATCAGAATGAATAATTACGCTTGTTTGAGCAATTCCGCCTGCAGTAGAACATTCGGACAGGGAGAATTATTCATGCGTACAAATAAATCTGTCCAACGCAGATGCAGTGCTATTGAGACAATGTTGCATATTTTTTAAGAATTTTGTGCTAAGTAATTGTAAGGAATCGACATTTATAGTATTGAATTCCTTGTTTGTGATATCTTCCTTAAGGTATAGGTATAGGAATTTCAAAATTTGACTCAAGTCTGCATTTTTTAATTTTTTTTTTTTAATATTCCCGAATTCATTACCTTTAAAATAATACCATTTTCTTTTTGAGACTTAAGGTATACGTAGAGGCTTCAAATTGCAAAAATAGTGGAAGATTTGCAAGACCGTTAAAAACCAAAGCAAAATAAAAACACAAAGGAAGATGAACCTATGATGGAGGAGCATACTAAAAAGGAAATTTTTTATAATTAGTATAATAATAACAACAGTTTTTTGTATAAAAAATACTTTTTTAAAAGTTATTCTCAGATTGTAGTTTTTCTATTTTGCATTTCATTCAAACAGTAATAACTCCAGTTTAAATAATATTTTTTGAAATTTGTTTTTTGCTATATAATCTGCATACATTGTTGAATGTTTTGACCTTAAATACTAAGTGATTTGTTAATAAATATTTATTTAATTGAATTTTAAAGAAAAGATTCTGTATAAAAAACTTGGATTTTTCTAATAGATTCAGTTAAAGCAAGATATCACAAAATATACACACTGTAAAATTCTGTTAATAGGGTCTAAACATAGAGTAGGGTATTCCGCATTATTGAACATCAAATTTGTATCAGTGGGTGAGTTAGAATTTTTGTCATTATCTTTCGAAATCAGCTTAATTAGTTGATTAAATGCTATTTCTTAAAATTGAAGAAATTAAAATTTTTTTTTTATTGGAAACAGTTTAACAAATAATATACTTTTCAAGGTGCAAAGGTCTAACTTTTAAATCAAAAATTTAAAAAAAAAAAAAAAATGTTGAAACCTATAAGTATACCTTAATTTACTTTTTAAATTACAGTGGGTTTTGTGAACCTGTTTTGCATCACGTTTATTAGTGTAGTAAACTTTAAAAGCGTTTTCTGAAGAATGACATTTTGATGTTATATGACTTTACGTCAACAGTCATAACTTCATAATAAATTGTCCGATTTACAAAATTCTAATTTTGTTCTGAAGACACAAGTTGTGAATGTGTTTTCTATGGAGAATCGAACATATATTGTTATAAACATATTTTTCATGAATATTTTAATCTTAATTTTTTGTTAAAAACTAAGTATTTTTTAAAACTTTTTATTTAAAAATTTATAATTAAATAAATATTGCAGTTAAATTCAAAATTCTCCCTAGGAACATGCTCCAATATAATATCTTTTATTTGCAGTAAAAATCATACATATATAAACTTGTAATTAACTTAGAGGTATGTTCTAATAAAGTCCTAATTAGTCACTTTAATTGCAATTAGCTGATTAAAACATTGACGGAAAAAATAAGTTTATATATATAAATGCATCCTTTTTAATACTGATATACTGCCGAAAAGTTTGAAATTATTACCTAAAAATTAAAGAAAATCATCTCAATTGTATACATTAAGAGGAAGTATTACGAAGTAGTATTATTATTATATACAAGTTAAGACGCCCTATATTCACTATATTACAATCTTCTATTCCAGAGCATTTTGAAACTACTTTGTATAACTACTTTGACATTTGGCGAGTATGTACGAAACAGATCACATAAAGAAATGGTATAAATTGCTTTAATTAAATGTCAATCGATTATAAATGAAAATTTAAATTAAAAAAAAAACAGTTAGAGCCCCTCATATGCATTGACGTACGGATTTCAAATATAAAATAAAACCTATTAGACGCCATTTTCGAATTTTTAATGTATTTCATTTCATAAAGTAATCACTTTTGTTCCTACTCACCAAATTTCAAGGTTTTATACAAAATAGTATTTAAATGAAATAGTCCGAGAGGCGACTGCAATTTTTGGACCCCATCGAACATCATTCTGAATTTTTTTTAGAAATTGGAGAAAAGTGACTAGATTACGAATCCACTGGTCTGCCGTGGCAAAAATGGCCGAAACTGATCAAAAATCGACTTGGAATGAATTGAACTAAAATCCGATTGCCAAATATGTTATAACTTGCCAAGAAGAGAACACACTTTTTCGTCTGGCAACCCACTTCATTTTGATTTTCAATGAGAAAAAGGGCAAACTATTTCTGATCTTTGGCTCGGAAAACTTGTATCTTTTAAAAGTAAGCCAAATTGGCGACATTTGTTAAGTCATAAGTGACGTAATATTTTTTGCCAACTTGGCTCCCTTTTAATAGATGCAAGTAGACCGTCGCCAGATATCTGAATCGTCTGCAACCTTTTTAATTGAAATTTAAAGAGTGAGGGTTACCAAAAAAAAAAAAGTGCTCATTATTTGGCAAGTTAAGACGCATTTGGCAATTGGACTTAGTTCAACTGATCGAAAGTCGATTTTTGACCAGTTTCGGCCATTTTTGCCACGGCAGACTAGTGTATTCGTAATGTACTCACTTTTCTCTAATTTCTATAAAAAATTCAGAATGATGTTCGATGAGGTCCAAAAATTGCAGTCACCTCTCAGTCTAAAATGAGCTAGAAGATTGTAACATAACGAGTAACCTTACTAGATCTTCCTCTTAAAGAAATGAGATAACTAAATTATATAATTGTTTTCCTGGTATTCAAATAAATTCCATGTCATGTTTACTTTGTTTACATTTCACAAGTTTATTTATGACTTTAAATTCCAAAGAAATTAAGACCACAAACAGAATATATTTAAGTCCTTCAATCAAAACTGCATTACAAATTTATGAATTTTTAGTTTGTGTAATTTTAAAATTCATATACTTAAAATATATATATATATATATATATATATATATATATATATATATATATATATATATAGTATTTTGTTTTATAGAAATTACTGTCTAAATGAGACTTCGAAAAAGTTTTTTTTTTCTCCTTTCCTACACCTAATGGTAAATGATTTTAATTTGAGATCATCTGAACACATTTGAAAATTGTTCTGCTTCTTATAGATATTTTGACTAATCCAGATTATAGGAAACATAATTTCATTCCAATACTCAAGCACTGATCATCGCCAAGGCCTACAATGTCAGGGCGAGAGGGCCATGATTTCAGGGGGCGCCGAAAAGGGATGTAAAACTATAACTTTGGTTTCACTAAAACTAAGTGAATTTATTTTATCTGTGTAAAAAAGAAATTTCACACAAAAATCATTTGGTATTAATCTTGAACTGTCTTTAGTATCATAGATTGTATTTATTAATATTAACTAAACCCTCATTTAAAAACGTAAAAAACAAGTTTTCTTGAAAGATAGAGGAAAATAATGGAAAAGAAGTCTTCACGAATTTATTGTAAGATCAGCAAATGTTGTTTCTGAAGTTGTGAATAATGCTGCAGACATGTTGTCATGGATATTACTACACATTGTGATCAGAAAATGCAATGTTAAACATAGCAAAGTTCTTCCTCTTTTGATTAATAAATTTGATTGCTTGAAATTTGTTTCCTAATATGTGATAAAAAAAATAACTTTTAGTAAAAAAATAATAATAACATTAATTTTTTAACCTTTTCTACATTTGATGTTAATTCAATTAACTTTGCGTCAAGCCCATTTCCAATAAATCTCGCGTTTAAAAAATGGCACCCGAAAGTGTCCGGGCCGCATATAAGCATACTGCACATTATTTCAAACCATTGAGTAGAATAAGAGCGTGCCATTGGAAGATCCGTTGTTTTCATAGAAGCCGCCAAGCACGTGACAAAGTTTACAGAGTTAATACAGAGATTTAAAGCCGTTTAAATGTATACTTGTCTATGTATTAAATCTTGACTTTAGGAACTGATTTTAAAACTGCGAAAGTTTTATAAATGATATTTTTTTGCGATTAATGTTTTATTCCAATTCAATCTAATTAACTTTTTTTTTACAACAAAGTACACATTTTGAATATTTATCAAGGAACATTATGTTATCAAGGAATATTATGTAGCTGGAATAAATTTTTGAAACAACTACAACTTCAAGATTTTTTTTTTTTCCTTATTTGTAAACTTTTATACCAAAAAGTAAAAGAAAAAGATTTTTTTTTAATTGGTATATAGTCAAATTTAGGTTGTCAGTGTTAAAATGAAATAGTAATAGTATATGCAAGTATCTACCAGTTCGTTTTTAAAATTCTATATATCCACAAAATTTTTAATATGTTTAAAGTTTGTGTAAAAAAATAAAATATAAGCATAATATTTCGTGTTTTTTTTTTTCTTTTTCTTTTCTTTTCTTCCATCCACAAAGTAAAAAGAAAAATAATATTTTTAGACTTAAGGCGTTTTCCTTGAACGTACCCGAAAAATATTCCTAACTTTTTCTAGTTCTGTTTATGTCCAGCTTAACATTTATTTTCATTAAAAAAGTCAATTTAAATTCTTTGATATTTCTTTCTTGTTAAAATTATTTGGCGCTGTTTTAAAGGAACTATGTTGACATACAACTTCTTTCGAAAATTAAATTTGTATAATAAATCTCTATAGAATGAACAATTACATTTAAATATATCTGTATAAATAATTTTTTTTTCATCCATTGAATAATGCAAAATTTCATTTTATTGCACATAAAAAAGGTTTCCTTAATAAAATAAACACCAATTTTTCAAAAATTGGGCTTTGTTAAATTCTCAAAGATAACGCCACTGTTACAATTTTTAATTCATTATTATTAAAAATTAGTTTTGTAATTATTGATACGTATATTACAATATTGAAGTCACTAACTAACTGACTGCGACTCTACAATTATCATACTCCATTAAAAAATTATAATAATCAGAAATAATTTACCAGCAAACACAATTTTCTCCACTTGACAAAATCGACATTCATAAGATTGCAAAATCTTACATATCGTAAGAATGCCAAAATCTTCCACCGGAATTTTCTTCATATAATGATTTGACAATGCTTATAATGAAAATAATAACTTAATTTTCTTATATATTTTAAAAACAAAATCCCGGTTGCTAGTTCTAACTTTATGAGAACTAGCAACCTAGCATATTCTTCATTTTGATCACCATTTTGTGTGGGTGTTTCTTCTATTTTGTCAACGCCCTACTCTCAGACTGACAGGAAAATTGACCAATGGCGAGCCCTTATTCTATTCAATGGTTTGAAATAATGTGCAGTATGCTTAAATGCGTCCGGGCCTTGGGCCCCAAATGGTCATGGTTGGGCCTTGCCAATGCTTTGTGTTACGGTTTTGAAATTGAGGAAAGGTTTTCGATAAAAGCAATCATAACTTTCAATCGATTGAACTCGTTTATTAAGAACTGCTCCGAAAAGCATCGGATACTTCAGTTAATTAAGCTATCTACAAATGTTAAATGCTGCAGCACACAATACTATAACATATCTTTTCAAAAGTAGTTAACGGTAAATGCAATTAAATTGAATATTGTTGTAATTACGACACTTATAAAAGATATTGCACATGAAGTACTCAAAATAAAATGTAAAAATAACTCACATTAGGCACGCGAAAGTAAAACCATAAACTTAATTTTGAATTTTGTGTTTAGGAAAATGAAGATTCAACACATGAGCATATGGTTTGTACTTTATCATTTCGGAAAGAAATGTGTGCTATTCAGCAATTTGTCAACCTAATTGATTCATGATGTCTTATATAAATAATTATTATTTAGTTAAAAAATCATACATTTGTAATTAACTGCGCAAGTATAAAATATTTTGAGAAATGATTTTGTTTAATCTTTAATTTCACTTTAATTACAATGTTCATCTTCAAATACAGAAAGGTCATTAATTAAATAAATCATGAGTACACTAGTAAGAGAGAATTGTCTTACATTTTACTAAATTTTCAGCAACTATTTAATTTTTTTTTATTTTTCTGCTTATCAAACCATACTCATAATCTAAATTAGTTTTTTATGAAAAGTATAAACCGATGAGCTTTCTCTTTATTAGAGCATTAAACTGTAACTAAATAGACGTTCTCATCTCATTAGAGGGTTCAATTAAGAATAATGAAGTCAGGAAATTAAATTTGCACTCCTTGTATCGTTAATACCAGAAAAATAGCAGAAATCTTTTAACGAGAGACTTTATCATTGGAGTAAGGGTCAATTACATGTACCTGTACATATAAATGTTTTCTAGTAGTGCTTCTCTATGCTTTTTGACCATTGAAATTATATTTTGCGCAAATGGACTTAACAAAATTATCAAATCTAACAAACTAAATGCAGTAATTTATTAATGTAGATGTTAGATTTTAATTTTAATGCTTTAAAAAGTATAACTATTTGCTTTTAGAATTAGAAAATTATGAAATAGTACCGAAAGCAGATAATTGTACTTTTCAATGCAATAAAAAAGTACAATGGTTTGCTTTAGATACTATTTTTGTATTAGGAAGTTATAAAATAGTACTTTTAACCTTCAACTGCTGGATGCAGTTTGACAGACCACGTGACATTTTTCACGGAAAGCATCCACTCCTTAAAATATTTAAACTTGAACTTTTATATAAATGTTATTTATACTATTTTTTTTTAACTTCCAGACGATGTTCACCAATTTCTTTAATCATCATCGAGTAAACGCTTGATATACAATTATCCTCCACGTTATATCTTACGCACAACTCTACTGGTTGAATTTAAGTCGATTGCAAATTTACTTAACTGCAACGTATCTAATATGTATTTAGTAACAAGTTGAAGATAAAATGCAAACAAACCTACAGAAAAATTCGACATACATTGTCCTACAATTTCAAAAGGAACAATGCACAGTGACAGAAAATCGTGATGCTATACTAGATACGGATTTATAAAACCTATTTTTCGGGCATATGTGTTCCTCAATTCTTACAATACAAAAATGTTATTCATGAAAATCTGTCAATTATCATGCAGATGAGACATTATTATTTTGCATAAATAATTCAAAGTATTACACGGAATTCTCTAAATTGAATGAACACACAGAAAAAGAATGGTACATATAAGGCAAAGCCCTCACTCATCACCAATTCTACCACTTCCCACACGGTCACAACTCTGAAGATTGGTACAAATATCAACAATGGCAAACATAGAAAAGTAAGCTATTCCGATCTCGATTAACCCATTTTAAAAGGACGAAAATAAGTTAAACGTTACAAACAAGGGTTATTCGAATGACCCACTTACCATATGGTCACAACTCCAAAAATTGGTACAAATGTCAACAAAGTCAAGTATAGAAAAAATAGTTATTCCGATCTCGATTAACTCATTTTCAGGGGTGGAAAAGGGTTTAAACGTTCCAAACGAGGGATATTCGAATACCACCCTTCCCACATGGTCACAACTCTAAAAATTGGTACAAAATATCAACAATGACAAACTTCCGATCTCGATTAACTAATTTTAAGAGGACGAAAAAGAGTCAAATGTTCCAAACGAGGGATATTCGAATGTCCCACTTCCAATGTAGTCAGAACTCTGATATTTGATACAAAATGTCTAGAAGAACAAACATAGAAAAAGTAAGCTATTCCGAACTATACGTTCTCGATGACCCAACTTTCAGGGGTCGAATAGGAGTCAAACGTTGGAAACGAAGCATTTTCAAATGACCCACTTCTCACGTAGTCACAAAACTGAAAATTAGTACAAATGTCAACTGATAAAAACATAGAAAAAGTCAACTGTTTTGATCTCGATTAACCTACTTTAAGGGGTCGAAAAGAGGTCAAACGTTCGATACGAAGTATTTTCAAGTACCCTACTTCTCAAATAGTCACAACACTGAAATTTGGAACAAATGTCAGCAAGAACAAAAATAGAGAAAGCAAGCTATTTTTATCTCTATAAACCAACTTTTAGGGGTTCAAATTAGGGATTTTGATTGCTAAAATGCATATGGTAAAATTTGAAGCATGTGTATTCAGCTAGTTAAATATATTTCTTAGATCTATTTGAGTTAAATCATATTATTTTTACACTAACAAAATTATTAAAAAAAACATACATTTTAAAACTAAATTTGGAAGAGGAAAAGACAATTATGTATTCCTGTATATAGAACCGTAAAGAAAATGTTAATGGTATCTAATAAAATTTTAGCTATATAAATAAAGCAAATTTAATAA
This sequence comes from Linyphia triangularis, assembly GCA_963978545.1. Taxonomy (NCBI): domain Eukaryota; kingdom Metazoa; phylum Arthropoda; class Arachnida; order Araneae; family Linyphiidae; genus Linyphia; species Linyphia triangularis. The sequence goes on along the minus strand of OZ021727.1, from coordinate 1,472,500 downwards.
ATTTTGAATACAGATGACATTAACTTTCAGAACTATGATTTACTTTTTTAAAAGAGGAAAACAGTTAATGCGACATTCTCCACTTTTTCTTAGATTTAGGTTATTAGAGATTTCTTAGCAATGGAGTTTTACGATGGTTATACTTTCTGGAACATTATTAGAACAGGATCAATAAATTAGTGCGTGTAAGAAAGGGTAAATGTCTTCTAGGAGATTATTTAAAAAATGCCTCAAATTTATGTCTAAAAAAACTCTATAACTTCCACCAAAGATTATCGAAAAGAAGCTATTTTTCACAATTACCGACGTGTTTAATCATTTCGAAAGTGAGGCGGAAAAGTGTCAGAAGAGCTTGATCTCAAAACCTATTGCGTGCTACGCAAGCATTTTGCCTCTTGAAAGCGAGTACGAATTTCATCAGTTTGAAAATAAAATCTTCAAAGTAAATAATCAAATAAAACCCAAACAAATCCGTAAATCAAATGTATCATTTTAAAGATGTTTTATGCCATAAATATAAATGTATGCATTGCTTGAATAATGATCAAAGATGGAAACTTTCTTTTTCAAATCTTGGAAATTTAAATAAATTCTGTAAATTTAAGTTTCAGTTTTCCTTCAATATTTGCTATGTAAATAACTAGAAAAGTCGGTAGTAATTACCTAGAAATAGCTCATGCCACTTAAGTTCAAAGGGCCATAACGCAGAAATAAAACTGCTTAAACTATCTTTCGCGGGATGCAAATATTTGCTAAGCAAATAGCTACTTAAAACAAATTTCATATATTATCTACGTTCAGTTTTGAACAAAATTTTTCAATTTATTTTTCTAAAAAAATCCAGTTTTCAAGTTAATCCGCCTTGCTTTGTTACTCGCTTAGGAAGTTATGAAAAAGTCAATAAGTCGTTTCAATTCCTTAATCCGATTAGGAATACTAGTGGAAAGCTACAATTTTTATACTCGGATTTTAAATTTTAATTCAATGATAAATCCTTTCAATATCTATAAGACAGCTAGTATTGTTAAACATTGGCTTTATATTTATGGTGGTGAGTGGACATTTTTGAGCGTAGAACCCTTTCACGTTGCAAGTTTACAAATGAAATACTTTTGAAATAAGTGAAAGATTTTTAGATCCTTTATAACAATTTCGATTTTGTGTGACCCTCAGCCATCATCCAATTGTACTGAAACTTGAAAGAGATTCGATGTCGATGACAATGCATTCTATCAAATTTTGGCTACTGTCACCGTCACTAAAAGGTCGCTTTAACGGAATACTAATACGTCAACTTGAAGTCATCCAAACGCGCTGAAATAGCATTTAATCCTTCATTGAAAAACTCTTTTCTGTTACCAAAATTGGTTTAATAAATAAATAGTAAAATTGTTTTAATTAAAATAAATATAAGATATAAATAATTAAATTTTTTTTTTTAATGAACAATTTTTGAAAAGTAGTTTACCGCATATATTGCTGTTAGAGATGGTGTTTGTATCTAATTTTAAATATTAAAAACAAGCACACGCTGGCAACAGAAACGGCGCTTTATTAATGAATATAAAAATTGGCATTGCATATGCAGGATTTATAATTAAACAGGATATATATATTATTTATAAGTTATATTTTTTTTTATCGATTTCATGAATACGGAACTTTGTTTCAAAAAGTATAATTTTGTGATTTATTTATAAATTTTGAAAAGAAATTCTACAATTTTTTCAAGAATTTACTGTTCTTTTCCTTTCACATGATGTACCAAAATGCACTACGTTTGAAATTGTTCCGATACATTTTACATCAGCAGAATGATTTAATATTTTTATCTCCAAATTAATTTTAACAAAGGGAAAAAAAAATATGTTTATTATAAATATTATGTGTATAAAATTGAAAAATGATATAAATATATACATAAATATAAGTTGGTATATTCTAAAATCACACTTTTCTCACATTAAGATTTTAAATAACGCAAGATCTGGATATCCCTAAAACAAAACTATTCTTTACATTCAAATATTTTGCATGGGTTTCATTGCTAAAAGTCTGTATTGAAGTACAATCAGCAAGTATGCTAAGATATTAATACCCTTGACATTAAGCCCATATAGTCCGAGAGGCAACTGTAGAATTTGGACCTCATCGAACATCATTCTGAATTTTTTATAGAAATTGGAGAAAAGTGAGTAGATTACGAATCCACTGGTCTGCCGTGGCAAAAATGGCCGAAACTGATCAAAAATTGACTAGAAAGGAATGAGTTGAACTAAAATCCTATTGCCAAATATGTCATAACTTGCCAAAAAGAGAACAAACTTTTTCGTCTGGCAACCCACTGCATTTTGATTTTCAATGAGAAAAAGCGAAAACAATTTCTGATCTCTGGCTCGGAAAACTTGTATCTCTTAAAAGTAAGCCAAATTGGCGACATCAGTTACGTCATCCGTGACGTAATGTTTATTGCCAATTTGGCTCATTTGTGAAAGATGCAAGTAAGCCATCGCCACACATCCGAATCGTCTGCAACCTTCTTAATTGAAAATTAAAGAGTGAGGGTTAACAAATAAAAAAAAAAATGCTCATTATTTGGCAAGTTATGGCGCATTTGGCAATTAGATTTAGTTCAACTGATTAAAAATCGATTTTTGACCAGTTTCGGCCATTTTTGCACCGGCAGACCAGTGGATTCTTAATCTACTCACTTTCCTCCAATTTTCTATAAAAAATTCAGAATGATGTTTGATAGGGTCCAAAAATTACAGTCACCTCTCATATGTATTGTTTTCAATTGATGAAATGTGTGGTCTGGTGTCCGTTCCCACTTATTGTTTGGGCATGCGCATTAAAAAAGATTTATGCTGATATTTTACAATTGTGTCGATGTATCGATCGATGTTTTACAAAATTCAAAAAAAAAAAACTTTGTAGTGGGCTTGGACTTCAGGCCCAGGGTGAACTGCACATCGGACTCGAGCCGATTTTTTTTTCTTTCGAAGTACAATTTATATTTTTCTAACAGGACACAAATATTTAATTTTATTGAAAAAAAAAATGAATTCATATTTAATCACGCATTGTCTCACATTCCAAAACGTTAATATCCAAAACGTGTTCGATCCAGAAAAAAACAATATAAGAAAACAAACGTGATCATCTAAAAAAAAAAAAAAAAGAGCAACTATTGGAAAGGCTGTAGAAAGCAAGTGCCCTTCGGCCGAAAAGAAGCGAAACAGAAATTTAATTACTAGCTTATTGCAAAGGAAGAACAAAGGATCTGTGTATTTGCTTGTCTCAATGAACATGGAAGAATCTTTAAGGAGAGTGGAGAGCTAAGTTTACGCAGTCTTAATAACGTCTTCATCGGGCTTTTCTGCTCAAAGGATCAATTTTGTCGATAATCGCCGAAGAAACTCACTCGAGGATTGCCAAATGCAAGGAACGGAAATAATGGCGCAAGTCGAGACTTATTGCCTTCTTTGAGACAAAAGAGTTTTTGCTTAGAAGGTTATACAATATTTATCATCTTGGCTACTTTGAAAAATTATAGAGTATGTTTTAAGTGTCTGATGTTGGATAAATAATTTCTTTTCAGCTACACTTTTAAGGTTGGTGGTTAATTAGGCCCGTGCTCAGCTTGCGTATATAAGGTTCCTCAACCCTTTGAAGCTGAATGATTCCACACAGAAACCTCTTACATTTTTATTTCAATACGCAAACTGATTTTGCAGCGAAACCACATATCACGAACAATCTATGGAATTTTTCGATTTCGTATGATCTTTATTCAGACAAAATTTGATTACGTATGTTCACTGTTACTCGGCATTGCTGTTTCAGAACGCAACCCCTTACAAAAGTTATATATATATATATATATATATATATATATATATATATATATATATATATATATATATATATATATATATATATATATATTTGCAAAAATGATGTTTAATCTTATTTGTCTCTACATAAAGACGGCCCGTAACAAATGTCATGAAAATCGGAAATAAAATCGAAATTCGAGCTACTTAAGATTAAAAGAAATATTTTTTGGAAGTTCATTAGAGATGTATTCTATTGCCGAGAGATATAAGATTACTTAGGTTTCCTCAACGTGCTTATATTTCTCAATTCTCTTTTTCTATGGAGTTGCCATCTATTGTATAATATCACAACCTCCCAAAATGTGTGTGTGTGCGCGCGGGTTTATTCCTGATTTTTTAAATCCCTTTCGTTAACTTACTTTTTGTTTGTGTGTTTGTTCTCTTTAAATCTTTGGAGGATTTTAGTTAGACTGAAACTTGGCAGGTAGACTCGTTTTCTACGAAAATGCATATAATCAAGTTTCGAGGGCCAATACTAAAAATGGTCTAGCAAAAAATTAAAAATCGCTTGAATCAGGTTGAATTTCACAGAAAAGTTAGTGATGTATGTAAACTATTTATAGCAAAACTTTATTTTTATGGGTCAATTTTGTGTTGCTATTTTCGGAAGAGAAGCTCTTTGCATTCAAATAGGTATTTCATTGATAAATTTAGGTTTGGTATAGAAGTATCGAAAATAATAATAATAATAATAATAATAATAATAATAATAATAATAATAATAATAATAATAATAATAATAATAATAATAATAATAATAATAAAGAAAAAAACACTGTAGATAAATTATATATAAAAAAAAATACTTGCAAGTGTCTATTGAGTCTGCATTCATGTTTGTAATGTAAAATAAAGCTCGTAGAGAATATCTTAAAATCAAAAACCTGACTTTGCTTGTAATCTCAGTTCTGCAAATAATCAAAAAAGTAAATTATTAATTTTAAAGTTATATTTTATCACTATTGTATTTTGTATATAATTGTAAATAGTGACCTATTTATTTAAAAGTTCTATTTTATTTTAGTTTATTTGTCAAAAGCGATAATACAAGTTAGAAAAGGTGATAACATCCAAACCTATCTGGAAATATCCAAGCGTTTCCATCAGGTGATTGATTGCTGGATTCTGCTCGAAATTTCCATCGCTAGACTATAAAAAGATGCGAAAACTAGAATTGCCAGATCAGTGGAGTATCGTTTGCTGTTCGGAAATAATACGACCTTTTGTTTACTTTCGCTGTACCCGAATTATCGCTGCGCTTGAAGTTGCGCCTACCGAAGCCTGTTTTGAAACTTGATAGCGATTGTTTTGTTGTTCGGAGAAGTTTTGTGAACCTTCCAAGGAAGAATAAATTATAGTTTTTATTTAGTAGAAAAAATTGCGTCTTCATTTCCTCTGAGGAGAAATTCTTAACATTATTTTAACATCTATTCTTTCCTTGACAAATATTCGGTTTGGGAGGGAAAACGACAGTGTCTTGAGTTATTCAAGAATGAAGATTTAGTTTATAGTTTTCAATAGGGCATGAGGGATCATGCCATCGAATTTCTGCAGTATTTGATACAAGATTGCTCTTACTGCAAACATAAGGTTTTCTTTGAGCCGGAATATTTGTTCAGCATTTACTTTGATATTCAGTTCTTTTAGTGTAATTTTACAATGCATAGATATATTGGTGTGGAAACTGTCAACACAATTTTACGAGCCGTGGGTGTGAAATTTATTACTTTGAAATTGAAAGGTTCGAATAAAGGTGGAATAGTTTGATAAATGTATATTTAGCGACATATTTTGTGATCAATTCGACGATGTTTGAAGTCGCGCTTTTTTTATCGTTTGTTATTTATATTTGAGAAGGACTGATTAAAGTTTTAAGGAAAATATAAACCAGAAACAGTTTTGATTATTAAAGTCTAAAGAATGGTTTTTACATGAGCCACTTTTAAAGTTACTACACATAAATATCACACAAATAACTGAATCTTGAACAATAATTGAAAAACAGATCGTTTGAATATCGATGTTCTATTTAAAATAAACATCACGTTACAGTTATTTTATATTTAATTATTTACAGGTTTGGAAGAAACCAACCAATACACTTTGAAATACATAGTAATTGTATACAACTAGTTCTAAAAATGTTTAACTTTCACCAATAAACATTAATTCACTGTTTCAATTATAAAATGAACTAGCTGAATACCCGTGCTGCGCTACGAAATTTTACCATTAGCATTTTAGCGATCAAAAGACATTCATGTATTCTACACTTCAGACGTTTGCTCCCTTTTCGATCCCGACAAATTGATTTATCAAAATAGGAACTTTCCTTTGTTGACATTTTAAACGAAATTTATAATTGTGAATAGTAAACTGGAATAGTTTATTGTGTTTATGTTTGCTCTTAGTTCTAAATTTCAAAGTAGTAGCTGTATTGGAATTAAGTTAATTAGACATTAAGTTAATCCTCGTATAGTTTCAATGTTGCGTCGTCTTTTCATCCCTTAAAAATTCGTTAATCGATATTGGAATGACTTATTTTTTTAACATTTGCAAAAAAATATCAGAAAAATGACTACATTGGAAGAGGAACATTCGGATATCCCTCGTTTGGAACATTTAACCCCTTTTCGACCACTTAAAGTGTGTTAATCGAGATCGGAATAGTTTACTTTTTCTATTTTTACCATTGTTGATATTTGTGCCGATTTTCAGAGTTGTGACTATGTGGGAAGTAGGATTTTCGAATGTCCCCCGTTTGGAACGTTTGACCCCTTTTCGACCCCTTAAAGTGTGTTAATCGAGATCGGAATAGTTTACTTTTTCTATTTTTACCATTGTTGATATTTGTGCCGATTTTCAGAGTTGTGACTATGTGGGAAGTAGGATTTTCGAATGTCCCCCGTTTGGAACGTTTGACCCCTTTTCGACCCCTTAAAGTGTGTTAATCGAGATCGGAATAGTTTACTTTTTCTATTTTTACCATTGTTGATATTTGTGCCGATTTTCAGAGTTGTGACTATGTGGGAAGTAGGATTTTCGAATGTCCCCCGTTTGGAACGTTTGACCCCTTTTCGACCCCTTAAAGTGTGTTAATCGAGATCGGAATAGTTTACTTTTTCTATTTTTACCATTGTTGATATTTGTGCCGATTTTCAGAGTTGTGACTATGTGGGAAGTAGGATTTTCGAATGTCCCCCGTTTGGAACGTTTGACCCCTTTTCGACCCCTTAAAGTGTGTTAATCGAGATCGGAATAGTTTACTTTTTCTATTTTTACCATTGTTGATATTTGTGCCGATTTTCAGAGTTGTGACTATGTGGGAAGTAGGATTTTCGAATGTCCCCCGTTTGGAACGTTTGACCCCTTTTCGACCCCTTAAAGTGTGTTAATCGAGATCGGAATAGTTTACTTTTTCTATTTTTACCATTGTTGATATTTGTGCCGATTTTCAGAGTTGTGACTATGTGGGAAGTAGGATTTTCGAATGTCCCCCGTTTGGAACGTTTGACCCCTTTTCGACCCCTTAAAGTGTGTTAATCGAGATCGGAATAGTTTACTTTTTCTATTTTTACCATTGTTGATATTTGTGCCGATTTTCAGAGTTGTGACTATGTGGGAAGTAGGATTTTCGAATGTCCCCCGTTTGGAACGTTTGACCCCTTTTCGACCCCTTAAAGTGTGTTAATCGAGATCGGAATAGTTTACTTTTTCTATTTTTACCATTGTTGATATTTGTGCCGATTTTCAGAGTTGTGACTATGTGGGAAGTAGGATTTTCGAATGTCCCCCGTTTGGAACGTTTGACCCCTTTTCGACCCCTTAAAGTGTGTTAATCGAGATCGGAATAGTTTACTTTTTCTATTTTTACCATTGTTGATAATTGTGCCGATTTTCAGAGTTGTGACTATGTGGGAAGTAGGATTTTCGAATGTCCCCCGTTTGGAACGTTTGACCCCTTTTCGACCCCTTAAAGTGTGTTAATCGAGATCGGAATAGTTTACTTTTTCTATTTTTACCATTGTTGATATTTGTGCCGATTTTCAGAGTTGTGACTATGTGGGAAGTGGGAGAATTAGTGATGAGTGAGTCAGTGAGTCAGTGAGTGAGTGAGTGAGTGAGTGAGTGAGTGAGTGAGGGCTTTGCCTTATATATATAGAGATATATGTTTCGCATATAAATGCAAACACAAGTAGGCAAAAGATTAAGTACAATAAAAACTTTAAATTTAATTGAACATTCTTGCAAAATTTTAGAAATTTAAATTATACGGCACAGCTTAATCGCAATGTCCAGAAATTCAAAAGAGACACTTTAAAATTTAACTAATACATTCCAATATCTTTTTCTTAAGAAGAAGTCATAGTAAGGACCCTTCTCTACACTCGCTATGTTACAATATTCTAAGCCCAGTGCATTTAGAAACTACTTTCTATAATTTCCTCGAAATTTGGTGAGTAGGAACGAAAACGATCACTTAATGAAATGACATAAACTATGTTCATTAATGTCTATTATTGAAAATTTAAATAACAAAAAGCACAACCAGTAGGAGCCACTGCATGTTCAGTGAAGTAGTATGATTTTCAAACGTAAAACTAAATATATTAGACGCTATTTTAGAGTTTTTAATTTATGTCATTTCGTTAATAGTCCGAGAGGCGACTGCAATTTTTGGACCCCATCGAACATCATTCTGAATTTTTTATAGAAATTGGAGAAAAGTGAATAGATTACGAATCCACTGGTCTGCCGTGGCAAAAATGGCCGAAACTGATCAAAAATCAATTTGGAATGAGTTGAACTAAAATCCGGTTCCCAAATATGTCATAACTTGACAAAAATACTTTTTCGTCTGGCAACCCACTGCATTTTGATTTTCAATGAGAAAAAGCGCAAACGATTTCTGATCTCTGGCTCGGAAAACTTGGTATCTTTGAAAAGTAAGCCAAATTGGCGACATCAGTTACGTCATCCGTGATGTAATGTTTCTTGCCAATTTGGCTCATTTGTGAAAGATGCAAGTAAGCCATAGCCACACATCCGAATCGTCTGCAACCTTCTTAATTGAAAATTAAAGAGTGAGGGTTAACAAATAAAAAAAAAATGCTCATTATTTGGTAAGTTATGGCGCATTTGGCAATTGGATTTAGTTCAACTTATTAAAAGTCGATTTTTGACTAGTTTGGGGCATTTTTGCCACTGCAGACCAGTGGATTCGTAATCTACTAACTTTTCTCCAATTCCTATAAAATATTCAGAATGATGTTCGATGGGATCCAAAAATTGCAATCGCCTCTCAGTCTATAAGCGATCATTTTCGTACCTTCTCACCAAATGTCAAGGTTTTCTAAAAAGTAGTTTCTAAATGCACCGGGCTAGAAGATCGTAACATAGCGAGTATAGGGAATAATCCTTACTAGGACTTCCACTTATATGAGAATACATTGATAACATCATTTTGATATATATATAGAAAGAATATTAATATAAAGATAAAAAAAAATATATGCATTTCATTACTTATGCTTGTAGGTGACAGCGTCATGATAAAATCATGCGATACGTATACCACATGTATATAAATAAGTCTACAAATTATACATCATCACGCCAAACAATAATTGTAATGTCATCCATCATCTTCAGGAGATAATTATGCAAGCTGAAGATCATTACACGATATCCAGTGGACATCGGAGAAAAGTTCGAGCAAATAGTTACTGGTAAGAATTGGGAATGAGATAGAGTTGTCGGCATATTAACAGTGAGCATATGCTTTAAGTATGGTTAGCTCGACAATACATTTGTTAACTTAAGTACTCAGTACGGATGTATTCCATCATTTATTTTAACGGCAATGCTCTGAATGTCAGTCTAGGGATTAGTTAAAGTACAAAATAATACATTATGAGTTTTTTCATGACTGACATACAAATCAAATTTATTCTTTGTAACACACTGTTTATTTAATTGAGTATAGGGCGTTGACAATAGTTTACTTATTTATGAGTATTTTTTTTTCTTTCTTTTAGCAGTTTAACGTGAATGCTTTTCTGCAGTAAATTATAACATGTTTAGAAATATTTATAAAAAGTTGGAGCGTGGAGCATCGCACAAGTTGTATTAGTGGTCACTGCATTTAAATTCAGTGCATTTGATGTGAATTAGTGTTGCTTACTGTTTCCATATTTTCATTCACTTAAGAAAATTTCCAGTTCAGCAAATATTTTAACTATGATTATTACACTGGTCAAAAGGAAAAAAAAAAAAAATTACACAGAACAGACTAAAATGACGAAGTCGCGATATATTTTTCAATAATTATTACTTTATGCTTACTTATAAGTGAAACAGAGGAGAAAAAGTCATTGATGGGTGATGGTCATGGGAAGAGAAGTCCGTGTTATATACATTAGATTTCTTTTTCTTCAAAATCTGTGTACTTTTATCGCATTTCTACTGAAACTTTGGAGTTGATGATGTTTACAACACCCTAAAAGGGCACACATATTTTAATCAGTCATTAGAGCCATTTTTTGAAAATTGCTGAAAGACGAAACTTAATTACAGGTCCTATTGCAATAAATTATCGTATGTAAATTTGAATGTCAATTCATTCGGGAGTTATGCTGACCACACGGACACAGAGATACACAGACAATAACTTTCTTAATTTTTTATTTTTTTTAAATTAGCACGTTTCAAAACTTGTAGAAATGTAAAAAAAACAACAAAAAAACAATAATATTCTGACCGAATACAATGATTGTAAAACAATGTATTGCCTGAGTGAGCATTTAATGCTTACGAAATTACGAATTACTGCTTAACACTCTTTCAGTAGAAGAGTTTAGATATATGAAATTCACATCAAAGTGAACTTATGCAATGTGTAAAGATAAAAGAAATAGCTCAGTGCTTAAATGAAATGCACAGTGTACGGTAGAGTATTTCTAAAAGTATGCAATGTTATAAGTGCATTCATTTTAAAATCAGACAACTTAATTAGTTGAATTTTGTAAAGAAATATGATCTCCCAAAGCGTAAGTGTTTGGCACTGCAATACAATACCAAACTATAAGATCTGATGGTTGAATTGCCTGTTCAAACGAGAGAGATTTTTCAAGTGATAAGCAACTCCTATTGCTTAAGCTTACCACACACGTTTAAAAAAAAAATAATAAAAGATTTGTCGTCATAAAGATTGATATTCACAATCTATAACTGAACATACAAAGCAACAGTTTGATAAAATTAGTCGAAACTCTCTATAAACAAGGAATCAAAATCAATTTTTTTTGCCATTATAGAGTTTCAAGAAGCTAGTAAATGCAATTACAGTGAATATTCCTTGTATAATTAACTTTTGCGCTAAAATAGAACCAAGTAAGACAATCAAACATATTGCAATTCAAGACCAAAGCATTTTCCATTATTTAATTTGTAATTTTATATCAAAATCCATCAAATACAATTTGTACGCAAAATTTATTATTTTAGAGATGAACAACATTTTATTTAATCTATTAAAATAATAAAATAAATTTAATAATGAAATAACAATAAATAAACTTAACCATAAATTAATAAAATAAATTTAATCCTGAAATAATAATTAATAAAATTTTACCATAAAATAATATTATATAAATGTACTATAAATTAATAAAATAAATTTAATAATAAAATAGCAATAAAATAATATTAATAATAAGATAGCAATAAAATAAATGTAATAATAAAATAGTAATAAAATAAATTTAATAATAATGAAATAATAATAAAATAAATTTAATAATAAAATAATAATAAAATGAATGTAATAATAAAATAGAAGTAAAATAAATTCAATAAAAAATTATTCTATTTAATAACAAAACAATACAAAATATTAAAACTAAAGTTATTATTCTTTTGTAATAAGAATAACTCAAGGTTTAAATATCTGACTCTAAAATAAGGTTCACATATTTAAAGTTCCAGATAATATAAACCACGTCTAACTATTCTATAGATTCTACCTTTTTAGTCAAGGTATTGTGATGGAATATAATCTTATTCTAGAGTGCAATATAATATGGACTTGAATTTCTTGTATATTGTGGATTTAACTGAGCATCCAATAATCGTATCACGGCCGTTGATGAATTGGATTTTGGTTGGACGGTCTCCAAACCATCATTCCTTACATATTATTCCACGCATTGCGAAAGCAGGCACCAATTGAATCCAAGGCTTTGTAGCCACTGTGGATTATTATGTGGCGCGAAAAGGATTTATATAATGAATATGAGATGTAATTGGGCGCAGCATTTAGTTACAGAATGGACAATGTTATAAAGGAAGTGATTTCTTTTCGCCCTTGCAGTGATTGAATGCTTTGAGTGAGCGGAATTTGAATACTTTGATGAAGGATTCAAATATATTTCAAACTGAATATGAATCGCATTTATGCATTGGTCAATATATTGTGAATTTAAATTTCATGAGGTTTAAGAAGCAGAGACAATCCATTTGAGATAAAAATTAATGCACGTATTTGACATATTATTTCTGGACGGTGTAATCACTCTATTTTTAAATCTTTTGTATTAACTTATATTTTGTTTGTGTGGCCGCCGGGGCAAATCTGCGGAAGCCTAATTACCTCACTTGTTATCATCTGATCGGGTTAAAACTTAACAAAGAGATTCGATGGCGATCACAGTGAAATTCTATCAAGTTTTAGGGGTCGTATAGCAATCAAACTCTTACCAGAGCTTCAGTCATCTCGACTCCTCAGCAGCGAAAACACAAATTTCATGTCATTTGAAAAAAATCGAGTTGCATTCACAGCTGCTTGACCGAAAACATTCAGTACGGAACAGAGCTGGAATTAATTAAATATCCACGTGAGGTTTTTTTATAGGTTGGCGGTATTGTCTAAGATTTCAGAAGTATCCAGAATCCTCATAACAGTTTCCACTACTTTGAAGCCTGAGTATCCAATACCATTCTCAAGATTGTATATTAATTAGCTACAATTGAAAGTGATTGCAGCACTAAGTTATCATTTACATTCCGCACAATTATTTACAAAATCTCCATTATCACAATATCAAAACCTGGTGTAATTTTCCTCAAAATAACGTAATTTAATGCGTGTTGAAAACTATGTTTTTATTTTTCCTTTAATCAATTAAAAATCATATAAAAATAACAATTATCAATTATTAACTATTTTTAAATATGTAATAAATTAACCCATACAACAAAGTTTTAGTATAAATGCTTTATATACATTTCCAATTTTTATTTTCATTAACATAACACCAATTCTGTTGTCAGCGTGTTCTTGGTGTTTGCCCCACATTTTAAATATTACAAACATCTATCAGCAAAACATACGGCAAACTACGTTTCAAAGTTTATTTATTAAAAATGAACGTGAATTTATGCATTTGCATCGAAATATCTTTTATTTATTCTGATTAATACAATTTTGGCAACAAAAAAGTGTTTGAACAAAGATGGTTTAACTTCTTTCACATACAGCATTACTACGCAACTCAACGTTGAAATGATTGCACCACACTCCATATTAAATATGCGCAATCACGTCAAATTATCTTTTATTTATTAATATTAAAATAGTTTTGACAGTAGGAAAGAGTTTCTATAAGGGGGGTCAAATTTGATATATTATTATTCCAAAACAATTTGTAGATTGTAAAAGCGACCTTTTTACTGACAGTGACAGTCATCAAAACTTGATAGAATGCATTGTCATCTAATATATCTGCCAAGTTTCAACACGTTCGAATGACGGTAAGTGCGTCAATTAACCATATGCAGATTGTCAAGTCACAAACAAAATCGGAGTTAAGGATTTAAAAAATAATAGATATAAAACACACTATAAAGTATAAATAAGAACTCCCAAGAACCTTTCGTAAACGCACACACGTTATCGATTTCTCTCCCTAAAAAGCATAATTTGAAAGCGAGTACACGGAGTGTCCTGCAAAAATGCGATTTTGAAGAACCCACTTCGAGCAGGGGATAAGTACCTATTGTCGGGGACTCAAGGAGCGTAACAAAATATCCCCTACACCCCCAATGGAACTTACCGCCACGTCCTTATCAAAACTTTACTACTTGGCACGAGGCTCAAAGTTCGCCTATTGTGGAAATAGAAAAATGCCTCCCAGATATAGAAGGCGATGGGAGAGAAAAAAAAAGAGAACGTCCCTAAGTCGAGGAGCCTGCGTAAAGGGGGCGCCATAGAAATATGGAAAAAGAGAAAAAGTCCCGAGAAAAGTCAGTAAATAGAAGAGGACGCGGAAAAAGAACTAAGAGATCACGCACAGGAAGAAATGGACAAAAATCTACTTTTTCCCTCTCGCTCGACTTTTTAGCCTCCTGAGGACCAGATGCTGAAAAAGAAGACATTGTGAGAAAAAAATTTGAAAGATGGATGATTTTTTTATTATTTTTTTTGCATTTTTGGCTGGCCTTCGGGGGATTTGCAGTACGTGGGGTCTTCTTATTCTGGGGAGTGAGGGTGGAATGGGTTAATCAGGTGTATTTGAAAAATAACTTGTTTCTCAACAATGGTGGTGAGGGAAGGAGCAAAGATGGAGATTTTGTTTTCGGACAAAGAAACAATGCGGATTTTAATATAAGCACTCGAGGTTTCTCTCTAAGCCGTTTTCTTTGAGTCCGAGGAATCTCTTACGTGGATGATTTTCTCCTTGAAGGACTTCTCGAAAAGGATTCCTACTTTTTAAGAAGATATTAATATAACGATTTGGTACTGCAATATACTTCTCGTGTATTTCATGTGTCGGAAAACCCTTTAATACGTACAACCAAATAAAATTTGAAATACTTACTTTAAAAAAAAAAAAAAAATATTTCGTCGGGAGACCTCGGAAATTTATTTTGACTATTCTCTGATCAACAACTGAATAATCTTTTGATTTATGAAAGTATATTCTACACATCTATTTATAAACCTTTTAATTAATCCAATGGTCTTTATTTAAATTAATGGTAAAAGGTCGTAATTATATGGAATTATAACTCAGACGAAAATCTTTGAAACAAAATAAACATGAGACAATAAACTTTCTGGTGTCACTCTTGATTCAGAAATCAGTTATTGAAACCACGTTATTTAATAAATTAAGTTTCTGAAATTTTACTATTTTATCGAGGTTAGGATTTTACTGAGAATTTAAAATGTCTTGTCCAGAAAAGTAAAAAAAAATTCGCAGAAAGAGTATAATTCTGAAAGTTAAATGTTTTGATAATGGCAAGTGTGATAACTGAAATACTAATTACTAAATTCACCTTGTTCCCGCTTTTTTGATCGAAACATGTTGTAATGGAAACCTAATCCAATTCCTAAAAATCAAAATTAACCAATAAAATAGTTTTCATGTCATAGTGTTATTTCTAACCCTGTGAATATTTTCTTCATCATACATATTTTTAGATAGTTATAAAACCAAAGGCCGATGCAATATTTTTCGAATTAAACACCAAATTACATATGAGAGCATGCAAAATTATTTACTCTCACAACCACATTATCAAAGTAACATTAAAGTAGCTTTCTGAAATTGTATTATATTATAGATATTAAGTTTTTACAGTTACCAGTTTTACAGGGCATTTAAAAAGTCTTGCGCAGAATAGAAAAAAAATGAGATTGAAAGTTATGTATTTTGGGTTGGTTGGTTGTTTTCAGATTATCTGGCGCCGTCAGCAACACGAGAGCTATAATGCGCCCAAACATTCGTCATTAGACAAGCCAACATACATTTACAAACACCCATGCCTTACACGGGACTCGGAACCCGCAACCTCACGGTCTAGAAGCTAGCACGCTAACCACTATACCGTTTGGTCGGCTATGTATTTTGGGAACAGTTGGGGAAGTAATTAAATTAGTAATAACTTTAGCCAATTCAACTTTTCCCCTCTTTTTTGATCAAAATAGATCAGCACTCATTACTTACTAGTGACGGATATTGATATAATAGTTTTCGTGCAATAGCTATTTCTAAACCAGTCAAGAGTTTAGTCACCATATATATTTAGATACTTATCAAATAAAGAGGTAGGTGTAATGTTCGTCGAATCAAAACTACATCTGAAACAATATTACGCAAACTATAAACTTCAAGACCTTCCCGAACCGTATTGCGCTCGATATTTAACTCGATCATTGGCACTTTTCGGAAATCTCTCTTCCACCGAAACGCAGCAATCAAAAGCATCTTTTAATAAAAGCTTTCCTGAAAAGGTGGCTTCACTCCGGAAATGAGCGTGTTAAATATCGGAAAGCCATTCCGGGATTCCGTGAACGGGGGCAACGTATTAAAGTTGTCTCAAAACGCCACTTAAAGGCAGCGAGTTAGTTTTAACGAGGGCAATTCAGCTGCGGGAGCAAATATTACTTATTTGCCACTGCCCCGATTTTACGACCCTCTTTCGGTTGGGGTCGAAAAGGGGTAGAGTTTGCTAATAAACAAGTTGGCTTTGGAGAAGCTTCCGCCGAGTCGGAATTGAGGTTTTCCCTGTTGAAACAGGTTTGCACGAAAGATCATTAGAATTTCTGAGTGTTGCATAAAGGAGGGTTTGTTTTTGGTTTTAAAGAGGAAATTACGCGCAAAACAAAAAAGTTCAATCTGCTCAAATTTAATTTGAACTGGATTGTGAATCTTTCATTTCACATTCTGGAATTAAATTCAATTATAATTCCAATCTCCTTAAATTTGTTTTCCGATTCAGGAGATGGAAATTACAATTAAAAATAAAATTTATTTTCTGTTTTAAACTGTCCATTTAAATTATGTTAGTTAATTTACAGTAAATTGTCTATTACATGGAAGGGGGTCACATTTCGCTTTTTTCTTTAATTTTTTAAATATCATGATTTTTTCCCCCTATAATTATAAACAAATTACATTAGAAATTTGAATGATCAAATTTTAAAAAATGATATTGAAAAACTTCTACCAAATCATATATATATATATATATATATATATATATATAATTCTTAAAGGGATTTATCTAAAAGTCAGTATTACATTATAAAATACAAGATCGAAAATATCAAATATTTCATCAAAAAACTAAAAAGTCATTGAATGTAGTAAAATAAATTCTCATTTAAATAATTAAATTTTTTATAGAACCTTTTATTGGATTGATATACACCAACAAATTAAGCAATTGAACTACTACATATTTCCTTTGATGTTTTCAATCATGTCATCTATAGGAAACATATATTTTGTAAGTTTAAAACCTCTTTCTTGACCAGCGATTCTATTAGAACCCAATTTCAAAGTTTGTCAACAAGTATTTTAGAAGGTAAAAATTTATTCAAACAACCCTGCATAGAATGGCCATGAAAAGATTAAATCATTGTCCGCATATTACACGATTTTTTTCAAAAGCTTTTTTCTTTTTGTAAGTAATATCCAATTATATAAATTTTACTTGCACATTAAGAAATTGCATTGTTAGTTACAAAGGTTTTTTAAAAAGACATGTTATTAACTCATTTAATACACAAAAGTAAGTATGTGATTTTATCAACACGTTGTCGAAGGGCTACTAAAAAGTTTTTAAAGGCAGGAGGTAACAAGTTTTCTGTCATCTAGATACTACATTAATATCTTTGTCCACAATTCGTACCAATCTACCATTACGACTTTCTCAAAAAACTTAAATTAATTAAACTCTCACAAACTAAATAAAATAATCATGCTCTTAAAATATAGATCATTATCCTGAAACCCAAAATGTGCTAAATAGCCACCCCTACATTTTATTATCTGCAATAAAACTATATCATATACATTAAGTATAACCGAATGAAAGTCATTATATTAAAGTATTATCCTCTTACTTTCAATGTACTTCCATCTATAAACCCCATCTTCTCAGAACAAAATCCACCATCCTTAGCGATAAAAAAATAGAGTGACTTGCCCTTGAAATATTGGCCATAATCCTCATCCAGAGAACCGCAATTCTTTGCAAAAAGTTGGAAACCAAAACCATTACGCTGCCTCCTTTGGATGAACAAATAATTGGGGTGGAAAGAAGTTGACAGATCTCCCCCCCCCCCACCTCAACCCTTTTGCTGACCAGGGTGGACCAAACTGACCATTCTCTCGGCTAGACATCTGTATCCGGACAACAAAGGGAGCTCCCGGTTGAATAATTGATGACTTGGCTTCCATGACGGATACCCTCATTAAGGATAGGTTGGATGACGAAAGAAAGATTTTTGTAGTTTTCTTCTTATAGTACAAGGAGAGGTTCGCAATTCTTGTTAATCGTGGAAATGGGAATTAAAAAACCCTTGTCTTTGATCCCCAGTTTTTCCGGCTATACACAACATTTTTTAATTTATAAATAAAATTTTACGTAAAATATTTTTATTTGAACGATAGTTTAAAACCCATTTAAAAACAAAATAAATATCAATAAAAAATATACATTTGAATCAGAAATATAATTTAAAAGCTATTGCAGGGAAACAATTGTACAATTTCGCACATTACCTGGACTCGCAGAGGGTAAAACTAGGAGTAGAACATCGCACAACTTTTAATTACACTATTATATTGACGCGGATTAATGTTGTTTACAGTTTTAATATTTTCATTATTCATTTTGAAAAAATGGCCAGTTTGGCAATGTATTTTTTTTAGGGATAATTCTTATAAGAGCCTTTAAAAAACCATCCAAAATAGCAATTTTGGTTACATATGTTTCGATAATTATTATACTTTCTTGTTAGTGCAACAGAGAAGAAACTGTCGTTGATGAACGATGCTCAAGGAAACAGTTGAAGATCTTAGTTTTTCAACTTTTTGCGCTTTTATGAAATTTTTACTTGAATTTAGGAGGTGGAGATGTTTAGAACACCTTAACCCGTTGACGATACAAAGAATAGGCGAAATTCTACGGTTGTTTTTCCTGCAATGATTTTAAAATTATATTTCTAATTCAAATATATTTTTAATTATTTTTTTATTTATTTTGTTTTAGATAAGTTACAATCTATCATCCTAATAAAAATATATAAAAAATATTTTTTTCTAAATTTTATTTATAAAAAAAAAATTGTGTATTGCTAAAAAATGGGCTTCAATGCTTGCGCATCAATGCTTGCATGACCGTCAGGGTTTTAGGAACCTTTAACACAAGTGCTTAATGGAGTTTAAACGCCATGCTTATTTTTTCAACCCACATTTTATCAAAGTTGTGCACTTTTTTACCATTCGAAATAAACTAAGAGCATAAATATACTCTACATCGTTTTATGCATTATGAACTTCAAAATACATCACATCACAATACATCATTTTTAACAATAAACAACGTGTTTTGTTGGATGTAACTGTAAGACATTACAATAGTAATGTCTTACAGTTACATACATTATCTATTTAATGGATATTATCATTCTCCTTACTTTATGGAGCACAGAAACACCATATTTATTTTAATAAATTCACACTGAAAACCCGTGAAAAGTTACTTTTAAGCATGTGCTTAAATAATGCTTTAGGAAGTATTATTTACTACATTACTTCATGATTGGTGTTAAGGCAATCGGCGTTAAAAAAAAACTCGCATTCCTTCTGTTAATTCACATCTGACGAACCATCGTTTGTCGATAGCTCTTAAGAATATCACAACCACACTTCTAAATGAAGACACTCATTTTCCTTCTGTTAATACTTTTATTGTAATTCTTTTGTGTATCAGAAGGAGAATGTTGTTAAACCGGCTCTTTAATGCACTTTTATCAACGAGAGGAAAGAGAACACCGAAAAACTAATATTATTTAATTGCCACTTCTAAAGAATAAATTTTGTAACTATGACAGCGAAAAATATACCAAACGATAATTATATAAGAAATGGAAAAAAGACGCGGCGTAAACACCTTCGTTAATTTAGTGAATCAATGTCTTGTACTCTGTTTTACCATTAGAATGAAACCAAGGGCGTAAATACACATACATTATTTGATGAATTATGAACATTTAAAAATGCCCACTACTACTTCTAACGTTGAAGTTCTTTCTTTTTTATCCAACGGTAGCATCCAAGATAAATCAAAACTAAAACAAATATAATATCCTCGACATTTCGCTTCGATCAACCGGCACCGAATAAAACGGAGCATTTTTCTTACCGGTTTAAGGTTACAATTACGGTTGTGTACATCCTCTGTACCCAATGTCGGTGCCAATGGCGATATTCTGTTGATAAATGGTGTCTTTTCGACGAAGATTACTTGGAGGCGAGAGGATTTCTACTTTTCCTCCCCTTGAGGTTTTGGATTCTTATTATCTCTACAGGGAATCTTGGAGATATTTTTCATGTTCTTGTTAGGCTTGGCGTCGTTTCTGGCGTGATATACTCTTATCTCACCCATGCGAGGCGGTAAAGCAGTGCTCACAAATTAATGATAGCTTAATGTTGCAAATGTCAGAGTTTTACTTTTTAAAAATGTATGTATGATTAATTAGGTTTTCTACACAATCATTTATTAATTAAACGCAACATTTATAGAACACAACATAAATAGAAATACCTGCGATTAAAAAAATATTAATAGTACAATTACTTCCTATATTCATGTTACATATATTAAGGCAATATTTTCTACGTTCTAGTTATGGTTTATAGTATGGTAAACTATTCTTATCTAACTTATACGTAATTGATTCTGATGTTTAAATACAACTATACTGTCATCATTTCAATTTAAAAAAATAGTATAAATGACGAATTTGTGTAGGAGAAAATTATTATATCGATAATTATATGATTATGCCTTTTGTTAATTGGGTAGAATACAGTTTGTTTCAGTGCCAAAATAATAATTTCCAAAGAAATAAAATCTACAATTTCAATAGGTAGCGATAACTTGAGAAATTTTCATTCTCTAATTTTCCCTGGTGTTTATAGTGATATATTTAATTTATTTTTTAATTATTGTGCGATACTGCTGGACAAATTTTATGACATTGCATCTGTCATAACTTTATCGTATAAAATTATTATGAATTTATGAAGAAATGAAGGTTTTAGAGATGACAAAGTTTAATTAACTACTTACAGTTGTAAATTGTTCGTGTGATTCATAAAAACATCCCAATAATACGTTTTATATATAAGAGATTCTGATTTCTTACCATTACTAACCATTGTGAATTAATAGAGTCATACCCAACACTTAAAAATTCAATACATATATTTTAATAATCTATTTCCCTGTCATGAAAAGGGTTTGGATACTTCGGATAAAAAAGCACGATGTATATAGTAAAATGTTACCAGTTTTACATATTAGATTGTACTGAAACTAAATATAACTAAGGTATTGTAAAGTAAATTAAGGAAACACTATTAATATCAAATAAATTAAGGTATACATATACAATTAAGATGATTTTCTTTAATTTTTAGGTTATAATTTCTAACTTTTTGACAGTATCAGAATTAAAAATTATGCATTTTTATATACAAACTTCTTTTTCCGTCAATTTTTCAATCAGCTAATTGCAATTAAAGTGACTAATTAGGACGTTATTAGAACATGCATAAATAAACTTATAATTAACTTAGAGGGGTTATTTTTATTGTAAATAAGAGATGTTGTCCTGAAGAGAATGATGTTTTTATCTTATTCCTCCGGTGATTAGAACGCCACAAAATTACCTGTTATTTAAACACCACTAATGGGCGTAACACCTTGAAGCGTCTGCTTAAAGTGCTTTTTCGAGCACTAGTGTTTTTCATAGATGTTGCATATTCAAATCGATATATCTCCAGAACCATTAACAATTGGCTAATCAAATTTTTGGAGCATTTAATTTATATAGTTTTAAATATGTGTCTTCACATAATTTTATTTTTTTAATTCTGTTTTAAAATATAACATTTAGCGTAAAAGATAACATAAAAAAAGCAAAAATTTCAATGTTTTAACTTTGAGAATTCTTTAAATTTTTTTAATTCACCTATCAAAATTCTGTGAAGACAAAAACATTTTTATATAATTATGTATTACAGAAAACTTTCACTTTGAAAAAAAAAATTATTTTTTCTTGACTTATATCAAAATACGCAAACATCAATTATTATGGATTTTTCTTGGTTTTTAATTTTTTTTTAAATAGCTAAACACAATATTTAAAAAAACATTTTCTCAAACATATTGTTGCACAAATTGTCTGTATATATTGTAAATAGTGACGTATTATTTTAAAATTCTATTGTAATTTATTTGTATCTTATTTTATTTATTAATAGCGATTATACAGGTTAGAAAAAGGTTGCAACACCTAAGGCAATCGAGAAGTTTCGAGATATTTCTTTTCCGATGAATTGGCTGGAAATTTCGAGAATGTCTCACGCGCTTGTATATAAAAGACTGGAGAACGGGAAAGTTTTCAGATTGACTTCGGACTTCGTTGAAAGCTAATCGCTTTGTTTACCTATTGGAGTGAGCTTGTATAATCGCTGAATTCGAAGTTATTTTTGTTGAAGCTTGTGTTGAAGCTTGAGAGTAATTAAACTGTTGCCTGTGAATAAATTTTGTGAGTTTTCTGAAGAGAGAATAAATATTTTTAAACCGTGAAAACTGTGCCATCATTGCCTCAGTGGAAAAATTCGTAACAATATATAAATAGTATCTCATACATAAAATAAATTTTTGACATAAAAATGTACATAAATAAAGTTTTTTTTGATTTTCGGTACCGGACCCCCTTAAACATATCTATCAACAAAACACACATCAAACTACATTTAAAAAATTGTTTATTAAAAATAAATCTGAATTTATGTATTCACGTTTCATCTTTTATTTATTCAGATTAAAATAATTTCGACAACAGGAAAGAGTTTCAACAATATGATAAGGTTAAAATGATAAGGTTAAAATTCTTTCACTTATAGCATTGCTATGAAAAAACGTTGAATGACGGGACCACGCTCCATAATAAATTCATGCAGTTAATTCAAATAATATTTTTATTTATTCTGAATTTTGGCAACAAGAAAGAGTTTCAATAATGATCGGTTGAATGAGATCGATTAGTGTTTCAAAACGAATACAGAAATTTGTATAAAAACAACCTTTTAGTAAAATCCCCAAAACTTACTTGATGAAATGCGTCGAATCTATCGGCCAACTTCCATCCCGATCACATGACTGCAAAGTGGGTTAACTAGTCAATAACAGATTTTCCGAGTAGCAACAAACAAACTAAATCAAAGTTATAATAAAGAATATTAAAAAAAAAAAAAGAGTCCTACCTATAAACCATATTGATTTAAATTTCAAGCCAGTATTTAAAGTATAATAATAATAAAAAAAAAAATCATCGTATACATCGCACATCGAGTTCTTTTTTATTATTCACGATAATTTGTACTTCTGTTTCATATCAACCGTAAGTAATAGTATCCAAAGTTTATATTTTTTTGGTTTAACGTTATTGGGATTAAAATAGTTATATGTTAGTCCTCATAAAGTTTGAAATATTATTCTGATTTACACAGGAAGGGAGTATTTTATTAGATTAACGTAAAGAGAACTTAATGTTAACTCAAGCAGAATTTTGAAAGCTTAAAAGAACATGCCGGTAATTGTTATCAGTAAGGAATAAGTTCATCGTTGATAATGTTTATGTATAGTAAAATCCTTTAAGACAATGAAAAAGAAAAAATAATAAAGGATAAACAAAAGAGTAAATAGGCCAATATTTCCAAAAGAAAATTGTTGAGGATGTCTAGTGTTTATTAAATTGATTATTAATTATTCTAGTTCTTCTAAATTTATTCTCAGACAAACTGTTCTACGAATTTTGGGTTTCCTAAAAAACAAAATCCGCACTAAATAACTAAATAATTCTAGAAGTACAAACGCAGACATAGTTTGAAATCAACAGAAAAGTTTTCAAAAGGCTTCACATTATTAGTTGAGGCCATTCATGTTTTTATTCTGATGAACAATATAAAGTATAACAATCTAAATAATAATTAAAAAATAAATTGTCAAACACAATTGACCAATAATCAGCAGCTAGAATAATTTTGCAAAAGGGCAGAAATCCCTTTTACCCCACCAAACCATTTGACCTTTTCTGCTTTTTATCGCAAAATGCTCTCATTCCAAACCATTCGATTTCAAACACCAGAAGAATTTAAACAAATTTTACAATAAAATGTATTTGAATTCACAATCTCAATGAACACCGCTTTTCTTTTTTTAAATCAAATACATTTTTATTCAGTAAATTGCTTAGAAGCGGTGCGTAAGTTTAACAAATCAATTTTATTCAAACATTTCATAAAAAAGATCATTTAAAACTATCGCTTCCACTAATGTTAACCTTTTATGTTTTTATCAATATTGTGTTTCTACTTTCGGGATTCTTTTGTGTGCAAATAGAGTCAATTACAGAAACGCTCTTTTATAAAAGTTTCGTTAAATGTAAACGAAATCGCACAAAACATGTTTTCAGTTTTTGGGAAGTACTCGAATGCTTTAAATCCGATATGAAGAAGCATCCATGCGTTTTATTATTTAAACTGTCGGTTACTAGTTTTTCTCTTTTTGTAAAAGGCATTGTGAAAATAGATAATTGGACCCTTCTTATCTCTGTATTTGCTGAATAAAACAAATAGAATGTATTTATTTACTTTAGTAGAACATTTTGTAATCTTTTAAGACAGAAGAAGCATCCATTTTGAGTTATTAAATTTGCCCGACAGACTTGAGGGTTATATATTTGAAAATTATCTTTATTATTGAGGAATTTTGTACTTTTCAGATGATATTTTAGTATGGGCTTTAAACACAAAGTGACCTGAGTAATTGTGTTTCCTTCTTTTTATTCTAAATATAAATAATTTAAATTGTATTTCGAATATAACACCCTTATCGTAGAAACTGCAAATTTACCAAAACGAAGTTAAGGTCACTATTGTGTCAAAAAATACTTTTGTGATAATTTTTGTGTGAGGATGATGCATGTGTCTTTTCAGATGATATTTTTTCTTGGCATTAAACAAAAGTCACCTGGGTAATTGGGTTTCTTTTTATTCTAAATCTAAAATATTTTAAATTGTATTTCGAAGATATCGCCGTTAGAAATGCAAATTAACCAAAACGAAGTTGAGGTCCCTATTGTGACGCATAATATAGCGAATCTAGGGTATCAAATACGTGACTGTAACACTTATTGAAGCAATATTACGCTAGTTCAAAGTTGAACGCGACGACAAGTTTAGATCAATTAACTTTTTTGCATTTCCTGAGAATTCTACTTTTCGCAGTTGCGTTATTAATCCACCAGAGGAGCGATATGTTAACTACATGATTAATGTATGTACATCAATGCAAACATTTCAAGGATGTGGATGAAATATTTAGCATCCCATGTTTCTAATTACAAACAAGTACCAATTTGACTCATATAACTTCGAAACGACACTTCCCCATCATGCTTAATTTTAACTCGGATTATCTCCAAGCGACTATTGAACGGAAGTTAAAGCATCTTTCTATCATCAGTCAATGCTCTCCGCATTCCTCTTTTATCTCATCTTTTACACACAAAGTATTTTCGTAATTAGTTTAACTACATTAATGAAACAATATTTAAGATGAACGGAAGTGCTATCAACTTTTTATCATCAGTCAACGTTCTCTACCTCTTCGAAAACCAACTTAAAACTATTCTTGTACACTCTAAACTATTCCATTAAGTCTAAACAACATTAATGAGACTACATTATAAGTAAAACATATATTTGCATTCTTCCGAAATAAGAATTCGTTTGGTATATTTAGGCTCTTAAGAATATATTTGACAACATCATTACATAGTAATTGTACTTAAAAATATCAGTGAGTAACGTTTTACTAATTATTTACTGCGCACCTTAATTAACTTATCTTATAATTTATATAATTAATACTATCCTTGAAATACTGTCTTAAATGCATTACTAAAAATGCTTGTTTTGAGATACAATTTCTTGCTATTCTAAGTATCCTTCAAACAACCTTCTTTCACAATCACTTACAACTGAAGGAGAACTTTCCTCGGAAATTTGGAATTACTTCGCTAAGTTTTCTTCTTTTCGCCAAAAATATTTGTCTGACATTAAGCAAGAGCAGCAAGAGAGAAATACTTACTTCATTGGCGTAACTACCTTTAAGTAATAATCAATTACCCAATCACAAAAAAAACTTTTTTTATGGTCAAAGTTCGACTTGTTTGGAATGTTTTCCGCCCCACTTTGGTATGTTAGTCGTGTCAAATATTCCATGAATAGTTTTCGTAGTTTGCTTTAGTATTCTTCTTCGTTTGTTAACCTAGTTTTTTTTTTTAGTATCTCTTACATTTCGCGTTCTTGGTAGTCTTCTGAATATTTATCAGATACTAAAACTTGGATTTATTTCCTAATAAAATTTTTTAGAAACTGAATAAAATTCGGATTTATATGAGAGACTGCAATTTGAATCAACTATAAATGGTGGAATAATTTCATAAGCGAACTCTGTGTTACTTTTTTGCATGCTTACAATAAGGAGAGGCAGTAACCTATTTTATTTTTACTGAAATCCAACAAAAAAATTTGCAAGTTTCCCGAATTGCAAATACAGCACTAGTGGGAAAGATACACGGATGCTTGAAGTGGCTAAAGTTTAAACTTATATATTTAAAAATAAGTAAAAATGTTTTCTTACACTTGGTAAATGTATCAAATGTATCATAAAATGTATCAATGTCAGGATAAATATGACGGTGCTTCTTTTTTAAACATTATATAGAATAAACCTATCCACTTGTTAACAAATAAAATTGTGCGATTAAGCTTATTTAACTTTCAATAAAAACTTGGCCATTTTGTATAATATTTCCATTTTTTATGTAATGTTATTCTCATTATACAAGTGAGATTTATTCTTCGTCATTCATTAATGACTAACTCTATTTTATGCCAATTTAATGTAAGAACATGAATGCATGTAACTTGATGTTCGATAAGTGTTGTTTACTTTATCATTTATTATGTACTTATTTTATTATACATGTTTAACGCACAACAATACGTGATAAAGGAAAACAAAAGTAATATAAACGTTATCTCAAAGTTTTTAAAAATGTATGAACAAGGCCAAAGTATTAACCTTTAACTGCTGTGTGCGGTCTGACAGACCGCGAGTCATTTTTTGTAGAATGATTCAGCCCCTTAAAATATTTCAAGTTCGACTTTTATATTATTTTTTCCGATACTATGTTTCTTAAATTTTAAACTGATGTTCATTAAATTGTTTTATGCAGTATGGACCACGTGTTGCTCTTGCGCCAAAATTATCAAACCACCCAACCACAGCAATTAAAGGTTAAAAATTTAAACAATGCAAATATTGTTAGTTGTTGTTATTCAGATTATCGAAAAACAATGTTTCAGTTTAGACGTGTTCTATGGCACGAAATTGAACATAGTAAATTAAACTAATTCAATCTTTTAAAATGACGTCTTGATCATAAAACTTGGTTAAACAGTTTAGGACAAATGACTATCACAAAAATACATCTTGCCAGTCGATTATACAGTTGTTAAAATATAGAAAACTAATGTACAAGCCAGTATCATTCAGTGTACACATACATTCAATATATTAAATTTTACGTCCCTAAAAAATAAGAAAAGGAATTACATAGTGCAGAATATTGTCGGTTTAAATTTAGCGGGGTATATTTGTAAGTTTAGTAAGTTTTTTTGCTAACATCTTGGCTTATTTTTTTAACAGCATGGTGCTTTTTATTTAGATGCAAGATTTAGAAAACAAAACATAACTGTACACTTAAATATTATGTAAAACTATTATACAAACTATGAGTGTGGAACATTACACAACTTTCAATTAAGCTTTAATATTGGTCACAGCATTAAAATTTGATATGAAGTGATATTTCTCATTTTCATATCTTCACTGATTGAAATATATATGGACAGTTTGGAAATAATTTATACAAGGGCAAAAAAAATCACCAAACTGACAAAATTAATGTTATTCGATAAAAAATTAATCAGTGATGGGTGATGCTCAAGAGCAGAGGACTCTGTGTTAAAGGCACTCGTGTTTTAACTTTTTACCCTTTTATCTCATTTCTACAGGAATTTCGGAGGTGGGGAAGTTTAGAACACTTTAAGAGGCAATAGCAGAGATATTTTAATCAGAATCGTTAGTGACGTTTTTTAGCAATTGTTAAACCTTATGCACATGCGCAATTTTGACGAAACCCTTAATGGTAGGTCCCATGGCCACCATCAACCAGCACACCAAATTTGAACATCGTAGGTCAATTTGTTCGGGAGTCATGGTGACTACGTACACACAGTCAGACATTTTTTCCTTGGCCACTTTTTTGAAATCAGGGTATTCCAAAACGTGAAATTTAAAAAAAAAAAAAAAAAAAAAAAAACATTTTTTTTACTGATTGCCATAATTTCAATCAGTACCTAATCTTTTAAGGATTTTTGTCTTTTTTTTTGTCCCCACTTTTTTCTCTAATTGGATAAGGTATATTAAAATTAGTACAGTCAGTAAAATGAGAGAGCCAGTCATTGATATAACACACAATCCTTTGGAAAGCGCAGAAGTACAATTGGCACCTCTAAGAGATAGTAATTACATTTTCAG
This sequence comes from Linyphia triangularis, assembly GCA_963978545.1. NCBI lineage: Eukaryota > Metazoa > Arthropoda > Arachnida > Araneae > Linyphiidae > Linyphia > Linyphia triangularis. The sequence goes on along the minus strand of OZ021727.1, from coordinate 1,443,836 downwards.
CATCACCAGAACAATCAATCGACTCGCAAAGAACTTTCAAACAAAAGGAATTCAACTACAATTCACTCATCTTTAAAAGCAGGAAGAAAAAAAGAGAAATGAATCGGTTTGTTCTTATCAAAATCAGAACAGGAGCCGAAAATAGATTCCTTAAAAAGGAAAAAAAAAGAAAGCTTCTGAAGCCGACGTCGTGCCTTATCTTCGTCTAGCCCTACAAAAGCCCAAATTCTGACTTCATTAACGAAACTCTCGCTAGCAAATGATTCTATCATATATCATTTTTGAAACACCGAAAAGGTATTTGAATATATTTTTTTTAAAACTTCTTTTCTTTAATACTCCGGCGAACTTCGCTTACTTCCCCAGAAACGAGCCTTGAGGATTTGCTCTCTCCGAAATAATCTTTCTAAAATATATTTTTCATTTATTTTGGCTTCAGATCGACATGTTCTTTAATTTTGTCGGAACCGTAACTGAGAGATCCCACGATTTATGATACAGGAGGTCTTGGAAGCATTTAGGAATAATATATTTTTTTTTTATTATTTCCGTAGCCATTGTTTCTGGAGTTATTCTATCCTTGAGAAATCTTTAAATGAAACAAATTACGTTATCTGTTTCTATTTTTTTGGAAGACACTTTCATCGTTTTTGACGTCGTTTATGTTTTAATCTTTTTTATTTATTTTTTTATGATGCTGATATATTTATTCATTTTTATGAGAGGGAGATTTATGTTAAAGTGATTATTTCTGAAAAGATTTTTTTTTTTCCCGCATTTGCTGTTCAAATGTGGCATTCGTCTATCACTTGACATTTTAGAATGATACATTTAAAGGTCTGTTTAACAATAAAAAAAGACCTATTAAATCTTATAAAAGGTATTTAGAGTCCAACACGCCACAAGTACACTTAATAATAAATTGATTATTTAAATACAGGTGGTTTTCAAAATAATAGAAACATATGTGAATAAAAGTGACATTTAAGAATGCGCTTCGTAAGCATTAACATATAATCATAGCTGCCAGTTGTTTTTATTCAATATAAAAAATATACATCATGGTACGTGTGAAGGTAGCTTTAATGAAGTTGTATATGTCTCGAATTTTTTTCAATTGAGTAAAATGGCAGACCTCACATACTATCAAAGAGGTCAAATTGTTGGAGGCATCTCGTTTGGAATTTTCACAATATCTCCATGAAGAATTGTAAAATATTCCTATAAACACTATTCAGCACTTATATGATTCGATTCCCATTTGAATTCAAGCTGTATTGCCAAAATCGATTCTACGGCATATTTGTAAAGGATTCCTTATAAATCCTGGGTGTTTCCATTATTTTGATAACCACCTGAACATGTTCGACACTATAAATACACTGATTGTTTGTCAATGTATTTATACACATTGCGATATTGTTTATTTTATCTATTTTTATTTTTATTAATTCCTTTACCAAATAGCAGGGGAAAAAAATGCGGAATGAAAGGAAACTAAAATGCTTTTCGAAAAGAGTAATACTCTACTTCTATTTCTCGTATTTTTTCTGTCATTAATTTTGAAAGACAAAGTTTGACAACATATATTCACTCGAATTTATCTAACACAGCAGATATTAATCAACCATCGGAATTATAAGTACGAATCATGTTTGTAAAAGCAACTATGACAACTGGTAGATGTTAAACTATCTCCAAACACCTCCCAGACTACTATCACAGCTCTAGTTACCTTTCCAACAATCCCTTTTTTTGATTTCAAGAAGCGAGCCATAAGGAAAGAAAAGGATCCCGAAGAAAGAGTGGATTGGAGTGTCCAGAAGATAAGGCATCCATTGGAAGATCAGGCGAAAGACATTAGGTCCGAAAGTCACGGTCTTTGCATCCAGGAAGGACGATGTAATGACTTCAATTTCTGCCAAAGTAAAATGGAAGGAGATTCCACAATCGAGTCCTCATATTGCACTTAGATTGGAGATGGTTTTTTTCCTCCTCCACTTCCACGAATGGGAGTTCTGGAATGATTCTTCGTGTCCGAGATTTAATCTCTCGCTCTGATTGGGTTGAGGAATCTTGTAGCACCCATATCTGGAGGAGCACAAGTGGGTGGGATCTTTTTTTGGTTCTCTTGATGTGTGCAACTGTGTTCGGAATGAAATTGGTTTTAATCGAATGCATGATAAAAGACTTCGTGCAGAAAGACAATGCCGAAGGCTTTAGAGGAGACTGGAAGTTTAAATACCCCATCGAACTTCATACTGAATTCTTTTGTAGAATGCAGAAAAATGTTAGTATATCTCGGATCATTTAGTCTGCCGGAGCTAAAGTAGCAAAAGCTACTATAAAATGACTTTGAATGAGTCGAACTAAATTTGATTGTCAAATATGTCATAATTTGCCTTTTTTTTTGTGGTAATCCACTCTTAAATTTTCAGTTAAGAAGGTTACAGACAATTTGTCTTTCCTGGCACTAAAATATGTCATCTTTTAAAAATCAGCTAAGTTGGTAATAAAGATTATGTCATCAGTATAAGAGTAAATTTTAGAATAGTTTCAGCCATTTTTGCACCGGCAGACCAATGGATTCATTATTTACTAACATTATGTGATAAACAAAAATTCAGAATGATGTTCAATGAAGTACCTAAACTTGCAGTTGTCTCTCGGACTGTAATATAATATATCACACCATTAGCTCCCGCAGAAATATTTGCAGAGGGGGGGGGTACAAGACTAGATTTTTATGAAAATCATTAATTTTTTCGAAATTTTAATTAAGAGTTATGCATTTTAAATTATACACTTCGAGAATAGTTTAAAAAAATTCATGGTATATATTTTTGAAAGCGCAACCCTGTTAAAAAGAGAAAACAAATATTTTTAACGATTTTTTATCATCCAACTAGATCTCACGGCATTCAAGAGACAGTGTTTAGAACAGAGGAACACGAAGATGCAAAAATATAGATGAGTAAATTATATTTCTTCCAAGTTTTGGAAATAATTCCACAAAAAAAAATAATTAAAAATTCAGTATTCAATATTGGATATGTTTAATTGAATAGAATAGAATTTTGAGAACTACGCAGGAAATGATTATACAATAAAAGAAATAAATATTCCTACTCAGCCTCCAATAATCCTAGAGAATAGGCGCCAGTAGCTATAAAAAAACATCATAGAAAAGAAAAAAAGACTAAAATAATAAGAAAACAAATGCTTATTGTAACATAAAAACCGAAACGGCATATGCGCTTTTCTTTTTATCTTGGAATGTACACCTTTCCTCTCATATATATATATATATATATATATATATATATATATATATATATATATATATATATATATATATATAATTTTAATTATCAAGAGCTAGAGAGTCTCCTTGCACTTTCCTGGGGGCGCCCATGTATCGCACCTTTGCAACAACAGTGACACAACTCAAAATTGCTCGATTTTTAGGTTAAAGTGTGTACAGAATCCCAGACTAATTGGACTCGTGTCTGGAAGAACGGCGTTTCAATTTGAATTCAACTTGTAAACAATCTTATGCCTTTCAACAAGCTTCAATTTACTAAAAGTGGAGATTTTTTATTTTTATCAATTTTGTACAAAGGGTGCAATATGTTTGGATACAAGGTAGGATGGTCTTGGTTGTAGAGAGGAAACAAATTGTCTGAATACTATCCAAGAAAGCAATATATATAATTACTTTTTTTAAAAATTATTATAATGTTTCAATTAGTGCAAAAATTGTTCTTGCTATCGAATCTAATAAGATACTATCGAATCTATTACCTATCCAAGCTACTATCAAATAGGCAAAAACATGATACCTCCATATTTATCAACTTTCATGTTTTTTCTATCACACCCAACTCACATAATAGACTCCATAAATAATTCTGATTCCGAGAAGAAATCTCGGATGTTCTAAGCATTTATTTATTACAATTGGTACAATATAAAGTTGGTGTTTGATTATTTGTTTTTCTTTTTAAATTACAATAAAATATATCTTATATAACTTTTGAGTGACCTGTGCAAGTAAGCTTTATTTGGTTACAAAATAACTTTTGGGAAAAAAAAACAAAAAAAACTTGGATAATTCTGTTTTCTCGGCTTCATTGTCAATGCAATCCTCTTTTTAGAAATTATCTTTTTACTTACTGTACTTTTCTGATAGAATTCAAGTTTCATCTAAATATCCATCGAAGTATGAAGCAGGAATTAGTCGGTTTTAATTTTCTTCCGATTTAAATTTTTAAGCTATTTGTCATTTTCCGTGATATCTAATGTTATCATAAATTGAATAGTGTGAAAAATTGAAGCAATAAATGACTGCAGAAATGTGTGATAATCCGTATCTGATGAATGTTCATGATTTAAAGCATACTCCACTTCATTATTTGTAGCTGTAAGCTTTTGGACAAGATAATTCAACGTTGAGGCTTGTGACTATGGCTTTAATGTTAAGTGTGGTGTGAACTTTGAAATTAATCCGAAGGCATCAGGACATTTCTGAGTGTATTATTCCAGGTATCTATTATGCCAATTAACACTCTTTTTACTTTTGCCTACATAAAAATAAGCTATAATAAAATAATCCATTTTAATAAATGTGCTTAAAAATAATTGTGTTTCAAAAGGTAAATTTCGAGATATTAATTCTTTAAGTTTTTGCTTTTGTTTATAACACGTCTCCTTTATCAATCAAAATATGTATCGTTGGAACAAAATAAGTTTTTGAAGTCAGCATTACACAACAGCTTTCAAACTTCCTAAAATTGCGAAAATTGTTCACTATATCCCAATGCCAAACCTCTTCACCAACTTCAATTGTAAAATAGGGTAAATTAACATCGAAAGTAACTTTTACACAAAAATAAAGGAAATAGCATCGATGGCAACAAAAAAAAAGGGGAAAAATTAAAAATGGGACAAACAATTGATATCGAGCATTTATTCTCTGATAGTGTGAAAGTTTGTTTTCGAAAATAGCCTGGAAAATATACAAATTGAGAAATAGAGATTTTGATTCTGGAACGTCATACTTGAAACTCAGAAAGAGATAAATGCACGGAACACAAGTAGGCAATCAGTTGGAAACTATCTTTCTTTTCATATCGTTTTGGAGGTTGTGTTTGTTATGAAAGTGTTTAGCCTTACTTTTTTATTAACACCTTGGGTACAGATTTATTTGGGAAAATTCTTGCGTTTTGAACGTTTGGTTCAAAACAATAAAGGAACTTTAAAGGAACACAGCCAAACAAATTATTTTTTTAAAGTATAGGTAAACCAACCGATGTTTAACTTAACCAATTATGGCTCCTTGTGACATTAAAATCCATTCAATCAACCTACTTTGAATGACGAAATAGGTTCGTCATTATTAACAAGCAAAACAAGTGCATAACGAATCTCAGCCGTCAAATGTACCCAAAGGGTTAATTGAAATCTGTCAAGAAAAAAACCCACAATGTATTTATTGTGGTGAAATACAACGAGAGAATATTTACAGTATTTGTTACGAAATAAGTTAAAAGAGTAAAATGTAATTTATATTCTAATGCAAACCAGTTTTATAAAAAATAATTTCACCTGAGATAAATACAGTGATTTGTCTTAAAAGTGTCAGGAATTTTTTTGACTACAAAAGACTCGATGTTACAATTCTTAAGATCGCTCGATTACGTCATATGAAGAAAAAATAATAAAATAGCCTAAATAAAAGTGTATTTGACTTCGAGGACTCGCATTCCATTTAGATTGAGAAGACGTATTTAACTTCTTACTTGATCATTCATGTAGGAAGGAAATTGTACCTTGTCTCTAGGATTTAATATCATTCCACTTGGTGTAACTACAAGTAGGGAGTTATTTCGATCAATTTCGAGTGTAGTACATTGAAGATAATTCTCGGATCATATTACACCGTCAGAACATTTATTAGGGTTGAGGGTAGCTGTTCGGAAAGCAAGCGGGCAATATTTGTCATTCGTGGTAAATGACGACATTCGCCAGAATAAGATTTTTACACTGTGATGTACTTGGTCGTTATACAAGATACACATGAAAAAATTGGTTTGATGTTAACTATTTTATTTAATGCATTATTTTTGAAAAATCTGGACGAACGAACCAAATGCAAAAATTTTGTCTAGCAGGCAAAAATTCGTGAACTCGGGCCAGAAGTGTATTAAAATACGAAGTCGGAATAATCTACTAAATCTAATAGGTCTAAACAAAAATTGATGTATGAAGAGACTCTGAACTTCTTTTTCCTAAAAAGAAAACAACAACAACAACTTCCTAATTTAACATATTTGCAGATAGTTTAATAAAGTATTTGTTTTCCAAATTTTTGAAATTGGTGACAGCTATTGCTATTTTTTTTTATTTATAGTATGCCTAAAAAGACAATGACAGTTAAGAAGCATACACCTTTGTTTTACTTTCATTCATTCATTTGTCACTTGCATTCACATGTGTATGGCATTTAACTTTGCATTCATATTTGTATAATATTTAATTTTGTATCCATATTTGTATAACATTTAATTTTTACTTCATATTTGTATAACATTTAATTTTCAATCCATATTTCAGTGATATGTAATTTAAAATTTTTTTAATATTGAACTTTCAAATCATATTTTTATAACATACAATTTCCATGATTCCGTTATGTTAATCTAGGGATCAGAAGTTTTCTCCAATAGAATATGATTGTAAAATCTTCATGACACAAATAGGCGGCTCCCTAAATGGACGTCATGTTTTTAAATTGATTCCGTGTTTGAAAGATTTCGGACATGACATAGAAATTGATATTTTATTCATAAGAATCATTGTACAGGAACATGCATGTCTTAATTTAACAAAATGTCTTAGTGATTTCCATGAATTTCAAATGCTAGTTATGAAATTAATATTTTATTGTTTTTATAAAAGCAGTCTGATGATTCGAATAGTGTAACAGAAATAGAAGATTTCTTTAATAGGCCAAGAGTAAAAAATATGTAGAACTATTGTGAGTATGCAAATTTTAAACAGGTGTTTTCTATTATAAAATGCATTTTTTTATGATGTGAAATGAAAATAAGAATAACTGAATAATTTGTAACTGGCCAAGTCGATACAAATGTTGAAACAGTTTCATAAAACTTTTAGTTCTAAACAAATATAAATGTTAAATATAACATTTAACTTAAGTTTTATTCCGAGTTAAAATTTAAGCAATTCATACCTCAATTGATCATGCAATCTTTGATTATTAAGAAACACCAGACCATATAATTTGAAAAACTCTTTGTATTTTGGAAGAAAATATCAAGAAAATATGCAAGATATATCTGAGTATAGATACAAGTGCAAAAATGCTTTACCTCAGTTATAAAATATAGCAACATTTAATAATAGTAAATAATTCATTGCATTTCTCATGTTTGGAAAATTTAAAACATGTATATAATCAAACACGATATAGGAGTTATTGTTAATAAATTTGTCTTTATAAATTTTAATTGAGAGGTGGGAAAGAGAAGTTTTCACGAACGGGGTGGGTTATATTTTGTTTGTACATTTCTTTCTGTATGTTTGCTTAGCAATTTACCTTTTAGGGAGCGGAGCGAGCCAGTGCTCACTTTATGTCTGTTTCCTACTCGAAGAGATTTTGTATTAACGGAAAACATTTTTTGGTTTCTTGAAAGCTTTTCAGCGAGTGAAGTGAGCCTATGCTTGCGTAGCATTAAACTTTTAATGCGATCAAAGTCAAACATTTAGCAAAGACATTTAAGAGAGTGAAGGGAACGTGTGCTGGCATAGCAATTCAAATTTGTATTGAGCGAAGCGAGACTGGTTCTCAAAGCATCAAAATCTAGAACCTATACACAATGAAAGATCTTTGAAAAATACTGGGCCATGCAGCTAGTTATTTTTAGAAAGTAATGAAATTGTTTCATAATTGTGGTCACGCATAAAATTAATCGGTCATCTAATTTAGAACTTAATAAATATTCATGATTATTTCTACTTTTGATAACAATATTTCAATCTTTTTATACGCAAAATAAAAAAAGTTTTGATTTGAAATTTGTTTCCTTCAAAAAGGTTAACTTTTCTTTTTTTTATGAAATAAAGTAATTTAAAACAACAATTCAATTTATTATTTACAAGATACAACCGTTTTGTATCAATTTCTAAATATTATAATATAATACATAATACTTTGCTCTAAATAGCAATTTCTGCTGATCAAAGTAAAGTCTTTCCTGGGAAATCTCAGATTAGATAGTAATGGAGTTTCTGGAAAATTACTTCCATTTGCAATTTGTTTCAGAGAAAAAGCAACTTTCTTTTTCTAGTTCTACGGCATTGCTATTCAATTTTTATTCGCTTCAAAAAGTTAGAAAGCTTCGAAATATGAATATATAAATATTTCCCAAGGGTGCACAGTTCTTTTGTGAGCTTGAAAAATTTCTATATTTAGTTTGGTTCTTTTATTTCTTAGATACTAGTTCCATACCTCGAGAGATTTAAAAAAAAAAACAATAAAATGTCACAACTTTTGAATAATATTTCGTAAAAATGATGAATGATTTTCTTACCAATGCACGAGTAAAAATACGAGATCTGATTTCTGTATAAAATTTCTCATTTTTGATTTAAGAAACACACCGAGGAAAAATTTGCCATGTATATTTTCATTTTTTTTTAAATAGTTTTTGTCATAAAAATATTAAATCACAATCTGTAATTTTATTTCTTATAGACTTGAAACATAAAATCATTGATACTCATTTGTAGTTGAGTGGTTAAGTTTCAGTAAGCATACTGAAATAACTGCATTTTATCCAATCATGTCAAGTGTCCAGGATACAAAATTCAAAAAGAATTATCAATATATTCTTTATAAGCACTACTACGAATACCAAATTGCACAGAGTGAATTTTTAAAACAAAAATAAAGAAATGTTTAGAAAATAAATACATGTATTAATACTTGATGTAACAATTTAGTGTTAAAGTCAGTAAGTTTTGATTAAAAAAGGAATATAAACCCTCTTTTGATAACTCATGTAAAAAGAGTAATAAAGAGAACGATCTCTAAAATTATGCAAAATTATAATTACTATTTTTTAATTTTAATATGCTTTTATTTAATCATAAAGCTTTTTAGGATTAAAAAAAAAAATAGAGAGATTAGAATTATTTTATATATATTTTAAAATTTTAAAAGTAATAAAATTTTAAATTTTAACACTAAAATTAATACTAATTAAAATTGTAAATGTATTACTAACTAAAGAATTTATAGAACATTTTAAAGCTGTCAATTTTTAGTTAAAACTAAAAACTATTATAGATAATTAAGTGTTTATGATTAAGTTAGAGCAAATGTCACGCAGATATGTTAAAAATTAAAATGTGTACCAATTGGTTGGTTGTTTTCAGATTATCTGGCGCCGTCAGCAGCACGAGGGCTATAATGCGCCGAAACATTCGTCATTAGACGAGCCAACATACATTTACAAACACCCATGCCTAACACGGGACTCGAACCCGCAACCTCGCGGTCTAGAAGCTAGCACGCTAACCACTATACCCCGTTTGGTCGGCAAATGTGTACCAATAATATATCTAAATGTTCGTTAGCTTATTCCAAAAGAAATGTCCACTTTATCAATAGATGGATACAGAACAAATTTTCCACACAAATACTATGCAACACCAAAAGTCCTAACTGGGTTTCGACGAGATTTAATTCAAGATTTGTTTGGAATTGTTATTACTTTTATTTTTATTTTTCGTCCTTGAATTAACGATATAATAGCGTCACTACTAGATGATCTGCAAAGTTTTCTTATCAAAGAACTTTTGAATTTGAATTAAAAATGCATCTGGTGTTGTGATTTAAATTGAAATGATTTCATTATCAGACTATATTGACCACAAAGCGTTTACAGAAGTCTGACACACACCTCTGAAATATTAGAGAATGCGATCAAGCAACATTTTGATTAGGTACTTGAATTTGAAATTTTTTACCGATTTAAATTCATTTCTATAGAGTTATATTTGTTGTCATCATGAGTAAGAACGATTAATTTTTTTTATGAATTCAACTTAAATCATTTGATAATCACAGAAACGCTTTTCGAATATATTACTAATAAAACCTATTGATTCAAATTTAATTTGAAAAATGGTTTTAATCAAACCTACAAATTTTAATTTTCTAAAAATTCTAGTGAACTAAAAAATTGAAAGAAGTTATCAATTGTGCTGTTTCAAAAACAAATTATTCATATCCGTCTGAAATTCACGAAATTGGGTAACAACACTATTGATACATAGTAACAAAGGAAAAGTTGCGTTTTTTAAAAATGGTCAAAAGCAATAAATTTTAATAAAGAAAGCAAAGCTGATTCCGATTATGTAAGTTATATTTTGATTAAAAAATTATTTAATTTAATATCGAAAAAAGGAAAATCATAAAAACAGCGAAATCGTGAAGTAACCGCAAAACGTTCCATCATTGGCTGGTTAGATTTGACTTCACTTTCCGATGAATTTTTTTCTCGATCATTTGTTTATTTACCTACGATCACCACCTTCGTGCTACGCTATTCTTTTTCAGTATTAACTTCTTATCATTATACCCAAACCGTTTGCTTAATTTGTTCTTATAGAAATCAATGCCTATTTTACTTGGATTTGTAAAAGGACAGTCAGATAACTTGCCTAAAACAGATTCGCTAGCGATGTTTCACTTCTTTAGAACGAATCACGATTTCATAGGAGGTGAAATTCGTGGTGTAAAATCTGAAAGGTATGTGCTCATTTTACTAACAGTTTTCCCTTTGCCTTTAACTTGATTGCATATGACTTATTTTTATAGTATGTTTTTATTTTCAATTATCATTCCATCTAGTTAAACTGGAGAAGATTGCAGTGGTAACTCGCCAATTTTTTTACAATATTTTTGAAGCTCAATATTTTACAATTTTTAAGACTATACGCAATGACTCGTATTTACCAAAAAACTGTATATTCCATTAAATTCTTGTACAAGTCATTCTTATACAAGTTCATTTGATTTTTGTACAAGAGCCAAATAACTTTTTCCTGGTCCATCGATTTTATGTGCTAGTTTGAAAACTTTAAGTACGTTTTTCAACATCTTTTCACTCTTAAGAAAATTATAAAAACACTAGTTTTCCGTAGTTCAGTTGTATCCAGTATTATTTTTAAAATCAAATTTTCAAATTGATATATTCAAATGGTCGGAGTTACCACATTTTTAATGAAATGTCTGTAACTTGGCGTGCTAAGTAAACAACTGCTATGGAACTCCAATTGAGTAAAAAAAAAAAATGTGCCATTATTTTCAGTATACAATTTTAATTTTTATTGAGAGTTTTTTTTTTTTTTTTTCAGTTTAGACTAATTTATATTTCGCTAGAACGTTCCCGTTTTCAAAAAACACTCGTTACGTCTTTGAACAACTTGCTTTCCTGTCATCAACAAAGTTGGCGACATTTATTGCCAAGAAAAGAAAAAGGTTCATTTCAACAAATTCTTTCAAACTGTTAAGGTAAAAATAAACCTTAACCTATAAACCTATAACCAATAAACCAATGAGAATTTAATTTTGTCTAGCTATTCAATTAAAACGCTAATTCTATTTTCTTTGACCAACTTTTTAAAATAATTTTAGTTTAGTAAGAACTGTCAAGTGATGGTCGCACACAGTTCTTAAAGCTGAAAAAGGTTTCTTTTTTCTTCTTTTTTTTTTAATTTTATTTTTGTTTTGCTTTATTATTTTTTCTCATATTTATTTCATTCCTCGCTAAATACCTGTAAGATGTGTTTTATTTTACATTAGACACTTTAGCGAATTTTATATACTCAAGATCACAAGCCTGGACTAGACAACCTTATGGATGTTGTTGTATTTACTTTTGTAAATGTCTATGTAAATCTAATGTATAGGGTTGGGCTATGGGCTATGTATTAGGGCTATGTAAAAAGAAAAAGAAACCTTGATGAAAAAGATGTTAAAAGAAAGGAGGATTGATTTTGTTTTAAAAAAATAAGTGTTTACTTTCTCATCTTATGCATTTTATAAAAATTGAAAGGAAACTTTGACTCGAGTTTGATATTAAAGATTATTAAGATTAAAGACATGAATAATTGTGAAAAATGAGTGATGTGTGTGTGGGGGGGGGGGGTCTGGCTGCACTAGTATTTTCGATCACGGGCCACCACTGCACTTGACGCAAAACGTTTTATTACAAACTGGAACATTGAAGGGTATAAATAATATATATTATCAATACGTCGAATGGATTTACCTCTATTACGATGAAATATATAATCAATTTTAAAATGCTGCTTGTTGTTTCTTTACGATTACGAGCCATTTTAAGTAATAAATGGAGAAAACAAATATTATAGACACTCAATTTTTTATATGTTTCCAGAATACAATATTTGAAAAAAAAAAAATTCGGAAAATGATTCAATTAATGAAATTATCAGAAAATGTGGTGCACGCACAACTTTGAGGAATTTGGTTTCTTTATTTTTATGAATTTATATTTTTATAAACATATGGATTCATAAAAACTATTCAATACTTTTTTTAAAGTATTAGGTTTGATTCAGAATTAAATAAAGATCCTAAAATCTATATATATAGGAATTAATATTCGAATTCAATTCCAGGCTACATCACATTTTCTTTAAAGTGTACGAAAACTTTTGAGAGCCACTGTATATCATGAGCTACTATAAATGACAGAATTCAAAATAATCAGGTTATTACGTAAAAATAAAAGTAATATATGTAAAATACTCGGGTAAAAATGATCTTCATAAACGTATAGAGTTCTTTTTGCATCATCATCGTCTCGTTTTATGACTTGACACCACTTCTTGAGGATATCCGCGTGTTTAAGAACATTGATAAATAATTTAGCAGTGTTGGTAATTGAAGTATTCCTACATTTCGGGACGAGGCAATGTTTGTATGCTACATTTGAGGACATAATTGTACGGCAATTAAAAGAATGCAAGATTAAAAAAAATCGAAACAAGCTACAGCAATTCAAATTAAATCACGATAATTTCAAAGACCGCATGAAATAAAAATCGGAATATGACGTAGGGTGAGGTCACAGTTAAGCTAGTCTCTTTTTTGCCTCGGTTTTAAAAATGGGAAATTGAAACGGGTATAACTCGAGAAATATTGAACGTATTTCAAAATGTTTTCTTGTTTTGGTTGTCTTTCGTCACTCGTTAAAAAAAAAAAAAAAAAAAAAAAAAAAACTTAATTTGTCTATTAAACTTGTAAGCAGTTCATATTAATCTTGTAAGTAGTTAACATTAAATTTGTAGCTGTTATTACACTTGTGAGCAGTTAATATTAAACTTGTAAGCAGTTAATATTAAACTTGCAATTAGATTGCAATAGCTAAACTATGATTTACCTAGTAGTTAGGTTTATGTTTGACATAATATTAGTGTGTGGTACAATTATATGGAAAAATAATTATTTTAATTTGGTAAAAAATATCTACGCACGAAAAATGTAAATGTCCCGTACATCAGACATTATAAATATATATTTGATCTTGTTAAAACTATTTTTCTATTCAACTCTGACACAAACTAATATTGCATAAAACCAAAACATAACAACTAGATGTGTCAAGGTTTAGTCATTCTGATCTGTTTACTAGTAAGAAAAAAGGGCCAAAATGTCTCGTGCATCATCAAGAGAATTGCCCAAATATTGTAGATTTTCAAAACAAATGCAAACCAAGCTCTACAAGCATTCGATTTGAATATTAATAGAAAAAGCTGAACTTAACCCTTTGAAGCACGGATATGAAACCATACTTCAAGTAACAGAGAACATAATCAAGTTTTCACTGCATACAAAAATTGCACTTTGTTGCATGTCAAACAAAATCAAAAAATTACATAGATTATTTATGATATGTTATGTGGTTTCGCCATAAAGCCAGTTAATTAAAAAAAAAAAAAAATCAGTGGTTTCTGTGTGGAAGCACTATGCTTCAAAGGGTTAAAGAAATTTAGATAAATATAAAAATTGCATAGCATAATTAGTAACTATCTAAATAATTACAAAGTAACTACATTTTTATGGGCTAATTAGCGACATCTAAAATCATGTTACTTAGTAATAATGTTAATAGTAATGTGACTAGTAATAATAACGTTAGTGGTACATAAAATGGTAGTAGTTGCGCTATAAAGTATATTCGTTACTCATTTAGTAAAAACACTGCTTGATTGTAGGATTTAATTATTTGTTCTTCATAACCGGAAAAGTAGTTAAGCGGTATTCATTGTTCCACCATTCGACAGCCAAAAAGATTATCCGAAGACAAGTAAAACGAGTATACACACAGTAAAGGAAAAGCACAACAGAAATGCAATAAAACTGCCAAAAACGCGGCAAAAAAGTGATCAGAAAGTGAGTGGTAAGAGCTCTGGGACAAATGCCAAAAAAAGAGGAGAAAATATAAATGCTTGAGTCCCACCACACTCTGCAAATTAGGATTAAGGTTCAGGGTAAAGTGACTTAGAGTGAATGAAATTGGTCGCTGGAAAAGAAGCCATAATTGTTTTCCAGGGAGTGGTAATTTTGTTAACTTCGACCGTCGTGTTGAGAAACAGACGGGAATTCAATTGAGTTGAGTTGTATTTGTAGTCTAACTAAAGCTTAGATTATTGGCCACTTGAAAAGCCGTCTCAATTCAAGATGATCGAGTGGGAGAAATTTTATCTTTTTCTTTTATTAGATTAAATATGAAGTGGTTATAAAATTTATGAAAATCATTTTTACTTATAAGTATAAAATGATAAGAATTTTTCTGAATTTCGCAAACTTTATAACCTAATTACATTAGAAACCTCATTGAATTATTGCATAGTTTTACTAAACACCTTTTTTACTTTTTATAAACATTTTAGCAGTGAATGTCTGCGTAAATTTTTTATGTTAATGTCTCTGAATGGTGTTGAAAAGCATTGGAGCAAAAAAGATAAGATTCTGTTCTGTAATTATGAATTAAGTAAATGAATTAAATCCTTTATATTTTCCTCTAATTGATAAGTTATGTTTTGAAATTCAGTCAATGTCTTTTTAGGAAACCTTTTTATCCAAAAAAAAAAAAAAAAAGAGTTGTTTTATTAAAGATTATTTATAAAGGGCATGTCTCATTTTATGAATTTTAATTAATAAAAATTACAACGTTTTCAATGCACATATTTAGTATTATAAAATGATCTTATAAATATATATCTACTGCGTTTCTATACAAATTATTTCAGAAACTAAATATTTTTTTCATTTTATTGCTAGTAGAATGTTTTATGATCTAAGGTAATGTAGTGATTTAAGTAAAAAAGTCGTAATTGATTTTAAAAATTTACGCATAAATTACAACAAAAAAACTTAAATAATGAAAATAAATTGGCGGGTAATCGTTTGAGATGTGCAAATCAAGAAGTACCTTAATTTTTAACAGAAAAGTCCTATATACTGTATAGAAAATACAGAAATTTAAATCGAATCAAATCATTCATAACTTGCTTTGTTATTAAGCAAAAAATATAAAATACTTTTGAGTTCAGTAATTTTTTTTAATAGAAAAAGTTTACTTTCGCACAACAAATTACCAAAACTTCTCAACAACATTGAATATTTAATTGTGCTTCCTCCATCTCAAGAGTAATATACTCAATGAAAGAAAAGAAAATCCGAGAGAATTGCTAGAAAAAGTGAGTTAATAATACTATCACAGCGATTGGTTGGTTTCTATGTCCAGCGACCTATTTTTATGCACAATGACGGCTAATCTGGCCTCGGGATGTACAGCTTAAAGTGGATTACAAACCACAAGGAACATCCGTGCCTAACCAGAGATTCGAACCTGGCACCTTTGGCATGCGAGTTCAGATTCTATCCACACAGCCATCAGGTGAGCATCAAGGAGATAGAATTATTATTAGTGCCTAACTAACCTTCAAGTAATATTTTCCTAAAATTCTGATTAAACATTACGTTACTAAAATATAATTGTTTGACAGTATTCTTAATACAATCCAGTTGGTTTCCACTCAACTGTTTTAAACACAAGTTTCACTGCCAATACATCAGAACGAGCAGTAAATACAATACAAAAGAAATTGGACAATACGTAAGGTAATGTTATGGTTTTTAAATTATTTAAATTAACTTCGATTTTGTGTGTTTGTGTGGCCGTGTATATCGGTGGCGAGAAAATATGCATTCATCAAAAGGGATTGAAACTTGGCTGATAGATTAGAAGTCAATGACAATGCATTCTATCAAATTTTGGGGCGATAACTGTCACTTAAAGGTCGCTTTTATAGAATACTAATACACCAAATTACCGTCATCCAATCACGCTGAAATGTCATTTAACCGATCATTGAAGAAATTATTTCCTGTTGTCAAAATTGTTTTAATAAATAAATAATAAAATTGTTTTAATTGGAATAAAAAAAAAAGGTATTTGGATGAGAGTACATAAATTTACATTAATTTTTAATGAATAAATGTTGAAAAGTAGTGTACCGTATACCTTGCTGATAGAAATGGCTGTAATATTGAGATGCCAAAACCAGGCACACGCTGGCAACAGAATCAGCCCTAGGTTAATGAATAAAAAAAATTGTAATTCTAATAAAGGATTTATATTGAAAATTTGGTTTTTATGGGTTATATTGTTTTAATTATATTTCACTACACTGTGTTTGAAGTGATTTAACCCTTTGCACTCCAGTGGCGCCTCTCAGGCGCCACACGGTTGGATGCCAAACCACGAGAGGACCATTAGGTGTGATGCGGAAATTTGATGCAAGGCCAATGACTGTGTTTAGTTTCTACGAAGCAAATCCATAAACACCAGCCGAACCTAAAATGTCTCGAGTTGCTGATTCCTCCGCGCGAAAATGGCCAGGAGTGCAAAGGGTTAATTTTCGAACAGTATGGAATGTTTTCAAGTGAATTCCACCCCTAGCATTTCTCCACCAAAAGAGCTGGACAATCAGCAAGAAAGAAAATGAAATCCTCAGTGAACAAAACAACGAGATAGGAGTCGAAGAAAGCTACTCATAATACCGCGGAAGAATGAATGAAGAAGTGTTGCTGCCCTTCAAGAGATAACTTCAGTTCCATTGAATCATAGATGCGGAAGAGCTGCAGATATCCGCTCTTTTCATTGGTGGGGAAGTGGGAATGTACCCGGATGACACCACTTCCCCGTGTCTTCTTCACAAGTGGAACTTGCAGAGGAACTTTTGGGAAATTGTCACCATCATCGGATGTGTTGCAATTTCGAAAAAACCTTTTTTTTTTTTTTTTTGGTTATTCATTGTTGAAATGTTTGAGGATTGCATTGCATGAATTGTAAGTGTACTACACTAAAGTAATTTGAATCGTGCAAAAAATCTGAAATAGGTTGTTCTTTAAAAGATTTATGGGTTGTAAATTACTTGCTATCAGCTAAGAACTATTAATAAATTCAATAGTTTGTGTACTTTAAATGCATTAATAAAATTTCAAAAATTTACTTATTTTTTTAAATATTCGGTTTTATCTTCATTGTGTGCAACATATGTCTGAACAATGACTACTTAAGGCCATGAGTATTTCAAAATCCAAGAAAATTGCGTACAAAGACCACGGACAAGCTTTGGATTAATTGCTATTGACTTCCGCCTTGGTGTCAAGTTTGTTATTAATTGCTGAAGTGTGTGCAGATGTAGTCGAATGTTCTTTCTGAAATGTGTTGCAATAATAAATCTGAAACGCATGAAGGTTAAATTATTTAATCGACAATACAAATAAAAGATAAAAATAGCAGGAAACTGACTTAATGTGACATTATTGTTACTTTTTCTCTAACACATAATGTATTACGATTGATTGAATTCCCTTTAGTTGCTTTTCAACTTGATCATTTAATTATTCCACAGGCATCTTTCACATTGAAACACAATGTTCAATTGACATGAAATGGCATCAATCTTACACGTAGGGATTATTTAAATTTGAATAAGTTTTGGTAATTGAATAAGTAAAAAAAAACATTGCTTCATTGAATTAAATCGATACTTTTTTCTTTATAGTATTGAGTAGCACCAATTTTTTTTATAAAAATTTAAACAGAAAGTTAATTAAACTTTTTCTTTCAAAGCTTATGTTTGGAATTCCTAACCTGGTAAATTTATGAAAAACGTCTTAAAAATATACGGTGGTTTTAATGTAAATATTCAAATTCAAAACTACCGTTAAAAGGTTGTTTTATGCTTTTTGTTTTAAGAAAAAACTTAATCTGTTTCTTGTTTTAATCACTTCACACAAGGTAATAGGACACTTTACGATGTATCATTTATACTTACTGCAGAATGGAACAAAAATTTAACAGTCCACCAAATAATATCTTGCTTATTTCAAATCTAATTCAGTTTCTTCTCATCCCCAGTTAAACAAATTTACAATTTGGCAACATTCCCAATGTAGGTTATAAATAAAATTACGCTACTTAGTTTAGTGTAACCCTAACTTAATAAATGAGTGAGTGAAGTATCCAACTCTCAACAGTTAAAATCGATTGAGGAAACCTCGACTACAGTCTAAAAGTGTAGAGCATGCAATATTTACAAATGTTCGAAATAAACAAATTTACAATTTGGTAATAATCTCATATCAACTTAATAAATAAGAGAAATATACAACACAAATTCGCAACAGTAAAATCCTATTATGGAAACCTCTACTACAGTGTAAAAGTGCCGAGCATGCAATATTTACAAAGGTACATGAAAAGATCTCTCCCTAGATGAAGTGATTTAAGTGTCAAGCCCAGGGACTTGCATAATAGATGCTGAACGCGGAGCGTCGATAAACTTTAATGGAAGCGATATTTTCAGGTGACAAAGCGTCCATTGCTGTTGTCTTTAGGTCAAAAACGATTTTCATTTCCGATAACCTATAAAATAGGGGTGAAATCTTTTCGCAATCGATAGGCGCTATAAAATTTTAGTGGTATTTTACTTTTTGACATTGTCTTTATGGTTACTTTGTGTCATAAAGTGAAACGAAAAGAATTATAATGGATGTCGTTTTTCGAGGCCTAATATGAAAAGTGTTATTTTTTTTCTTTCTTGTTTTATAGAAAAAAATGCCGCGTCGCTCAAATTGTTTATAGCTGTAAATATACGTTCCATCAGTGATTGATATTTTTAGTTGGCTGTTACGAAAAATGTGGATGGTTTTAAATAATTTCATATTAAGTTGACGCGAAGGACCTAAACATCACTTTGTATATTGAAAATAGATAAATATTTATTTATTTAAAGATGTAGCAAACTGAATTGTATCTCTAAAAATCTTTATAGAAAATTAACCAATTAAAGTAAGTATAATTTGAGAATCACTAAAACTACTTATGCTTAAATTGCTTGTTGATTGCATGAAGGTTTTTAAATTATCTTACAAAGTTACAATATAGTATTTTAATCATTAATATTATCATTAAATAGGAAACATTAATAACAAATCTTCAGAGTTCGGTGGCCTGCAAGTGAACTTAAGCATAACATTTTTCAAATAGCAAAATGTTCTTATGTGACAAAGTTAAATAGTCTCATTTAAACACATTTGAAATGATCGCCTTTGACGTTTTAACAATACATATCTTATCTAATTCTACATGCTTCCGTCGGAAGATTACACCTGCACAAATACGTATAAATTATTATTCCAATTTTCGAACAACACTATTTCAAACTTTTCGACGGCTTTGATTCATTAAACTAAAGTTGTTTAAAATAATAAAGCCGTATTTTCAACAGAATGCGATGACACGGCATACGTCCTGTACAATGGGATCTTAACTATTATCATCAGGCACTACCTATAGAGTATCGCAACAATGGGAATTGAAACAGAAGTCGGCTTTTACTTGGCGAAGCCCAAAACTCAATTGAACCCCATCCCATCAATTGGATTGCGCCAAAGCTGCACAAAGGCTTCACTGTAGGTTGGTCTACAGGGGATTTTATGCACAATAATCTGTCACCGGGCGAAATATTTCATTGTACTTCTGTCGGAATTTCGTCTGTAGATTAATTTCGTCAGCAGCGATCCTCGCTAATGAAAACTCATAAATTATGTTATCTTTGCTTTAAAGCCATTCATCCCCATCACAACGCGAAACAGGCGGGATCCCAGTCGCTGTTAGAAAGGGAAAGGTTTGGCCCTTGCGACTACTAATTAAGACTACTGACGGAGATGAGAGTAGTTGGCGGACGCGAGGATTTCTCCGTTTTATTGGAAGTGCCCGGGAAAATGTATTAATTAGAGTTATTTTGCGTTTGCGAAAGTAATTGTGAACTACTTTCTTTGCAATTTCTCTTCGTAGATTTCAAATATCATCCTTCTTTGAATGATCTTTTTAATCAAAGAGAAGCTAAGAATTTTAGTGCTGATCTTCATTTTTAGAACAATTGCTATTCTAGATATTTATTCATACCAGTGATTCGTATAAATTTAGTTTAATTTAAGATATAAAATGAGTTGTTTTATAACTTTGCCTTCTATAATTAATTATCTAATGAGTATAATTGTGGAATGTTTTCGTTGGTTAACGATAGCAGAGAAGTATACAACCTGTAATGATTTTATACATTGCCAACAGAGGATATCACCCATTTCATAATGGTGAGAAATAATTACACAAACCAATTTTTCTTTCTTTTTGTTTCGTCTTTTTTTTGTGTGTATGACTAATTTTTTAAAACAATCAGAACTATTTGAATTTTTTATGGTAATATGTGGTGATTAGAGTGTCCTTATATTTCAATTTCCTTTGTTCTCACTCCTCAAATTTTTTTCTTTGTCTATAAAAAGATTATAATGTCCAATTTTCAAAAAAAAAAAAAAATAATAATAATAATAATAAGTGATTAGTCCGTGACGCATTCTACTGTATTGCGCTGTGTCTCTGACCTTCTCCTTTTTATTTGCACTCTACGTAAACACAGTTTACTGTCAAACACTAAGAAATTATTGTAAAATTACGCAATCTCACTCAGAAAGGGAGTTTTAGGGAATGTAATTTGTGTATTTTTCTACGGACTGAAGGTGGATGACAGAAATGTAGGAATATTTTCAATTGATATCACCCTCACACATTTTATTGTATTGATTTTAAGTTGTCAGTAATCTTTGTCTAAAATATGGTGCACACTTTAAAAAGTAACGTAATTAAAGAAAAAATGTGTTTTGATAAAATAATTTATTTCATTATTTTCAATGGAAGTTATAAAACTACATTTCTTTTATCAGAATAATCATGAAACAATTTTGATTTCCAAAGATTTTATATATATTATATATATATATATATATTTTCATTTCCGTCTTAATTATTATTCCCTTTAATGGTCCAGGGAATGGGCAAAATTGTTCAGTTATTTTCCCTGCAATAATTTTAAATTATATTTCCAATTCAATTATATATATATATATATATATATATATATATATATATATATATATATATATATATATATATATATATATATATATATATTTTTTTTTGTTGCTTAAAATAAGTTACGAAATATCATCCAAATGAAAATATTTAAAAAATATTTTATTTTTAATTGTATTTATAAATTTAAAAATGTTGCATACGCTGGAAAAACTGGGATCAAATGACGCATATATACGTGAATGACCGTGAGTTGGTTAATCATGGATACCATAACTAAAATATTGTAAGAAATATAATTTTTTTTTTCTAAATAATGTTTTAGGGATTTATTTTAAGTGTTCAGTGATACCCTAAATGCCAAATGTTCCTTTTATTTTCTGAAAGTAAGTTCGAAAAATATAAAACACGAAGTGAACGTATGTTGGGACTTTTCCATGTATTAGATATTTCCTCAAAATCGATACAAACTTATGTTTTCTCAGTATTCATGTTTGTATCAAATCGGAAATTCAAAATATTATGTTTCAATAACGGAAAGGAGAACTCTCGAAACATTTCTAGAATATATTCTAAAATAAATATCTTTTTTTTTCTTTTCTAAAAGCCAAAGTCATTTTAACGATAGTAATTTACTTTTTCGAACAGATTCTGATTCCGAAAAGAAAGTTTTAGTAAAAAAGTTTTCAAACCTGAAATACTAGACTTAAGAACATCGTTTCTTATTTTTACAACAAGACAGATACGAGTTATAACAACAACAAACTAAGCAATAACGGTTACAATAAAAAACATAGTTGGTTCACTTTTTCGTAAATTCAAAAAATATAAAGTTTCTATTCCTTATCATTTAAGAGAGACAGTGAAGCATTATTATTTTAAATTGTAAAACATTGTGTACGGAATTTTTTTAAATGTATTAATTTAAAAAATAAAATGCATTTATTGTTGTATTATTTTAGCATGCGTCTAAATGTTGTTTTCGGATTCTAGAAAAATATTTTTAAATGCATGCGTTCATAAAATGTTTTATACATTTATTAGATTCAAAACACTAAACATTGGAGTTTAGTTTAAGTTGTAAAACGTTTGGTTGTTTGCATTATGTATGAATGAAATATGAAATTAATTATAAAATAAACATCCGTTTATTGTTATATTTATATATTTTATTATTAATTTATAATAATAATATGGTTTTTCTGATAGCAGAAGATTATTTCTAAAAGTCTGTGTATAAAAAATGTCCTAAAGTTTATTGTAAAGTAGTGTAAAAGTTGAATTGTGGTTTGAGGTATACATCAAATTAGGATGGTTTATTTTAAACTGAAAAAATTCCGTACCGATTAGAATTTAACTTATAAAAGAGCCCCTTCCCCATTTTGTACTTAAAATATTTTAAACAAAACATAAGAAAGTTCCTAGTTTATGCGCATGGGGCTGGCGTTATTTTGAAAAGTAGGCGCCAAGGCCAAAACGATACACCATTAGCCGAATCAAATTTTAAAATAAAATGTCTTCTCCTCCTACGCATTCCAATTAGGGTTACCATACCGATGTGCATGCACGGCAGAAAAAGGGTTGCCAAATTTGGCACTTTATCGTCTACAAAAAGGCACCAAAATGTCTTGGCGATATTTACACGTCAACTAGGAATATACTCAAAAATAATTGATAAATGAATGCTATAACATACGTGAAAAAGCTTAAATATATAGAGTTTTTATAGTATTTTAATTAAGTTTTATCATAATAATTTTGTTTCCATATATTTATATACATGGATACATTATAACAAATAGCAATTTACATTTATCAATTTATATTCGATGTATCCATGTAACGTTATGAATACCCCATAAAGCCATCGTCATGTAAGGGTATCTTACAAATATGTATGTACTGGATAATTAATAAAAAAACGTTTGTTTGGAAAGTTATATTCTAATATATATTTAATACATCACAAATAAAGTAAAAAAAAAAAACGACATTTACGATATTAATACATATTTTACTTCAATTCGTTTAGTACTAAATATAATATATATTGAATTGAATATAAATATAATATAAATAAAATAAATTGAAAGTATAATTTAATTATTGAATATATTCAACAATATTACATATTTGTTGAACTAACCATTTGTCAGACACACCATCTATTAAGATTGATATTTATTTTTGCCCTTGAATTTTAACTAAATCAGTCTTTCTTTATATTACTTGAGGAAGGAAAAAAGGGTAGATAAAAAAAGAAATGATAAGATAGATTTAAATAAATCTAAATTATTGATTTTTGTTGTTGTTACAATTAACTTATGTATATACTTCCACTCATAAATAAAGGCGTCAGCGTACTTCTTGGAGCGCAAATTTTCTACTAAAACATTAAAATATGTTAAAGTATATACAAATACACATTAATTCTGAAATACACTTTTTTTGTAGCTTGTATGCAGCAAAGTGTTCTTAAGATTATATCATAAACGATACGTTTCATTAAATGTCAACAAAATCCTACATTATAATTTCTTATTAATTTTGATTAATCGACGTTTGACGTCATCGGATGCGATTTATTATTTTTCAAAGATAATTGCTCACACAGTTAACCTAGATGTTGCGTACAGCTTGAATAAGAATCTCCACTTTTTGTTTTGTGGTTCTTGAAGTGTTTTTCATGACGCCTTGAGTCTCCAATAATTAATCCTGTTTTAAGGCTTTTTCAGTGGATTGTATTATCTAAAGATGACAACATTACTTTTATTAATTGATGTCTTGGAATACACAAAAAAGCCTTAATTTATTTTTACATCTGAAGATGTCAATTTTTTATTCATAAAAAAAGTCCTTTCTTTAAGGAGCCTTTTCTTCTCTGCTTTCTTATCTTCTACATGAACAATGCAAAGAGCTTTTAATTAAGTTGAGGATGCCTTACAAATGTAAAGACACTGGATGCTTTATCATAGAAGGAAATTAAGTTTACATAAATTGTAGCCATAAAAAAAAAAACTTCATTATGATTTGGAAAGTTGGTTTTCTTATTATATTAGTTTGACGGATGAACTTGAGTTAAGGACATGTAATTTACATCTACGAATGTAATTTAATAATCTTGGTGCCTACATGATGTTATAAAGCTTTAATTGAAATTGAGAACTCTCCAAAGGAAGATGAGTTGATATTTGTGTAAGTTTTTAATATGCAGCTGAATAAAATATGTCCAAACATTTATTAAGAGGAAGTTCTATACTAAACTCCAACTTAACTTGACATCACAAGGCGGTAGATCATCACAGTGATCATGGACACTTATTCATTTTGGCGGCGTGAAAGCATAATGCTCGCCAAATCACAACCCTGTACAGAACAAAAGGCTATAAGGTTTGGCGAAAATTATGGCTTCACTCCGTTAAAATGGATTAATTGCCTATGAGCACGGTGAAGATCTATCATCTAGGGATGTCAAGTTAAGTTGGAGTTTAGTATAGGCGATAGACCTTCACCGTGCTCATATGCAGTTAATCCATTTTAGCGAAGTGAAGACATAATTCTCGCCAAACCTTATAGCCTTTTGTTCTGTATACAGAGTTGTGGTTTGGCGAACATTATGCTTTCACGCCGCCAAAATGGATTAAATGCCTATGTGCACTGCGACGATCTACCGTCTAGTGATGTCAGGTTAAGTTAAAGTTTAGTATAGTAAGGATCATTCTCTATACTCGTTATGTTAAAATCTTCTTGCCCAGTGCATTTAGAAATTACTTTGTATAAATCCGCGAAATTTGGCGAGTAGGTATGAAAATGACCACTTGATACAATGAAATTCATTGTTTTCACTTAATGTGCATCATGTATAAATGAAAATTAAAATAGCAAAAGACAAAACTAGGTGAAATCACTGCATATTAGGGGGCATTGAAAAAAACATTTTTTGGCAATTAAAAATTTCAAATTGATAAAAAGTTGCCACTATGCTCACATACTTACCAAAAAATGTGTTGGTTCAATTGAAAGATATTTAGGTCTCCCGGAATGGACCTGAAGTTTGATTATTTTTGACAAAAACGAAGATTTTGAAATTTTTTTAAAAGCATACATACAAAGCAAATTTTTATTTTCAAGTATAAAAATGCAAAGTTTAGAACATTAAGTAACACTAATAAAAAACTTGTACCTGCCATTTAATATTTAAGTTTCCCGGAATCAACATGAAAACCTTAATTTTTTTCTACAAAATATGCATATTTTTCGATTTTCAATCAATTCTTTAGGTTAATTTCAATTATATTATTTATAGTCTAGGTATAGTAGTACAGCATTTTGAAATATCGGGAATATCACTTATGAAATGGTC
This sequence comes from Linyphia triangularis, assembly GCA_963978545.1. Classification (NCBI taxonomy): domain Eukaryota; kingdom Metazoa; phylum Arthropoda; class Arachnida; order Araneae; family Linyphiidae; genus Linyphia; species Linyphia triangularis. The sequence continues at coordinate 1,417,901 of OZ021727.1, read as the reverse complement.
TAAACTGAACTCAAGTGTTAAGTCATGTTACTTCAGCACGACCTTGGGGAGTCCAACCAACAATGACTCTTAAGTTTGAGACATGAAGTTAATGTTACTGAAAATGATTCAATGCTACAGACTTCGAGCGATAAAAGTGTACTTGATAACAAAATTCTTTTACCAGGAGAAAAGCTAGAAAGTTAAATTATTTCAGTGAAACAAGGGCTGTCAGAAAATGTACTATATTTTTCTAGAGCATGTGGCGTAGAGAAATTTAGTTAAAGCAGAAGTTCAATTAACAAGTGCTCTTTTGAGGGATTTAATGTTGCAAATCTTGAAAATCAAGCAGTGCAATAAATAAATCGAAGATTTTTCGTAAAAGGGTAAAATACCATCAAGGTATTAGTTCAACTATTTTTTACTCTATTTATTTAATCGAAAGGATGAAACTGTGAGCAGTAAATATGATCGAGGAAATAAACGAAAAGAACACATATTTGATGTAAGAACTATATTCAACATATTTTGGACACGCAATTCTAGACAGTGGTTGTAGAAAAAACGGGCTTGTGTGTGCGAGGATGTTTTAAATTCCTTTCTATCGCTAGTTCTTTTTTAATCTGTGAACTATAGCTCCTGTTTGCCTAAGCCAGTTATGACACGTCCTTCCATTACTATTGTAGACCGCCAATTGATAGGATCTATGTAGTTTTTTTTTTACTTTTAAAATGAATTTTTGCTGATAACTTTGTTTATTTTATACCCTTTTGTTTGTCAGACATCGAATATGTTTTCGTGAGTCAAACAACATTCCCAAAAGGAGATATGTTCTGGGTTTATCATAAAAGCACTTCTCTATCGAGTTTATTGAACAAGAGACTTAAGATCCCCTTCTAAATACTTGAGATGGTGTATTATCTTAATTTTTTTTTTTTAATGCATAAATAACTCTAGGATGACATATTTTAAACCATAAGGGAGTGTAAATTTTCATTACAAACTCGGCTATTTTTTTCAACTGCGAGGTTGGATCAAGTGATACAATAAACGGGAAATTTAATTTGCCATTTTCAGTCATCTTGAATAGGTGATGTTTCAGGGTTTCTATCGCTAAACCTGAACATGCATTTGCTTGTTAGTGCAGCGTGACATATTTCCCAATATTTCTGGTAGAAGTTCAACTTCTTAAAATCAACTTCTGGAAAAACACTATCTAAGTTATTGTATTCAACAACTGGTAAATCTCGACAACTTGTTAAACTATCGGACAGTAAAAGAAGGACAAGAAATTGGACCATAAAAGGTAATAATAACTTTCCTAAGAGGCCATTCGTTTAAGGGAAGTAAAACAAACAACTGTTCGGACTGGTTATTATAAAGTATTTTCGAATAATGAAATTGATCAATTAGAGACTTCAGTATTTCATGCAATACCATCATAACCAAGACCTTGAATATTTTTCTCATCAATGAAGCTTTCTTTTATAAATTGTAATGATGATACTACGTTTCATCCAGAGCCACTGTCTGGAGTTGCTTGTCTAAAATATGTTGAATATAGTTCTTTTACCAAAGATGTGTGTTTTTCTCGTTTATTTATGCGACCACATTCATTTCTTACAATTTCTATACTTATAGCTTCATCCTTTCGATTATATAAATAGAGTAAAAAATAGTTGAACTAATTCCTTGAAGATAGTTTACCCTTTCACGAAAATCTTCGATTTATTTATTACCACCACATGATTTTCTAGGTTTACAACATTTAAATCCCGCAAAAGAGCACTAGTTCATTGAGCTACTGCTCTAATGGAAATTGCTCTACGGCAGATGCTCTAGAAAAAGATAGTACATTTTTTGACAGCTCTTGTTTCACTGAAATGATTGGAACTTTCTGGCTTTTCTCTTGGAAAAAAGAATTTTACTATTAAATACATTTTCATCGTTCGAACTCTATGACATTGAAACATTTTCAATAACGTTACCTTCATGTTCCAAACCTAGAGTATTTGTTCAAGGTCGTACGGAAGTGACATGAGTTAACACGAGTTTAGTTTACGCCATTTCATAAAATGATATTCCCGATATTTCAAAATGCTGAGCTACTATACCTATACTATAAATAAAAAAAATTAAAAAAATGAAACTAGCCAAAGAAATGTGTTGCAAATGGAAAAATTTCCGTATCTTGTAAAAAAATTAAGGTTTTCATATAAATTCCGAGAGACCTAAATGTTAAATGACAGGTATAGTTTTTCTTATTTTGAAGATATATATTTTTTTTACCTAAATAAAGGCGCGAATGAATATAATCCGAAGAAGTAATGATATGTCATGAGGGGAAACAAACTATTTCGAACTTTTTTTTTTGTCTTATTACTTATCTTTTCCTCTTTCTTCGAGTATATTACAGGTCAAATTTGAAGTTTATCTGACCATATCTTTTTGACAGCTATTTGAAAATTTATTTTTTTTATCTTGTGTGTTAAATACATTTGGAGCTACACAATCCCTATTTCTAAAAAAAACTTCCCCACTGTTATTATTGATTTGGTTTCCTCGTTGGCAAAATAAATCGTAAAAAATGTCTCAAAATATTGAGAAGCAAACACTCCACTTCCAAGTAATATTTTTTTGAGGTTCTCTCATGAATACTGTGTGAGTAAGCATTTTCATCGAAGATTTAAAGTATTTACATCAGCTCAATACCAGCGCCAAGTTGTTTTCACTTACTACATTCTCTTCCCCCTTCATTCGCCAAAACATGAAGAGCTACGCGAAGAGACGAACACAAACATACAATAGTCAGGGAACAAAGAAGAATCTCTCAAGAAGAAGAAAACATCGGAGTCAAACGCAATTTCGTTCACCACGTTTCCCCTCTCTTAACATATCGTCTTCTCAAACCATCTTGAAGATGGAAAGGTCGAAATAAACTTCTACTGAGAAGACAGAAAACAGCGCAGGAAACGGAAAACGTTACACTACCCCCCCCCCCCCTCCTTCTTTCCCTGGAAAAAGAAAGGAGTAAAAAGTCTTCCAGCGAAAGCAAATATCGGTTAAATATTTATAGTGTAGTGCTACTTTTATTTCGCATCGCTCAATGGCGAGCTTTTGAAATCCAAGTTTTTCGTCTTCCTGGGGATTGCTTGCCGGATTTAACTGTCCGGGGATCGGCACCCCCCGTTTGTGGATGCGGTCAAATTTATTCGTGGAAACATTTCCGGTCAAATATTTTACGTTTTTTTTACTAAAAGATGGGGATGGATACTCTTTTCCGGAAGTCGACGGCAAATTGGTTTTTGTTCAGAAGAGAGATTTCTTTTTTTTTTGGTTTGATTTTGAACTGAAAAGGGATTTTCGGCTGAAGTAGCGAAGGGTGGAATTTTGATGCTTTGGTTTTTGTGTGTGAAGTTGAAGGTTGCTTATAACGAGTCTTTCAGTTTCTTTTTTTTTTTTTCCTTTTTTTTTTCTTCTGCCGTTTAGGAATTTGTTTCAAAAGCTGTAGCTGAAAAAGTCCGAAATTTGTATGTCACGAACTGTCGTGATAATTTTAATGTCCTGTTATTAGGAAGGAGAAAAAGAATTGCTTTTTTTTTCAATCAATTCAGTAATTTGTTCTTCAATTTGCATGTAGTTGTAAAAGATTCAGTACTAGTTCTTTAGGCAACTAGTTGGGCAAGTATTGCTTTTTCAAACGAGACAAAATACTTATTTGGAGAGGACGTTAGCATGAGTTTGAAAATGTAATTTTCCACATGTTGTAAATAATATTTTTTATACTCAAATAAAAACATATTTTTAAAACATACATTTTAATGTTGGCAACTCTATGCAATGAATCTCTACTGAAATACGTGATTTCTGTACCAAGAATGCAAAATGTTTGAGCAAGAATCGTGCGGTCGAGTATTTTACAGCACTAATGCAATAAAATTACTTTTGCCTCACTTCTCGCAATAAATTGTTACTTTTGCCACAATTTCTGATTTAAAAAAAAGTTTAATTACGTGTACGTTGTTATAAAAAAGAAACTTTCCAGTAGATAATTTCTTATGATTTTACGATGCCAAAAATCACCCATTCCTTATTAGATTCACAATTCACACTTATAAAATATGTTTTAATGTAGTTTATGCACTACGTGATTTGAAAAGTTGAGTTTTTGTCTGCCAAAACTCATGACTAATTACAATAGACACTTAAAATTAATTTCGAATTTATAGCTAATCAGAAAACTGTGGTGGCGTCATCCAGTGTGGAGAAGTGTTGTCAATGACGTCACCATTTATTGGATTCACAGCAAAATATGAAAGAATTTCAAAGTTGAAATGAATAATTTCTTTTGGTAATTTATTCCTTAAAAGTGAGATTTCTTTGCTTATAATGCGCGTTACTGCTTCATCCGGACATTGCTAAAATTCAAGTCAAAAGTTTCAATAAAGGAAGAATTTAAAAAGTTCGTGAAAAGGATGGGAAAATTGAGTGTCTAAGCCTACAAAACAATGCAGCAACAATATCAGGATACTGAATTATTTTGTTTATGTAAGTAATATACAGTCCCAACAAAATTGATATCTACTATCTGAAATTGATTAATTTACTACTTATTTTATAATTTTTTTCTATTTATATTTTTTAAGTACTTTAGAATTTTAAATTTATTTATATTTATCCCCCCATTAAATAAATACCTTTCATTCAGAAAGAAATATTATTTATTAAACTTTTATTTCGAGTTCATTTATACTCGAGTTATGAATCATATTTGTTATTCTCTGTATTATTTCAGTAATTTTGTTGAAAAATTCACACGGTAACTATTCAACTTATTTTAGACAAATTACCCATTTCCCGCGTATTCTTTCTAATAACCGTGAATATCAAAAAATTAATTAAAAAAATAACACTTAATTATTGGAATTGTGAAGTTCAGAAGGTATAAAAAATTATCCTGATACTAATATTTTCAAGCTTTTATTTTAAATGATAATTTTCTAAATTCTAAATATTATTATACACTTTAAACTTAAAATTCTACTACCAAAGTAATGCATTACTTGATGCCTTGTTAAAATACAAATTACTTATGTTTAATATAAATCCAAAACTAAGTTCGCCATGAAATGTTAGTTCATAATTTCATCAATTTTTGTAAAAAAAAAGTCACTTTCTCGATAATTACAGTAATGGAGAGATTCTAACGAGAAAAAAAACCTCCCACTCATTAAACATTTATACTCGAGTCATGAATTCATTATTTCTCAATTTAAAAAATGCCTCCAGGGATACCATTAAAATAAATATTTTAATACTGTCGATAACACGATGATAAAACAAGCAACGGAATTTTTCTTTAAAAAAGTAACGATTTTAAAACTCGAAATGTATGAGTTCATTAATGAGGAAGTTTAAACATTGGTTTTGTCTTAAAAAAAGTCCAGTTATTATGTATGTGACTTTCAAAACATTAATTTCAATGTATTATAAAATATTAAGATGATTAATTCTCATTAGGAAAGTTGTATCGCAAAGCTCGTTCGCTTAATTTTTATTTTGGCTCTTGTACTTATAGTGAAAAAAATTAAACAATAACAACAAAGGTCATTTTTCGTCTGAATTCAAAATCATTTAAATAAATTACAATTGCGCATAAAAGTTGTCATTGCATGTAAAGGATATAAAGAAAAACTATAATCTAATAATATTAATAATTATTAATACTGTTAGGCTAATATTTATCTAATAATTGTAATTAATATTAATTATTAATTTATTAATAACTGTTAATAAATAATAACTAATACTTAATGAATTAATAGACCAGAAGACTGCAAGGGAATTATTTAGCAGTTTGCCTATTTTTATGCATTACACGCAAAACCAAAGTTAATATATAGAATTGAAAAAGCGCAATATCTTTAAAAACAAACCTACAATTTGAAGTATTTAATTGAACACTTTTAAAATTTCCTTATGGTAGAACTATATAAATGTGAATTTGACTTCTTCATTTAGTAATTGTATTCAAAATACTTGTTTCCTGCGTTATTCACTTTTAGTGTTTATCATAATCAGTCTGTTAACTGACTGTCTGAATCAAGTTTTCAAAATATGTTTTAATAAAAAATTTTAATTACCTAAATACTTACGTTGTTCTTAATCTGCTATCTTTGCAAACCAATTTCGGTTCTTCCATATTATCCCGTTGACAGTTGATGTTAGAAAAAGTTCGTCAAATAGATTCACTAGAACACGGTCGATTAATCCGCGAAGTTGAGACATTCCACAGGAAGGCCCCTACCCTGCTATTTCGATCCAAACTGAATAAGGCAGTCCAAATTTTTGTCGCCGACTAAAAGTTTGCTAAAGATCGACTGGATTGTAGGCTAGTACCGAAGTTTCCCATAATAACTTGATTCCCTACTACAATCCCCCCAATTCACCTCTTAATCGTAACTACAATTCGAAACATTTTCATTGCCATTTCAACCCTTTACACTCTCCTTCCAAATACTTCCATGAAGATGGCTCCAAACTTAAGTCTCTCCCCCCCCCCCCCATCCCTTCTCCCCTACCCCCAATAAAGGCTCATTTTCTTCCAGGCGACATTTTCAGATCGCTGCCACCCATTTCGGAAATTGGACTGAAGGGGGTTTGCGCGTAATGACGTCGATGAGTCTTTTACAACACACAAGGGAGAAGGGTGAGGGGGAAGACAGGTACGGTTACAGTTATATCTCGGTGCTTTTCGCTGTTGCACCCTCGGCTCGTTTGCTTAAAAGTTTTCTGAATTCAGTTCAGTTGAGTTTATTGAAGTAGTATTGATCGTTTGCTGCAGTTCTGTTTGATAAGTGTGCTTTGAATTTCTATTACCTTTTTTTTTTTTTTTTAAATTTTTTTTTTTAAACTTTTTTAACTTTAAGATCCTAAAATAATCAGAAAAAAAACCCCATCTAGTTTACAATATTTGAAATATTCTCCTTACTTCTACATAAGAAAACCTTCCCTAACATATAGTGTTTATGTAGGAGTTATTAAAATATTTGGAATGTTTAAATACGAGTAAATTTGTTGAACGATGCATATGGGAATGAGGTCCATTTTCATTTGGATGGATCAGTCCATAAAAAAAAACTGGTGAATACGGGATATTAAATACCCGTTTGTGTCTTAGAAACCCACTGCATTCTGCTAAAGTGTTCATTTGGGCTACACTATACAGTAAAAGGGTCATAGCTTTTTTTTTTTCGTCCTTTATATTAATTTTTTTTTTAGGTGTGCATGCCGATGGCGGGGAAATCTGCGGAGACCTACTAAACCCACTTGTCGTCATCCGATCGGGCTGAAACTTGGCAGATAGGTTCGATATCGATGACAATTCACTATATCAAATTGTGGGTGCTGTCACTGTCACTAAAAGGTCATTTTTACGGAATACCAATCAACCAACTTGCCATCATCTAATCGCGCTGAAAAAGCATTTATTCTATCATTGAAAAAACACTTTCCTGTTGCCAAAACTGTTTTAATAAATAAATTATAAGATTGTTTTAATCAAAATAAATAAATTATATTTGGACGTGAATGCGAAAATTCGCATTAATTTTTAATGAATACATTCTCAAAAGTAGTTCACCGCATATTTTGCCGATAGAGATATTTTTAATAGTTGAAATTAAGACGCAAACAACAAGCCCACGCTGGCAACATAAACGGCGCTATGTTAATGAATTTAAAAATTGGCGATGCATATAAAGGATTTCTATTAAAAACTTTGTATTTATGGATTATATGATTATGATGGGGCTGAGTAACTCTATATTCAAATTTGACAACAATTTGTTTCCCCATTTCAGTATTGTAACTAATTTTTCAAACCAGTATATTTAAAATAAAATACCTGCTAATCTAACACACGCGTTGGCTCTTCTGTCTTTCTGTTTCACAGTAAGCGAGTATTTTCTGACAAGCCCCCGTATATCCCAATGCATCCTGAAAAACACCGATCAATGAAACCAAGTAATTAGTTGATATTCTTGCAATCAGGCATGCATTGGGCGCTTCCGTCTCTATTTGCTCTCCCCAATTACTATTCTCCACCATCTCTTCGATCAATTCTATTAGAGAAACATTGCCTCGTGTTATGTCATCAGACTCGATTACTTCTTAACAACACCCGACGATATTTATTCAGAAAGGAACATCTTCAAAAAGACGATAGATAAGATTAGAAATTGAAGATTTAAATTGTTTATTTTTAAGGAACGCGACCATTCAAACTAATGAGGCAGTATCTTCCTGTTTAGTAATTTTAAGGTACGGAGGCTTTCGTAAATAATGAATTATGCAACGACGTAAGGTTTTGTAATAGGAATAAGATACTAGGTTGATCTTATGATTTGCAAACTTTAATGGAATCTTAAAAATATTATATAAAGAACTGAAGAAGTAATTTGAAAATGCGGATAATCGGAAATATTGAAGTCTCGCTTATAACAGAAATGCAATACGCCATCACAACATCACCTAGACTGAGAGGCGACTGCAATTTTTGGACCCCATCGAACATCATTCTGAATTTTTTATATAAATTAGAGAAAAGTGAGTAGATTACGAATCCACTGGTCTGCCGTGGCAAAAATGGCCGAAACTGGTCAAAAATCGACTTTTAATAAGTTGAACTAAATCCGATTGCCAAATGAGCCATAACTTACCAAATAATGAGCATTTTTTTTTATTTGGTAACCCTCACTTTTTAATTTTTAATTAAGAAGGTTGCAGACGATTCAGATATCTGGCGACGGTCTACTTGCATCTATTAAAAGGGAGCCAAGTTGGCAAAAAATATTACGTCACTTATGACGTAACTGATGTCGCCAATTTAGCTTACTTTTAAAAGATAAGTTTTCCGAGCCAAAGATCAGAAATCATTTGCGCTTTTTCTCATTGAAAATAAAAATGAAGTGGGTTGACAGACGAATAAGTTTGTTCTATTTTTGGCAAGTTATGACATATTTGGCAATCGGATTTTAGTTCAACTTATTAAAAGTCGATTTTTGACCAGTTTCGGCCATTTTTGCCACGGCAGACCAGTGAATTCGTAATCTACTCACTTTTCTCCAATATCTATACAAAATTCAGAATGATGTTCGATGGGGTCCAAAAATTGCAGTCGCCTCTCGGACTAACCATATACCGAAAGAGAATACCTTCAAAGAAGTCTTTCAAAGGGAAGCTTCACCATTATGGCGTTTTGAACAATCGAAACCCGATTCCTCCATGTCATTCGAAATCGACACAAAACTCGCTGTTACAAAACGCTTCTCGATCTGGAGATTTTTCTTTTCGCCTACATTGAACCCGAGTCCAGTTGAACGTTTTAAGTAATTGGGGGAGCAGACAATAATTTTGTAACGTTCCACCCCCGCATCAATTATTAGTATTTTTTCATCCATGAGGATTTTTGTTTTCCAAATCAATATTTTTGACAAAAAGTACCATTTAATAAAATCTTTATTACTAAAGAAATATACAGATGTGGTTCACAAATATTGAGAGCAGTGCGCACTTCATGTTTGAAAATAAAGAACAGAATAAGGGACGCATATGTTTCTTGGAAAGGCGATATAAAACAGTTTTACACAATACAATTTAAACATTAAATAACTGGCACATTATCTCCATTTGTCGGCATGAAATAAATCAAACTCTTAATGATATTGAACCATCCTGAATTTTACATGATTGTAAATTAAGGTCATAAATAATTGTATGAGAGTAGTAGTCCTTTAACATTTTGTTGTCTTAAATTGAAGTTTGTTCCCATTCTCGAGTGAATACCCGTCCTACAACTATCTGCTTGTTTCTTCCCTTTGAGCATCATTACTATGGAAGACCTTCTTTGTAATAAAATCCCTAGACATGTCATTTTAATTCATTAAATCTCCCGCACATTCATTCGCTCTACCCGTAAACTCGGAATCGCAATTCAGAATAAAACGACCAGACGATTACTAATGTTTACTAATTTATTCCTGTATCCATTGTTAGCACCCACTTTACGATGTATATGGGGGCATTATATACATTAGTCTTGTATAGTAATTCTGATGAACTGACTGAGAAAGTAAAATTATGCATGCCAATATTTCCAATCCAGTGATTTGACCATAAATTCATTCAGTGATGACCAAAGATTAAAATTGCCCCGAATTTATAGAATTATGCAAAATTTCAATTGAGAATGCCTTCAAGGAGGTCGCTCAAAGGAAACTATCCGAATTTTGAGTCTTGAAGGAGAGAAAAAAAAAAGAATTTTCAGCTAAACAACCCAGCTGTTAACACGTCACTATTTGTAAGAAATGTCTATGTATACTCAATTTGTTTTTAAATAAAATATCATAGTGCCATTCGGAGATTAAAGCTTGATGCATCCCAATTAGTGGATAATATGTTCCACTGAGCCATGGTTTGGTTTGGTTGAGAGATTTTTTATGGCACAAGGGCCGATGTTGGTTATGCTACAAAACCCCCTGAGCCATGAGTTGAGTAGAGATTAAAATTTACTTAAATAGGCGCAAAGTACCGTTAAAGTTTACTAAAATAATAAGGAAATAAAATAACCTTCGAATTCATTCCTCTTTAAAATACAAAACTGTTTTATTGTTTGTAACTTAAACTATATCTAATAATTAATGTGTAGTTTGCAAATAATTATTTTGCATATTTAAAAATATTATCTTTAATAAGTAAAATTTTTTTAAAAAATAAGTTAGAATTCATAGTGACAAATGATTCACTATTGAACACTTGGTTAGTTCCATGCGCACATTTCAAACGTAAATTTTCTGTTAACAAACAAACATTTGAGTTCCAATTTGAATTCGACACATAGTTATGCAGTAAATCAAACGAATCAATACAATTTCAGATTAATTCCAAAACGTAGATTATTCAAGTTGAAGTAAATGAGAAATAAAAGTCCATGTATTACAGTATTTTTCCATATAGTTAATTGCTTAGTGATATAATTAGTAAAATATTTAAAAGTATGAAACTGTTTATTTGAACGATATTTTTTTCATTAGTTTTAAAAAGTATTTAAAAACAAACGTTACAATACTAACTTTTAACTTACTTCATTGATCTTTGATTATATTCAGCATTTTTAATCCTATAACGATCACTTCGAAGGAAATTTTTAATACATAAGTCATTGGATCACACTTACCTAAAAGAAAAAAATGCAATTAATGATACAAATTCAGATTTATAAACATTTAGTTATAATATATTAATTATACTAGTAACACTATATTTACTAATGAAATTTTCGCACTTTCAATTGGATTGCGTGTTTTAAGTTTCTGTGAAGTGAAAATCCCAAGGGTAATTTAAAATTAGTCGAATTTGCAGATAATAATTTTGATCTAGAGGTCATTAAATCACTAAAAATTCTGTACATTTCTTGAATGAATTATCTCGAAAAGGAATAAATAATAATTCAAAATAAGTGTTGCCATTGTATTCTCAATATTGAAACCTTTAGTATATGCTCATACAATATATATCAAACATAAAAAGTTTCTCATCTAAGAAAATATTTTTTATCTAAACATAAATCATATAACATAATTCATATGATTATATTAAAAACAACACATCATTTTGACCTAAACATTTAAAAACAAATACATTTTCCTATTATTACTATTCTTTAAAAAAAAAAATTATTGAATAAATCAGATCAAGCAGATTTGAATACAAAATTGTTTTTACCAATATTACAGGGGAAATGTAGATTGTATGCATATAAGCAAATGGGTATTACTGATGTACTTTGAAAGGAGATATCAGAAATATTTTAATTTTGTTTTTTAAATTTTAATAAATGCTTGCTGAATTTTTTTTTTTTACATTAAATATTTATTTCCCTCTATCAATTAGTTTAATCAATCACTCATGACATTTCTTTCAATACCATTGTTAGGATACTGAATTTAGTTTTGAAATATGTTTAACTAAAAAGTAGAAAAATCATATATAAAAAAAGTAAATAGCTTTTTTGCTATCAACAATTATAAAAAAAATTCATCAATATATATATATTTGGAATTTCTTCGATTTTTCAAATGATAATTTTTTTGACTTGGTATAATTGTATTTCATGCATAGTATATTAAAGTAAAAATGCTATAAATTAATGTAAAATGTATATTATTGATCACTCACATCGATATTATTTAACATAAATTAACGTTATGATATTTTAAAGGGAATATATTTTCAAGAAAATTTTACTTAAAACACAGAGATAAAAAATTAAAAAAAAAAAAAAAAGTTTATTTCAGACAAACATTTTGAATTTATTACACTTCCAACACCATAAAAATAAAGTCGTTTTTACGATAAAATAACAGACTGGACTAGTAATTTAAAACTCAGTGCTGAAAAATCTCCATGTTGTTAATACTAACTGATAAGAAAGCTGAAGCTTAAACTTGAATAATACGAAAGTTATGCCATTTTTATGACAGCCATAAAACCCATTTTAATCGATATCAAATATTGTATGAAGATCGATTCATGTATATTGATATGTTATACAAATAAGATAGGAACATTTCGTTTTCAAATTCTGTTGTAAATATCCCGCGATTGAATTTCGCAAATGACTCGCCTGAAATTGAGCACTCTGCTAAATGTGTATTATCCAATTACCTAATACGTAAATAAATCATTAAGCTACAACACATACAAAATAAGTAATTTATTGTGTATAGCTTAGTTAAATTGAATCTATATCTTAAGTTGTACATATACACTTGAGCTTTTTTCAATTATCATTTTAAAAATCTGATTTTTGTTCACCTTAAATGACATAATAAGTAGGGTTGTTCACATTAAAAAAAAATAGTTCTACTAAACATTAATGAGCTAATTAGCATTTAACACTTTAATTAGCATTTTTTTGAAGAGTTGATCATTCAAAATTTCACTAAGCCAACAAAAAGAATTATTTTTTGAAATTGTTCGTAATATCATAAATGTTTTGACCCTCCATCCAAGTTCCTGGAATATACAGGTTTTTTTTAATAGAAATTTTTTAAACTTTAAAAATAGAAAACATCACACTTTTTCTAAAAACTTTTGTTTTTAAAAATCTGAAAAAATTATTTTCTTTCCCAACCAATTTCAATTGAGAGTTCACACATTCAATAGTTAATGTAGATTTTAATTCTAAAATAATGTTGAAAAAAATTTATCCCACTTTAGTTATCACTGTTTAAATGAATTTCCACGTGCTAAAAACACATTTGACACGTACGAGTTTAAAAATTTCTAATTTATTTTCAGAATAAAATACTACTTTAAACTAATAAAATAACTCATTAGCTTTAAAATGATACCATTATCTTGCAAGAATTCCATTTAGAAATTATTTTAATGCAAAGAAACTAAAATCCCTTTTTTGACTATTTTGGGATATTTGGAGTATGTGTATACCCTTTAAGATAATTTACTTGACCTTATGCAAATTGAATGACATTGTATTATTGAAATATTCACTAAAGCCCGTCTTTCAAATACCATTAAAAATGCATCGTACTATGCTATCAATAAACGAAACTTTATGACAAGTTTGGTGCTTTGTATGCAATTGAATTACCACGGGATAAACATACATATTACATAATAAACAATTTACAAATAATTTATGACTATGGTTGTCTGGTTAGAAACAATTTCTCACAGGAAACTACAGAAAAACTTTTTAAGAAAGAAACCTGCTATCTTCCTTGGTTTGATGGATGACTGTAAAGGTCGCATGAAATGATATATTAATCATTCAAAACCTTCTTTCATAAGAAAAAGGGTTTTTTTTTCAGAAAAAAACGAATCCACTCTCTTTGTAATATTAACATTATGTGGCTGACAGTAAAGGATGCTGGTGTTACCGACTGGAAATCATTTGGAAACCTTTATTTAGTGCTTCATCCAATTAATGTAATAGCTAGTAAATTAGGTAGCTGGTTTGAAGCCTATTTCTTTCATTTAACTTTTGATGGAATGAAAGGACATACTAAATATTTCGAGGAAATACTTTACTGTGTTCAATGTTGCCAAAACGTTGCATACTTTTTAAACTTCTTAAAACTCAATATGTATCAGATACTCTATGCGGAGAATTTTTTCAGCGTAAGTTTGGTTTGTGCGCTCAACGACCTATACTTGTGCACGAAAACGGTTAATCAGTTTGGAACCTGCAGCTTAAAGTGGATTCCAAACCACAAAGGACACCCATGCTTTACCCGGGATTTGAACCTGGTACCATTAGCATGCGAAGCCAGAGCGCTAACGCCACAGCCATCAGGTGGGCTTTTCTCAGCGAAGGAAAATATTTTATAGATTAGTAAAACTGCTTTCTTGTACTAAATTGTAGAAATTAAAAACAATTGTGGAGTATTGAGCATATTTGGCGTAACAAATAAATGGGGATCCGAAATAATTGACCCGATTATACACTGCTTTTGATGTTTCACTTCCATCGGGCACATAAAATCTGACTGGCACAGATGATGATTTTGTCACCTCAGACTGTCGTATATCAAATATCTAGGATCACCATTGAAGGGAGAAGTTGAATTCCTCTACAACTTCAAGACTCCAAAATGTAGAAAAGATTTAAGCTGTCCAAACCAGATGGGCTTTTAAAAGTGACTTATTAAATTGTCATGTAACAGAATTGATACCTGAAACTTCCTAGTACTTCTTAGCAAATCCTATTTCTTCTCATTTTTCTTAAAGCACTTGCAGCAGTTTGTAATCTGGACAAACAATTCAACTTGACTAGTATTTGTGTTCTTCCTAATGAAAATTGAAAAACATGTTTGTATGTACTTCCGAGCAATAATATCGTAACACATCCCTCGTGAATTTTATATAAAGATAAAAAAAAAATCAAAATTTTACCTATGGTATTAATGAAACCGGAAAATTATATAAATAGTCATTACGTGATGTATTTCATTCATTTCGATTTCTGTAATTTATTAAAGTAGTTTAAAAAGAACATTTTTGAATATAACAAAAAAATAATCTTCCGAATAATATCTCTGAAATTTGCCACAATCGATCCTTTATTCCTGTGAGTCAAACTCTTTACTTAAATAAAAAAAGTTGAAGTAAAGCGTAGTATATACACTGTATATTTACTGTATATATACACTGATCATTTCTAGAGATACATGGGATCCCGCAAAAACATATTAATATTATTATGGAATTGTACAAAAATAGCATAGCTTCGGTTGAAGTCCATGAATATTGAGAGTAAAACTGACTAATGATGCTCGCTTATTCTCTCCTTTACAAGATATGAAGTACAGTTTGCTTATACACTATCTGGCCAAAAGTATCCGGACACCCAGTGGTATGGACTTAGAGCGTCCTGAGGCACATATTAATATGATGTTGGTCCCCCTTTTGCATCGATGACAGCCTGCACACGTTTGGGAAGACTTTCCACCATTTTTTGATAGGTGACCATAGGAATTGCCTTCCAGGCGTCCATCACAGCTGAAGTGAGTGCTTGCAGTGAAGATGGTCGATTTGGCTGGTTACGTAATCTGCGCTCTAATTCGTCCCAAAGGTGTTCTAGGTGATTTAGATCGGGGCTCTGTGAAGGCCAGTCCAGTTTTTGAACATCCATTGAGTCAAACCACGTCTGTGCAAGCCTCGATGTGTGAATGGAGCAGTTATCCTGCTGGAAGAGAAATGGGCCTTCCCCGAAATATTGCCATAGAGTTGGGAGTGCAGCATTGTCCAGAATGTCCACATACATCTCAGAGTTCATGTTTCCAACCACAGGAACTAATTGACCCAGGCCAAACCACGAGAAACACCCCCACACCATTATGCTTCCACCACCAAACTTAACAGTCGGCACAATGCAGTCACTATAGAAACGTTCGCCGGGCATCCGCCAAACCCAGACGCGTTCATCCGACTGCCAGACTGTAAAGCGAGATTCATCACTCCAAAGAACAGTTTTCCACATGTCCACAGTCCAATGACGGTGAGCTCTACACCATTGCAATCGATGCTTCGCATTCTGTTCGGCTTGTGAGCGGCTGCACGACCATGGAATCCCAAGTCTTTTAACTCTCGACGGACAGTCCTGCTGCTAACACTAATTTTGGAACTCCTGAGAAATTTCCACCAACGAGGACTTGTGATTTTGTTTCACTACCCTTTTCAGAGTTCTGCGGCTGCGTTCACCAAGGGTTTTCGGCCTACCGGTTCGTTTTTCTGCCGTTTCACTGCCTCGACGTTTCCACTCACAGTGGATTTAGGCTTCTGTAAAATGTCCGCAATCTCACGAACTGATTTCCCACAAAGGTGGCATCCCACTATTCTGCCACGATCAAACTCACTAAGCTCCTTTGATTTACTCATTGCCTCACAAACGCATAAATACAATCTGACAAACCACTACCAACACTTTTATAGCTTTCAATTACGTATCAAATTGCGTCACTCGCCACAACCACTTTTTAAGGGGTGTCCGGATACTTTTGGCCAGACAGTGTATGTAACCGGATAGGGGAACTGGAGAGAAGCAGAGTTTACTGTAAGAAGATAGAGAGCTAGACTAAAGGCTTTATGCGGCATCTGAGCATGAAAAAATGCGAATGAATCATGGAAAGTAATGTTCAATAAATGAATATTAGAAAATGATGCATAATCTAATCTTTATATACAAAAGCCATTAGTGCATTATCCATTCTTAGGAGACAAGATCATTTGGATCGAAGAACATTGCCGTACAAAGTAATTTTATTCTACCATTAAAGCATAGACTTTTTACTGCACTCTGGTTTTAAATAAACTTCCCATTCTTTCAATAAGTTTAAAGCGCAACTATTGAGACAAAGAAGAAAATAGAATTTCAAATTTATTTCAATAGATTGACTTTTGGTGATATGTATTTTCAAGGGCAAATTAACTACAGCCGTGTTTATAATTATTTTTCAATTTCAAAAAGTTACAAAAAAAAAAAAAAAAAATACCCCATTGATCAGAATGACCTGAAACTTGGCGAATATATGCGAGGCATAAAAAAAAAATGGTCGGAAAAGGGGTTTTTTTCAAGTGCCCTACTGTTTTCCTTTTTTTCGTGTATATTCGAAGAAAATATTTAAATAAGTAAAATTTCAATTATTTCTTTCAATGTAAACTTTTGAAAATTGAACTTTAATTATAATTATTCTGTATATCGAAACGTTCGAATGAAGTTTTTATCAAAAAGAAAGTCCTCCAACAGAATTTGAGCAACTAAATGCTTTTCTTCAAAAAAAAAAAAAAAAAAAATTGTTTTTATTATAGATACTTTTAATCTTTAAAAAACTTTTAAGCTATTTCTAAATTTGCAGATCTATTTTATTATTTCAGTCTGTAGATTGCTCTAAAAACACTTTAAATAATCTGTATCATGGTTAACAAGTTACTACAGGAATTCCGATAAAATGTCTCGGAAGTTTAAAAATAAGAAAAGATGTTCATTGTGAAAACTTAACAAGTGATCCGTAATCCAGCAGTGACGGAACATCTTCATAAAAGTCTCAAAATGCAACGAACTCCTCTCAAACCCAACGCCTCAAAAGCGTGTTCTGACAAGAATTCAATCGGATGGTTCAATCCATCAAACCGCAATAGAATGGCCTTCAGTACATGCGGCCGCTTTCCATCAAACCCGTCCGAGGATTACGAAGCCGCAATTTAAACGACTTCGCTCCATCTTTGTGGATTCCGAAGGAATTTTATTAAAAAGACGGATGCGTTTCCGAAGGGAGATAAGTCGAGATTAAGCGGCAGTTTTCTGCTCGGATTAGAGAACCGCACCGGAGTTATTTTTTCCATCGAGAAGGGAACAAAGCGGATTGTTTACCATTTTAATGCAATGTGCTATGGCGTCACGAGTATTTATATAACTCTAAAACTTTGATTATCTTGCTACAAAACACTGAACATATTGTTAGGGCACTTCTATTTCACAAATAAAGTATTAGTATGCATTAATTAACTTTAACGGTAAGTAACTCTTATAGAGGTAGTGCATTACTTTTGCAATAAATAACTTATATCCTCAATGAAACCCTAGCGTGACTAAACTCCGAGTTAGAAGATAATAATTAATACCATAAAAACATATCTATTCAAACACTTATAATAATTACAACAATGGAATATTAAGGCTGGTAAACAAGTTAAAGAGGAATTAACAATACAAAAAAAAAAAAAAAAAAAAAAAAAAAAAACACCTTCTAATTATCAATTTCAAAATCAATGTGGATATTCAATCTGTAACATATTCATTATTTAATTAAATTCTCATTAAAATCATGAAAATGGTCTTCCTGAATGATAACTTATTGACTCACCCCGACTCCAAAGACTCCTTTGATATAATTCAATCACCAGCGTGAGAACTCGCTGACCGCACATTATATATTTTGATAAAATAATAAACGACACTTATTGCAGTCCCCCACACACTCATTGAATTGATGATGCACTTGTTGATGATGCCTATAAAGAGTTATTAGTAGGCACCAATAGTCAGGGCTTCTGTTAAGCCCCCAAACGATTTGACGGTTTGATGATGCCTATAAAGAGTTATTAGTAGGCACCAATAGTCAGGGCTTCTGTTAAGCCCCCAAACGATTTGACGGAGCAAGAGAAAAACTCTAGCAGCCCGACTACATTTTTAAACTGTTATTGTAGTCTACGTGTGAATGTATATGAATTTATATATTGTCTATCTGAATGTGTATATTTTTTTGTGTACTCAGGTTTTAAACTTGACGAAAATCTATTCAAGATTTTTTTTTTTTTTGAAAAGCAGATTTGGATTAGCTATCAAAATTTCAAGATTGTTTTTAATTTCTTGATCTTTTTGTCCACTTACGTGTTTACTTATAGAAGATTGGATACACGATTTTCTATTATGTTTGAGGCAGCCGGCCAGACTGACCTCAAACCACAGATGTTCTTAAGCGAATTTGGAAAAACATATCTGTCCAGCAAATAGCATACTTTGAAATCACCCTAGAAAAATCTTTGCTAGATTGCATAACACAAATCCGTAAAACATAAAATTGTGTGTGAAACCGGTAAAAAAGGATGCATATAGCACCAAAAAGTACACGATTTTACCAAGACCTTATAAGTTCCAAATTCATATTGTCCTTGAGACCTCGATTTTTAGGAGTTGCGTCACCGGAAAATCTAAAGAGCAACTGGCCTATTTGATCGTGCTAGCCTAACATCTGAACAACTTGTTTTCCAAACTCTCTCCCCCCCCCCCCTCACCCTCTCCGCTTAGCAATATACAAGTTGGTTTTCGTGAACGTTTAGTTTTGAATGAAGTAGTTGTACATTGATTAATAAAAATGAAAATCTATCGAAAAACAATGCTCTTAAAAGATGCAACTAATTTTTAAGTTTTTTATTAAACTATTTTCTGGGTATCATTTGCTTACACAAATGCATCACTGCATCTTGTTGCAGTTGTTGTGTCAAAAATTAAGTTGAAAACAATCTATTTTTTTTTTTTTAATGAATAGAGCCATCCAGTATAAGTTGATGATTATATTTTAAAAATCAAGTATATGGATTTATTAACATTTATGTATCACTTCAATTAAATTAAATCTTAAAGCTTCATTATGTATGCTATGTTTAAACCCCAACATGAAAATTTTCTAATTTCGGAAAGTTCCATCTAGCTATGGTCCATCCGAAAAGTGTGCACTTATAACAACTTTCATGCGTGATTTCATGGGAGAGCATAAAATGGGAGACTAATAAACTAATGATTGGTAATAATTTTTAAACTCATGACCGTTACAGAATTTTGTATCCTTATCGGCTAAAAAGAACGAATAGTAAACAAATGCTATTGATAAAGGGGAATTATTAATAAAACAGATTTTAGATGAAAATAATTAATCCAATTAAATTCTTGACTATTATTTTCCTGTGTTCCGAAACAAAGGTGGCTTGAAACATATCATTGTATTTCATTTTGAATTATACTACACCCATTACTGGCATTTTATGTAATTTTTTAAAAATATGTCCTCCTATAAGCGATTAGTACAACTATTATATTTCTTAAAACTTATTTAAGCATCAAAACTTCTCAGCATACACTGCCTTGGTAATCGCGGATGTGGAATCTGCATTTTGTGGTCAAATTATACAATTGTTACCAGGTGTAATTTTTTCTACGTAATTGTGAACGTACACGGAAAATGTTTAAAAAAGTGTTAAGAAGTTAGTCAATAACTTAACGTCAACTAACTTAAACTTTATACCACTTGTGCTTAGAATGACAGTTCAAGATTCGCCCTTCATCTCGATACTTGTCTGCCAAAATCAAACTAAATCTGACACGTCATCAGAACGCGTGTGTCAATAAAAATGTTGAATAACAAACCTCCCTCCTGCATCGCCCTGTCCTTCGGAATAATCCTCTTTTAATCAGCCCTTCTGAGACGTAAGCCACATGTTTCTGAAGACTAACAGTCTCTGATAACAACCGGTGGCCAAGCTGAGAACGAAACCACACACGCAGTGCACTATTGATTAATTGTCGGCCAACATAAGCAACTTGCCACCTATTTATTGTCATTAGCCAAAGGAGAAGATCTTTCTTGAGAGAGAAGAAAAAAAGCATTCCTGTCCCTGGGCCGGAATTATTATTGATGAAGCTGTGCATTGCAACTCAGTCCACGTCTCTGACAGGTAACAACTATAGAATTCCGATGAATCCCACGAGCGGGATTCGACGTCTTAGAGATTTAAATCTTTTTCTTTTTTTTTACGAAATGCAGACTGGAAAGTGTAAAGTATTATTAGAAGCTCGCAGATGGTTTGGAGAGTTATACAAATTAGTGTTAATTACTGTTTGCGTGGATGCGATGCAGGGCAAGAGGCTTTAGGGGCAGTTTACTGTAATCAGGAAAACTGTCTTGTTAGTTTGACAGGATGTGCGCTGAAGAAAGAATTATCTTCTTAAATAAACAATTTTTCATAAGTGTTCTGTTTAGTTATTTAAGCGCGTCAAGTTCGAGTTCTCCTAATTAATTTTAAAGCTTAAAATTGAAGGCTTCGAATTTTTGTAAATAAATTAGGATATACTTTCGCGCATACATAGCACGTGAAATGTTTTCATAAATATTTAAATTGGGAATAAGATATTTTAACTCGCTTACTAATTATTTACTATTTATAACTAACTCCTTTTGATTTTATAAAATAAATCAAAATCATTTGTACGCGCATATATATGTATAACATTTTACTCACCAAAATAAATTCACTCTAGATAGCAAGAAATAGGGGAAATATTAATTATTATTCATGAATTCAAACGAAATCAATAATAAAAATACGCGAAAACAATAAATTCACTAAAATATCTTCTTTTAAGTAACAAAATCTTATTTAATAATGGCCGACCAAACGGTATAGTGGTTAGCGTGCTGGCTTCTAGACCGGGAGGTTGCGGGTTCCGAGTCCCGTGTATGGCATGGATGTTTGTAAATGTATGTTGGCTTGTCCAATGACGAATGTTTCGGTGCATTATAGCACTCGTGTTGCTGATGGCGCCAGATAATCTGAAAACAACCAACCAACTTATTTAATAATGATTGGATTTCTTAAACAAGGTCACAAGATTAATGATACGTGGTAATTGGACACACGTCCCGAAACATTCCGATTAAAAATAATACTTTATTGAACACACACATAAAAGAATCGATAGTTTACAATGAAATTGCAACGAATCTGACCTGCATATCAAATAAACACATATTTCATGTCGTCTGCCCTCCATCTCAATGATTCTTCATAAGCAGGCAGCAAAATTGGTCAACACTTTCATGAGAATGTCTGTTGAGATGGTTAATATTTCAAGCTCAATGATCATTTTCATGTCGGTTGGTTGGTTGTTTTCAGATTATCTGGCGCCGTCAGCAACACGAGGGCTATAATGCGCCGAAATTTTCGTCATTAGACAAGCCAACATACATTTACAAACACCCATGCCTAACACGGGACTCGGAACCCGCAACCTCGCGGTCTAGAAGCTAGCTGGCTAACCTTTATACCGTTTGGTAGGCCATTTTCATGTCGGACAAAGGGTTTTATTATACATAGTCAATGAAGTAGCGAACGCTCGCCACCGCTTCAGTGGCTCACCCATGCCATTCTAAGTGAATTCTGCAAAAGGGTGGGCCGAAAAAACTTTTTTTCGAAATCGGTTTGGGAATAGCGCGGAAAAGTTGCCTAATGGGTCAATTAGAACACACGCAAAATTTCGTCAATTTTGCTCAATATCTAGCCTCGCCCCTCTGGCATTGAAAATGTAAAAAGTGACCCAAAAAATGCACTTTTAAGCCATTTTTTGGAAAACTTTGTAAATTATTTTTTAAAAACTGGCATTGGTATAGCATGGAATAGTTGCCTAATGTATCAATCGGAACACAATTTCATCCATTTTTACTCAATATTTAGACGCGCCTCTCTTGCTTTGAACAAAAATGTGCCTAAATGTTGCAAAATCGTAACAGATTCGACGTTAGAAGGGATAAAAAAAATATTTTTTCGAAATCGGTCTTGGAATAGAGTGAAAAAGTTACCTAATGGGTCAGTAACTCACAAAAAAATTTCGTCGATTTTGTTCAATTTCTAGCCGCGCCCCTCTGGCATTAAACATGCACAAAAATACACAAAAAATGCACATTTAAGTTTTTTTTTAGAAATTATTTTTAAAAAATGGCATAGCATGGAATAGTCGCCTAATGTGCCACTTAGAATACACCAAAAATTTGGTCCGTTTTGTGAAATATTTAGCCACGCCCCTCTTGCTATGAACAAAAAAGTGTCTAAATGTTCATTTTTTAAAAAATTATTTCCAAAATATCAGAGAAATCGCTTAAAAGTGAATTTTTGTGTGTGTTTTTGGACATGTTCAATGGCAGAGGGGCGCGGCTAGAAATTGAACAAAATTGACGAAATTGTGTGTACATTTTAATTGATGCATCAGGAAACTTTTTCACGCTATTCGAAGGCCGCTTTCGAAAAAACATTTTTTTATTTCCCCTAACGTCGAATCTGTTACGATTTTGCGACATTTAGGCACATTTTTGTTCAAAGTAAGAAAGAACGCTAAATACTGAGCAAAATGGACGAAAGTTTGTGTGTGTTCAAACTGACACATTAAGCAACTTTTCCATGCTATGCCATTTTTTACAAATAATTTCTAAAAATTTCAAAAAAATGGCTTAAAAGTGCATTTTTTGCGTGTTTTTGGACATTTTCAATGGCAGAGGGGCGCGGCTAGAAATTGAACAAAATTGACGACATTGTGTGCGTTTTAACTGACCCATTAAGTAACTTTTTCACGCTATTCCAATACCGAATTCGAAAAAACATTTTTTTTCTTCCCTAACGTCGAATCTGTTACGATTTTGCGACATTTAGGCACATTTTCGTTCAACTCAAGAGGGGCGCAGCTAAATATTGAGCAAAATGGACGAAATTTTGTGAGCGTTCCAACTGATACATTAGGCAACTATTCCATGCTATACCAAAGCCAGTTTTTTTTAAGTAATTCCAAAACATTCCAAAAAATGGCTTAAAAGTGCATTTTATTGGCACTTTTTACATTTTCAGTGCCAGAGGGGCGCGGCAGGATATTGAGCATAATTGACGAAATTTTGTTTGTGTTCTACTTTACATATTAGGCAACTTTTCCGCACCATTCCCAAAACGATTTTGAAAAAATATCAAATGTTTTGGCATTTTCGGCCCACCCTATTCTGCAATCCTATGGAGCTTATTATACTGGGCCACAGCTGTGGCTAGAGGTTACTTGAGACGCTTCAACTCTAAGCTATACATGCAATCATATGATCACTGTGCCACATATGTGGCTAGCTCGGGCGAATTTCAGTGGCTCCAGTGACGCCCATTCTCCACTAGAGTAGCTCTGTGTAGTAAGAGCCGAAGGATTCTATCTATAGATCATGTCTTTAAAGTGACTCTATAAATAAAAATCCAACGGACTCAGGTGAATACGGGACCGAGTCTAAACTACATACGTAGTAATTTAACCCTTTGCACTCCAGGCCTTTTTCGCGCGGAGGAATCAGCAACTCGAGACATTTATGGTTCGGCTGGTGTTTATGGATTTGCTTCATAGAAACTAAACAGTCATTGGCCTTGCATCGAATTTCCGCATCACACCTAATGGTCCTCTCGTGGTTTGGCATCCAATCGTGTGGCGCCTGAGAGGCGCCACTGGAGTGCAAAGGGTTAACACGTTGACGCCGATATTCAAGGTTTTCTCTGTAAGGAGGAGCTTAAATTCACTGACCGCTTCGAAGAGAGGTGAGGCGCAGCGTCGAATTACACCGTTCAACACGATTTTTGCCCGCTATTACTCACCAGGTGATTCTTATAGATCTCGAAGAGATCAAATTAATCTGAAATCAGTTATCGCCCCTCATTCTCAGTTTTTGAAAAAATCAATTTTTAAGAAAATCGCAATTTCTCAACTTTGACCTCAATTTCTGAAAAAATTACAAAAGCTAGACGATTCCTTTTGGATGCAATGAATTTCGTGGACTTTGACGAACACATTCATGTATAATAGTTTGGCAATATCAATTTGTGAATACCTGTAAATGTTAAGTAAAACTGACGGGACCAGTTTTGACCCTAATTTTGTGATACTCTTTTCGATTTGTTTCAAAAAGTAGAAGTCTAACGTGAATTCTGACCTTCGCACGCAATTCTATGAACATTTTCAATGAAAAACGTTCATAGCGCGAAGCAAAAAATATTCAACTTCGTACAGTATTAAAATTTTAAAATTTCGGGACACAATGTTTGATCATTATTTGAGTAAAGTCAATCCACACAGAAAAGAAATGCTAAGTGAAAATGAAGTACTGCCCGAAATAAGCTAACATTTTCTGCAGTCGTAAATAGGGCGCCCGTGAAAAAAAACAAGACTGCGATGTAAACGAAGTTATAAACGTATTTCTAGCCTAAAGAATGCCTCAAATAAAGCTAAAAAAGTAACAGCATATTGTGCTCGTTGTAATTTCCTGCCGGCACAGTGTCTAACTTGTTTTAAAAAATTGCACAAAAACTTAAGATATTATAAACTGAACATAATTATGAATGTTTGTTATGTTTCTACTACTGAGTGTCTGTTTATAATGTTGAAAAATAGGTTTATATTTTAACTCATTACATATTTTATTAAGTACAAGTGTGAACCACAGTGATACACGCCGACCTTAACGTGTTAAGTTGATTGGTTGGTTTGCTCAACAATCTATTCTTGTGCTCAGTAACGGAAAATCAAGCCGGGATCTACAGCTTAACGAGGATTGCGAACCACAACAAACATCCAAGCCTAATCCGCGATTCGGAACCGGCACCTTTAACATGCGAGACCAAAGTTCTAACCCAACAGCCATCAGGTGGGCAGTAATTTAAGTAATCAAGTTCAATTATCTAAAAATGTTCTCGCAAGACATAGGAACAAGCATGTTAAAAACAACCTGCAATGCCATCTGCATATCTTTAAAACATCATCCCATTACCCAATTATCATCACCCAATGACCACCAGATTGCCCTAGAAAACGAAGTATGTTCTTGGTAGGCATATTTTGGGATACCCAGTAGTTTATTATAGGAATGAACTTTCAATTTAACATCTTTTCGACCAATCTAAATCAATAAATTGTTATCCCAAAGATAGAAAATAAATTGTTGGAACTCTCTTGTATTACAATGTGACTCTCCAATCGAGGAAAATTAAGCGGGATGTTGAAACAAAAGAAGTTATTTCCTTCTTCCCAACGGCTCCACTAATAACTACTCTGAAAGGAGTCAAGAGATGGGAGATCGAAACCTTAAAGCTCGGATAAAGAAAAAGAATGTAATTGGAGTTACTCCACAGCAAGGCCAAAAGAAAAAAAAAAAGAAAAAAAAAGGGAACAACCCTTTACTTGAGCTTCATTATAAATTGACGATCTCTTCGGCATTAGGAGCACAAGCCCCCCCCCCCCGTAACCCTTCTTAAAGTAGAATTTAAAGCACGGCGAGATTACGCACCCTATTTTAAATTCTTGATGAGACTTGACATTCTGTAAAAGGTGTACCTTGTGTGAATCCCCCCCCCCCCCCAAAAGGCAACTGGGGGATTATAAGGGTCTTTGTGACAAATGACATTCTTAATAGTGTTTTCAGGACGACATTATTGACTACGTGCTTTCCTTTTACGCGAAGGGGGAGTGTGGATACAAAAGAAGGGACTTAGATCAGAAAACTTTTGAGGAGGAACAAAATGAGCTATCTGCCCGTTTCTTGAGGAGGTTTTGAAAAGCAACAACGGAAGGGGCTTAGGCACTCGATTTTCTTGAAAAGAAGTTATTAAAGTGCCAAAATCTTGAGTTTTTAACGGGCGCGGAAGCTTTACGACGTGATTCTGCGTCGTCTGCCACCCAACAATAGGCTGTTTTGTGTTGTTGCACCTTAACGACGCCAGGTCCGAGATTGGAATTTGTGCGGCTATTTTGGGGCGTTGTGTTGTGACCATAAATTTATTACGAGGGCGAAGTGGTAATAAGGGACTCTTTCCTTTTGTGTACGTGAGTATTAATCTGGTGGGAGAAGATTCCTGGAACAACAGTAAATTACTCTCGCGTGGAGACATTGTTTTTCGGGCAATTATTATTTTGGAGATGTTGATAAAAAAAAAAGGTACTAAACCGGTGCATGGGAGATAATTTTCTGAAATGCATGAGGTGAAAGATACGTGGAACATAAAATTTTAATTTGTGAGTTTTATTCAGAAAGAGACATGTCCTTTCTTGGTGCTTTATGCTTTCAGAAGAAGAAGGTTTTTTTTAAAATAGCTTCATTATTGTTCTTTAGTATTTGAAACTTAATGATTAATTGATTCTAATTTGAATTCAGGTAAGAAAAAAAAAAAAAAAAAAAAAATTACCATAAATCTTTCATAGATCCAAAACAGTAGGAAAATCTTAGAGTGGAAATACCCAAATTAAAGATTCTAA
Organism: Linyphia triangularis; assembly: GCA_963978545.1. Taxonomy (NCBI): domain Eukaryota; kingdom Metazoa; phylum Arthropoda; class Arachnida; order Araneae; family Linyphiidae; genus Linyphia; species Linyphia triangularis. The sequence continues at coordinate 1,390,744 of OZ021727.1, read as the reverse complement.
AATATTCAATAGTAAAAGCGACATTGAAAAACACGAGAAAAACTATTTTGGATAATAATATAGATACCTTATATGCAGCATTTTTAAGAAACAAATGAAGAAATCGAGTATTATACATACATATTATGCATTTTAGAAAAAAACTTGATAGAATTAACCCCAAAACTGTATTGCCATCTGCGTTGAATCTATCTTTCAAGTTTCAACCCAATCAGATGACGACAGGTGGATAATTTAGGCTTCCGCAGATTTTCCCGTTAGATGTACAAACAAATTAGAGAAGTTAGGAGATACACAAATAAATTGGAAGTGAACACATGAATCTGGGTAAAAATATCTTTGAAATCCTCCAAAATTTCTTCTTGTGCTTCAAAACTTTAACCAAAATCAGTTTCATAATGACTTGATAACTTGATCTAATATTTTTATCTTGCTGAAATCGATTGAACGGTACACTCTTTGCGTGCTGTGCATTGTTTTGAAATAATACGAGAACTTGGAAACATTTGCCATTGAATTAATGTGTTTCGGACTTTTTTTTTTTCTTTTTATGTTTGGTCTAGATTGATGTTGAAAACTTGGCTTTTTAACTTTAAATTCTGTTAAAAAAAAGTGTATTTAATAATAAGTTCGATTGAATCGTGTGTTTATCCGCATTGAAAAAACAAGTATTTTGAGTAAGACACGCAATCACATTTCAGAGTCAAATTGAAAATGCATTAATACATCTCCAAAAAAAAAAAAAAAAAAAAAAAAAAAAAAAAAACAACATTTTACAGACTTATTGTTTGAGTGAAATAAAATGTAATATGAATTAGAAAGAAATTGGAATATTTTAAATTCGGAGATGCGAGTTTATGATACTATTTCAAGTTCTTTTCATCATATCCGAAATCAAATATTATGCAATTTGTCATTTTTGTAATTTGAAAAATGTCTGTTGTTTTGTAAGAAAGTGCTTATTTATTACGTCTTAGTTAGCTTTTATTATCTTCGTATGTATCTATGTAACGGAATCTTTGAACTCGATTTTCAACCCCTTCAAAACGTTTTATTAATTTTAAGTTTTGCACAGTTATGAAGGACCGATGACAATTCAATAATTCAATAAGTTTGTCTCATTATCGCAAGGATTAGCTCGTGTTGCTCATGCGTCGTTAAACTCCAACCAACCAACCTTCTCCGGAATCGAACCCTGGTGTCCCGTTACCCGTTACAACCCCAGAAGTCACAGAACCTACCATCGACAGTTGATAAGGCTGACATTTGAATAATTTGTCGTGGGCACTACGGTTATACTATGAGCAAAAAGTTATTCAGATTTATCATACAATAATGATGAACGAGCCACCGATTGGTTTTGATCTAATATTAAAGCGTTCCTTTCTTCTGGTCGGAACTCTGGATTGCAAGGATCAGCTCTAGAAATACCACAGTTTTCCATGTAAATGTGGACACGATCTAAGGGGCCAAAACCGAATTAATGAGCTATTTGCAGTTTCACCTTAATATGACGTGTACTGAGCTCTACATGAGTTAATCATTGAGACAAGCATATGACTACTGGCCTGATCTTCAGAATTAGCGATTTTTCATATTGAGAGACATGGTAGAGTTTTGTGCCAAGTAATACTGAGTGTACCAAGGCATACACATGACTTAAATTTGAGACAAAAATGTGACTATTGAATAGCACAATTGGAGAGTTTTGTACACTTGACTAAAAAATTAACTCAAAAAGAAATTATAGTTTACAACAAAAATAATTAATAGTTTTAAAAAACTAAAAAACAAGCTTTAATAGAAAACCAAATTAAAAAGTAGAGAATAAATAGTAGCTTAAAAAATTAAAAAACACGCTTTAATAGAAAACTGAACTAAAAAGTAGAAAATAATTTTAAATAAGTTTGAAATAAGAATAGAGTGATTAACAAGAAATATTTATTTTATCGCAAAAAAGCGTAATATATTTTCATAACGGTTCTACTTTTACCAATATCTGTTATTAAATATTTACCACAATTAACATCAAGCACTCCACGCTTTCTTACGATAAAATAAATATCTCTTGTTAATCCCTCTATTCTTATTTCAAACTATTTTCTACTTATTAGTTCAGTTTTCTATTAAAGCATGTTTTTTAGTATTTTAAACTAATCTCTTTTTTTTATTCAAATGTACTCAAATTAAAAGCATTTTGGGTTTCTATTTAAGACGAAACTTTCTTCGGTTTGGAAGATCAAAGTGCAAACAAACAAAAAATTGGAATATGAATTTTGAGGGCAAAAATAGCCCTTCAAATCAAAATATTTTGTAAGAGATAAATTGGATTGTCTAGAAATTTGATCCTACTATTGTGGTCACTATAATATTGAAACGCTGATACGAGTGATTATTCTTAAATAAATATTATTATAAATAATATAAAAATATTATTATATACTTACCTCATAGAAATAACAAGCAGCTATAAGAAGTACTATCTTCAAAAATCCACATGCCCTTCAAAAAACATCATCCCCAAACATTATAGTTTCCATGATTTTGAAATAATATAATTGAACCTTATTTGATTTGCTTGGCAGTAACAATTTGTGAATTCAAATCTTTTTATAGCTAATCATTTAAACCAGGCGGTTAGTTACTCTTGAGTTATTTATTGGAGATTTAGGGACTTAAAATTATACTCGTTACTATTTATTGCGTAGACTTTCATGACAGTTATCAATATTTTCAACAACCGATGAAAAACCTCTAATATTTAACATGTCAGGATCGAAAATCTATCTACATTAGTATCAAATTCATTACACCCTTACTAGACACACACATATGATATAATTCAGTATACATGTATTTAACGCGGCGACCCTGTCATCAGATATGCCAATGCAAGCACAGCTACTAAAACATTGGCTTCACTTTAAGATAAGGACATCCCTTTCGACTAATTAATTAAAATCTCTTTTGAAAAGAGACACATACTTTGCATCCTTCGATGGATCCAGTCAAAACAGGTCATTTGGAAGTGGCACATCATTTTGGGTCTTGGAAAAGAGCCAACTTATCTACAGCTTCCCATTGTTCGGACAATGGATACCTCTACTTACGCCAAAATGAAGATCCCTGGATGATGAACACAAGTTCTAATAGGGGGCTTCCTCATATGTGGTAAGAGACCGCTGTATTTGATCGGAAGGTATATGCGTTGAATCGTTTGATGTTAAATGTTGACTTCTGTATTTTCCCCGAAATTCTTTAATTTTTGTATGACTTATTAAGGCAGATTCCTGCGTCCTTCATTAAGGGTTTTATAGCCTTGTTAAGTGTCAATTTGTCTATAATAGACCGAGAGGCGACTGTAAGTTTATGTACTTCATTTAACATGATTCTGTATTGTTTTATGGACTCTAGAGGGGCAATTCTCTGCTGTACGCGTCGGATAGAATGGCTCTTTTTTGTATTCGTAAACAAATTAGAATTCTAAAATTGTGATAAATCTAGTAGTTGCGCTTTAGCTTTATACAATACTAGCTAATGGTAAAGTTTTATTCAAAAGAAAAATATTTTTTAACTATATAAAAAATAATTATTTTAAGCAACGGTTTCACTAGACACGGAAATGTTCCGTCGTTGGCTTATAAATGTATATTTGACTTTGTTAAAATAATTATTTTTCAATATAATTTTGCAAACAGATGGTATTGTATAAAACATAAAACATAACTACTTGATTCAACATAATTTTAGAATTCCATTTTATTTTTTTTTGCGAATAGAAAAAAAAGGGCCAAAATATCCGGTGCGTACCTCAGAAATTGCCCAGTGAAATACAAGCGAACCATTGATCCACTTGTCTGCAATGGGATTGGTTGGTTGTTTTCAGATTATCTGGCGCCGTCAGCAACACGAGGGCTATAATGCGCCGAAACATTCGTCATTAGACAAGCCAACATACATTTACAAACACCCATGCCTAACACGAGACTCGAACACTCAACCTCGCGGTCAAGAAGCTAGCATGCTAACCACTATACCGTTTGGTCGGAGGTTTGCAATTGGAAAAATGACCGTAGCTATTACAAAATCGACTTTGAATGTGTTGAATTAAATCCGATTGTCAAGTATGTCATAACTTGCCAAATAATGAGACTTCTTTTTGATGTGGTAACTCGTTGCTCTTTAATTTTCAATGACGATGTTTATTCTCTATCAAAAAATGCTTCCACCTTTTAAAAGTGAGCTGAGGTGGGGAGAAAATATTGCGTCACTGATGACGTATTATTTAATGAAAACTTAGCTGACTTTTAAAAGATGAACGATCTTGGCATCAGGAAAGACAAATCGTCTGCAACCTTCTTAATTTAAAATTAGAGAGTGGTTGGTTAACAGACAAAAAAAATTGTTCATTTTTTGGCAAGGTATGATATATTTGGTTATCGATTTTCTTCAATTCATTCAAAGTCAGTTTTTGAATAATTTCTGTCATTTTTTTCCCGGCAGAGCAATAGATTCAGAGATGTGCTACTATTATTTCTCGACTTTCTATAAAAAGAAATTCAAAATTATGTTGGATGAGGTTGTTTTATTTTAAGACGGTCAATATTTCATCGTGTTTGTGTTAATCCGTGTAAGGGTTGTTTTTCTATTATTATAGAATTTCGTACCCAAAAGTTGAAACAGATGCACTTCAATGTATGTCCACCTGAAGCATTGAAAATAGAACAATCCATGAATAAGATAGATCATTAAAAGGAAATTTGATACGTATCTAGTTCAGTCAGTTGATTGGTTGGTTTATGCACTCAGCGACCTATATTTGTACAAAATAACGGCTAATCTGGCCGGGACCTAGAGGTTAATGTGGATTCCAAACAACAGCAAACATCCATGCCTGATCCCGTCACCTTTGGCCGACCAAATGGTATAATGGTAAGCGTACTAGCTTCCACACCGCGAGGTCGCTGGTTCGAGTCCCGTGTTAGGCATGGGTGTTTGTAAATGCATGTTGGCTTGTCTAATGACGAATGTTTCGGCGCATTATAGCCCTCATGTTGCTGACGGTGCTAGATAATCTGAAAACAACCAACCAACCGGCACCTTTGACATGGGAAGCCAGAGCGCTAACCACACAGCCATCAGGTGGGGTCTAGTTCAGACTGATAATGAGGTATATATGCTTTCTGTAGTGATGTACTTTTTTGTAGGTCGAAGCAAGACATAATCACGACTTTTTTGTAATTTTTGTGTTTTATCGAATGATTTTGATGCAAATATGTGATTACATTTTATAGACAAGGTATGTAATCATTATTTTGAGTAAACATGGAAACCTCGTTGATGTTTCAATTGTTATTTCATGTGTGTATTGATCACTTGTCCTTCAAATTAACACGTTGACTGTCGCGCATGTTTACAGTGAAATCTCCTTCTTCAGGCCACGAGTACCGCTGTACGAAGTGTATTCTAATGTAGTCCGAGAGGCGAATGCAATTTTTGGACCCCATCGAACATCATTCTGATTTTTTTTAAATAGAAATTAGAGAAAAGTGAGTAGATTACTAATCCACTGGTCTGCCGTGGTAAAAATGGCCGAAACTGATCAAAAATCGACTTGGAATGAGTTGAACTAAAATCCGATTGCCAAATATGTCATAACTTGCCAAAAAGAGAACACACTTTTTCGTCTGGCAACCCTGCATTTTGATTTCCAATGAGAAAAAGCGCAAACAATTTCTGATCTCTGGCTCGGAAAATTTGTATCTTTTAAAAGTAAGCCAAATTGGCGACATCGGTTTCGTCATCCGTGACGTAATGTTTATTGCCAACTAGGCTCCCTTTTAATAGATGCAAGTAGACCGTCGCCAGATATCTGAATCGTCTGCAACCTTCTTAATTGATAATTAAAGAGTGAGAATTACCAAATAAAAAAAAAATACTCATTATTTGGCAAGTTATGGTTCATTTGGCAATTGGATTTAGTTCAACTTATTAAAAGTCGATTTTTGACCAGTTTCGGCCATTTTTGCCACGGCAGACCAGTGGATTAGTAATCTACTCACTTTTCTCTAATTTCTATTAAAAAAAATCAGAATGATGTTCGATGGGGTCCAAAAATTGCAGTTGCCTCTCAGTCTAATGGGTATTCCTATGCATATTTTAATAATGCGAATCGCTGGTGGCCGCAAGAATAATCTCTCGCTACGTTCGTTTCCACGGTATCATGTATATTTATTTGTGTCCGTTACTTCGCATCTGTTTCTCATCTCCCCAGTTTGAATCTTTGACGAGTAAAGTGGGGTAGAACTTAAAATCTTTACCCTAATTCGTTGAAATGTCGAAAAGAAAAACTTATTTCTTTGTGAGTCAAATAGCAGTGAACAAGAAAGCTTTTACGAGGCTTACAATAATTTTCCTTATAATACATTTTTGTATTACTTTTTATAGCAATTCAATAGTTTTGTTTCTTCCTGCGAAATATATTTTCAAATACGCACGAATATCCTTCGCAAGTAGTTAAATAAGCGTCCCCCCAATACGGGTTCAAGAGGGTCACCCCAATACGTCACCCCATAACGGGTATAAGATCAGAAACTTTGCTGTCACCCATATTCGGATGACACGGCGGTCAACGTGTTAAAGATATTGTTGAATATGAAATCCTTTATTTTTAAAACGCAGTGATACTTAGTACATGACAGACATATAATACAAATTCATTCCATTGAATATTTTTAATCTGGAGGTTGTGAATATTCTTCTCAAAGACTATACAGAAAGTCAAATACGCTTTCCATTAATTTGTTTAATAAAGGCTCCTAACGATATATTTATTTAGTTTAAATAATATCTTATAAGTAGATGTCTGCTGTTTGAACAATAGTTTTTTTTTTTTTTTTTTTTGCAAGTCCTGTATGTTTTCCTGTAAACTTAACAATTTTCTTTGTTAACTAATGAATAACATAAGCCGTTTATATAAGTAGATAAGCTTTAAATAAGATTGAATTTAACTTTTCGAGTGTGCATAAAGTTAGATAATAAGAAATCCCCGAGAAGCAAAAGATTTTGAAAAGATGTGTAATGTGTTTTTATAGTGAAATGAAATTTTCATACCTAGCATCAACAAGAACAGAAAAAAATATATATTGTAAGGTTTCAGGTTTTTAATAGTATTACTGTTTTTTGTACATATAAACTAAGTGTATTTATTTGTATAGTTAAATTTACGAAACACTAGAGACAACACATTCTTTACACTTTCAGCTACAATAATTCAAACAACATTTTAGCAATTTATGTTTATATTGTGAAATTAAATGTGTGGTGTTTGAATATTTGCGTAGAGCTACGATGGAATAAATTGTGTTCTTGAGTGTGGATTACAATGTCTCTTCAGTTGAATATTTATCTAATACTCAACATGATACAAGAAAAATAGCTAAGTTTCATTTAATATTAACTAAAAACTTTGCTTCGAATCATCAGTTACAAGATTATTTTAATGCAAGTTTAATATCTTTTTTGTAAATCTGCCAAACAAAATTGTTTTCCTAGATAATGGTTTCTAAAAAATTTCTTTTGTATATAACAGGTTTCTTTGTAAAATTTTCATATATTTTTAATCTCTTTTAAACCTGCAACTGTCCTCCCCACCTTATTTTATCATAATTCTCCAAAAAGAAAAAAAAAAAAAATGAATATAGGACATATTAAAACAGAATCCGAATAATACTCTATTGTATCCAACCTCCCGTGGTCACGTCTTCGCCGTCAAAAACTATTTCCCCTGTGATTCGATTTTCAGCCCACAGAAGCTTTTGACAAGAACAATGGCCATCACAAGAAGGGGGGGGGGGAGAACACATGACAGCGGGGGCGCCTCCATCTTGGATTTCCACCTGTCCCTGGCAAAGAGGGCGACGCCCCTGCAAAGACGTCACTCAAATAGGAATGCTCGAATAACCCCTCAGAATAACAATGGAATGCAGATAAAATATGTATTTTGTGTTCCCGGGATGGAAAAGGCTTCGATTGCACACAAGGAGATGGTTTCTTCAGGAGACGCTCTTTCAGAAGATCTTATTCTTCTTGGGAACTCTTTGTAGGTGATACAAGTGTGAGTTTGGTGATGGGGCTTCGTCTTTTTATATCGCTTTTCTCAGAAGAAACTCCGCGTTCGGAAGACGTCGGTAGGAATTTATTCCTATGTACTATATCAAATATTCAGGTTTGGTTTGTACACTCAATGACCTATTTTTGTGCTCAGTAACGTCTTATCAGCCCAGGACCTACAGATTAACGTTGATTCCGAACCACAACGAACACCCATGCCTAATCCAGGATTCGAACCCGACATCTTCGACATGCGAGGCCAGAGTGCTAACCACGCATGGGTATCAGATATTCGGGAAAAATCTTTATTCAGAGAGAGAGAGGGAGAGAGAACATATATGATAACAATTATAGACATGTGGAAGGATTATTTTTTAATGTTAAATAAAGACATCTTAATGGTGATTATAATTAAGATAACTTCAAAAACCTCTAAAAAAGGACAATCTTTATAAGTTTATCACACATTTCAGATAATCAGAATGATCTGAAACTTGAATGTACGCAATCTATGGATAAATAGTATTATGTAAGGAAATTGTAGTTCGAAATAGTTGAATTTTCTTAGGTCGTACAATTTATCAGGTTTTCGCGTATATTATGATCAAATTTCATGTCATTCTGATCAGCGGCTCTTTATTTTCTTTTTGTACTTGGAAAAATGGAAAAATGCGATTTAATTATAATAACCCAGCATAGGAACTCGCAAATTCTAAAAATATATGCACACAAACATATTTGCTCCGAACAAACACGTTTTGTATTTTAACTTAATTAAAATATTCTTTAATAACAAATTACATATTTTAAGATATTCAAGATAATTTTAAATTTACGTTCATGCTTGTGAAGGAACAGAGTGTTCAAATATCATTACCGCAAGCTTTAAACTTTATGTGTGAGAAATATTTTTTTCCACCATTGAAAAACGATAAAAATTGTGCTATGACTGGTTTATTAAATTCTAATTAGATGACTATATTTAAATTAGTTAATTAAGTTGCATTATTTTATGTAAAAAATGTTTCTTCCATAGTTGTTAAGCGTTAAAAAATTTCCGAGTCTAGAAAAAAAAAAAAAAAAATTATTACAATGTATAGTGGCATTACATTTTGTATCAATATTAATTTTCTAATCAAAAACTTAAAAACAAACTCAATTTTGTAGCTCATGCAAACAGGTTTTTGGCATACCCGAATAATTTCATGGATTTATAGTGAGGAAGATAGCTGATGTTATACTAAGTGATTATTTAATTGAGTTGCGGAATATCCGTGCTTCGCTACGAAATTTTACTATATGCATTTTTTCAATCGAAAGGCATTCATGCAGTCAACATTTTTGATGTTCGATGCCGTTTCGACTCCTAAAAATTGGTTGGTTGTATTCAGATTATCTGGGGCCGTCAGCAACAGAGGGCTATAATGCGCCGGAGCATTCGTCATTAGACAAGCCAACATATTTTTACAAACACCCATGCCTAACACGGGACTCGAACCCGCAACCTCGCGGTCTAGAAGCTAGCACGCTAACCACTACACCGTTTGGTCGGCCCTAAAAATTGGTTTTATCAAAATATGAATACCTTACTTTATCAATGTTTGCCGTTGTTAACATTTGTTTCCATTTTTACAATTGTGAATATATTGAAAGTAGGATATCGAAATATTTACATGGAACTTTTTGACCCTATTTCAACCCTTTAAAATTAGTTAATAGAGATCAAAAGAGCTTCCTTTTTCTACGTTTCGCTTTGCTGATATTTGTACCAAATTACTGAGTTATGACTACATTGGAAGAGGAACTCGTTTGGAACGCTTGACCCCTTTTCGAAACTTTAAAGTTGGTTAATCGAAATACAGTATACTGTTACAAATGCTTGAAAGCAAACACGATAAAAACTTATTTTTAAATCCTTTATATTAACTTAGATTTTATGCGTGTGGGGGGGGGGGAGAGGGGGGGCCTGTGTATGTCTATGGCGAACAAATCCGCGGAGGGATAATTAACCACCTTTGGTTTGAATCGGTTTGAAACTTGACAGAGATTCCATGTCGAAGACAATGTATTGTGTCAAATTTTGGGACTAACTGTCACTTAAATGTCGCTTTTACGGAACACTAATAAACCAACTTGCTCTCATCCAATCACTCTAAAATAGCACTTAAGAGGAGTTGGTACCCTCTATAATACCGGGAATGTTAATTTGGCATATTTCATGTACGTTTTTCTCAAAAAATTAAATGACATAGAAGCATACTTTTTTTTCAGTGCCATTTAGCAGACACTTGCTATTCTACTTAAGTTTTCTTTTGATTGTAATTCATTTACTTATTTTTTTAAATGAATTTTCCTTAAAATCACACAAATTTGTACACAATCACTTTTTTTTTTTTTTTTTTTTTTGCCGAAATAACTCCAAACAAAAAATATTTTTTAAATAACTGCAAAATCTTATTTCAGTGCATACAGATACATAAAAGGAACACGTTGAAAATTTTTTTAGGAAGGTAGTTTGTGTAGTTTCTGAGAAAGAGGTACATGAATAATGTAGTTTTGAGAATAAAGCATTTTAAAGAAAACTTTACTTACACTAATAGTTTCCAATTTTCTCTTCGAAAAATTATTAAAAATACTTCTAGATGAAATATCGTTACAAATGAGGTATTCTTTTCAAGGGAAGAATTTAAATTTTGGTAAACATTAAACTCAAAATCGATTATTTATAAATTTTAGGGCACCAACTTCCCTTAACTAATTGCCTTAACTCTTTCCTGTTGCCAAAATTCTGTGAATAAATATAAGAAAAATGTTTTTACTCAGAATAAATTAAAGATATTTGGATGTTAATGTATAAATTCACTTTAATTTTTAATGAATAAATTTTGAAAAGTAGTTTACCACATATTTGGCTGAGAGAGAGATTTTAATATTTAAAATTAGATTCAAACACCAAGCCCACGCTGACAACAGAAACTGCGTTTTTTAATGAATATAAAAATTGACAATGCATATAAAGGATTTATATTTAACACTTTTTTGCAAAAATTAAAAACTTGATTAATTAAACACTGAAGTCATTATCTTCGTTCTGAAACTGAAGGGAATGAAGTAACACGTATTAGCTTTCTTTTTCATAAAGTATTCTCATTCCAACAAATGAGGCTTGAGATGTCATAAACCGACATTGATTCATTGGATCAATTAATAAGTACTTAATCAACTGAAAGTACCCCACATTGAAATATCCCCTACCACCATTTAATTACAAGACAGATGAAAATTCCCTTTTGCGTTAAAGGACGTTAATCTAAAGGGAAAAGAATACTCGCTTAATTTAAAGGAATTATGCAGCGATAGTCTGTAATAAGTTAATTAGCGATACGAATTAAAATATGCTCGGATAAGGTTCAAGATGCCGATGTACTTTTTCCGTATGAATGACATTAGAGTTCGAAGTTAATTTTAATAATTATATTTGATTCGCGACTTAAGAATATTAACTTTGAAGTAGTGCCTAAGGATTGTATATTGAAAGCATTATATTTAAATTAATGGTATATTACTGTTCTGTTGTTTGTTAAAACATAAAGTTAATGAGCATAATTGGCGACATTGATATTATCATATAATCTTAGAAAGTTATTTTTAAAAAGTATGCGACTTATTCTGAAAAAAAAATGCTGACTTATGAAGCTTTAGCCGAATTGAGCAATTGTTAGCAGGTTGTTTTCTGTAATTTTATATACATCTGCAAAACTTCAGTACTTTAAGAATGGTTGGTTTGTTTGCATGCTCAACGACCTATTTCTTATACAACCTAATCATGCCTGGACCTTCAGCTTAACGTGGATTCCGAATCACAAAGAAACAACCATGACTAACCCATAATTCAAACCCGGCACCTTTTGAATCCAAGACAAAAGCTCTACCCCACAGTCATCAGGTGGGCCAGTATTTTCAGAAACTGAAAGACAATTTAGAATAATTTTGATTATATAAAAACTCTTCTACCATTCAACTCCCCATGAGAGAGGTTCTAGTCGGTGCTATTTTCAGGTCGCTTCTAATAACGTGCACAATTAGATCAGTTCCCGATATTAATTTTTTAGTTCATTTTCTTAATATTTTCTTCTAAAAAGAGCGATAATTCCTTCAAAGTCTTTGTCTCTGAAAGCGCCATGTAAATAGGTTTTCCTAGCCTGAAAATTTCCTAGTTCAATTTTATTATTTAAAATTCGACATCTCTTCTAGATCGACATCATAAGCGAATAGCAGTTATATTAATGCGGACTTTTTTTGTCATTCCACAGCAAGTATTTGTAATTTTTAAAACAAATCTTAATGAGGAACTTTCACGTTTCTTGGTTTTATTTTTAAATAAAAGTAGAGAAAAAATCATGAAAAACAATACCATTCTTTCAAAAATTTGAGCTCGGATAGATAGTTAAAAAAATATTTAGTTTTTAACTTTGCAATTTGGCGGGAAAAAGGCACAATTTGTGTGAAACGTCAACGCGCAGATAATGAACCAGTATAAAACCTGTTTAGACGAAGAATGAGTGAGGTTTCTCCTTTTTGCGACTTTATCTCTGCGTAACCACGTCACGGTTTTCTTATCCGTTTTTGGTCACGTGACTTTTGCTTTGATTTCTGCTAATTTCAAACTCGATTTTTGATTAACTGAAAGCATAAAGATAAAAAATAATTGCACTGCTCACATATATTCGTTGGATAACACTAGAAAATACAAAAAATATTCATTTTCCTCACTTGTGCAAGTTCCTCATTTTAAGGCATTCCAAACAAACAGCAATTATTGTTGCTTTGTTGTTGAGTTTGACAATTCGAGAACACCAAATGTTCATAATCTTCAAAAGTCATAACAGTCAGACTCCTTTCAGGGAATATCTTATCATCCTAATGAAACTCTATAACAGCTAGGATGCATTCCTTTCAGCATGTACTTTATTCTTTCAGCGTATTGCTTTTTTTAACTTTTCCCGACACCTTTGAATAGAACTGCAATTGATACCCAAATCCTCGATATTGTGTCAGCCGCTACTTCAAGAACAAAATCTTTCAGACACAGCTGGCATCTGCAGTCACTGCGCTTCAGGATACTTTTCCTTTCGCGTTTACTGTTCTTTTGATTTTCCATTTCTGAGATGTTTTGAATTCTATTATCATTCGAATCACATGAAAAAAAAAAAAAAAAAAAACATTTGAAAGTTCCCCTCGACTGTGGATCTGCTGGTTTGCTATTTAGCTGTTTTTCCCTCTATTTCACAATTCTAATCTTTGCTTTTAACTCCTCTTCTCATTAAGGAGGTGCTGTACCGAAAATAAAAAAAAAACTTTAATTGTGTACATTTTTATGTCAAAAATTTATCTTAAGTATGAGATACTATTTATATATTTTTGAGGTAATGTTTTTTTAAATATTGTGTTTAGTTACTTTTAAAAAAATTAAAAACCAAGGAAAATCCATAATAATTGATGTTTGCGTATTTTGATATAAGTAAAAAAAAAAAAATTGTTTTTCAAAGTGAAAGCTTTCTGTAATACATAATTATATAAAGAAAATTTTATCTTCACAGAATTTTGATTGGTGAATTAGAAAATTTTTTGAAAATTCTCAAAGTTAAAATATTGAAATTTTTGCTTTTTTTTTTATGTAATTCTTTACGTTAAACGTTATATTTTAAAACAGAATTAAAAAAAATAAAGTTCTGTGAAGACAAAATGTTTAAAACTATATAAATTAAATGCTCCCAAAATTTGAATTAAACAATTGTTAATGGTTCTGGAGATATATCGATTTGAATATGCAACATCTGTGAAAAACGCACTTTAAGCAGTCGCTTCAAGGTGTTACGCCCATCAGTGATGTTTAAATCACAGGTAATTTTGTGGCTGTATGTAGTTTGTATCCTGAGGAATATGATAAAACGATCATTCTCTTCAGGAATGTATGAACTACTTTTTAAAATCAGAAAAAAAATTGAGATTTTGACGAAATTTCGGTACTGGACCCCCTTAACACCCAATTTACTCTTCAAGGTATCATTGATTGTTTTGCTCACGTTGTTTCTAGAAATAAAATATGTATGATTGTCTGCTAGTTCTCGTTGCTACCCCATGAACCGTTTGACTTATTTTTTTCACAAATAGCTGTCACAATTTATTCGGATGAGAACAAATAAATGTGAAAGTTGCAAAATAAGAATCGCATTTTTAATCAACAATATTTGTACGAAAATTAAAATACTGTCAATAAGTACCGATGCTAAATGATATTACAGTGAGAGACAGAAAGAAGAGACTGGTGATATGTTGGATAGACAACTATGAAATTTTTAATACATCGGTGTGAAATTTAAAAAAAAAATATTGAAACTAATTTACCCCGATATCAATTCCCGTTTATTACTCTGGGCATTAAAAGCCCGACGTTATTGTTTTCAATTAGTCAAAAGGGTGGTCAGGTTTCCCCATTTAATTCTTGGTCATGCGCAAGAAAGGCATTGTTTGGGCATGCGTCTGTTCCGCCGGCTTGTACGAAAAGAGATGTATACAGATAGACTGAGAGGCGACTGCAATTTTTGGACCCCATCGAACATCATTCTGAATTTTTATAGAAATTAGAGAAAAGTGAGTAGATTACGAATCCACTGGTCTGCCGTATCAAAAATTGCCGAAAAAGGTCAAAAATCGACTTTTAATCAGTTGAACTAAATCCAATTGCCAAATGCGCCATAAGTTGCCAAATAATGAGCATTTTTTTTTTATTTGGTAACCCTCACTCTTTAATTTTCAATTAAGAAGTTTGCGGATGATTCAGATATTTGGCGACGGTCTACTTGCTTCTATTAAAAGGAAGCCAAGTTGTCAATAAGCATACGTCACTGATGACGTAACTAATTTCACCAATTTGGCTTAATTT
Organism: Linyphia triangularis; assembly: GCA_963978545.1. NCBI lineage: Eukaryota > Metazoa > Arthropoda > Arachnida > Araneae > Linyphiidae > Linyphia > Linyphia triangularis. The sequence goes on along the minus strand of OZ021727.1, from coordinate 1,375,686 downwards.
TAAAAGATACAAATTTCACGAGCCAGAGATCAGAAATCGTTTTCGCTTTTTCTCATTGAAATCAAAATGCAATGGGTTGCCAGAAGAAAAATTGTGTTCTCTTTTTGGCAAGTTATGACATATTTGGCAATCGGATTTTAGTTCAACTCATTCCAAGTCGATTTTCGATTAGTTTCAGCCATTTTTGGCACTGCAGACTAGTGGATTAGTAATCTACTCACTTTTCTCCAATCTGTATAAAAAATTCAGAATGATGTTCGATGATGTCCAAAAATTGCAGTCGCCTCTCGGACTATAATGAAGGCGATGGACGAGTAAGGGAAAAATATCCATAAAGAAGCACTTACAACTCAATGAAAAATCAAGTTAAATGTAAGATTCTATTTAATGGGTTTATTTCAAATGAACATCTGATGGGATTTGAGAGCAGCAAACACGTATTGAGGCCATTATGTTTAATGAAATGCTAGAGTCTTATTTATTAGCCGAAATACAAACTGTGTGATAAATCTTTCAGCAATAGTCGAGTCATATCAGAAAGAGTCATATTCTAACGTGTTTTGAATGCATCATAATTATACTAATGCTTCCATTTGAAAAGGGTAGAAAATGAATAAATACAACATTGTATCTCAGTTTTATCCGCATGCCGATGACATTTTAATGACTGCTAATTAGGCCGAGATCTACAGCTTAACGTGGATTCTGAACCGCAACGAACATCCATTCCTAAACCAAGATTCGAATCCGGCACATTCGGCATGCGAGAGGCCAGTGCGCTAACCCCACAGCAATCAGGTATGAATATAGTGACTATTTCAAAAAACGTCAACCTACAAAAATGAGTGTAATCTTCGGAAGAGTTGTTATTGATAGTATGATATCTCAATGTAAAAGGTATCGGATCTGTTTTTATTTCATAATTAACAGAGCGGATTAAAAATTGCCAAAGTATATAGAAAACTAAATTGACTTTGGTTTAGTACTGTAACGTATTGTAATTGTTAATTGCTGTTGTAAAATATAGAGGGCGCCACAAAACAGTTATTTGAAGATTGTATTTTGTTATGTTGTTTTTTTGATTAGTCTCCTATGAGAGACCAGACGATTCAGAAATGGAACACTAACACATGCTCCTTGTGAAGTTCTTAAAATAAATGTGTTTTGTTTTCGTTCAAAATGAAATTTTTACTCGACCACGATACCACAGCTAAGATTGGTTCCAGCGGTGCGATTTTTGAACCTGAAACAACCGTTGTTTTGAAAAAGAACTGTAAGTTTTATTTTAACGACGAAATGAATAACGACCGTTATTTTGGCGCGAAGAGTACCTGATGGACATCCATCGTGTGGAATATTAAGCAAGCCTTGCTTATATATTTTTTGGTGGTTGCTGAAACCTATAAATGTCCGTGTATGGACACTCGTCGTGTAGAATGGTAAGCATTGCAATTTGCTTATTACATTAACTGAAAAGCCTCGATTCAGTGTGGACATCCGGTCTACAGATTTTGATGGACATCCGTCCAGATTGATAATTTTTCTTCGTCCTGAAGATCACCAGTGACATCCTGTCCTGAGAAAAGAATAACCCCTTCATCCTGAAGATATTGTGTTTTTTCTTTTAAGAGTGGTGTTTGTGTTTCGTTGTCAGCATTAGTGAATGACAAGTTCTGTTTCTACAGATTTTGATGGACATCCGTCCAGATTGATAATTTTTCTTCGTCCTGAAGATCGCCAGTGACATCCTGTCCTGAGAAGAGAAAAGGGTACTTCATCCTGAAGATTTTGTTGTGTTTTGATTCAAGAGTGGTGTTCGTGTTTAGTGCTTCGTGAATCATAAGTTCTGTTTTAAAAGTGGTTAAATGGAGTGCAATACTTCAAGATTGGTGATACGTTGCAAGTTTCAATGTTTGTAATTCAAGTGTAATTTATCGAAAGTGCTAATTTGTGGTTGGTATTTAGTGCTTGAGTTATTCAAGAGGTGTTTAGTTTCGATTCCGAGCAAGGTTCTAGTTTCATTTGTGTGCAATATTTCAAATGAAAATAATGTAATGATTACTTGTGGAGTGTGTACATATATCATTTGTGTGCAGTATTCAAGTGATTAATTTGCCTCATCTGACGTGAGTTATAATTATTTACTCATCGTAGATCAAGAGTGATTTTAAAACTGGTGGTGGAGCAAGTCCATTTTCTGGTGAAGAAAATCAAAGGAATTATCCGGCCCTCGGATATAATTACAATTAAAGTGAAAATAATTGTATTTTGTGATTTTCAGCTTCATAGTTGATTTTAAGTTCTTTGAAATTTATTTAAAACTAGTTTTGTTTAGTATCTGGTACATGCATTTAAATAATGATAGTATTTGAATTTATATCTTTTGAAGGTCTTCTTTTAACATGGTATGAATTTAATGCTATATTTGATTATTTGTGCTACTATAATTATATATATACCATAATAATATCTGGTAAGATTCTTGTAACAAGAACACTTATTTAGGTACCAGTTATAACAAATGCTTTGGGTTTGTGCTAACATTTCAAAGAATTGGAAATTACTAAAACAAAAGTAATTTGAATCTAATTTTAGTTAAAGTTGTAAAAGAGTTGGTTTTAAGTGAAGTCTAGTTCTAGATATTTTTTGTTCTTGATCTGAAGTTTATTTCTGAATATTCTATTTCATGTTCTCTTTTTAAAAAAAAAATGTGATTGCTATATACTTAAATTAGATGCAATTAATTTGATTTGAGTTTTAAAAATGGCAATTGCTGAAATTAAGTGGTAAAAATGTTGAATTCTTTTTAAAACATTTATGTTCCTGTTCTATGATAAATTTTCATACTTGAATATTTTGTAGTGGTTAAGTGGTATAACATTTATATTATATTTACAAGAATAATTATAAATTTGAGGGTGTTCTGTGTTGGGTGAAGAATATAAATTCTCTAGTAAATTATTACATTTAAAAATGTCTTTTTTGGGTCGTGCTAAGAAAGAAGATTTGAGGGTGTTAGCAGAAGAGTTAGGTGAAAGAGTAACACCTGGTCTTAAACTGGTAGATCTTAAGAAATTAATCACTACAAGTGTTAATTATGACGAAGATTACGTTAAGGAACAGATAATTGTAGTAATGGAGAGTAGGAAAGAACGTGAGGAAGCAGAACATGCAAACAAACAAGCGAAACTACAAAAAGAAAGATTCGAACAAGAACAAGAAAGACTGAAATTGCAACGTGAACTTGAAAAAGAAAAGTTTGAACAAGAACAGGAAAGATTAAAACTACAACAAGAATACGAGCTGCAAAAACTCCAGTTGGAATCGGATAGAGGACCTATAGTTATGCAAAATGATCCACAAAGATCAAGAGTTGAGCTTCGACACCTCATGCAGAAGTTTGATGATAAACAAACCGACATCAGTCTGTATTTGTTACTCTTTGAAAGGCAAGCAGAATGGGCTGGGATCCCATCGACGGATTGGGTATCTCATCTGATAGGACTGTTACCATCTGACATAACCCAATTGATTGCCCGTGAGCCATCTGAATTGGCAAAAGAATATGACCATGTTAAAAAGCTGCTTCTTAAGAGATTTAAGTTAAGTCCAGAGAGATTTAGGCAGATGTTTGTTCGACACCAAAAAAATGCAGAATCTACATGGAGTGACTTTGCATATGAACTCCACAATTACTGTCAAGAATGGGTGACTGGCTTAGAAATAACTACTTACGAACAACTTTTGGGTCTTATGGTGGTGGACCAGTTGAAGCGTCGTGTGCCTAACGAAGTGAAGGATCATTTCGTGGAAGAATGGGGAAACATAACTTCTCCTATAGAATTAGCTTCAAAACTTGATGCTTATGACAACGTTCATGGGAACTTTAAGAGAAAAATTCCCGAGAGAAATGGGGAAAAGAATATTCCTAAGTGGCGAACAAAACTTCCAGTTGATTCCAAAGCCAGAATAGAAAACTCTACTCCCTTCAGAAATCAAGTTCAAGGTAGTCCAGAGATTAAAAGAAATTCCAGGAATGAACAAAATATGGAAACACGAAGGCAATTACGTTGTTATGAATGCGACTCAACTCAGCATTTGAGACCAAATTGTCCTGAATTAAAGAAGAAATCAACCACAACTGCTTCTATAAATAGAATAACTTTCAGTTCAGAGGACAAGTTATTGAATCCTTTTATCCTGTCTGGAAAGGTGAATGGGACAGACATGTCTATTCTCAGAGACACTGGTTCAACTATTGATGTGATCTGCCAGAAGTATGTTAATTCAGATATGATGACTGGAGAACAAGTTTGGGTGCGGCATCTTCTGGATGAAAGTATGTCCTGCCTACCGATTGCTGAAGTAGAGATAGAATGTGAGTTGGGGAATATTCTCACAAAAGCAGCTGTGATTCAGAACCCATTGGATCAAGGCAGATATCTGTTAGGAAATCGAACTGCTGCATTGCTTGAAGGTAGAAGGAAAGAAATTGGAATTAATCCTGAAGAAGTTAACGCCATCCAAACCAGAGCTCAGCGAAGGTTGAAGGAAATCGCCAACAGAGAGGAAGAAGCTGAAGCTGATCTAGGAAAAGGAGAAGACGCAGAAGCAGATGAAGTTTCTACACCGGAAAGTTCAGTGCTAAATCTTAGTAAGGATAACGAGATCATGTTACCCCCAGTTCAAGTTCAACAGGAACCTGCACTTTCACTCCTGGAAGTGAAACCTTCTGATTTTGCTATGGCTCAAAGAGAAAGCCCAGAGTTACAGCCATTTTGGGAAGAAGCTTCTAAAACCAATAAAGAAGGATCGTCAAGTGATATACTCATCAGTAAGAATAATCTTTTGATAAAAAGGAGGATTGATAAAACAGGAAATGAGAGGTTTTTGCTGCTTGTTCCAGAAAAATTTAAAGAACGTTTAAAGGCTCTATGCCATGAGGGTACATCAGGTCATTTAGGAGTTACAAAGACCAAAGATATTCTTTCCAGATATTTTTTTTGGCCTAACTGTTATAAAGAAATTGAAGACTACGTTCGCAGCTGTGATAAGTGCCAGCGTGTGGGGAAGCCAAATGACAGAAAGAAGGCTCCTATGAAATTAGTTCCAGTTATACAAGAAGTTTTCTCCAAAATTAATGTTGATGCGGTTGGACCCCTTCCAGTATCCACAGGTGGAAAACGTTACCTAATCACTGCTATGTGCCTATCATCAAAGTACCCTGATGCCATTCCTGTGGCCGATATCACTTCTACATCAGTAATTGATGCTTTGATGCAAATTTTCAGTAGAATGGGGTTTCCTAAACAACTTCAATGTGATCAAGGGACTTCATTTATGAGTGAGCTTAGCACAACCTTTCTAGAAAACACTGGGATTAAAGTAGTACACAGTTCAGTGTATCACCCACAGAGCAATCCTGTCGAAAGATTCCATAGAACAATCAAACGAATTCTAAGAGTTTTGTGCCTTGAAGCCGAAGCAGATTGGGAACAGGTGATCTGTCCTGCACTCTTTGCTCTTTGAACTGTAACACCTGCAGCTACAGGATTTACTCCTGCTGAACTCGTTCATGGAAAAAACTTACGAACACTGTTAACCTTACTGTTCGAACACTGGATGGATCCTGAAGAGGAAGAGAGCCATGTGACTGAATATGTATTTTCTTTAATCAACAGATTGAAGCAATGTCAAGAAGTAGCAGTAGAAAACATGGAAGCTGTACAGCTCAAGAACAAGACATGGTATGATAAAAGAGCAATCAAAAGGGAATTTCAAGAAGGAGATTTGGTTCTCGTAGTGGCCACTTCCAAGGCAAACAAGATCGCTCCTCATTGGCCTGGTCCAGGAACTATTTCAGGAAAAAAATTTTGAAACAAACTACCTTGTAGAATTACATGGAAAGAAAGATGAAACTCAAATTCATCAAGTAAACCCCTCGGAGATTAAAATCGAAGCCTTTACAAATTTCCCTGTGCCTAAAATGAAAACAGCCGTCAGAGCCTTCCTGGGAGTTGTTGGTTACTATAGCCGCTATATTCCTATGTTTTCAGTTATAGCTGCACCTTTGACTGATGCACTTAAAGGAAAAGTAAGAAAACGGGAGATCATCTGGACTCCTGAAGGTTACAAAGTGCTAAAAAAAATTGAATTATTATTATTTGGATGGACAGAAATTTGTGGTGAAAACTGATCATAACCCATTAACATGGTTACGAACAAATGCTAGTTCAGATTCACGTTTAATGCGTTGGGCCTTAGCACTTCAACCATTTAATTGTAATGTCTTTCACCGAGCAGGCAAGCTAAACAAAAATGCTAATCCGAGTAGTTTTAAATTAAACGTATTCCTTTTATTAGTATTTTTTTGTACATTTGGTTTATTGATCATGTTTATATTTTTACATATTCTTTATGCTATTATGTTTATGTTCTTTTGTTGTAAATATTTTACAAACTTTTCTCCTTTTTCTCTTAGAGAAAAGTTTTCTGTGAGGGGAGGAATTAATAGCTGTAACGTATTGTAATTGTTAATTGCTGTTGTAAAATATAGAGGGCGCCACAAAACAGTTATTTGAAGATTGTATTTTGTTATGTTGTTTTTTTGATTAGTCTCCTATGAGAGACCAGACGATTCAGAAATGGAACACTAACACCTGCTCCTTGTGAAGTTCTTAAAATAAATGTGTTTTGTTTTCGTTCAAAATGAAATTTTTACTCGACCACGATACCACAGTACCTTATATTACATCACAAATTTTGTTTGATTTTTCAGAATTTTACAATATCACTAAAATTCAGAAATATATATATTGAAATTTGCAGCACGTAGAGAAAATGACGGTACATTATGGAAATAGTGTTGGAGTGCTTCGGAATTTTTGAGTTACAGAAAAAACGTAAATTTGATAAGTACTTTTTTATATTTTACATTATTTTATTGTTTTTGGTTGCAAGGTACTTCATTTGTGTCCATGCTAAATAAGATTTGAAATATATAAAAAAGCAATAGATCGTTCGATAAATTTTTGAGCAATATAAAAAGCATAGCAATTTTTACACAATTGGAAATATTTAGTTTATATATTTGCGAAATATTTTTAGACGTGATCCAAAGGAACAGAATTTCCTCGACTTCTGAAGAGCACATCAATTTTAAATAAATATAAAAATAGCTTTTTAATTTCTTTATCAAATTACTTTTTAACTTGTCCATTTTCAGGCAATTCAAGAAGTTTGTCGACCAAAATCGTTTGTTAATAACTCAATAGAATAATTGAACTTATGAATAAAAATGGTGTATTATAAATCATCTCAAATATCCTCCTGATACCCACAACTGTTTGAAACATGATTAAAAGCTAATTTTTTTTTGTATATTATGCTTTTGGGTCTACGTAACGTATTTTTAAAGTTATTGGGTTTCAACTATAAAGATGGGACAAAACAAATGACTATCTCCTTAAACTTGCAAAAATTCGGAATTTTAATTGTTCAGATGTGAAATTTAATCATGAAAGACTGCAAAACCATTTCGTAAGGACGTGATCCATAAAAATACTTTACAGTTAGTGCAAAAAAAAAAAAAAAAAAAATGTTCGCCCTGAACATCCAGACATCCGACAACGTGAGGAAAATCGTAGTGTCCATTGCTGGCATATGCTTCGCACCAACTTTTCGTGACGCCTCTACTGGCAGAGGAACTATTTTTTTTTGCTTTTTCTTTACAGGCTCTACTTCGTCACAATCGGGGAAACTATCAACTGCAGGACTGAATTTGGCTATTTCATGCAAAAAAAATTAAAACAAAAAATTATGCTCCCAAAATCCGATATGCATTTAAATGTACGCGGGGTCTCGGGAGGATATTAAATATCATATAAAATTTATCTTAATATTAGATATACATGATGGGCAATATAAAATTGACCAGAAAAATACAAGGGACATCACAAGAAGAAAAAGGATGAATTTGATGTCGGAAATAAACAAAATATGGATCTACTTTATTTTGACCATTTTTAATTTTTTTAAGATCTAACTATTTCAACTATCATAAAGAGGTATGAACATATTTTAATGAAACCACAATTGTAAAACAACAATCAGGGTTGATACTTTTTTTAAATATTCAGCAAGCATTTATATAATGATTCAAGTGCTGTTTTATTATTTGTTTCATAATGATGAAATAATAAGACGGAAATATAAAACCTTCCCCTAATAATAAAAAAAAAATAAAAAAAAAATAATAAAAAAATAATAAATATATATATATATATATATATATATATATATATATATATATATATATATATATATATATATATATATATATATATATATATATATATATATATATATATATATATATATATATATATATATTATATCAAGATAGTATTGAATACCAACCGAAATACTACATGTAGAATAACAAACCATACCATATAACGAAATAAAAGAAAGCATTCTTTACACATAATTTCGCTAATAAATCTTCTATCAATAGAGTTCCATATATTTTCAATTAATATATTTTTTATATATAATTCAGAGAAAGCTAACACTCAAAAACAAAGTTTTTCATGTAAATCCTATATATGCATTGCCAAGTTTCATTTGCAATTGCAACTTAATCATTTTGGGCTCAGTTCCGAGAAATCCCTCGATTCCGAGTCAGGGATAAACTCTCTTTTTTTCCCCAAAACTAGATAAATTATATTATTGACAGCAATTGTATCGGGCATGTTCCGACTCGATTAAATGACGGCAAGTAGATTAATTAGTTATACATGGTATTCAAACAAAACATGGTATTTAAACATGGTATTCTCAGCAAATTTCAAAACAAACGTATCCATACATAAATGAAATCAATATTAATATAAAGTATATAAGAAGTCAATTTGATAATCTAATTTTAAGAATCCAGCTCTAAACTGGTCATAAAATAAGCCTAATTTATCATATTTCATTACGAAGTAAAAAAAAAAAATTTTTGTTTTATTAAGACAAGAATGTGCCTAATAAAGTTTATTACCTAAATGTAACTGTTCGCATAGTCCGGGTTCGAGTCCCGGGTCAGGTATGGATGTCCATTGTGGTTCGGAGTCCTCGTTAAAATGTAAGTTACGAATCGATTAACCGTCATTACGCATAAAATATAGGTCGTTGAGCGTACCAACCAAACAAACCCACGAGACCATACTTTCCATTTGGAAATCTGTTTCCGAAGACGACTCGTCGACACACGTGACTGATTTATGTCGATTGTCGGCCTACTTGTTTTCGAGTTGTAAGTACAAGGCCTCAAAAGACCTACCTTCCCCTTAAAACTTGGACTAGTATCAAGAATCCTTGTTTTTCGGGTGCCGAATGCTGTTATTCTCCTTAATTCTTATACTTCCCTCAAAAGTCAACGTTGTTCTATCAAGAAACGTTATAAATTAGCAATAAACCCTTCTATCAAAAGAAGAGACAGCTTAATTTTTTATGTCTAATAAACTAGGTAATTTAGATGGTCTTATAACTACGCCATTCCAATCTTAGTGATTTTATGAAAAAAAGAAACCTCTTTCCCTGAAAAGCATACAGTATCCCTCCACTATCTAACCAAACCCATCTTCTACAAAGATACAAAAGAAGAAACTAAGACCCTCGGTTATTTGCTTCCTCCCCCCCCCCCCCTTACCCCTCTTTTTTGGGCCACTTTTGGCCCATTCGGCACCAAATGAATGATACAGCTCGTGTTTATTGGCCATAGAGGAAGGAAGATACTTTTGGTGGTTATCCCTTGCTGCTATCCTTTATTTCTTTATTCTGTGCGTTCATTTTCGCTTTTAGGAGACTTGCTCTCTCTCTTTCCCCAAGTTTCATCAATCTAAAGAAAGTCATGCCATTTTCTTCCGGTCGTTTTTTTTCTTGTTCGACTCTTTTTAACGCTTATTTTTATTGGTCTCGAGGTGGCCAATAGAGATGAGATTTAGATGGGAGTTAAAGATCTGTATCTTCCAGATAACAGTGTTTGAAAGCGATTTTCAAGGGACATTAACAGAAGGATTCTGATGTGCTGGCGATCTGTTAATTGGGGACACTTTATAGCCTTCTTATTTATTGAATTTCATAACCATTCATTCATCAATTATTGTTATGCATTTATAATCATCTCATTAGAGGCCTTTGAACATTTCAAAGAGATGCGAGACTTTTTAAACTGCAGAATATGTCGGAATATGTAGAAAATCCTGGTCCCAAAGTTTGTATTTTGTTTAAGGGGAGTTGGAGTTTAAAAACATCAACAACAAAAAAATATCAATTTTGAGATTAATATTGTGAAAAAAAATTACAAACAATTTTGAATCCAACGGTATAAACAGTTTTAATTTCATTAAATTAGATTTCATATATATATATATAAAATTTTGTCTACCAATTGGTATCATCGTATTCAACTTTAACGGCCCATATCTCCAAATAGCACCATTTTTTTACGTAAGAAACATTTACTCAAAAACTCTTAAAGATAAATTCGTCAAATTTTTAACAAACATTCTTATAAATATATTACATTATATGAGAGTAACCTTTAAAAATATTTTTTTTTAGTTAATTGAAAAAAAAAAAACCCCGATATTCGTTAAATTCTCAAAAATGTAATTTTGGTAGCAATAAAACTGTAAAATATTTAATTTCGAAAATGTAAGAAAATGAAAATGCTACACTTAAATTTAATACATTGGTAAAAATATGTATTTTAAAAATGTTAGGCATTTATCTTCAATAGTTTTTGAGTAAATTTTCCTTACGTCTCCAAAATTATTGCTTGAAGATATGGGCGTCAAAGTTAAAAACGATAATACAAATTAATGCACTACATTTAAAAAAAAATTATATATATATAAAAAAATATTTCTAATTTAGAGAGATTAAAACTCTTTTGCACCGTTGGATTTAAAATCGTTATATATATATATATATATATATATATATATATATATATATATATATATATATATATATATATATGAAAATATTTTTTTTTGACGTTCTTAAACTCTCCTACTCTGCTTATTTTACAAACATAAAATTTGTCATCTCTACTCAATGAGGCGTATTTGTTATATAATTTGTCTGCTTACGCAGTAGCATTAAAAAATTTTGGCTTTAAAAAATTGTCTACTGATTTTGTTACTATGGTTATCGCAGAGTAGATTGTTTTATGGAGATTTAAAGTTTGAGTTAAACTTGGAAGTCCGTTTCTTCTGAATAAACTAGTCATGTTGGCACCTGTTGACGAAAACGAAGATATTGTTTGACTATCCGAGAAAAATAACAAACGATTCCAGTTCTCATTGATTCAAGTTCTCCTTCAAAAAGAATGAATGGGGTTTTTTATGGAAAGTTTCTGTACATTTTCCAAGGAAGTAAAGGTTGAATTTTTGTATTTAGTCTCTTTCTGATATACCCAGTTGCCTTCTCTACCTCAGTCCCAGTAGCATAAATCCTCTGACCAATACCGTGTGAACCATTGTGTACTGTCCATTGCTAGGGATCTAGGCCAATCTCGCTCAATGCTGGGTAAAATATGCTGAAAGTTTTAAAAAGTCGATGTAGAGTTTTAAATCTGAAATATAGTATTATAATATGGAAAGGAAGGGGTAGATATATGTTTTGTGATGGTTTTGACATGTTTATTAAAAAAAAAATTGTGTAATTTGGAAGGATATTCGAGATTTGGCATGAACTATCCTATTTTCCCAGAACCCCTATATCTGACATTGGTCAATACCACTGTGCTACCTGAAAATTGTCGGGGACAGGTAGTCTAACCCATTATCAACCACGGTAAATCAACTAAAATTATACGAACAACTTTTGTATTAAGTAAAGCGCATTTTTGTCACTGACTCTTGTTATAAGATGTCCCTATCCAAACAACCCTTCCTAAACGCTCGAACGGGCACTTCACTCCAACAAGTGGAAAGATTAAACTTGCACAATGCTTACACATAAAGGGAGATATCTCTTCGGAATTGTGCTGCAGCAATTTAATTTAAAACCTCGTTCACGTTCACCTCATTTTACTAAAGCCTCATAATTCGCTGCCAGAAGCGTCAGAGAACAGAGCCTGGTAAACACTTTACGCACACACAGCTTCACGTAATGTCTTAAGGTGTCTGCGCATAACGGCGGCAACTTTTAGCGTTTCTGGAATTTTGCAGATTAGCCTGCAGTAGTTAGAGAAATGTGTCGAGTAGACCTTTTGGTGTGAAAATGGTTGGTTAGGCTTTAATGGCATATACGTAACATAATAAATGTTCCCAGTGCATTACTTACAAAACTTTGTAAATATACTAAAGCGCATGATTTATAAGTTGCGGCTAATTTGATAAATCTGCTTTTGTGTAAAATTACAGGTTATTTTATAAAATAACCAAAAAGGATGGTTAGTATTGAAAATTAAAAATAAAATCATTACTTTTGTTGGTTATTTTATAAAATACATACAGCTAAATTTATTAATTTAATAGGATTTATCAAATTATTTGGTGATTTTATATAGTAACCAAACCGCTGTTTCAGTTTCTATATTCAGTTATCATCCCAATTCTCCAATTTTTTTTTTATTTTCTCCCATAATATGGGCCATGGTATTTGAATTGGGATTGCACTTTCATTTTGTAATACTTCGATTTTGAGTAGTAAAATATCATTTTAAACACACATTTGATGCTCAAAAGGGATTCGGAGGATGTTTTCTCTAACACTAGGTAAAAAAAGAATTTAAATTTTGAAAATTTGAAAAATTAAAAATTTCTCAAAGATTAACATGGGCCATGTTAATTCAATTATGAAAATTTAGTTCAATTAAACTAAAATTAAATGACAAACAAAATTTAAAAAATAAATAAGAATCCCAAAACAGAGTTACCACTGAACGAATACTTAAGTATAACAGAGACTAAAACATAATTAAACTGTGCAGAATCCAGTATTTATCATATTAACCACTGGGTAACCGTTATTATACATACTAGCTGGTTAACGTGATTAGTTTGAGAAAAATAAATGTAATTATATTAACAAGGTGGTTTTTTAGTGTGTATAATAACTGAGTAATATGATAAATATTAAGAAAAGTTTATATTTTTTTATAATAACCAATAATGATAGTTATTTTGTAAAATAACCAGTTATTGTGCCTAATATCCAAAGTAATCAAACTAGTTGTAACATTTATAGCAGATATCAAAATTGTGTCTGGAAAATAAGGTGTACGTGTATATATAAAGAAGAACGTGTAAAACCATTCTTTAATTCCAAATCCAACATTTCCGAGTTAATATTTATTTACTTTTATTTTTTATTTTTTAATCTTTCATATTTCATTATCATTTTTGAAAAAAAAAAGAAAAAGTTTTAGTATCACTTCCTGTGACAAGCTGAATTCCTTGCAAGAACAAATTCTTTCTATATATAGCTTTGTTCTTGAAAGGATTAAAAGTAGACATTTTAATATCTCATACTTTAAAATCAAAAACTCACATTTCAAAATTCATATAATCTTTATTTTTAATGTTTATAAAAATATGTTTTTTTTTTATTTCATAAAGTAAAATAAATGTAGTTAATTGTGTTTTATTTATATTATCGTTCCGTAACCTAGCATCTCCCTAAAGGTTTTCAACAGCAATTTAAAAGTTTAAATCAATAATGCTTTGCTAGATATGTTACTTGGAAGCAAACCAAAAAGTTGATACTTCTTACAATTGCAGTTTGCTCACAAACATAAAAGCTTAATTATTTGTTTGATTGCTTGATTTGTATGCTCAATTAACTATTTTTGTTCACTGTAACGGCTAACTAGGGCAGAACCTACAGCTTAATGTGGATTCCAAAACCATAACTAACATCCATGCTTAACCCACGATTCGAATTCTGTGCATTCGAGATCAGAGTTTTAACTAAACAGCAATCAGGTTAGATAATTTTTTTTTTTTTTATGAAATCTAATTCTATCAAGAATATAAATATCTATCATATTGCTTCCAATAAAATTATATCTTGAAGAAGTGAAGATTCTTTCTTTTAGAATAAGCACTACTTCAAAATCGAGTAGTTGCTACTTTTGTTGAAAAACGACAGCTTCGAAGTTTCGAAAGAAATCAATTATATATATAAAAAAAAAGACAGTGGTGCGGAAAGATTTGCATCATTTTTAAAATTGAACGCATTTTGTTAAGTATAAACAAATTTAAAAAGAAATGTGGATTGAGAGAAGATTTTGTCGTTTCCTCTTAAAAACTTTTAGATTCCCTTCAATTCATAAAAGTTCCACGTGCATAGTTGGTGGATTGAAATCGATTTTTCAAATCACAAGATCTGCACTATTTCGGAATGTGTATGCATCTGGAAAATTTCAACGATTTTTTATAAAAGAAAAGGAATTATATTTAAAGTTCTTTAAGTATTGTATTTTTTACAATGTTCACAGATATCTATAATTACAAATGGAAACTAGTTATTTTTTTAATTTATTGTTATTAATGAAATCTTAATTAAACTTTAATTGCCGAGTTTAATGCATTTTACTTATTTTTAATTAGTTATAACAATATTGTCATTAATTTCTGAACCAAATAAGTCTAACTCCACAAACAAACAAAATATATATATATATATATATATATATATATATATATATATATATATATATTGTTAATAACTTATTAGATAACTTTGTCCCCATTCGTTAAATTAATTACTTAAACTTTTATATAATAATGAAACTAAGACTATTTATGGCTATTCAGAAAACTTCTAATATGCGTAAAACTCTAAAAGTATAAACATAAATAGTGTTGGCCTTCTAATTTTGTAAAACCCTACATTACGCTCATTTCAAAGCAAAAGTCATTAGAAATATTTTCTATCTATGCAGTTACTTAAAAAGAAATTCAGAATATATATATATATATATATATTTGAATATATATGTCAACGATATTGTTTTCACAGTGTTCAAATCAGTTTAACAATTTAACTTGATTTCAAACCAAAAATCTGAAAGCTATCTCAACCAGTTTACGCTTTAATGTATTATTATTATCACGATAACATGGGCATCCATCCTCTATTGACCAATCCATTGCAAACGGATTAAAAAACAATCAAACCACTCGTGACGAATGCTTTTCTTTGTTTCTTTTCTGCCTTACTGGTTTTTAACTTATAAAGAGTTGCCAGCGGAATGACAAAAGCGGAAGAAACGAAACAGAAAAAGCAAAACCGCATCTCCCGGTCTTTTTTATTATTTCTTATAGGGATGTAGTACAAAATCTTCCGCCTGCATTTTGAAATAAGTTTTTCTTAATCCCTCCGACATTTGATTAATGACTGCATTCATTGATTTCATCTGGAAAAGGGACGAATAAAATGTGATCTTGCATTACGCGTAGTTATAGTCGATGTTTTTTTGGCAACTGTGCTGATGGAAGCAGGATTGTTTCACATTGGAATTGTTTGGATACTAATACTCCGACATGGGTGTGAAATTTACTGTCTTAATGCATCGCATTGGGAAGCACTTGAAAGGGACAGCTCTAAAATGAAAACGATTGCATTTACTTACCTAGTGATTACAAGGTTAAGTAAATACTGTTACGAATTTCTGTATGTCTGTGGATGTTTTATGGTGTTAATTATGTAGGAAGGAAAACTTATGTACATTTCGCATAAGGCAGTGCAATAGTTTGTCTTCTCTTTCCTGCAATGTGTCTCTTATTGCTTGAAAACGAGTTTTACAGAGATATTACTGGGAAGCGAGTTTTACAAGGAGAATGCCATTTAACATTATGGCTGATGGCAATCTTGCCGAGTTGGCGAGAAATCATCAAATGTCGCCGAACTTGGCAACCATTTGGAGACATTTTCGGTCCCCATGTACATGTATAGGGCTTTTCGACTACGATCTGGAAAATCCTCCAAATTTCTATCTCTAGAAGATTCACGAAGTATAGACTTTCCTATAGAAGGCCGGCCGTGAGTGGAGTTATCTAGTTAGTTGAGTTGAGTTACAGAGTTAGCTGTCTCTCAGCGAGCATTCAGAGAATTCCGAAAGTGAACTGCATTGCATTGCCTTTTGCGGCGATTTTAGCAGTTGTGTATAAAGTTTTTAACTGCTGTTTTGTGCTCTATTGTTGTGTAAAGACCTGTATTGAGTCTACTAGAACGAGAAGTTCTGGAGTTATATCGGAATAAATTTCTGCAAGTTTTGATCTGCTTTGGCTTCAAGTCTTTCAAACCCACCCACGCAACAATACGATATAATACCACAAAAGAAAATTCATCAACGTTCAATTTGAGACACAAAGGAAAAAAAAAATTCATCAAACTATTCAAATTTATTTTTAATATGTTATTTCTGGCGAGTTTTTGTGACGATACATTTGAAGACCTTTTTACAATACGTAAATTAATAGGTGATACATCAATTTAAGGACAGGACCTCTTCTTCTGACTAATAATTAATTTTTAAGGCGTACGTATACCTTAGAGCATTTTTTTTTTAATTCTGAGTTTAAAAATATAATTCTCTTACAATGGATAGAGGTTATGTGTTTAAATTCATTTCCTCAAAATAATTCAAATTTGATTAATTGTTGCTAATTATTGGATTAACTACTAAATAAGTTATATAATTATTAAATTTTTAAAACAGTGAGATATCAAATTCTAATTTATTTAGGGAGAAAATTCCAGATAGAAATCATTTGAAATATTATTCTTCATGTTTTGAAGCTCATTTAAGTTTCTTATATGGAAAAGGTTTTCATACAATTTGTTTTATAAGAAAACACGAAATAAAGTCGATATTTTCAATGAATTGAAGTTTTAAAAATTTTTAAAAATCCATCTCTCAGCCAATTTTGCATAATTGAGTTTCAAAACATTTAACATATTATGAAGATTACAACGATAAAAAAAATATAATTGAACATTTTATTGTTGAATTATCATTGTTTGAATAAAGCGTTGCATAATTTAATCAAATTACAGTTCTTCAGAAAACAGGTTTACAATTTTAGAAGCTTAGTGCCCAACAGCAGTACCTAACGAGAATTAATTGCAACGCAAAAATATTAAGAATATTTTCACCTGTTTAGTAATGTTGGAAAGAAAGCTAAAATATCAGGGAATATTGTGAAATAATAAAAAATAAAAAAATAAATGTATATTCTGATGGATTTGCATATAGTGTTTTTTGTTTGAAAATCAATGTTAAAAAAATCAGAAATAGTTTCATATATTTATGACAAGATTTTAGGTTATATCCTTTTGAACTTAAAAAGGGAACAAAAAGGTATCACCCAGAAAACCAGTTTCGAAGTTTCACGACAGCACGTCTGAGACTTAGTTGGTGGGGTGTCATGTAACAAAATCTTAAATATTTCAAGTTCTACTAATGATATAAACACAAATTTTATGTCATTTTATTTAGAAATATTTTTATAATTTTTTTACAATAATAAAAAAAAATGAAATTGAGAATTTCAAAATTTTGAGTCCGAGACCCCTCTTAATTTGATTCGCAAGCAATGCAAAAGGCGAGTGAGTTGTGGCTATTCTCCCCCAAGGCAATGGCAGAGAAGACGTGGGATGCCGATTGCAAACAGGAATAGGGGGATTCCATGAATTTTCCCCTTCAGACTCCTTGATTGCCGCGTTTCCCTACTTTTGTCCCTCGAATAAAAAGAATGATTGGGGTTGGAACTCCCATTCTGTAGCTTTTACTGACGATTGCGAGAGGATGGGGAATGCGTTTCTCCTTTCGAGAAAAAAAATTTCAGTTGGGCGAATGCTTTGGAGATTTTTTTTTTTTTTTGCGAAGGATAGCATCGACAAATGTGAAATATAACATTGGATGTTTTTTCTTTCGTTTGGTAGTCAATTTCTTTGTAAAAAATTGACAAAATGCGGTCAGTTTCAAGAGCTAGTTGTATTGAGTGTTTCATTACGCAGGATATAACAGAATATCTTCAGATCAAGAACTGAACCACTGATAGTATATAAAAGGGATATGTCTTCCCAGAAGTGGTGAATCAGTTTTAAAATGGGAGAAAGCCCGGAAAACTTCCAACGTGTTTTTCAACGCGATACATTGTGTTACAATTACCAACGTGTCTACTAGCTAAGAAAATGTATTTGAATGCATGTGTTTTTATGTGTACATGCATTGTTGTACATTTTATTTAATTACAACAATCTATATACGTGTTACGAAAAATCTATTTTTGTATCGCCTTTTAACTTAATTTGTAATTCCCTTTAACGATCGTTACTTAGATTCAATTGCTTTCCCACGTTTCGACAGTCTTGCGAGTTAATTAATATTCCAAGAATCTGAACTGTATATTGAGATTTCCCATTATTGCTCTTCATTGCATCAGACTGATTCAATTGTACCTTTACCTTGGAATTTTCATTTCTGCTAAGCTCGGAACAAACGTGAGAACTCTGGGAATTAGCCTTCTTCCCAGAGTTCACACGAGACAACTCTTTCACTATCTGCTGTGCAACAATAGTTATTTATACAACTATTTGGGAAAGTAATACTTTTTCATACGAGGTAAAACGCTTATTTGACGATTCCGATAGCACGAGCAAGATCATTTCTCGAGTTTGAAAAGTATTTTCCCATGTGTTGAGTACAACATTTTATACAATCTCGTGTAAATAATATTTTTAATTAATTTTAATGCATACAATTTTTTTAATACACGCACGTTTATTATCGTTGAAAACTACATTCAATGAACTTCTTCCGGAAATATGTCATTTCAATATAAAGGCTGTATAATATCTGAGCACGAGGAGTGCGAGAAAGTTACTTTCCCGCACACCTCGCAATAAAGTTTTACTATAGCCACGATTGCTCAAGTACGATGATAAGTGCACGATTGATAAGTTTAATTTTGTGCACGTTAAGTTGGTTGTTTTCAGATTATCTGGCGCCGTCAGCAACACGAGGGCTATAATGCGCCGAAACATTCGTCATTAGATAAGCCAACATACATTTACAAACACCCATGCCTAACACGGGACTCGGAACCAGCAACCTCGCGGTCCAGAAGCTAGCACGCTAACCACTATACCGCTTGGTCGGCTTGTGCACGTTAAGATATTTACCTCTCTTTCCGAAGTAACAAAATAAATAATTTCCAAGACTACAACTGAAGAGATTTTAATGACTCACCACCCACTGCAACATATTCTCGTTGATCTGAACATATCACGCATATATAAAAAAAGAGGCTTTTTTTTTTTTTTTTTAACAAATCTACAATTTTATTATGCTTTTTATAAAATTATTGCATTGCACACTTAACCTTCAAAACAGTCACAGTTTGGATGAGATTTGGAATAATTACTCATATTTCGGTTGTTCACCCGAGGAGAAACTGGAAGTCTATTGAACCAATTCGATCGAATATTTTCTTTTATACGTATCAACTAATCCAATTGATTGGGAGCCGACCAAACGGTATAGTGGTTAGCGTGCTGGCTTCTAGACCGCGAGGTTGCGGGTTCGAGTCCCGTGTAGGCATGGGTGTTCGTAAATGTATGTTGGTTTGTTAAATGACGAAATGTTTCGGCGCATTATAGCCCTCGTGTTGCTGACGGCGCCGGATAATCTGAATACAACCAACCAATCGATTGGGTTGGTTGTTTTCAGATCATCTGGTACCGTCAGGAACACGAGGGCTATAATGCGCCGAAACATTCGTCATTTGACAAGCCAACATACATTTACAAACACCCATGCCTAACACGGGACTCGAACCCGCAGCCTCGTGGTCTACACTACGGGAAAAAAGTAGGACAGTCATATTTTGTAATTTATGCTTTGTATTTCGATCCTCCTGATATAAATTTCTTTTTTTATGTAGTTTGGCTATTTTTTCTTTTTTATAAATGAGTAAATTTTATCTACCACCAGTAAAAATTAAGGAAAACAGTACTTAACGATTTTTAGTGTGTGAAAAAAGTAGAAGGACACGTGCTAAAATAATTTGTTTTGGAATATTGTAAACCTCAAAGGTAGGTGTTTCATTCTTTTTAACTGTTTTTGTTAAGAAAAACATACTATTTTATTGAAAATCCGTCGTTTTCATCTTTTTAGAATGCCTAGAGGAAAACCTTTAAGTGAGTTTGAAAAAGGCCAAATTTATGCATACAAAAACGATGGTAAAGGTGTGAGAGAGATTGCACGCCAGCTACGTATTAGTCCAAATACTGTTTCAAACTATATAAGAAATCCTAGTAGTCAGGGAACCAAAAAGAAGACTGGCAGACCTAAAAAACTGACGCAACGCGATCAAAGAAAAATCATTCGGGAACTAAAAAAACCGGATGGAAGTATTGCCAAAGCTCAAAATAATGCAGGCATCACACACGTTTCAAGAAGAACTGTCTACGATTACATAAAAAGGTCCGAAAATTTCGTATTCCGAAAAAGGAAGCACCATCCCAAATGGAATGAAAGGCACATTGAACACCGACTGCACTGGGCTAAAAACCACATGTCCTGGACGTCAGAATGGACCTCCGTTATATTTTCTGATGAGAAAAGATTTAATTTAGACTGTCCAGATGGCTACAAATACTATTGGCACTGTCTCGGTTCTGAAGAAAAGACTTATTCTACCCGACAGATGGGAGGAGGGAGTTTAATGGTTTGGTTGGCAGTCGGGTACGGAGGAAGAACAAGCCTAGTGTTCCTGAGTGGCAGGCAGAAACACACAGATCACATCCAAGTCTTGAATTCAGATCTCCTTCCCTACGGCGTTGAGCTAGGCGGAAACGACTGGATTTTTCAACAGGACGGAGCATCAATTCACACAGCTAATGGGGTTAAAAATTAGTTTGCAGCAAATAATGTTCGGGTTTTGCCATGGCCTGCTAAAAGCTCGGACCTCAACATTGTAGAGAACATGTGGGAAATGATTGTTCGTTGCGTTTACGCGGAAGGCAAGTAGTTTGAATCTATAGTTGAGCTTCGGAGAACTTTGAATTATGTGTGGGACAATTTCTGCCAAACAGAAATTCAAACTTTATATGATTCGATGCCAAATTGAATTTTTGAAGTAATCAAAGCCAATGGTGGAAGAATTCCCTATTAATAAGACTTTTATTTGCATTATTTAGAAGTGTCCTTCTACTTTTTTCACAGAGTATGATGAAGTCAAAACTGATTTATTGCTGTACTTGACCTGTATTTTTTTTGCTTCAATTTTCAGATACAGTTATCTGTTTGTAATTAGTAATTTAAAGTGGTACTCATTAAATTGTTATGGAAAAAAATCAGTGTTTTTTATTTATAAAAAAAATCATGTGTCCTACTTTTTTCACGCAGTGTAGAAGCTAGCCACTATACAGTTTAGTCGGCATAATCGATTGGGAATACAATTTTTCTCTAATAGTTTGTGGTTAATGTGAGGAAGGGGAGAGGTTAATGGGGGAAATATTAAGGATAGGGGGTAAAAGAGGGCAAGTTCACAGTTAGCAAACAACTAAATCAAACTGAATCGGGCTAAACTGGGCAACTAGTTTCATTAATATTTTCAAATGGTTATTGAGATTCCTTTTTAACCATTGCATTCTATTTTTGGATTGAAAACTGTACTATAGTTTAAATTCAAATTTACTATCAATAAAAATCCTCATTATTTTGAGAATAATGTATCTTAAATGCGTCATGTTATATGAAAATAAAAAATATATTAGATCAAACGATTGATAAACACGCAACATATTGTTGCACAAATTGTCTGTATATATTGTAAATAGTGACGTATTATTTCAAAATTCTATTGTAATTTATTTTTATCTTATTTTATTTATTAATTAATAGCGATTATACAAGTTAGAAAAAGGTGGCAACACCTAAAACCATCGAGAAGTTTCGAGATATTTCTTTTCTATGAATTGGCTGGAAATTTCGAGAATGTCTCACGCGCTTGTATATAAAAAGACTGGAGAACGGGAAAGTTTTCAGATTGACTTCGGAGTTCGTTGAAAGCGGATCGCTTTGTTTACCTATTGGAGTGAGCTTGTATAATCGCTGAATTCGAAGTTATTTTTGTTGAAGCTTGTGTTGAAGCTTGAGAGTAATTAAACTGTTGCCTGTGAATAAATTCTGTGAGTTTTCTGAAGAGAGAATAAATATTTTTAAACCGAGAAAACTGTGCCATCATTGCCTCAGTGGAAAAATTCATAACAGTGGTGTCAGAAGTGGGGTCAAGTCATCTTGAATGCCGACTACTAGAGGAATGATGGAAGACCAAATGAAGCAGTTGATGGAAATGCTTGCTGGAATGAAAGCCTGCCAAGAAACCACCGCAGCCGAAATGAAAGACGAACTTTCCGCTACAATCGCCGCCGGTCAAGCCCGTCAAGAATCTACCAATGCTGAATTCGCTGCCGCGATTACAGGTGACATTAAAGCTTTACAAGAAGCTACATCATCGGACATAAAAGCTTTACAAGAATCTACATCATCGGACATTAAAGCTTTACAAGAATCTACATCATCGGACATTAAAGCTTTAGCCGCCAAGTGTGAAACAACATCTGCAGCAGTGAATGAAATCAAAGAAGAAATGAAGATGGAGCTAGCCTCAATGGTGGAATCAACCGTAATAGAAACTACCTCAAATGTTCTGCTATCCGTGAAAGAAGAAGTATTCAATGCAGTAAGAAAGGAAGTTGATGAAAAGTTTGAGGAGTTTAACGGAAAAGTTTCCACAGTGCAAGAAAAAGTTTCCACCATGCAAAGAAAAGTTTCCACCTTAAAGGAAGAGCAAGACAGATTCATTGACGTTGTTGAAGAAAGGCTGCGAAAAATGGAAACGCGTGAAGCTGTGGCCATAGCTTCACCTAATGGGGATAACTCTTCCATCCCCTTTATGGCGCCGCACTCTAACATCAAAGTGGCCCTTTTTGATGGGAAGTCGTCTTGGCGCGTTTATCAAACGCAGTTTGAAATGATTGCTTCTGCGAATGGTTGGGACGATACTTCGAAAGCATTCCATCTCGCGGCATCTCTTCGAGGTGAAGCTGCTGACATTTTACAAACTCTTCTGAAGAGAAGCAGAGAGAATTCGTGGCGCTGGCAAGTGCGTTGGAGTTAAGGTTTGGGGAGCAGCATCTAAAGGATTACAACAGACTGCAATTGAAAGTGAGACAGCAGAAGGCCAATGAAACTCTTCAAGAATTGGCATCGGATATAGAAAGACTGTCGCTCCTCGCTTTCCCTGACTGTCCCCCGGATGTACGAGACGATCTTTCTCTGCAGTATTTCATCGACGCTATTCAAGATCCCGATGTGCAGCAGGCGGTAAGGTTATCCCAAAACAAAAACCTGCAGTCGGCCCTCGTGTACGCCATGAGAGTGGAAGCCGCGCAGCTAGCTTCTGGAAAATACCGACGATATGTGCGTGGTGCATTAGCAGAGGATTCTTCTGACTTTGTCACCAGTAAGCTTCGAGAACTGGAAAGCAAAATTGATAGAATGATGAGAAGCTATCCCGGAGCCAGGGATCGAAGGACCAGAGTCGTTTGCTGGCACTGCAAACGTGAAGGGCATCTACGACGAAACTGCCTTGATTTGAAAAAGAGAAGGGATAACACTACCACGGATTCTCCACAACTGAATCTAAGAAGATGTCATCTCGCAGGGCAGAAGCTGCAATGTAGAACAGGTGAAGCCCCAACCAGTCGTTTCCACGTTTCATCCCGACAAGGAGGAAACCAGGGTTTATTCGTGAAGGGGGAGATCAACGGAACTCCATGTCATCTAATCGTCGATTCGGGAGCGAACGTAACGATCGTAAGGACGGACGTGGCTCGTCGCCTGAACAGCCGACTCCTCTACACAGCGCCCTCTGTTTCTCTACAAACTGTGTCTGGTGGTAATATCTCTGTTTATGGGAAATTGCAAGTGGATATTGCCCTTGGATTTAACACCTACAAGCACACCGTTTATGTTGCCGAAATTGTAGACCCATGTATTCTCGGACTAGACTTTTTGAAGAAAAATGGAATTACGCTGAATTTTGAGAAAAGCAAGCTGCAAACATGGAGAGGCGAAGTTCCTTTGCACGATCTAGACATGAAAGAGCTGTGCGTATATCGGATTGTAGCTCATGAAGACAATGTCATAGAGAATGCTGAAGAGTCCACATCTATGAAAAGTACCTCTCCAGCCTCGGAAAGAGAACCGAAGAAAGCGACGTTGATGAAACCCTCCCAGGAAGTGGTTCATGTGGAAATGGACAAAGTTAGTGAAGAGGGAATCGACATCCGTGCTCCTGTTACAAGCATCGAACGGAGGTCCCGGGATCTATCAGCTGCACCCGCGGATGATTCGGATGCAATCTCAAAATCATATAATCAGCAAGACGGGGATCAGAAACTTTCACAACTTCTGTTGGCATACGGGAGTGCAACTCACGAGACCACCGGATTTTCTCCATCTCTAACGATGTTTGGAAGAGACCTTAGGCTCCCCAGCAACCTCCTCTTTGGACAACCACCGGACACTCCTTCCTCGCCTGTCCAGTATCTAGATGATCTGCAGGCACGTTTGGAAGCCGTACATCGGTTCGCCAGAGAGAGAAACAACATCATGACGGAGCGCATGAAAATCCGGTACTATGCCAAGGCCATGGACCGTTCATTCCAGGAAGGTGACATGGTGTGGTTAGGGAACCCGAAACGTCGGAAAGGACTCTCCCCTAAGCTCCCGACGAACTGGGAAGGGCCGTATGGGGTCCTTAAGAAGATCAACGACGTCGTGGTGAGAATTCAACGGACACCTTCCTGTAAACCTAGAGTTGTACTCTACAATAGGCTAGCCCCATATTATGGTAAAAGTCATTGAATGGCTTAAGGACTTCACTGCCCGGGACGTGCAGTCTTTAAGAAGGGGGAAATGTTGCACAAATTGTCTGTATATATTGTAAATAGTGACGTATTATTTCAAAATTCTATTGTAATTTATTTTTATCTTATTTTATTTATTAATTAATAGCGATTATACAAGTTAGAAAAAGGTGGCAACACCTAAAACCATCGAGAAGTTTCGAGATATTTCTTTTCTATGAATTGGCTGGAAATTTCGAAAATGTCTCACGCGCTTGTATATAAAAAGACTGGAGAACGGGAAAGTTTTCAGATTGACTTCGGAGTTCGTTGAAAGCGGATCGCTTTGTTTACCTATTGGAGTGAGCTTGTATAATCGCTGAATTCGAAGTTATTTTTGTTGAAGCTTGTGTTGAAGCTTGAGAGTAATTAAACTGTTGCCTGTGAATAAATTCTGTGAGTTTTCTGAAGAGAGAATAAATATTTTTAAACCGAGAAAACTGTGCCATCATCGCCTCAGTGGAAAAATTCATAACAATATTAATTAATTGTAAAAGTTAGTATTTTCAGTTTTTAATTTGTAAAGCAATCTAGACATTGAGAATTTTTAGGAAGTTTAGTTTTTCAAAACACCCAAACAATTGAATTTTAAGAAGAAAAAAAACTTTTAATAGAATGTCATTTTTAAAACATGCAAAAACTAAAACCTAATAATGGAGTCACCTCGTCAAAATACATTTTTAATGAGTTTTTTTAAGTTAAGACTTAGATTAGATTTCTGACATCTAATTAAGAAGAGCTATTTAAGACAATAAAATTTTCTTTTCCTCTTACACGTCAACTTAATGTCGCGTTTTTTAGTATATTTTTTCAAAAGAACTCGAGTTCCTTTTTAAGTTAAGTAATTATATATTACATATTTGGTTAAATACTAATTAAAAGTACTGTCACCAAGTTCCGTATTTTACGTGTCAAACTGTAAACATTTACTTTGGAGAAAGATTTTAGGCAGAAAGATGCTTTTTTAATATTTTCTTAACGCAAAATTCAAAGCACTTAGAAGTGACAAAAGATTTACTACATTTTAGCTAAACAATAATTCATAATACTTTTTAAATAAATTGTTAACAATGTTAATTATTCAAAATTTATTATTTATCATTAAGTATTAATCCTATAATATTGCATTAAGTTAAATGATAGTTTATTGTTTCTTAAGAAAAATTATTATTTTCATCTTTTGAAGGCCAAGGAGAGTATATTGCGTTGTTATCTGTATGACAAGATGTCTAAACCGTATCGAGCTAACACGTAATAAGTACTATTTTTACCAATGAGAGTTTCATAAATCATTATTTCTCATGGTTTTCCACCTAAAAATAGGATTAAAAAAAATATCGCAATTTTATGGATTGCAATCAAACTGATTATGGATTTCTATTTTTAGTGAAATTACAGTTTAACTGTAGGGTACCCACTTCATTTTAAAAATCCTAAAAAGTGTTTAATTAAACTGAAATGTTTGCTCCTTTTAGAAAAAGTGAATGAAATAAGTTAAAGAAGCGATTGGATTACATTAAATTTAATCAAACCTCATGTTGAACTACTGGACAATAATTGCTTAAGAAAACAGTTGCTTAAGCTTTATATTTTAGTTGAAATTTTAACATTTTAGTATCGAATCAAGTATAATTTTATTTTTGCTCTATATTTTGCTATTTATTCATTATATTATATATATATATTATATATATATATATTTATTTTTCTTATATATATATATTATATATATATATATAAGAAAAATAAATACTTTAACTATGTCGAATGTTTAAAATTAGCCATGTTTTTTTATCATCATAGCCATGATGAGCTGTTTTAATTATTTTTAAGAAAACCTAAATTTTTAATGTTAATTCAAAGATGCCAAAATAAATTATCTTCGTATCTTTCTCCAAAGTAAAAATGATTAGAATTTTCATAAAAAAAAATGAACAACAATATTTTAATAATTAAATTTAATCATAATCTTTTTTAGAAAATTCTAGACATTAAAGACATAAAAATAAAGAAACTAAAATAAAAAATAAAAAAAAAATGTATATATATAACACATTGTTTTTTCGAAAGAGAAACCACATGAAAATCCTTAAACCAGATAGTAAATTTCAGATCAAATATTGAAAAAAAAAAAATGTTTATTATCATCACTTGAACAATATATAAACATACATAAGCTTTCTAACAAAAAACATAACAGTGAACCTTTACTTTAGAAAATTTATTGCAGAAATAAAAACTAAAAAAGACAAACTTGATTAGTAGCATGCTGGAGGCATCCTGATGTCACAAAATTAAACTTTAATAAAAAAAAAGGTCAATATTTATAAGGTATAAAATAAGCAAAGAGTTTATCAGGCAACCTGATGGACAACCAAAACCATCTAGTAGGAACCAAAATACATTTATGCATAATTCTAATGAACAAATCTAATAAAAATAATACATATGGAAGCCGAAAGTTTCGTAAATTTGTAATAAATTACTTACATAGATTTAAAGCTCAAAAATTGAAAAAAATTAAAACGAGTTTAAACTGAGGAGTTGAGCGACATAACGGACCATCCCACAATTATATTTTTGTTATTCTTACCTCGTTTCATTGGAACCATTCAAGCTAGTATGGGCCAAATGTAGTTTATATAATGGCCAACTTAGGCATAGGATAAACGACAACTGGTTCATTCTAGCATGAATGGTTTTAGCAAAACGTGGTAAAAAAACTTCAAAATTAAATTGTGGAATTTAATTAAAAATAAAATTGCGGCGCCGTTCTGGCGCTCAACGCCTCATTAAAGCTTAAAGTCACCAATTTTCATTAAAAAATTATCATGTTAATCTCTGAATATTTCAAGAGTTCTGATAAAGATAAAGAATAAATCTAGACGTCACTCTTTTTAAATTAAAAAAGTAAATTTAAAAAAAACCCAAGAGAATTGCGAAAAATTACCGAATATTTTGCCTGGTAAAATGTGTTGGATTCAATTTCAAACCCTCTTTTCTACAGCTTGCTATTTCGTATACCACATGCAAGTAGTAGGTTAGCGAACAAATTGATTTCCTTGAAATCCATTATAAGTGTACACTCATTGTGTGTGTACTCATCCACTATTGCACTTACTCTCTATCAATAGGAGACACAGCGAGTACACATTGATGCTGGAAGCTCTCTTCGGGGTCAATGTATTAAAAGCATCGAAACAACTATTAGAGAAGCTCAGTCTGATTCAATTTGGGGCTCTCATTAACAGAGAAAACGAATTACACGAGGAAGAAATTAGATGAAGCTGTTGGCGAATATTTTTAAGATGAGAAGACATGAAACAGTCGGTGTTATGTTCGGGTACAGTAATGGATGGAAGCTTCAGAATTATGTTTGGAATTAGTTTATTCAAAGCATTTTTAATTGTTTAATAAATAAAATGAATTGTTGCCGGTATATAAGTTTTTAGTGTAATAGTGATTTTGTTTTTAAAAACTATCTATTTTGGTAAAGCCATCTTTGGATCATTTTAATCAGTTGAATCAATATTATATGGAACAATATTTCATCTGTATTGTAACTCAGTTTATAATTCACATTGTATTGTTTGTTTAAGGAAAAAGAATACAGCTTAATCGATATTATATTGTAGTTTATAATCGATATTGTAATGCAGTTTATAATTGAAATTGTACTACAGTTTATAATAAGTACTGTATTGTATTCTGCGTAAAATAAATAATAGTTTAATTGATATTGCAATGTAGTTTATAAGCGATATTGTAGTGTATGCCGAAGAAGTGAGACTATAGTTTAATAGCTATTGTCATACAGTTTTTAATCGTAATCGATGCTAAATTGTATCCTATAGCAAAGAGATCATACATTTTAATTCATATTGTACAGCTTAGTTTTATATTAGCTTAGTTTTTAATCACTACTGCATGTTGAAGAAGTAAGAATACTGTTTATGCATGGCTGTTGTAAAATTACTTCCATTGTAATTTAGTATTTGGGAAAATCATCAATAAGAAATGTATTTTAGTTACCAATTTTTTCGTCTACGCATTTTGACATAGTAAATTTAAATTAGGAAATACACTACTAGACAATACTAAACGTCTCATAACGTTATAGTATGAAAATATATGATAATTAATATAATTACTGCTATATTTGCAAGTTTAAATCGGCTAGAAATATAACTAGTTCACTGAAGAAACGAAAAGAATACTTTAATGCAGTTAACACATTCACATAACATACGGTAACAAAAAGAAAAAGAACAGAAGAAGTTGCAGTGCTTACAGATTCAAAGAAACAAAAGATATTACAGTTGAAGTTACATGGATATTTTGATATATTCAACACTTCCTTTCAAAATATACTGTGCCCATGAGAAGAAACAAATACATCATTTAGAATTAACATGCATTCCCATCATATCTCTTAAAGTTTCAAAAGATGAACGTGCCAGCGGCTTGGTCATAATGACTGCAATCTGATGCTGTCCATCAATGTGTTCAATATTCAGCACATTTTCACGAAACTTCTCACGAATAAAGTGAAACTTGACTTCAATGTGCTTGGATCGCTTGTGGAACTCTTGGTTTTTCGCAAGCTTAGTGACACTCGCATTATCCACTAGAAGAGTTGGTGTGTGCTTCAAATGAGTAATCTCTCCCAACAGTTGTTTCAGCCATATGACTTCTTTGGTAGCTTCACTGGCTGCCACATATTCCGCTTCTGTTGTAGATAGCACCACACTTTTCTGTTTCTGGCTACTCCATGTAATAGCTGCACCAGCATATTTACACAAAGTACCAGAACGTGAGCGTCGAGTCTTCACATCACCAGCATAGTCAGCATCACTGTAGGCTTCAAGCTCTCCTGGACGGTAATCACAGCGATACAACAGTCCCTGAGAAATTGTCCCTTTGAGATATCTGAAGATTCTCTTGACTGCCTGCCAATGACAAAGCAATGGGTTCTCCAAATTCTCAGACACAACACTTACAGCGTATGCTATACCTGGACGCGTTGCTGTGGCAAGGTACATCAGACTGCCTACAGCCTCTCGATAGGGTACCTTTTCATTTAGTTGTGTATCATTTATCTCAGATTTTTCACTAGGAGTAGCAACCGAATTCACATCAGTCATTCCAAATCTGTCAAGGATTTTCCTCGTATAACTACTTTGAGAAACAAAGATTGAACCATCATTCAATTTTTCTATGTGCATACCGAGGAAACAGTCCAATGATCCAACTGTTATCTGGAACTCAGTTTTCAGCTGTTGAATAAATTCAATAATTTCAATATCATCAGTACCAGCTACTAGTCCGTCATCTACATATATTGCAATAATAAGCTTCTTACCACTTCTAATTCTGTAGAACAAGCAAGGATCAGCAGTGCTGCAGGTCATACCTTGATTTTGAATAAAGTCCACAAAACGTTTATTCCAACATCTCGGAGCTTGTTTTAAGCCATAAAGACTTCTCTCAAGTCTGCAAACCCGCCCTGATCCATCGTGGTAGCCTTCAGGTTGTTTCATGTAAACTTCCTCTTGAAGTTCACCATACAAGAAAGCAGTTTTAACGTCGAATTGGTGGAGGTGCAGGTTTTCAGATGCTGCAACACTCAAAACAGTCCTGGTGGTGTCAAACCTGGCAACAGGACTAAATGTTTCATCATAGTCAATGCCTTGCTTTTGACTATAACCTCTAGCCACAAGTCTGGCTTTGTATTTGTCGACAGTACCATCACCTTTTGTTTTGACTTTTAATACCCAACGATTTGATATCAGCTTCTTTCCAGGAGGCAGGTCCACTAGATGCCATACTTTGTTTTCAGCCAAAGATTCCATTTCTTCATTCATGGCGCATTGCCAATGTTCTGCATCCTCAGATGCCATAGCCGTAGCATAGGAATCAGGAACACTACATTCAGCTAGAAGAACATAATCTTTCAAATATACTAGCATTTTGACCTGACGTTTGGTACTCACTTGCTCGCTGGATTCAGTATCTTCATCTGTATCCTATGCGTTTTCTAACACATCTTCACTAGAGGTGGAGGTAACATCTGGACTACTCTCAACATTTCCTTGTCGAACAGTCAATTGTACTGTTTTCTCCAGTATTTCTTCCCTCTTGAAGATAACATATCGACTGAGAATAACTTTATTTTCATTTGGCAGCCACACACGATAACCATCTCGATCACCACAATAGCCAACACAATATCCTTCGACACTCTTTTTGTCCCATTTCTGTCTTCTTTGCTTAGGCACATGGACAAAACACTTAGTTCCAAAGATTCGTAAGTGATCAATGTTTACAATGTCTTTGCCAAGCCACAATTCTGAAGGTGCTTTGCCTTCTACTGTAGTAGGTCCAGTCCTATTCAAAATGTAAACTACAGTATTAACTGCTTCAGCCCAGAGCTTGATAGGTAACTCCTTGGTATGGCAATATGGATCTAGCACTTTCAACCAAGGTTCGGTTCTCCCTTTCAATTGCGCCGTTTAGCTTTGGGGAGTATGGCATAGTAACCCGAATGTTGATTCCTCTGCCATGCAGAACTTTTTGAACTCCTGAGTTGTCAAACTCTTTTCCACCATCACTTAAGAACTCTTTAATAGTGATTCCGGATGTTTGTGCTTCATTCAGGAAGATGTTTAGACAGTCTTTGACTTCATCCTTTCTACGAATAAAAAATACTCGTCGAAACTTGGAGAAATCGTCTTTAAAGCACAGGAAGTACTTGGAACCACCCACTGAAGTTTCTTGCATGGGACCACAAAAGTCAACATGAATTAATGCTCCTGCTTCTGTAGGTCGATTTGGTCCGACTCCAAAACTGGCACGATGCTGTTTCCCAAACATGCAGCCTGTACACATTTCCTTTGTGACATCCACATTTATGCCAAATTTCTTCAAGGTTTTCTGAACGTGTCTTTTATTCTGGTGACACAGTCGTTCATGCCACAACTGTGTAGTTTCATCCTTCGTGGCAATATATACTTCAGCAGCTACTTCAGGTAAACACACCCTCAATTGCAAAGCATAATGGCCTTTGAGAGTTCTTTTCCCCACAATGCGGACATCATTGTCCTTGGTGAACATACACTTCATGTTATCTGCTTGGAAATTGTAGCCCTTGTCAATAGTTTGGCCAATGGAAAATAAATTTCTTCCAACTTCAGGGACATACCAAACATCAGAGAGATGATTCTTTTCCCATTTGCCATTAATTTTCATTTCAACGTTAACAACACCCTGCCCTTAGGCTAAAATTGTGCTATTGTTCCCTACCTGAACTTGTTTTGGTGAAGCAAATGACTGGTAGCTTATGAAGTAATTCTTAAATCTTGTCATGTGTGCAGAGGCCCCAGAATCTGCTAGCCAAACTTCCTCCTCTGAAACGCCTTCCACTGTGCAGACAAAAGCATTTCCTTGTTTTGAATATTTGCTTGTTGCATCTGTGGGCTTTTCAATCACTTTGGTGCAGATTCTAGCAAAATGTCCCCTTTGATTGCATTTGAAACACCTTTTATTGTGCTTTCCACCTTTTGGATGACTGGATTTCGGAGCAATCTTGGCGACAAATGCGGTGCATTCCTTTGGATTTCCAGGAAGTCTCATTTCGATTAATCGTAATCTCTCAGTCAGTTTGTTGACAGTATCGCAGTATCGCAAGTGGACGTCAGTTCGCAGTTCGAATCGTCTATACTTCCAACGAGAATAAGCTGGGCCAGAGCGTCTCTTTTCTTGAACGCACTGATCATCTCGGCAATTGTGTTTTCTCCCTCTGGCTGCTTCTTTTCGCCCTTGGCGATGTCAAGCACATCATGATGCAGCAGCAGAAGTTCGACCTGTCGTCTCCATTTCTTCCAATTTCTCAAACACCCTCCAGTTTCTCTATCTGGGCCTTAAAATCCATTTCTTATTTCCCGTTGATGATAGCAATCACTCAATGCAAATAAAAAAATTCGTTAAACGATTTCGTAGACTTCAAACCCAAACTGAATCTTCACAATGAACTAAGCCTAATTACACTATAACAGCCGTTAAAGTTTACGCAAAAGTTTTCGCGCAAGGAAGCGTGATAAGCCCATAACCTAATATAACTACTGCTATATTTGCAAGTTTAAATCGGCTAGAAATATAACTAGTTCATTGAAGAAACGAAAAGAATACTTTAATGCAGTTAACACATTCACGTAACATACGGTAACAAAATGGCAAGAAAAAGAACAGAGAAGAAGTTGCAGTGCTCACAGATTCAAAGAAACAAAAGATATTACAGTTGAAGTTGCATGGATATTTTGATATATTCAACAATAATTAATGAAAAATGACCTACTCTTCAGGTATCAGATGTAGTTGATGGCTTTTAATTGAATTAAATGTATGGCTGGTGAATAATTTCTGTCAGTATTCTACAATTTCATAAAATTTAAAATACTATTTAATCATTTATTTTTATTTACTTCAATGAGTACAAGTTTAGTTTTTGGCAGAAGGGAAATTTCAAAAAATTTCAATTTTGTAGACATGATTGTTCATTTATAATTTTATAAAAATAAACTAATTTTATAGCATTTAAAATTGACTATGTTTTCGAATCTCTAATAGTAATACAGTAATCATTTAAATGTTTTAGGGACACCACCATAAAAGTGAAAATTATAATTATGCATGCCAATTTTACTAATTTCAATGCCTTATTGGTTAAGCTGCAATTACATTAAAAATTGGATTAAAAAGATTAAACACGATTTATGCAGATGATTTATAATATTTAACTTGTTCATATTTCTCTCATATTCATTTGAAACATTTGTTTAAAAATTTACTAAAAACAAGTTGAAAAGTATTGTCGAATCATCAATTCTGATATTTACAAATTTCGGACTATTCGTGTTGGAAAAAAAATTCACACTTTTTGTTTAAATATTTCCATTTCAATGTACAAGTATTGCAGATGTTTATTGAGGTCTATAAGAACTTAGAAAAAAGGGAAATAAAATATAATATATGGTTTAGATTAATCAATTAACATAATACATTAAGGATTTTTTTTTTTTATCTTCTGGATTGCGATACAGGTTTTGTTTCAAATTCTAAATATTTTCAATTTAAATACACTTCACAGAAATTTACACACAAATTGTATTCTCAAAGAACTTTTAATTATCACTTCTCATGCACTAATCCGATGATCAAAAGAAAAGAGATCGAAGGGAGAGTAATTACTCATTTAATTAAATTTTTGATTATTACTTGTATATTGCAAGTTAAGATGCACATTAGTTTTTCCCAAAACATTGACAAGTATTTGCCGCTTTTTTCACAATACATGTGTAATTATAAGATTAAGAGTTTGTATTTTGCAAAGAAAATTCCATTCAATTTGCTGAGCATTAAATTGCAGCAAAAATTTAGTAATGAATTAATTTATTTAAAGAGTTTGAATGTAAAGTTGTATTTTTGTAAATTAATGAGATCAATACGTTAATCTTATTATATGTACTTCAGTTTGAATCGACCATTCTTAAATTTCATGAACGGTGTTAGTTACTAAAAAATAAATATCGAAAATTAAAATTCAATTAGATGTTTTGAGATATTAATTCTATAAATGTAAGTAGGAGTCAAAGTGTTAATGGGTTTTTAATGAGACATGACCCAATTTATATTTAGCGATTCAATTAAAATGCAATAACATCAAATTTTATTTTGCTTACAAAAGAAATATTCACGTATTCTCACTGAAAGTGCATTAAGTTGTATGCATTGATATCTTCTTCCATTACAAAAAGCATCATTTTGTAAAATTAAAAATTGCTTTATCTATATTTACAAAATTAAAATATCATGAACGATAATAAAATGTATTGATGATCATTATAATCATTGGTTTATACATAGAAAATGTCACCAGTTATTGACTCAAAGGATTTCGTTAATGTCGAAACATACCCAAGAATAAAAATTACTTAATAAATACATTTAACTTACTCGTCATAAAAGCTGAGTATAAGACTTTATACTCTAATCCACTATAAAACTATTAGTACACAATCGAGTTAGGAAGGACAAAATTAAACTTAATAATATAAACCATAAAAACAAAGTTTTTCATATAAATCATTTGTATACATTGCCAATTTTTATGTGAAATCGCAACTTCTTGTGCTCAGATCGAGTTTTCATAGTGTTTAACCAATAAGAACAAAATATCCATTCCAAACTATTAACCAACTTCTTGAATACAAAACTTGACTGAATACATTGTCCTCTACAACGAGTCTATTTTCGAAGATTCAGCTGGTTTGAAAGATAGAAAGTGAATAAATTTGCCCTCGAAGATTTTGCCTCGTCAACCTTAATAGGGGAAAGGTTTCAGTAATTAAATATGGCCAAATTGAACCATAAACTTTTTTTAATTAAGCTAGGTATCTGTATAATAGAAGGTGAGTAAGGCAATAGAAACAAATATCTTTTATTTAGTTAGATTCAAACAATTTTGGCAGCAGGAAAGACTTTCAACATTGATCGATGAAATGGTATTAATTAGTATTCCGTAGCGATTATAGAAGTGTGTGTAAAAGCGACCTTTTAATAAGAGACATCACCCAAAATTTGATCGCATGCAGTAATCGACATCACATCTAACTGTCAAGTTTCAGCCCGATTGGATTACGGTAGCAGATGCAGCTACACACACAAAATCAAAGTTACTGTAAAGGATTTAAGGGGATTTGGTAGTCCTTGTTTTCATAGCAAATTATAGAAATATCGATTTTTAATTTTTTGCGTGTTTATAACCTTCTCCTTATTATAGCAAAGTTTTAAGCTGATCCGATAACTGTAATTGCAAAAAAATTATAATTTGTTTGGAGAATTTAGCATAGTTGCAATAGATCCTTCGATATTTCGAATGCATTTTTCTCAGTTCGTGTTTCTTGGAATTCCCGTCTTACTCAAAATGCTAAAACTCCAGAATGAAATAACTTGATTTATTTTTTGCGCCATTGTAAAGATTTATTTTACAAAAATAAGCATGGGTTTTTGAAAAAAAAATAAACATTTCTTTTACAAATTTAAATGTTGAAAAATATCCTTATTTTACGATGTTTTTACTTGTAGGTGCAGTATTTATTGTTTTTCTCCAAAACTATTTAACTTATTCAAAATCTAATGCCTACAAGTTTAGAGTATATTACTGGGAGCAGTTTTTTAAAAAACAAGAAAAAACTTTAAAATAAAAGATAGAATTTGAAATCTTACGACTTTTAAAATATTTAAAATTTTGACCATTTAGAGCATTATGTGAACTTTTTTAAATAAATTTAGTTTTTGCCTGATAATACTTTCAGATATGTAAACAGTATAATTTTAAAGACTTAAATTTAAAAAAAAATTAGTTCTAAGAGTACCAAATCTTCCTAAATACTAATAAATGTCAATTATTATACACAAGTATTTCTGCTTTGCATGTTATAGACACATCATATAGGTATAGATAAATCTACAAACACAAGATTTATCATCAACAAGTAATCAAACTTTGTATATTAAACAATTTTTCCAAGAAAATTCACTTCCACTCGCAGTCATTAAACTCCTATTAAGTGTTGAAGTGGGAAGCATTTCTCCGACAAATATGTGACTACTGTGTCACAACAATTTCGGAAGATGCGTAAGAAAAATCAATTAAGAATTTTGCCCCGAAGGAAGTGGATCGAAACAGGCGCCACCCACATTTCATATTTACCATTCACAGAGGTTCTCTACACCTCAATCCAAGTTAAGGATTTTACTCGCATGTTTTTCATAAGCTTTTCATTTCACAACTGTATGCGACTTCTTTTGATAAGATGTTGCAGACTGCTTGCAATTTAAAAGCCCTTATGTCTGAGGTTTGTTTTTTTCTCATTTAGTAGAGATCTGCTTACACGGGAGGAGATTAGTGGAAATCGTCAAATTCGCAACTTTTTAATACACTTGAAGATTTTAAAAAAAAACTGAAGTTCTGAAACCATAGTGACAACAATATTTATTCAGAAATCAGAATGCTTTTAGGAAACATCAAGCAAATAATTGGCAAAAGGCAGATGTTTAATTTACACTGGGTCTTAAGTCTAAGCTCACTACAAAGTTTATTTTTTGTTATTTTTTATTGCAGGCTTATAAAACATCAATACAACATCAGCTTACATTTCTTTGTATACAATCAGGCGCATGTCTACACAATGTCTTTACTGGTTGGTTGTTTTCAGATTATCTGGCTCCATCAGCAACACGAGGGCTATAATGCTCCGAAACATTCGTCATTAGACAAGCCAACATACATTTACAAACACCCATGCCTAACACGGGACTCGGAACCCGCAACCTCGCGGTCTAGAAGCTAGCACGCTAACCACTATACCGTTTGGTCGGCCAATGTCTTTCCTGTGTAGCCTAAACATTAAGTGGAGACGGACACCAGACCACACTTTTGATCAAGTGAAAAACTTGGAATTACTGTCTACGGTAATAAGGATTTTCATCAATGTATTATTAATAATATGTATTTTTGGGTGCAATACATTTTGCAATTGATGTTTTGGTCATTTTTTTATTTTAACCCAACGTTGACTGCATTTGATCCTACAGGCACCGGTCAATTTGTTGATTCCCCCGCTGACTAATTATATGCCAAATGTATGTTTTTAACCAATTTTCTTTAACGAATTCATTAATTGGCAATAGTATAAATTAACTTAATTATGTGTTTATTATTATAATTTTTGAATGTGTCCATCAAGCACAATGCATCTAAACTCAGTTGTCAACATATTTTACACGATTTAGGGTTAAAATTTATATTTTTGAATTTCTATTAATGTTCAAGCACATAAATTATGGCAGTTTTTGAGAAATGCAATCGCCGAATGACACCCAAAAAAATAGAAAATATATAACTTTTAAAATAATGTATTATTTTAAGCGAACGATTTCGTAAAATTGCAAAACGAAATTTAAGGTTAGAAAATTATTCTCCAAATATTATCATGGAAAATAAAATATTACATAATTTTGCATTTTGCAATATTACAGGGATATTTATGCAATATATTATTACTAATATTGAGAGGAAATAAGTAATTTTACAGATATTCATTCCCAAAACTTTAAATTAGAAATATCAATATAACAATATTTTTGGAAATTTTCCAATACATGATCAAATTGATATTTCCATATATTTGCATTATGCACCGATTTATATTGAATATGAACTTTAATTAGTTTTTCCGATTATTTCCTTTCACATTATGAGTCAGATTATTAGAAAGTCTTGCAATTTGCTTTAAAACCAGACTTTTTATTTCTATAAAATACCTTAATTTAATACAACATTCCAAGAATTTTTAAGGAACATTACAGGATTTTCAAGAGTGTGTGTGAATAATTTCAAAATACTTTCTTTATTGAACTTTAAAAAAAATATCTGTTGATGTTTCTAATCTTCAACCATGTCTGATTCCAAGTCAAGGAATCAATTGTCATACAAAAAGGTATAAGACGAGAAGAATATATTTCCTCCCAAAGGAGACCCAAACAGTTCAGGATGTGTTTAGCTGAGGTCGGATGTTGGTGGCACTTTGTGTAAAGAGTGTCTTGTCATTTTAAAAAGTAAGACATTTAAGATGGCCACTGGCGCGAGAGGCTGGTAGATGACATGCGAGGGTCAAGATCCGGCTTAGTACCTCTACACCAGTAGTGAGTGGGAGGTTCTAGCCAAATCTTCATATTTTGAGATTTAATCCGAGAGTAAAGCTCCAGGTAAGAGAGCTCTGATAAAGAAGGGACAGGGTGGTTGCAACCCTCCTTTGCTAGTTTGTCTGCCGATCCGTTTCCGTAAAGATCCATATGGGAAGGATTGGAGGTGGATATCACGTTGAAGGGAAATGAACCTTAAATTGTGTAATATAGATGGTCTCCAACTAGTTCTAATACTAGTTTTGACTCCAACGTGGGTCCAAGTTGGTTGGTAGGTTGTTTTCAGATTATCTGGCACCTTCAGCAACACGAGGGCTATAA
The DNA here is from genome assembly GCA_963978545.1 of Linyphia triangularis. NCBI lineage: Eukaryota > Metazoa > Arthropoda > Arachnida > Araneae > Linyphiidae > Linyphia > Linyphia triangularis. The sequence continues at coordinate 1,336,611 of OZ021727.1, read as the reverse complement.
TGCACCGTTACATTCGTCATTAGACAAGCCAACATACATTTACAAACACCCATGCCTAACACGGGACTCGAACCTGTAACCTCGGGGTCTAGAAGCTAGCACGCTAACCACTATACCGCCAACGTGGGTCCAGTTATTGAGATGTTGTAGTGAACTACGGCTATCGGTGCGAATCCATAGATCTCCATAGTTATTTTAATTCAGAATAGTCTCAAGACCCACATTGATAGCTAACAGTTCTCTTCTGAAAATAGAGCAGAAGTCAGGGTTACGTTGAGAAAGATTTTTCCCTGTGGAGTTTCAATGTAGATGCCACTACTAGCAAGATCTGTTACTACCGTCAGTAAATAAGTTGATGCAATTGTTGGGGATTTGATTTATGACCTCCAATGCTAGTTGTCTGAGGTGGTCAGGCACATGTTCCTTCTTATTGTCAGGAGTAGGAAGGTTGTAGTGAAAGTGAACTCTGGAGAAATCCTCCGACTGATTCAGACAACAGTGAAGGGAATGCGGCTCTACATTTTCAGAAGGTAGATGTGAGATATAACACGACTAAAGGGACTGTATTTCTTTAATATTTGATTTAATGCCATGTCATTTAGGTATTTTGAAGTCTTGTTGTATTGGCCAAAACTGGATAGTTTGTTGTAGTACTTTACAAGACTTGCCTGTCTTCTAAGGTGAAGTGCTTGTAAGTCAGCTCCAAAAAGAACTATTTCTGATGAGCTGCTGCGCTTCAATCAAGTAATGATACGAGCTGCACTTACTTAGACTTGTTCTACTTTTTTCAAGCTGGAATCCGTGGCACAACAAAAGAATTGGAAAGCCATTAAAAAATATGAATTCGCACTAACATAACAATCACATTGTAAGAATATAAACTATCTTTCAAAAATAACTTAATTCATTTAAGTCCTATTAAGTATCACTCCTTACATTAGCTATGTTACAATCTTCTTGCCCATTGGATTTAGAAACTACTTTCATAAAACTTTGAAATTTGGTAAGTAGGTAAGAAAAAGATCGTCTAATCAAATAGACATTAAATGAAAACCCTTTATGCGATCTATTATAGATGAAAATTAAAATAACGAAAGACAAAATGCATATGCATTGATGTAAGGATTTCAAATATAAAATAAAATATACTATTTAATTTTGATACACATTAATGACTAATTCTAAGATGCACGATTCATTTTAGGGAATTTGTCTGAATATTGAATTATCATAGAAATTACCATTACAAAAACTCGTACAACCAGTACAATTAAAAAAGGTAAAATTCATCTTTTTAGTTCAAAATTATCAAATATTTTCGAGATTTAAAAATGTATTGATTTAAAAAAATGAAAAATTTCATAAGATTAGAAAATTCCTGCAGTCAAAGTTTTATTTCAAGTAAAATTTAATTTTGTTTTAAAAGGGGTATTATTTAATTTTTATAAGATAAAATTGATTTTGTAACTCTAAAATTTAAAAATGTAAATTATTTCAGTTTTATGAAAGGAAAACATTCTTCAGAGATACGTTTTAAAGCACAGATTAAAAATTCTTTGATTAAATATAATGTGTATATCTTTGAAATATAGTTTAATGTACAAAATTAAAGCAAGTTGAAGTGATGCTTGAACTGTTGCGAAAAAAATATACCATTGAAAATAAATGATGTTAAGAAGTAATATTTTTTTGTTATAGATTCATTACCAAAATAAAATGTAAAATAAAAATAGTGCTAGGAAACTTTCATTGAAAAACTCTATTCCAACTTTATTTTTTACTCGATTGCGTGTCATTTATACATATTTTTTATCGTAAAATATTACACGTCTCTAAAACTGAAGAAAAAAAAAGCTTTCCATGTTTCTTCAAAAACGCAACTACACGTAATACACAGGAAAGTAATACTATTTTTTATGCATCAACTTTTTATAAAATGTGAAGTCTTGAGATGTATAAAAAGTTAATTTAATAATTTTTTAGTTTATTTTTCCAGGTCTGGTTGTTTTGATAAAATATTTAAAATTAAATTTTCTTAAGTGTAATGTTTCTGTGGAAAGAAACTCAGACCATGTGTTCTTCAAAAACCTAAAGGTTAACTCATATTTAATTCATACATTTTTCCTAACAATATGAAGATCCATTATATAAACTGGGGTTTGGAACATTGCCTCACTTTCAATATAACTTTTCATGGTTTTATCGCATTTCTACGGGAATTTTGAAAGTGAAGACCATTAAAACACTTTAAGAGGCATTAGCACAGCGATTTTAATCAAAATCGTTAGAGTCGTTATTAGCAATTACAGAAAAACATGATTTGTTTCAGGATTTTTCATGACTTCAACCTTATGCGCATGCGCGATTTTGACCAAAACCTGACATTGCACACACAGACACAAAATTTTTCTAGATCACTTTTTTGAAATCAGGGTGTTTCAAAACGTGGAGAATTGCAACAAAAAATAAAAAAAAAATCGAATTTTTTTTTACCTAATGCTATGCTTTTCTTTCACTATATAACCATAAAAGCATTTAAAGGCAATATGGTTTTGGGTTAACATAATCTGAAGTTTGTTTCCACAAAGAGAATAAAACGAGTTTTGATTATAAAAGGTTCTTTCAATTTCGATTAACAATGAATTTTATATTTAAATGGTGGTTAATATATTGAGAAACTTACTTTGGGACATAACGTTGGCTGTTTTATTAATTTCCAAGTGCGTCGTTTTTACGAATCAAGTCATTGAAAAATTAAAAATGCATGTAGCCATATAGAAAAGCAGCATATTACATAATTGGAGTGTAGCATTTTTAAATATTTTGTTTGGTTCCTCGAAAAAAAAAAAAAAAATCCGAATCGATAGAATATTAAAAAAAATTTATTTTTGGTGGAATAAAACAGTAAAAAATTCCTAATTTCGAAAATATTAAAAAATGCTACTCTCAAATTGTGTAATACATTGGCAAGAATATTTGTTAAAAATTTTAGACATTTATCTTTCATAGTTTTTGAGTGAAGGTTCCTTACGTCACCAAAAATGGGTTTCGAGATATGGGCTGTTAAAATTGAAAATGATAATACGAATTGATGCACAACGCTTTTTTTTTTAATGTATAAAAAATACTTCTAATTTAGCAAGATTAAAACTTTTTGCACCGTTGGGTTCAAAATTGTTTGTAGTTTTTCTTACAATATTAATATCAAAACTGATTTTTTGTTGTTCTTAAACTCAGACTCCCTTTGTTCGAACAACTAGTTTAGGAAAAAAAATGCTTTCATATTTTGAAGATATCCACTTCGCAATAACATCTATATATAAAAAAAAAATATAATTATAACCATCCTCTATCAAATGAACAAATACATCCTATAGCAAAATATAATTTTCAATAAAGATCACGCCTATTTCTCAACATTTACTGATATCCTACAAAAGGTAATAAATTAAAAGAGTTAAACCCCACAAAAACACTATTGTTGTGCAAAAGAGAGCGTTAAAATAACCCTCCATCAAACAATCCGATTTGAAACTGCTTCATCTGCACACATCTCCATTTCATGGAGATCTTCTTGAAGCAATCATCCTAAGTTATGGAATAGCGCATCCAGGAACTATTACATAGCACCTGTTCACCATGCACGACTGGCGATCTCATTGAACATGTGCGTCACAAACCCCTTTCTCGAGGCATGTACCACTACTTAGAGATTGCACCCAGGAGAACCCAACATTGAATAGAGGGACTCCACCCTTTGCACTCATCTTCATTGCATTCAATAGATTAGTCCCAGTGGGTGCAAAAGGAGGGACTTGGCAAAATGGGGTCGTTTGATTCTTCGGCCAAATTGTCTCCGGACAATTGTTGGAGGTGAAAATGGCCCCATTATCGGCGGACTCTTTATTCACCGGGGGTGAGCTGTGGTTATTGAAATGGGATTGCGGTGAATGCGGGTGATGGTGTGTGTCTGGAGTCATTTTGAAGTGTGTTGTTGGGAATTACTGCATTTATTGGGAGTTTCTGAATATGACCAGTGAGACGATTATAGCAATCCAAAAATGTACAGTTGCTATTCTAATGATTAATACAAATTATATTGTATTATATTGTTTATCGTTAGTATGCCTCGTGTCCTTCCATATTTAAATAAATAAAATATTTATATTAAAAAGTAAAAGTACATCAGCTTTACAAGTGATTTATAGGAATTTTATTGTATGTCATAATTATGCTTCATATTTTTTCTTATCTAAATTAGTAAAATTTATGTACTATAAGTACATAAGCTTCACAAGTGATTTAAAGGAATTGTATTGCTTATCATTAGTATGCTTTATATCCTTTGATATTCAAATCATTCCAATGTTCAATTTAAAACTTTATTTTTTTTTTTACAAATTTTATTTTTATCATTATTTGATTGCTTATCATTAGTACATTTTATATAAAATAGTATAAATAAAATATTCGAATTATTTTTATTCAAAGGTATTGTTTAATTGAATATGAAAGAACATAAAAGCTATTTTTGATATTAGCAATGCATATACTAGTAGGCGAAAAATGAAATTAGGATGTAATTTTTTTGATAGCTGCATCAGTTTACAATTAGTGTTTCAATTTATTTGGAAACTGTGCGAGTTATTCCAATAATAAATAGTGCAATGTTGAATCAATTTTCAAAATTATCTTAGTATATTTAAACCCTTTAATATTTAATAATTTAAAATATTTAATTAAGCATAGAATTTAATCATAATTAGTGTTACGTTATTAGGAAACTAAGTTTTTTCAGTGTGGGATAAATTATTAAATATACTATAAGTTTTATGTTTTAGGATGTTGTTAACGTGTATTGTTAATTTCTAAATGGTTGTTTGTTTATAAAAGTGAAGGTTGCGTAGATTGTGTATGGATCTTGAAACTTATATAAATCAGAACACACAGGATGGATACAAATTTGTGAGGTAAGAAAAATGTATAACTTCTAATATTACATTTGAACCATAAATGTGAGTAGTAGTTTCCAAATCTTGGAAAGCATCACTAATCAAGGGTTGCTAGTGACAACGAACCGAAGAATTGTGTTTTGTTTATAGCAGAGTAAAATGTACAAGCGTTGACTGAGGTCACGCCAGTGAAAACGTCTTCTTAAATTATTTAAATAAAAACGGTTATTAAGACGTCAGTTGATTCCTTAGTAGTTTGGTGGATCTTCTCACTGAAATTAATTAATAAAAATGATAATCTCATTTGTGTGTTATACACCTGATTGGAACATCATCGTTAAACTTATTTGTGTCTAACTACTAACCAGTATGTAATTTTAATCGAAATATAAGAAATATACATCAGAATTTCGGTGCCGGTTTTAGTTTTAGGAATAACTCATTGAAATAATGATTGATATCAATTTTAATGAAAATAAATTAATATTTCAAGAACAAACTGAAATACATCTCTCTATTATCACAATTATTTGACAAAATCATAATTATTTGACTAAAAAATATTTAAAAAAAAAAAATCATATATGTGAATTCTTACATTTTGACAGAATTGATGAATTGGTTGGAAGGATTTTGTTGAAAGAAGTTTATATTTTTAATTTAAAAAACTGGAGATTCATAAAGTTTTAATATTCATATTTTTTCAGCTTTCGATCGGTGAAAGCGGAATGCGTCAAATTTTTAAAACATATAGTTTTGAAAAATGTGTTTTAAAAATTTTACTCATTCCGCTTTCCCCTATTAAAAGCTGAAAAAATATAAAGTTGAAAACTTTCAATTTCAAAAAAATAAAAACTTTTCTACTTTAAAAGTAAATAAATGTATTTATAAAAAAAGGAGCTTATCTAAATATATGAATTTATCATTTATATACTTAGGCTGGTTAAAAGAGAGATTATTATTATTTTTTTTTTATCAATTGAAAGCTTTATCAGCATCATCGATGGAAATAAAATGTATTTCAACAAAGTCCATAAATATCTATACAAATAAATGTCTAAGCTGTATTAGTAATTGTTTTTCGTCGATGCGAATAAACGAAGTAATTTTACACAACAGAGATGGCACCCCAAATTGGAGGCAATTTGTAACATCTGTTCAAAGACTCCCCACTCATGCTAAACAACAACAAAAACAATATTAGTTGAACAAGAAAATGGAACCCTTAATGTACTTTATTGTGTTGAGGATTATGTAATGCGGCGCAGCAGCAATTAGCTTATAAATATTGAAAATTGGATCATTCTTTGTTGATCAACAGTTGCATCGCTTGTTTCCATTATAGCAAATCTTTAACTGATACAACTCTAGTATAGAAAGTAACCTAACTTGTAATTCATTAAGTCGTTGGAGCTAGTAATGATGCGCTTCTCCATCACGTGACTTTTCCCTCGGTTTTTTTTTTTTTATGCATATCACATTTTATAACTAAGTTCTTCAGAATTTTGATTGCTGCTGAGTGTTTTTTTAATTTAATATTTCATTTTGAATAAAATTTTATTTTAAATAGTAATGATGTATATCAATATTGGAAGATTCTAGTGTGCGTGGTAATTAGGTGTGATTTTTAAAATTTTGCCACGTTACCGAAATTATGCGGTCTAATAAACGATAAAATTAATAATCAATAGAATACGACTTAATATGAAATTCATTATAAAAATTAAATGATTGTGGAATGATTCTAAAAGAATATTGCTACATTAGAAATTGCATAGCCAACCAATTGGCGCAAAACTGAATTTCTGAATATAAGCACTCATTTAACACGTCATCATTGACGTTAAAAGAAATGACGCAAATAATAGCGTTTTCACCATCATAAAAGTTAAATGAAAATAAAGAGAGTTATTTCGTCAATTTCTTTAAAAATCATTGAAATCGTTAAAAAAAAATTCTTTACTGCTGAAGATGGAGGTTTTTGTTGGAAACATTTATTAATTTATGTGATATTTGTTTACCCGGTTAAGAGGGGAATTTTTTATCTATTCAACTTATTACTTGAGTTTTTACAAGGGCTTAAAGGTTATGAATTTAAACAAACATTGAACTTAAAATTTAGGTTATAAAATTATCACTCTTATTATGAATAGTGTAATATTTCATCCCAATGCATGTTTTATTGTAAAGATTACAGTTATATTATGAACAATGTATTATTGATTTCTTTACGTGTATTTCAGCCTATAAAAAGTAAAAAGTTGTTCGAAAATGGTAAACTACACAATATATACACCTTTAAACATTGCACCCAAATTTTTAACATGAATAAATATCTGTTTGAAATTAATTTCTAGGCATAATTCATGTTCAATTAAACTAGTTAATTTGATAAGAATGTATTTCAGAATAAACTAATAAATTATTGGGCTATTGAAACTCCTTTTTTCAACTAGAGTTTCAGTTTTTAACTTTTTGAAGAAACTGAAAAAATTAAGTCAGACTGTAACGGAATTTATATCCTCGTACAATTCCTACAAGTCGCATAAATATATTTTATTTAACTTCATAGTCCTATTTTATATAATAGCTTAAGTTATATAAAATTGTGTGTACATTTTATTTTATGTGATGGCAATTCTAGGTAGTGTTCTAGAGATGAATAAAGGTTTAAAAGTGAAGTTTTAAAGTAGAAAATAATGAATTTATTTTCCTGAACTTCAATTTCGCTTTATAGCAACTCAATGCTCATGACATCAACATCATTGGTACAAGGTAACAAATTAATCTGAATATCAAAATCTATGATGAATTCTAAATTTCAATCATATCTCAATAAAATTAATTCATTTCGTAGTGAACCACCAACAATCAATGTTATCAATTATTACAAAGGTCATGTTGAAATGTTTGCACGACACTCTTTGAACAAATTCACAACCCCTTACAAGTTTGTGGCATTAAAATTGCCGATAGTCTTAATATTTTATCCCCCTTTCTTTCAAAGAAAGCAATGTTTAAAAAATATATCGCCATTTATAACTTGTTCCGTCCAGCTGACGTTGCAATCTTTTCGAGGTTTTCTTAAATTGAAACCCCTCCAAGATCCGTCAGAGAAATTCTCCCCCCCCCCCACTCCTCTCCCTTACCTACTACTCGAAAAACGATGAGGGATTTTAGTTTTGGAAACATGATTAATAACAATAAAAAAAAATGAAACACTTGAGACTTTTGCTGTTTAGAGGAAGATCCCCCTCCCCTATCCCCCACTATTAAGGGATCTCCCCTTTTTTCCTGTTTTTAGCGTGCTAGAGAAGAGATTGGAATTTGTGTTTGAAAACGTGATAGTTTGTCGTTTTAAGGTCGTTTCTTTGTCGTTTTTCGGTGATATCGTGTCTGTTCGAGTGATTTATTTTGAGCATTTCTCGGTCTGAGGACAGATGGATGAAATACTTGCGTGGTGTTTAGGAAGACGTTTGTGGAAAGCTCTTGTAGAGAAATACTTTTGTATTGGAATTTATTCGTCAAGTGAGGAGTAGTTTGGGAATTACATCGGCTTTAAAACTGAAATGTCTGCAGTATCTAGCAATGAAATATTCCCTTTGCACGCTATACGTATACATTCAGGGGTCTTTTAGTTGGTTGGTTTGAACGGTCAACGACCTGTTTTTATGCACAATGACGGCTAATCAGGCCGGGGCCTACAGTTTAACGTGGATTCTTAATAACAACGGACATTCATTCCTTTCCCGGGAATCGAACCCGTCACCTTTGGCATGAGAGGCCGGAGCTCTAACCACACAAATATCAGGTGAGCTCGGGGTCTTTTAGAAATGACTCTTTAACTTTGAAATGACATAGCTGAGGAACAGTAAGAGATAAGTAGTAGACGTTATAGACAGGTACAGACAGGTATACAGAACGAATAGTCAAAATATTTACAGAAGCATCTGAAGTTGTCTGCGGATCACATAGTGCTTTATAGGAAATCGCCTGGAATCACGAAACCTCGTAACCGTTTTTAACACCAAACATGATTACCGTCCACTGTAATTTCGATAATTTTAAGGTTTTTCTTTATTAAATGCTGTTATATGTAATTAAAGCTTATTATGTAATCATTTATTATATGTCAACTCATTCCAACAAACACTTGAAAGTACTAAATGCCTGTTTCACTTTAACAAAAGTCACTGACATTTTACCATAAAAATACTCAAATGCTTTAACTTCATCCCCTTTACGACAGTGCTTAACCTGAAATTTAATTTCTTATTTTATTTTCTCCTTGATCAATATACTTATAAGTAGGTTATGAAATTCAGAAGAAAAAACATTGACTGACTTCTTGCTATAAAAAGGCTCACATACCTAAACTTCATTCTCCGTTGCGGCAGTAATAAAAGCAAAATGTAATTTTATTTTACCATTTATCCTATAACATATTTCCCTCTCCCCCCCATAGGTAGGATTTGAAATTCTGAATTTTTTTTTGGCAGCCCACCCTACTATCCAATCCGCGTCTCTCGATGTTTTATAGTGTTGTCATTTCAACGTTAGCTATTCCTTTCTGAAGTTGTGGTCTTCTGATGAAAACTCACTATTCAGTTTCAACATAAACTTCGTAACATAGAACTTCGGATACAGTGATAATCCAGTCACCACGAAAATAAACAAAGTGCTCACCTCCTTTCAAAGCAGCTTCCAAAATTCGACTAAACCACAATTTCACGTGACAATCTTATTTATAGAGAGCGCTTGGGAATTTTCAAGCAAAATCCAGTCAACCAATCAAGTGACGGAAACGCCTCGAAATTTCCTGATTGATTTAGATGTTGCCACCTTTTTTCTAATCTGTATTATTGGTGTTAACAAATAAAATAAAATAGAACTTTAGAAGAAATACGTCACTATCAACAATTACATACAGAAAATTTGTGTAAGAATATCATTTATTAATTTTTGTTTCGTATAAAGAGAAAAAGATTTGTCGTAAAAAAAAACACGATTGAAGAATAATGTATAAGATTAAATGATGTACACATTAAAAAAAAAACATTGAATTAATTATTAAAAAATCTTACTTAAACAAATTATGTTCAAATCAACATCAGACATGTCTTTTGACATTAATACTGCAATTTAAAACGAAGAACTTAATTAATGGACTTCTTTTAGGAGTGAAATCTGATCGGGTAAAATTTCATTTGTGGATGTGAAAAATCACCCCTCATTAAACTAAGTATCACCGGAAATAGAGTGGCATTCATCCCGCGCTCAACATGATTCGGATATTGGGCTCATTTCTCATCTTTCCGTTGAAAAGAGGATTATCATTATGCTAGTATGTGGCTCGAAATGTGGCCGAGATTAAGCATTTTTCATATTTATCAAAAGGGGGGGGGGGGGAGATGAAGGATTGAAAATTATGTGATATTGTCAAACTAACATTAAAAGAAGGATATATTTCGGATATGAACTTAATGTTAATAAATTTAATTTAACTTATTATTTTCCTATACCTCAACTTACTTCCATACTGGCTTTGTAATGAATACTAATGAGTTTTTGGAGCCTCATTTCAATTTTGTAAATTATATTATATGCATATGAAAAAAAAAAAAAAAACTCTTAAATCATCTAAATGTTTCAATTTTATTTCGAAATTCATCAAAATATTTTTTTTAGATATAATAACAAAAATACTACTCAAAATAGAAACCTAAAATAAGTACTAATTTTTAACATGATATAAATGTTTAAAAAAAAATTTAAAAAAATGGCACTTTTCTATTTCGCGGGCGCAAATCTCGCCAAGCATACTTAATTGGTGACAGCACACAGTATACACATGCACATTTTTTAAGAATGCTACAAATCTCAAAAAGCAGACAATTAAAAAAGTTAATTATTTTAGAAAGTTGCATTAGCACAGCGATTTTGATCAAAATCGTTAGAACCATTTGTTAGCAATTAGTGAAAATAATGATTTTTCGTGTTTTTCCATGATAGCTACTTAATGCGCAAGGGCAATTTTAACAAATAGCTCCTAATATCTGTACGCCAAATTTCAACATTTATCTTAGATTAATGCATTTGGAAGTTATGCTGACCACGTACACACGGACATGCATTTTTTCTAGACCACTTTTTTGAAGTCAGGATGTGAAGAAATGCAAATTAAAGGGGAAAAAAATATTTTTGGAACTGAAAACAAAACTTTCATTACCCTATGTTAACATCTGTGTAATTGAAAGCAAAAAGGTACATGTACAAAAAGGTGTATCGGTTCTTGAACGTTTTTCTTTTACAATTCTCTTTGTATGTAGCATACCTGCTTCGTCTGTCAAACTATTTGTCATTAAATACTTTACGGAAACGGTATGTATAAAGCAAGTTATAATGACAAATCCCGCCAACATTCATTGTGGAAACAAGGATTATCATAAAATGCCACAGACACTTTCATAAATTCAACTCTCTAATTCTCAGAACATAAAAGGTTTATCTAGAACTCTGTAAAGAATACAAGAACCAGGCGAGAATCAATCTCAAGGTCCACCATGCTCGGTAAAAAACTAATTAGGAGAAAAAAAGGGATCGCCCAAGAGAGGTTTTGGTTGTTTTGAAGTAGCCACCACAACTCCTACAGATGAACTTTCATTAAAAATATATTTCGCGAGATTATTCCTTTAGTGTGTTTCTTCTCATGCATTCAAGTATGTATTATTTATAATTGTGTATACCAATTCGAGTAGCGAGTATTCAATTCAGGGTGACCCAATAATTATTTGAAAATTTTCTCTCAAGCTATTCAATCATTGAGCGCTGGTACTTGTAATTAGTTTTAAAAGTTACAGAATTAAGATTCTATATTAAGCTTCTGTAGAGAAAAAAAAATTAATACTGAAATTATATATGATTTCATGTAATACTCGTATTATTCAAAAAATTAATATTATGTCCTTAAAAAATTGGCAGAGCTAGATCGTGTATAATAATGTGTAGGCTGTGTATTTATTAAGAAAAGTAAATTCCGCTGATTGCAATGTTAATAAATGCATTATGATGCAATCCACTTAAATATTCAACAACTTTGTTGGGATAAAATACTGATTTCATTCGGGCTTTCCTTGATTCCAAATTATAATAATAAGTCACTAATTTCTTTCATCACACTGTCCTCTGAATTAGTGTAATATACGAATTAAAAATGTTTTCTGTTTTATTCAGTTTTAAATAAAATATTTGAAATTTTTATTACATTAATTAGTTTAGATCACAGTAGAACTTTTTAAATTGATATTTCCCCATATGGTGTGGCATGTACAGTTTTGAAAATATATTACCCGTAAACATTCTATCCTTTTATGATTTTTAATCTTTTTTTTTAGAATATGTTTGAAATTTGCAATGTTTCTCTGTACTTATTAATTAAATATAAAACGCATTTCGAATCTTTACAGGGTGACTTTTATGCATAATTTAATATGTTTGACTTACTGTTTTAATGAAATTTTTATTAAATCTGAAAAATTAATACTTGTATGTTAAATTCACAATAAAAAGACACTTATATTTTTCTATTCTAAGTCGACGACCATATACATCAATTTATCATCTCTTAAATCTAATGATTATGGCACGTATTTAATGGCACTGAAAAACTAATTCAATTGAGGATAAATGTGTGCAAAAACTAGTTCTTAATTTACAAAAATAATGTATTTCCTAAAAATATATGTTGCTGGAATCGCGCCAAAAATGAAAAATATTGCGTTTGAATTTAATGACTGCGTTCAATCATTTCTCCAAAATTTTATTATTTTTCACGAAAAGGTACTTTATTGTTTTTCCGAGATTTGTGTTTATTTTTAACATTAAATGGGAAACAAACGGTTTAGTTATAGGATTAAATCGTGAAGAACCTCTTAAGGTAAGTGCTATATTTGTTTTGTCAAGATCCAACCATTGCGTTGAATTTTTAGAAATAACACAAGTGATTTTGAAGCACCCAATCAAAAGAAAATCCTAATTTTTGAAAAAAGTTTAATAGTGTAGCATTATTTTACTTTCTTTTATTCTAGGATAGTATGTCTACATGTGTACTTAATCTAAGTTGAATATAAAGCGATTCACTAACAGAGAAAAAACGTGCACAGCATTTCTGATTACCGATTATTTTTTATTTAAATGTTAAAAGATTTCTGGTTATCGATTATTTTTTACTCAAACGACTTTTTAACTTCAAATGTAATTATGTTCTGTACATACTTTTCAACATCATGTTAAAAATAAAAATGATTTATCTACACTTACGTTGTTTTTATTTTTATAGAAATCAATCAGCGGGATTTCTAAGGGACACTTATTTATGAAACAAATCCAACTTATTGTTAAATTTATTGGCCTTTTATTAGTAGGTGCAATTGCCAACATATTTAAAATAGGTAAATCTGTTTTAACAATTGGAAGACAATTTATACTAATATGCTAATATTTTTCGGCTTATTTATAAAACTTATATGCATTGAGTAAGAAAACCACACACATTATACAAAAATGAAGGGAAAAAAACTGTTAATATTAATTTGTTTTGAAGTACAAATAGTTTTGCGGCACTAACAACATGGGAGCCGCTAGAGGTACATGGATTATGAATATGGAATGTAAAGTGAATAAAAGTTGTATTTATCACTGAAGAGGTTTAAAAAGATGTTTTTAATTATTCAATGCAGCAGAAATTTATTGTATAACTATTCTCAAACATTTATTAGGTAATCAAATAAAAAGTTAAGTCTTTAGTAAAATTTTCCACTTTGCAGCCCCCCCCCCCCCCTGAAAATATTCCTGCCAGGGACCATTACCAACAGTGCACATTAAAAATCATACACCTACAAAAAATAATGATTAATTGCTGCTTGATTACCATTTCATTCGTAAAACTATCGTAATTATTTGTATCACAATATTTCTCTTAAGAGTTAATTTGTGACATATCACAGCAAAAAAAAGGTGTACTCTAGTGAAAAGTGTGAAAAGGAAGGAATAACATTCTAAACTTTCGAAGTATCCCGATTAACCAATAAAGTACTTCCGGAAATGGTGTTACCGGAAGCTTCTGAAAATGAAATGTGACGGGATTACCTTGAAGACAGTTTGAGATAAAATTTGATTAATGATATACGGTAATTCCATTTTTAGTGCAAGTATTGTTTTCTGTTACTTGTACCGTTAGACAACATTCAGTTTTGAATTAAATGGATTTTCCGTTTGTAATTCTATTAAGTGGATTATATTTTTAATCAATTCGTTGTAACTCTTTACTGGTCAGGTACAGAATTCGAACTTGTCTTTTATTGTATCGCTCAGTTCTTTTTAATAAGTTACAGTTCACTGTCGTGACTGTTGCTTTAATTCATATTGACTATAGTTGATTCAACCTCATATTTCTGGTAAGGATTAGTACTAAAATTTTGAAATTTAGTATATACCCCCATTTGTGTCTTTATATGAGATACTTAACCCATAATATGCATATTCGTAAATATTTCCTAGTGTTAATTTTGTAAATAGTAAAATTTATGTGCATTTTGAAAAGGCAGTGCAATAGTTCGTCGTTAGTTTGCTTCCCCGTAATGTATGTCTTAATGCTTGATAACGAGTTTTACAGAGATGAAGCGAGTTTTATAAGGAGCAGGGCATTTAGCATTATGGTAATGGCAATCTCGCCAAATTGGCGAGATAGAGCCAAGTTGGCGACGTTTTGGCGACTAATTTTTGTCGCCAAATTTGGCGAGAAATTGCCAAATGTCGCCAAAATTTGCGACATTTGGTGACATTTTCGGTCCCCATGTATAGGACTTTTCGACTACGATCTGGAAAGTCCTCCAAATTTCTATCTCTGGAAGTTTCAAGAAGGTTTAACTTTCCTATATAAGCCGGCCAAGAGAGAGAGGGAGTTAACTAGAATTACTGAGTTGAGATACTGAGTCTCAGTGAGCATTCAGAGTAGTTCTAAAGCGAACTGTATTGCATTGTCTTTTGCAGCGATTTTAGCAGTTGTGTTGTCAAGTTTTTAACTGCTGTTTTGTGCTCTATTGTTGTGAAAGGAGCTGAATTGTGTCTACTAGAACGGGAAGTACTGGAGTTGTAAGAGAATCTGTGAAGAGTTATATTGGAATAAATTTCTGCAAGTTTTGATCTGCTTTGGCTTCAAATCTTTCGAACCCGTCCAACGCAACAATATGTATCTAGACCTATAAAAATTAAATCTCGTTCACTTATGTTAATTTTAATAATTTTCAAACATATGTTATCATCAATGCAAACTTCGTTACTTAGTAAATTTCTGTGTGTTTGCAAAATACAGTAGCAGATAAATCTTAATAATTTAATAAATAAATTTTTCGATAATAAATCTTCAATGGAACACCTTGCAATGTTAGTGCACTTGTATGTTAAAAGAAATTATAGCTTCTATAAAAATTATTAAGTTATCCTAAATACATTTAAAAATATCCTAAAATAGTTCGTTATATTATGTTGATCAAATTTTTACGAAAGATCCATCGATACAATTGCACTTTAATGGTACTTTATTCTTGTACGCATGCACCAAAAATATACTTAAATTGCCCAAGTGTGTTCTGTGAGTATCCAAGGTGATGATTTATTATCGAATTCAACATCACAATCCAAAATTTAGCATTCCAGGACCAAACATTTTACCACCCACTGCAATTACATAAACGAATGCATTCAAATGAATGAAATATTTCTCCATATCAACGTCTTATTATAAAATATGTTGATCCGTAGATCTTTAGATACAATACTCTAACTGATCATACTGAACTCTTCGTTATCAAACGCCGCGTCATGTTTATACCAATTTTGACAAAACGTCGAACCAATTGTTTTAACAATTTTAAATATTCCAGTTGTAAGACATACTGAAAGTTAAAAGAAAAACATTAACACACATACATAATTCATTTTCTCTCTGAATCCATTAAAATTTCCATTCTCACTCAAGGATGTTGGATAATCTCAAACTTAAAATGATTAATTTTCAAGTTTCAGCAATAATCTAAGACGTTTTAGAGTGGTTAAACGAAAGAAATTCACCGCAGTACAGTTCTTTGTTCGGATAACAAAAGTATTTCGCAGTTGAAGAATTCATTTGTTTGCTCTCTCGAAAACGAAAAATCGAATCCTTAATCTAAGTTTAATGACAAACGGAGAGGGGAGAAGACTTATGAAGATGCCAGGTAGAAACACCGAAGGCTTCATTCGCCCACCAGATGGAATGGGATGCGACTTTTGGGATTACACTACTGGTTTGTAAAATTGCCCCCAAATGATTGTCACAAATAGAGCGTTTGAAAAATGTTTGCTTTATACATGCACAATAAACTACTTTAATGTTCGAAAATATTAATGTATACTTGAAGATATCGATGTGTTATAAAAAGAAATATCAAGCGTTTTTTTTTTTTTCTTACAAAAACTTTTACGATTCATAATTTCATTGTGAATGTTTAGGTTGGTTGCCTTATATTTCAAGGAATTGACATAATTTAAGTAAAATATTTAACAAATCTACGAATTTTTTTAATTCGATTTAATTGGATATTTCAGAAAACCCGTAATTCACAAAACAAAAAATAAACTAGAATATTTTATTCATAACTTTACTTTCGAGTCTATTTTATGGTATTTAAAAAAAAAATGTACTCTTATTTAGTTAAACTAAAGTATAAAAATTAACACAACAGAGAATTCTACCTGATGAACTTGTCACCAACAAAAACACTAGAATAAATCTGCGAAAGAACGAACAAGATTTATTTATGTTATTAAAAAACGTTTAATCTGGAATCAGTTCTGAATATTTGCGAATGACACCTCATGATACCTTTTATTCAGTTTTAGTGGCACACACTATCCTATCGACCGAACTTTTTGTTGAAAACTCAAATTGTAGAATCACCTGGACTCCTTAGAGGTCCGGTTCGTCTCGGACCAGCGTCAGAGCCTTCCCACGGATCCCACCTCGATGGACTAAGAGAATCCGATTGGCGAACTTTGTTTGAAGATTGGCTCTTCTGGTTGAAGGGACGAAGGTACATAAGTACCTGTTAATGTCTTATTGTATTCTTCTTATATATTGTTTTAGAAATGTTTTCCAAACGCATCCACAGCACTCAGAGTGCTTCTTATACACATGTAATTTCTTGCTTAAAAACTCTAACATCATTTCAGTTCAAAATAATAATGTACTTACAAAATGAGTCAATAACATCAATCAAGAGGAGGAAACCAACAATATCGCACTCGATCACATTATCAGTCAAATGAAAGTTAGAAACAACTTACCTGTAAAAGAAAGAGACATTGATGTTATATTTAATAGAATTGTTACAATTCACTTGCTATAGTTTAATAATTGTTATAATTCAATAACACATGTCAAAATTTAATAACTGTTATCATCAATAGTATATGTCATAATTTAATAATTGTTATCATCAATAACACATGTTATAATTTAATAATTGTTATAATTCAACAACACAAGTTATAATTTCCTAATTGTTATAATTCAATAACAGGTTTTAGTTTGATAATTGTTATAATTCAACAACACATCAAAATGAATGCATTGGTTGGTTGCATTGGAAATTTTATAATAGAAGAGTTTCGCAAGGAAAGACTAGTGACTAGAAAGTTCTTGAAGTGACTAGAAGACTTTCGCAAGAGTGCAGAAATCAGTTATTCGACTGATTATCTAGGTAATGATCAGATTAACTAGAATGATCCATTAAAGTCCCAAAAATTGTTTAATTTCTCAAATTACCTAGGTAATTTGCATATTATCTACTAGGCACTCGTAAAAATGATCTTTGCTGTTACAACAGCGGCGTTACTGTTCGCCAAAATAATGCTATTATATATTTTTTGATATCTAAAGAATCAAGTTGATAGATTCCATCTCTGAAAAACAAACTTTTGATCTTTAAAGATACGGAAGTCGTTAATGTGCACATTACCTAGGTAAAAATTGGAAAACTCTTGATTCCGCACTTTAACGGAGTAAATCAGTTAATATGCAGATTACCTAGGTAATGTGCACATTGACGGCTTTCGGAGCGGTAACATATATACTACGACGAACATCGCTAGATCAACATCTGTCAGAAGAGCGAATTGCTTTCAGGGAGGTCTTTGCAAGCATTTGCGACTCTAACGGAGCAAAACCTTGAATATCTTCCACAAGACAATACGACAACCGAATTTAGACTGCAAGCCCTGATTGCCTCAGTATCAACACAATTTGAAAAGAAAGTCTGTAGAGTGGCTCGATCCCGAAACCTCATGCGTACTAAGCGATAATTATACCTTACAGTCATGAATTAGGCTAATACTGTACAGGAGCTAACACTAGATAAATTATCATGTATTATATATTACTAATACACTTCCAGATTAGCGGATTACAGTATGTTCCTTCTCTTCATATGCATTAATTTGTTTAAAATAAAAAAGAAAATATAAAAATATACTTAGTTTTTAATTCATATTCTAATGAATGGCTATAGAGTAACACTGATTTAAGCTTAGTTATCTTGGGTTAAGAAAATGCATATGAGCTAGATTTTCTGTTTTAAAATACTAAATTAATGTATTTAATATTTTACTGAAAATATATTAAGAGGCAGACAATCTCTAAGGTCTAATAGCAAACCATTAAAAAAAATGGATATAAATTGACCTAACGCTTATGTATATTCTATTTCTGATGGATATCATTCTGATAATTTCATCGATTCCTTAAAACGAAAAGAGAAAAAAACGTAAACATAATCTTAAGCTCAAATGCAATTGAAGGTTGCTTAAGGACGGAAGGTTACTCATTGACTATCGGTAGAAGTCTATTTATTGTTGTAACGATGTTAAGCCTTCATTTAGCTATTATGGCACGAGTAATACAAATAAAATCAATCTTAATAATCTTAAGTATTTTAATAAAGAAATTGTAAACCTCTAATTATGTATTCCTGTTAGTAGAAGCTATACTAATTTGAATAATCTTATAATTCACTCGAATACTTTGTGCATGGTTAATATATATATATTTCTAATGAAGTCAGGATATATGAAATTATGTTTAATTTATGACTGAAATTGTAAGGTTATAATAAATTGGATATGCCACATTTTGTATAATCTGGTTGGCTGTTTTCAGATTATCTGGAGCCGACAGCAACACGAGGGCTATAATGGGCCGAAACAATCGTCATTTAACAAGCCAACATACATTTACCCATGCCTAACACGGGACTCGAACCCGCAAACTCGCGGTCTAGAAGCTAGCACGCTAACCACTATACCATTTGGTCAGCTTATAAGCATTCATCATTAAACTGTGCTATTTTTAACTTTAAAATATCTTCAAAATTAGATTTTATCACTATCAATATATTTAAATCTAAACCTTCAAATTTCCCAACCAAATTTTTTGCCATACACAAACGTTATTTCTAATGGTTTGTAAATAGGTTGAAGATTGGCTAAAATAACAAAATCTCAACTATCCAAAGAAGGTTAAGGGGAAGGGGGGGTGATGTAATTTTAGACTAATATTGAAAGAAGTCGAGGGAGGTATCTTCACTATAGAGTATTAAATAGCACGAATATTAATCGCTTCCAGAAACCGAAGATTCAATCAACGTCAAATAAATATTAACCCTCAAACTGCACGGAAATAATGAGGTCGGCCAGCAGTTATGTACAGTGGTGACATAATTAGGAGAAGGGTGATTTATAACGGCAATTAACTCCAGTGGCCGACAACAAATCTGAAGCAATCGTTTTCTTCTACAGACGTGATATTGCTCAATGACATCCATAAAAGTACATATTAAATTAAGCAACTGTATAGTCATCACTTTCTTTGTATGGTAACTGACAATCTAAGGAAGACAGAAGTTTCGGATACAGTTGGGGATATTGTAATATAAAAGTTTTGTTTATTTGTAGTCGATTCCGGCTGCCTATCTACGCAGACGTGATTTCGAACTCATTCAGATAATGAGGTCGATACCTGAGCGAGCACTTCCCTCTCTCCGACTTCCCCACTCTAGCTTACGGACAGTAACTTGAAGCCTAAGAAGGCTTAACAATTCCCAAAGAGATCTATATTAGCAAATCTTGCCTAAACTAGTTAGCATTCGATAATGAACAATAACATATTACACATCGTTAGATGAATTACAGTATGGCGGTAATTCATAGTTTATTATGCAATGATGGAAAACATCATTTACCAGAGCCCAGAATCTGGCAGAGGCTTTATTTTCTCAGCATTAAGCTGTATCTACAGTTACTTCCTGTAATACATATTGCGGCAAAGCAGAAGTATTCCAAGTCTCCGTCGCTAAGTGGTAAGAAACGAGTCTCCGAAACGGGAAGTCTCCGGTTCGATTCTAGCTGTGAAAATTATAATTTATTATTTATTTCCATTGTTATTTCCAGAAGCTTCTGGTATCTTCAAGTACGTTATTTCCTCTTTAGTTATAATAGGAAGTTTCTAGATTCTTTATTGTGGATGCATAAGTTATCTCTTCATTACAAATGGAGAGTCCTTAGTCTTGTCAAGTGTAATTTACTCACCTCTAGAAACATAACCTAAGCACCTTTATTAAGCCTCTTAAAAGTGATAATATATATTATTCTTCACAGCCCTTGACGATCCAATACCTTCAAGAACAACCGTATCCCAACAAACAGTTTCAATCCAAAAAGTTAAAAATAATAATAATAATGAACTCCCATTAACGCCTACCCCATCTATTTATTACAAGCTTCAAATCAAGAGTCACCTCACACAACGTGTTTTCTCTCAAATTATTTTCTTCCGAGGAACATCGAAAATTCTCAAACCGTGACAAATCGGTCGTAATAGCTTCGGAGAAAGTCACCGACTAACTGAATGGAATGGGCATACGTTGCCAAACGAGGGGGGATAGAAATGATAGCGGCTTCATGCCAAGCATGTGCTGCGGCCTCAATGTCATTGGATCGTTAGACACAGATGCCACTCGAGCGTGTATCCCCCCCCCCCCCCACAGCTAAAATCCCTTGTCAATCGTCGTTTGCGGTTGGATGTAACTGCCAAGTGAGGTAAGCTTCAATAGTTGGTGGTCAAGCTATTGGAGAAGGATTAGATGAGGTGTCATAAATGTTTAACAGGTTGAGCCTTAAACTAAATGAACCTTTCAAAATTTATTTGTTAACTACATACGATAGAACTACGCGATTTTCAACGAAATGTGTAAATAAAGATTAAAGAGGGACAAAGTAGCCATTTTTTTTGGCAAGAGTTACAGTTGGTGTTATACGGGTTTTACAATAGAAAGATTCGTTGACTTCTGGTGTCACAAGTCTGTTTTACATATGTGACACAAGAATCATCCCTCCTGGTCGTAAAGGCTGATTGTCGAGATCGCAAGTGGCGAAGACGTCAGTGGAGCGATCACTGCGTGCCGATCTGGGGTGACGGAAGAGTGCTGACAATTGGTTGAGGAGAGTCAGGTGCTCGTAAATGGAAAATGTTTGTCTACTGGAGTCAGCAGCTGGCACGGAATGTCACTGACTGGGGATCTCAAATGGTGCCCCAAGTGGTAGCGTGTAAATTAACTTAAAGTTGTGGAAAGGCCAGTGGGAATGTAAAATAATTTTGAACTCTGAACGTAAAATCCGTGTCACAAGCTCTCTCTTTGGCGGGGGGGGGGGGGGTGGATTGGAGAAAAAGTGTGATCTCTGTAGTTGACTACTTCATCTGATTAAGTTCAAAATTACAATTCATACTGTACGTGTTAAACACTAATGTGGGAGAAATAAGCAACTGAAATCAAAACTAAACTAGCTGGCTTTCTTCCTTCTGGTAGTTTGCCAAGAGTCGTATAGTAAGTATATAAATACTTAACTAATAAGTGTTACTTAATGTACACTGCTAGAACTGTTAGTGTTCTTCAAAGTCTAAACACTAATAAAGAAATAAATAATCGACAGCCAGAGTTTTAATTAAATTGCAATTTTGTATTTTGCTGTTGGAAAAAATTGATTTTAGTCGATTGATTTTTTTTTTTTTGTAAACGAAAAATGTATATGCACATAATAATGATTTAATTACAATAGAAATACAAATAACACCAAATCTTAACTAATGTTTGTAGTGAACCGATAAAATAGTTGAAAGAAATAATTTTCAAACTCTCGAATATAATACTTTCACTAGAACATTGCAAATATCTCACGTCGATTAAACGATTTTTTAATAGCGAAGTCTAAATATAAATCAAATAAATTAAAGAGCTTTATTGTGAAAAAATCAGTATAACTAAATACAAGCAGCAAAAGAGCTTTATATCCTATTTTCTCCCATTTCAGCCATTTCTGCTATCTATTTATCCTTACCTATAAACTTTCTCCTACCTACTGTTTACTAAGTACATTTAAATTATATATTTACTTCCCAAATATCAGTATTAGCAAACAAATAGGAGTATAATATGACTGTTTTTCTTCAAAGTTTTTTCCGAATTCATTGCTTCAACTCCAGGTGAAGTTTTTTTTACCTATTACGCTACAACTTCAGGTATTAAAAGAAAGCATTAAAAACTTCAGTAGCTCTATAGATTTAAATACTACACACCCATACACAGTTCCTCTTATTTTAAATTCCTGAGGTTCCCGTAATCATCTTATGAAGTAAGAACACATTTGCCTTTGGTAACTAGTTTTTCTCAAAGTAAACCTAAAAAAAATATTAGTAAAAAAGCGAAGCAACTATTTCTAATTAGCAAGTGTACATGTTTAAACTAACTAGAAAACTTTGAGGAATTCGATAGATTTTTTCGCGGTGACTTTTTTTCCCTATGAAATTCGGAGTAATATGTTTGAAGAGCAAACATTCCTTAGCACCATGAAATGTTTGTTTGGTTCACAGGATCCTTTAATGTAAATTGACACACCCATTTCATTAACTTCAAATAATTGGCTGTTTTTGTGACACCCGCATTACTCCTTTTTTTGAAGTTAATTCTTAAAATAGCTCAATTTGATCAAGAAAACGTCGCCTTTTTTTTATTTGGTTATATTGTCTCGCAGGTGGCAGGTGTGTGTTCAGTTTGTTGATGAGTTTATTATTATTTTTTTTTAATTGTACAATGATTAGTAAGGATGTTTTCCTTTCAACTACTCAATATGTATTATAAAATAACAAGTTGCAGAGATAGTTTTTTTCTGTGTTCGGATAGTAATTAATATTACGAGAAGAAATTTTTAAGAAGTAAAATTATCAAATTGGTTTCGCTATTATACGATAAAAGTTTTGTTTTATTATTATTTTGGAATTACTAATCCTATTATTATTTTGAATTATTAATCTTATTATTATTTTGAATTATTAATCTTATTATTGTTTTGAATTATTAATTTTATTATTTTGAATTATTAATTTTATTATTATTTTGAATTATTAATTTTATTATTTTGAATTATTAATTTTATTATTATTTTGAATTATTAATTTTATTATTTTGAATTATTAATTTTATTGTTATTTTGAATTATGAATTTTATTGTTAGTTTGAATTATTAATATTATTATTATTTTAAATTATTTAAGAATGAATTTGTAACATTTTATTACCGTAAATATCTTCTGAGAGTCTGATACTTTATTTTAGATGAAACAATTAGTTGTTAAAAAATAATCAGAGTGAAATTTCTTGGCGAAGAATGGTCAAACGAACTTTTGTAATGAATATATGATGTTAATTAAAAGGTTTACTTATGCTCTACGTTAATTTTAGTATCCAAAACTGCAGATACTTTTGAAGCCAAATATGTTATGAAGCTCACCAACTTACCAATATTTTTTGCGAAATTAGTTATTGCCTAAAAATATTACTCGTCAAGTTGGCAATTGTTTAAAAAATGTAAATGAAAAAATGCAGATGACTGAATGGTATAAATTACTCCAATTTCTTTACAATTTTTAAGTCATCGCCAGTACTATAATGTAATTAAAAGTTGAGGTGCCCGTAATTGTCCATAATATTCTATAATGTGTTGTATAGAACATGAATAAAGTTTAGATTTTATAACTTTTTTTTTAGTTTGCTTTTTACTCAATTATGTTAATCTCCAAGCATAGTTTTGATATATAAAATAACATACAACTATATAAAACAGTGGAGGTTTTTTTTTTCTTCTTTTTCTTTTTGCTTTTGCTTTAGGATATTGTAATCTTTATAACGTTCACCCTGTTTTCAAACATGTTTGCGATTTAAACTAGTAATATAGGAATTTTAAACTGGTGTTTCAAATTGCAAACTCACTGTAATACAATTCAGATGCACGCATTCAAGAACTTTCAGTTATAAATTGCATCTGAATTCTAATACCTTTAGATTCTAATTGTAACAAAGCGAAATTTTCAAACTCGAATCCCAAAGATTTAAAGCACTTATAGCACACCGATTTAAAGTAATTTATATCATCTAAATTTAATTCGATTTCAAATACCCCTCCGTCCGAACTTTTCCCCCCACGTTGAAAATTGTAAACTT
This sequence comes from Linyphia triangularis, assembly GCA_963978545.1. NCBI lineage: Eukaryota > Metazoa > Arthropoda > Arachnida > Araneae > Linyphiidae > Linyphia > Linyphia triangularis. Next base: position 1,312,016 of record OZ021727.1, on the reverse strand, counting down.
CTAAAATCGGCACTTCCGTGAGTTAAATTACTCGAACAGATTCTCAAAATCAATTTATTGAAATACGAAACAACGCTCTCGCCCTTAACAACGATTAGAACCTTCCAGAGATCTGAAATTGGTGATAACGGCTCTTAAACACTTCGCCAATGAAAGTTAGTTTCAAAACAAGGGAAGCCATCCATTTGCTAAAAGTGACTCCAAAATACGAACATAGGTCATTAGCAACTGTAAAGTTAGAAACTTTCCGAGCAAGGATTCCAAGCACACAATCACGGCATCTGTACTCAAGTTGTTGTCGTTCCGGGACGCGCCGTAATAGCAGGCAGTGGCGTAAGTGGCGTAGCGACTTCGCAAATTCCTCTGAACACAGGGGTCCAATAAAGCGCCCGCTGGGGGTATTGGAAATGAATAATTAGTTTCGCATTGTCCACCTCAGCGTTCCCTTTCATGGCAGGTGTACGCTGAAATTAATTAGATGTTTCTGCATGGTACAATATTGATCTGCACCAAATATTAGATGCCTTGGCTGAAGGAGGCCTAAATAATAAGTCGGTCCTTAAAGCGAAGTGGAATTTCACCATTGATCGCGCACGGGACATGTGTTTGTACTTACTACAATGGACCTCTTTAGTACGGTGCTGGAATTATTTGATAAATTGGAGTTTAAATATGAGGGTGTATCACATTTTGTATTAATTTTTTTTTTTATGAGTTCAGACCATGAAACATCCACAAAAAATTAGTTCATATCGCGTATGATTGTATATCACATTTTATACTAATTTTTAATGAACTTGTTGAACCAACACATCGAGCAATATATTCATTTCCTTTTTCCCTTTTTAAATCTATAGAGAATAGAAATACGACTTATAGAGCAAGCTCTTTTGGATGCGATTTTGTTTTTTACAAGGAGCCTTATGCCTAAGGGTATTGTTTACAGTTGGTCAAAAGTGTGATACTCCGTAATTGGACATGCACAAAAAATACATTGAGTGAACATACACCTGCTCCGTATGCTTGTAAAGAGAGATGCATGCTGATGTTGTTCAGTTGTATTGATGCATCGATATTTCATAAAACTGAAAAAAAAATTGCAAAAAATGCATAATGGGCTTAGACTTAGGCCATCGACCCTAAGCCCATAATTTTAAATTCCAAAATATATTTTAAAAATGTACACAATTCCGCTGTTTTATAACGATTTTGATGACATTATGTACACTTGATCTTCGAAACCAGGCGAATGTCACTGGCTACATGAGATTTCGAAAACCACTCCGTTCCTCACCTTTAAAGGGGGGTGTCCAATGGCCTTAGGGTCAAACTACGGAAGTTACCATTTCCATCGAAAAAATATGAGGTATAGGGGGGGGGGGGGATGTATTTAAAATACTTAGAACATTTAATTAATTTCATTCATCCTTGAAATGAGGTATTGCATGCTAAAAATCTATATATTGGGTACAAATAGAAATATTCGAAAGCGAATAAAAAAAATCGGGCTAGTTTTCTCCTCCAACTTATCGATCTTGCGAAATTTGTAAAAAAAACACACACAAATATAAAATTGGTAGATGTTTTTTTATGATACTTCATCAACTTAATAGGATTAAATTTAATTTATATTTCTAATAATATTACAGCATTAAGAGATTAAAAAAAGTATCTATAAGGCCAGTAAATATGTTAAGTCTATTGGAAACCAGTCTCTCACAAATGACGCAGCTCTTATAAAGAGTGTAAACTGTTACTTACATTGAAAAAGGTCTACAACAAAGTACTGCAGATGTGAATAGAACCACTCAAAAAGTTTATTTTCACCGTCATTTCATTGGGAAATGACAGTTCGCGATTCGCTGAATCATTTCTTTCCACAGCGTTAGATTGGAAAGGATGGTCCCATTCTATAACCGCCACGCTCGCCTAGCATTACTCAAATAGATTTTTTTTTTCATCTGGAATTATGTGAGGGATGTGTACTGAATAAATGTTCGGAATTTTGGGGAATATTGCAGCTAAGTATCCTAGGCACTGCAGTAACTGTTAATCTTGGAATGTTGAACTCCTCTTGGAAGGAATTAGAATATCTTAAAAATTTTCGTGATACGAAATAATCTCTTGTGGAGTTTTCTAAGGGCAATAAAATAACTTTTTTCTTTTATTGTTCTTTTCTTGAGTTGTTAATTTCACATCTGCAAAATTTGTTTGGTAAAGACATATTTTTAAATAAGAATTTGAAGTTTAACAAATAGACACCAAGTCCATATTCACAACGTTCCATTTATGAAAATTCAAACTATCGTTGAAGGAAAATAAAAATATCTTTTCATTAAGAAAACTTACATTTTACATTTTAATTGTTATGTAGTATAATTTTGTCATTTAACAATTAGCCTTTTTAAAGCGTTATTTTGTTATTGAACTGTTAAAAAAAAACTATTCAATAACTTGTTACTTTCAATTACCCACACGTTAACGTACGGTATTAATTATATTATTTTTGATCAAAACACAGTTTCCATTTTTTGCGCATTTCTCCATGTTTTGGAACATCCTGACTTCAAAAAAGTGCTATAGAAAAAATGTCTGTCTGTATACGAGGTCAGCATAACTCCCGAATGGAATGGCTTACAATGTTCAAATTTGGTTAGGGGTGATCTTGGGACCTGTCATTAAAGTTTTCGTCATTATTTCACCTGCGCAAAACATGAACAAAATCATGTCTTTCAGCAATTGCTAAAGAACGGCTCTAACGATTTTTTATCAAAATCTCTATGGTAATGCCTCTTTAATTTGTTTGAAACATTCCCACTTCTAAAACTCCCATAAAAATGCAGTAAAAGGTGTAAAAAGTCGAAAATGGATTGTCCTTAACAGAGTTTTCTTTCCTTGAGCACCGTTCATTACGACGGTTTTTCTCATTTTCTCTGTTTCACTTACAAGAAAGGATAATGTAAGAATTATAGTAAAGTATATAGTCAAATTCATATACTTGTTTTTTCTTTATCCAAGTAAGAATTATCGCCAAACTAGCCATTTTTTTAACTGAATGAAATTTTGAAAATTGTAATAACACTATTCCACGTCAAATTTAAATGCAGTGACCAGTATTATAGTGTAATTGAAAGCTGGGCGAAGTTCCATACAACTAGTTCTTTTAGTAAATATAAGTAAATTGCATTTTTATTTATTTGCGTTTAAAATTGTTAGTATGATCGCAAACGCTTTATTAAGAAAACCAATTGTGTAATATTATTTGTGGTAACAAGATTTACAACGAAAGTTGGTTTTGGAATTAGTGTAAAGTACAAATTCGCCAACAGCGCAATTTATCTCAAAGAACGTTTGTTGGGTTTGAGAAAACATTATTTAATCTTCAGTTTGGTTGGTTTTAATCCGTATCAAAGCCAGTTTAATCGCAAAATCGTCATTTTCTAACTGAAATGTCGTTTATTTTCTGCAATAAAACTGAGAAGTACACAATGTATTATACAAATAACTACTACTTCTGAGTACTTCCAACGACTAAATGCTGAAATCTGCTTGTAATGTAACAATAACTACACATTCAGTAGTAATAAAAAATTATTTTTTTACAACTGTATAATTAATCCGGTTATTTAAGTTTTCTATACTGCAAGTGAAAGACGTAAACCATCAATAAAAATACCAAAGGTTGCGTTTCTACGAATTATTTAGTCGACGGATGTAGACATATTTTTTCATTCATATTTTTTTTTTTTTTTTTTTTTTTAGCAATAAACTGACGAATGTAAAAAGATTTTTGTTTTCACATTAGAATGTAAGTTAAAAACAAAGAGTACATGTTCCTGAATAAAAAGAAAAAGCCCGGTCTGTGATCGTACTACAAAATTCACCAATCCTCCATTTTTTATTTCAAAGCCAAGCTTCTGTCGCAACTTCGGATTGTGACCATACTCTATTTCATACTTACTGGATGAAAGATGTCAAAAATATAACATCAGTCGAGTATTATGGAAGCAAAAACCTTTTGAATTCCAAAAACAGAAAGAAAAAACTGCTTTCGGAGGATTCCAAGAAAGAGAAATATGTCCGGTAAAATTTGTCTTTCAAATGTCGGATCAGATTGTTCATTCTTTCAACGGTTATGCCCCAGATTGAAATCGGGAATATTTTCCTTGTTTAATTTTTTATTTTTGCATTGCTAACATAAGCCGGAGTTGTTCTCAATCTCCAATGTTTTACATTTCTTAAGGGAATGTATTTCAATGCTAAAAATATATTAAAATAGTGACAGGGATGATTTGTTTTATTTGTGTAAAATAACAAAGACTCGGTTGTTTAAAAAATACTGCTGTTAAAGAAAAAAACAATTAAAACGTATAGGAAAGGCGAGTGAAATATTTTACCGTATTACATATGTCACCGGCAATGTAATAACATAGGTATTCTATAGAATACCTAGGTATTTTAAATATTGCCGAAAACTGGCTGGCAAAGTATGAAACGCTTAAACATTTCACATATTGTCTATTCATTATGTAGCATAAAAAACCGGCAAAGTATGAAATACAACTAATTTCATCCAGGCATTTTTATGCAAAGTATGAAATATGAAAACTATTATAAACTTTACCTAGGCATCTTTTAGAAGGCCTTATCGTGACTTTTTTCATAGTTTGCCTAAAAAAATATCGTCATTCTATATAATGCCTAATTATACAATAATTCTCATATTTCATATTCTTTCTAAAAACACCGGGCATTATATAAAATGCCGGCTTTTCGTACATTGTCGGTAACATATTGGGGGAAAGAAAAAATAACTTACCATCATTTATTTTCTTGTTTCCTTCAAGGTACACATGTTACATTAAGTTTAGTGGTATAGAACAATTAATTGTTTGGATTATTTTTGATTTGCTTGAAGTCTTCATGTAACTTTAAAATCTTTTCTATGACTCTGTAAAATGTATTTTTCTTATTCAATAGTAACAACGGCCTGTGATCGGATCAATCATTTTGAATAATTTTTCTTAAAAGCTGTAGATATAGTAACACTTTAAAAATTGATTTCATTATTCAAACCTACAAATTCTGTCTGGAAATTTATCCAGAAATGTACCGAGCACATTATTTTGAAAAACTTAGGATTAGGTAAAAACTCTAAAGTACGAATATGGTAAAATACTCAAAAATGGATATACTAGTGAAAGTAGATGCCGTTTTCAGGATTTACATGCACCCTTTGTACGCAATTCCTCAAATCCGATTTAGAGGAAGGTTGGTTGGTTGTTTTCAGATTATCTGGCGCCGTCAGCAACACGAGGGCTATAATACGCCGAAACATTCGTCATTAGACAAGCCAACATACATTTACAAACACCCATGCCTTACACGGGACTCGAACCCGCAACCTCACGGTCTAGAAGCTAGCACGCTAACCACTATACCGTTTGATCGGCCGATTTAGAGGAAGGATTTTATTTTTAAAACTAAATGTTTTCAATAAAAAGTAATAAGATAGTTGTATTTTATGTTTGAAACAATCACTTTTCCTGTAGGCTTTTTCACCTTACTTTCTTTGAGAAAAAAAGCAAATTTCGTATTTAATTCAAAATTCAAGGTGCAGAAATATTATTGAAATAAATAACTTATTAAATGTATGTTATGACCTTCGCATACTTTATATAGAAATACTTGTGGATAATTGTAAACATCAAGTGTTAGTTTTATGAAAACAAATTTACGACCTTAAATATACCAACACATGTTTCCGATGTGCATGGGTGCCTCAAAAATTGGTCTCAATGGGTGCACCCCCCCCCCCCTTTCTCCCCGACTTTTAAAATTTAAAAATGAAGTGGTAAAAATCATTAAATAATGAAGTATAATACGAGTTTGTTGAAATTATTTGAATTGAAAACTAATCTAAAGCTATTAATATTTTAGAGGTAATCTATTCAATGTCAAAACATCAAAGTTTGAATAAAAACTTGTGGAAACTTGTCTCCTCCATGTGCGATATCCTCCCCCTCCCATCGCCTGCAAACATCATGCTAGCTTCAATGCAAATGTGTATTTTTATAATAACGTCCACCCACACCCCCCCCCCCCCCACACACACACCTAAAATAAAACTATTTATAATCAGTGATTGTGGTGAAAGTGCAAGTCTTTTTCGCGGAGTGCAGTAAAGAACTTTATCACACTAGTGTGATAAAGTACTTCACTACATACCTCAAGCTCACATTTTACATGGTTTTAGCATAGAAATGGTATATTTTTAGATGAGGTTCATTGACCACCATTAATATACGTTGTCAACATTAATGTATGTGTGGATTGAACATATTTCTTGCACGATATTATTAAAAATAGTGTTTGCAACAAGTACGAAAATACTTTTCAAACTTGGTAAATTATTTGATATTTACCAAGTTAATTGATTCAAATTAGCATTTTTCCTCGTTTAAAAATAACTATTTAAAACAGATTATTCTCAATAGTTCTGGTTCTACATGATTTCATCTTCATTTTAATAACCAAACACAATCTAACCTTAACATATAAATTCATGAACAAAAAAAAAAAACTTTGCATACTATTATATGGTTACACAACATACGTGTTCTTAAATACGCTAGAAAACTATAAATAGTTTTATAAAGCGAGTTCAAAGAATTGAAACTTCTTCGGCGAGGCAGTAGAAATTCCCTCACTTAAACATAAAGTATGATTGCTGGCGAAACGATCTTCTACTACGAGTGATTGGGCCTTGAAAAATTGATGATGTAATTAAGATTTTAAGAAGTATTGATCTCGAGATTATCCTCATACTCTTCCGAAGTACCGACAAATGACTGCAATATCGTTCATGATATGCCGCCGTAAACCGCTTTCACCCGACCGGAAACATAATTACGAAAAGGACCTACTGTGATGACGTCATGCAAGATTGATCACGTGATTTATTCTCTCGCGCCGCTTATTGGCTACTTTCATCATTTCCCGCGGATTCCGTGATTGTAAAAACCGAAGGAAGGTTGTTTCAAAGAATGGAATTGGAGAAACTCTCTATAAGAGCGGAAGGTGGCGCATTATAAGAAAGGTATTTCTGTATTGAAAAATCGATTTTTAGTTAAATCGGAATGTGAATTGCAATAGATTATTTGAAGATTGATGTAATATTGTGGATAGTGGGTTTAAAATAGTATCGGTTCGGACTATTTGAGGATTTTGCTTACTATGTTCTTAAATAAGCAAACATTATAAAAACGTTATAAGCAGTAAAAAAAAGAAATGATTTGTCCCTCAATTTATGACTTTTAAGTACTAAATTTATTTACTTCGCCATGTATACAGTACATTTATACCTAATATGAAGTTGAAGTGTGTATGATACAGGTGAAACAACAGCTCAAGGTTGACATGAATTTATATGGTTTTTAATGGATTTTGATTTTTAAGGTATTTTAAAAGTTTTTAAACTTTATTTAAGGAGTTTGATAACCCTTAAATATTTTAAAAATACAATTTTTTTAATCACGTCAACGTGGAGACCATAAAGATTTTAATACCAATCGTTAATGAAATTTCTATTACTTTCAATTACCCATTTGTTAACAAAGGGTAATGAAAGTATAGCTTTTAATGATTCAAAAAGAATTTAAGCTGTATATTTATACTATAGCTACTATCTGTACAGTACGAAAAAAAAAATCCGAACGATGGCTTTATCTTCGGCTCTAATTATCGTAGAATCTTGCGATTTGCATCAAAATATTTTGTTTACGATTTTCTATGTGTCTGATGTATTTTTTTTCCTTAGGGGGCTGTATTCTAGGTAAATTTAACTATGTCTTTAAAAATTTCAATACGAATCCTTATTTTTTTATGTCTTTATTCGATTTGTTTACCCTAGATACCAAATTTCAGTTTATTATGTTAAGAAACACGTCATTTATGAATAAACATTTTTTGGACGATCTTGAGGACAAATTTCTTTATCGCGCTGAAGAATTTAACGTTTTGCATGCTACAAGTTGTAATCTATTTCGCGGTCTCTTAAAGTGAGCTTATTTACATTTTTGCTAAAATATCGAGAACCAAAATTCAAAATGGAATGAAAAAAATTCTGAAGGGATTTTCGACTATGAAAATTCTAATGGCAGCAAAAACATGCGTTTCTATTTTAAAAATTTTAAAACTTGTTTATTAATTAATAATTATCAAACAACTGTTAAATAACATACATGCAAATTTTGTATTAATGTTTGGACTTAAACTATCCTTTGAAATAAAAATTGCTAAAATACATTAACTATATAAGAATTTATGGTAAAAAAAATAATTTTCTTTTTAACATTAATTTATCATTTTTTTGACATTTAAATTAGTAACCACTCATTGAAAAATTATGAAATTTGGTATTTAGACGTTTTTTTGGATTCTAAATCTAAATATGGTATAATATTATGGGGTTGCTATTGAATTTTTTTAAGTTTAATTTAGTTTTAATATGTAGATGACCCCTCATAATAAAAAAAAAATATATGCAATTAATAAAGACCTTCCACAATTTACAACGGTATTTGACTTTTGTCATTTCATTAATTAGAATACAAGATATGGCCATCATTCGGGGTTTTTTTGGTATTTTTGCGCACTGTACGTATATCCTTCATATATAGCTACTATATGTTCATGTATCCTTCAAAGTAAATGATATTGACAGAAGTAAAATTAAGAAGAGATATGGTCCGTATTAAAAACACTATATATTATTTGTTGCCTATTTTCTCTTAGTTCGCATTTAATATAACTTCTTCCACACAACACTGAATATAATTACACGAAAATACTCGAAGACTAATGTGTAGATATAAAAGCTTCAAGCGCAGCTGCTGATAAAGACAGGATGAGGGAATCTCATTCATTAGGCGAAAGATGTGAGAAAATGTTGCCTTCTCTTGTGCAAAGTTTTGAACATTTGTTTCACTCGCCACGGGGCGGTGGCGAAGGAGATGAAGAATTAACTTTCTGAGAAGCGAAGACTCGTTTTAAAGTGAGATGGATTAGTGACTTCGAAGGCATTCACAATTTCAAGAGAGCTGGGTTTCATCTCAGTTTGGAAAAATTACTTTATATAGATTTAATGGAGATGTGTAATTAAATGAAAGTATTTAGAAAATGTTCCATTTGATATTTTGGTTGGTTGGATATTTTCTTTCGAAACACGAGGGTGATAGTGTGTTAATGCATGCACAGTTACTACATTGCTTCAGAATTAATTAAGAGATGAATACCGTTTGGTTGTTCTTTCAAAAAGAAAACTGAACAACATTTTAGGAGTTAATATAATTGTGTCGCAATTGCTGTCGTGCATGTGACTTGAAAATTCCACAATATTAATACCGTTCTGCATCGCAGATCACTATTATCATATTTATAGCATTTTATTTTACTATTATACATATATGTCATATTTCAAAATATCTATTTTATATAATATATTAATATCCTATTGCAAAGGTAAATGCACATCCGATGGAAAAATCCAAAATGTATGCTTCTTCTGAGCTCCATTATTACATATTATAAAAAATCGCTTACAATACTATATCCGACCATTCCAATTCTTAAAACTAATTTGAAGCTTGCTCGCTTTATATACCAAGGAATAAAATATTCCTCTTTTACGCGGATTTCAATTTTTTTTTTTTTTTTTTTTTGTTTGTTATTTAGAAAAAGTTTATTTTTTCTACAATTTTATTATTTTCAATGGACATTATAAGACATTATCAGACTAAATTGGCCTAGAATCCCTCAGAGAAAATTTCTCCCTGCACCCCTATCTTTATGCATATTAGTACAGAATTATATCCTTATTCAGCTATTTGTGAGGTTCAAAATAACACCTCATATATTTTCCTCTTTTTCACATTTTGACTGTTTTCATCTGTTATGTACAGTGATTGATTTAAATTACGATGTACATTTTGTGGTCTATTGCAGCATACTAAATATATTTTAGGAAAATAAGTAATGCTAAACCCCCCATTCAAAAAATTTTATCACCGCTTTACACGATTTAAATGCAGACATGTCATCAAAATACAGCGAACCTATACGAGTCCATAGGAACATTGGAGAAGCATCTCTTACAGCATCTGTAGTTTTCTGTGCATATCTGACTGCGATGTTTTCTCGCCTCGCTGCTGCAGGATATTTGATTTTCTCTCCGATATTCTCCAACTTTGATACTTCTCCGACTTCTTGGAATCCGCCCAACTGCAAAGACGTCTTCCTGTCACTTCCCGAGACAGCCTGTCATATCGAGTTGCAGAGGCAAGACTTTTGAGATTTCAACCGTGCGCTTTCAATTGTATCGCTGTCTTCAAAAGATCGGAGTAACGATTTTTTTTCCCCTTCTCATTCCGTTTATATTTTCGATGCTTGATTAAAGAACGGGGTCCATTTTGAAACGTCAAGCTTCCTTTCCTGATCAATAGGACGCCTAAATTTAATAAGATTTCAAATTGAGTTCGTGGAAGAATGTTATATAAAATTGCATTGAGCTGAATGCGACCTATGTTATACTATGGAAGCACATTGAATATATTTTTAGAAATTAGTTCGACTTTTCTAAAGGAAATGTTAACACTCTTGCGGAATCGTAAAGAACTTTTTTTGAAACCGTCATCAAAAATCAAATAACATTAAGCTGACCACATCATTTAAAGCAAGGTTTGAGAGACATCGCGCATTTTCCAATTGCACTAACATACTTGGATTGGTGTCATTGACCGCTTTTATATTTTCATCATTCATTTAGAGACAACTGCTAGTTTGGCGGGTGTTTTTGGTGATAATTCTTATACAGGACTTTAAAAAAAAAATGGAGATTCAGGCGATATGCTCTACGACAATTTTCACATCCTTTCTTGTAAGCAGGGGAGAGGAGAAAAATTATTGATGAGCGATGCTCAAGGGAAGAGAATTTTGTGTTTTAATACATTCGTTTTTCAACTTTTTAAGCCTTTATTGCATTTTAGCGTGATTTCGGAGATGATGTTTAGAGCACACATTACGAGGCATCGCCACAGCGATTGCGATCAAAATCGTAAGAACAGTGTTTTTAGCATTTCAGTAATTATTGAGAAAAAGGATTCCTTCATTGTCAGCGCATGCTCAATTTTTTCGAGAACCTTAATGATAGGTCCCATGGCCATCCCATACACCAAATTTGAGCATCGTAGGTCAATTCGTTCTTAAGTTATATCGACCACGCACACTCAGATACAGACATTTTTTTAAACCACTTGTTGTAACTCAGGAATAGGAAGTAAAAATACAAATTATTATTACAGTTAAGGTAACACTTGCCGTTAAACACATTCCCATTTGAATTCTTGAATTAATATGATGGGAATAGTAAATACATAAATTAAACATTGATTAGACGGTTGCGTAATTCAATGAGATCATGTTGTAACACTACAAAGATCACTTTAGTCTTCATTCGCAATATTAGTTAAAATCCTTTTCGAAGGCAACTGAGTAAATAAATTGATCCTGAGGAACGGAAAGCAATTGAGAACTGTATTGTTTAGTGAAGGATGTTTTGATTTTCTTTGAAGTTAGTTACGAATTCTTTATAAAGAAGTAGAGTGGATTTTTAAGACATCTTTCAAAATAAACATGTACCAAATGGATGGTTATTTGATGATATTCTCAGATTCTTTCTTAAAAACTGCCATTTCATAATACCTTTTAAATTGTATCAATGTTTAAGTAAAATTGTCGGTGTCCATAGAGTGCCATACATTTATTACTAAAGACAACTAGTTTTTACTTTTGCACTACAACATCTTAGTGGCTGGTCCTCTGTAAACGATGAAACAAGTGTATCCATTCTGCTCAAACTGAAAAAGATTTCTCAGAACCACGACGTCCATCTCCAACATGTTAATATTAGAGGTAATGAGGTCGCGGATAAATTGGCCAAAGAGGGCAGTGAATTCCACTGGCTCCTCGTTTACTTATCAGGAACTTTACTCTAATGAAACATCTAAATAAAGTTTAATCTGGCGAATTCCACCAAGGATTACTCCGGAACATCTCCTGGCACTCATCTGGAAATCAAATGCGATAGAGGCTCCCATACTGCTTTAGCCAGACTGTCAAGTGGACACCTAAAATTTCTATCATTCGAACATGGCACAAAAATTTCCCCCACTTGTAAAAAATGCTGAGACCATCCGGCCTAAAGGTATCACATTCTGAATTGCGACGGACTTAACATCAGATCCCTTTATTGTCATCGAATTTCTGGCGGTCAACAACCTTCTGGAGTTGATCTACTGAGGACAAACGTCAGATCTACTGAGGATAAGCAACAACAGTTTTTACTGAATAAGAACTATTGTCTCTCTTTAGTTTGGTAATACCAACTATAATTATAGAAATTACTAATCGTATATTATTGAGCAAATCGAACGTATATTATAGAAAATTCAAAGATCTGTTGCTAAAGTATTCAGTAATTGAAGATATATTTATATATTTCTGCTTTTAAAACGTATACTTGAAGTATACATATTATAACCAAAACACTTTTTACACACTGTAAATGCTGGTGTCTTAAATTTAGACACAAAATGTCTGAAAAATTCATTTCAGACACATTAAGTGACTTAATTGGCGTAGCATTGATCCATTTCAGACATAACACGTGTCTGTTTCTTTCTGAAATCACATTTAGACACACTTGGTGTCTTAAATGTAGACAGAAAACACCATATTAAGACATTTTGGGATTCAGACACCTAACATAATAAGACAACTAACGTCTAAGACACCAAACACGATTTAAGACATCATGTTTGGTGTCGTCGACGTTTTCATCAGGAATTCATGATGGGGGTATTTTTTCCGATTCAATTATACGATTTCAGGCGAAGGAAACACTGTAAATAAACAATGGAATAGATAAACGTAATTGCAATATGCAAAATAATTTATTTTTATTTTAAGAATTTTATTTGTATTTTAAGATTTTTTTATTTGTATTTTAAGATTTTTTTATTTATATTTTAAGAATATATCACCAAAAGCGACTTAAACACTCAAAGGAATGGTCAAAATAAGACATTTGGGAACACAGGAAGTAATAAAACGTCTGAAATGTACGACTATATAGCGAAACTTCAAAATGTTCTTTAACCAATGAAATAAGAGAAGGGCTTTTCGAAGAGCATTTGGCGCATGCGCTGTGTAAAGAATCTTGCTTCATTTAAACGTAATACTGTTTGTATTTTTCGCGTCTCGTCTCGTACTCCGCGTTCGTGTAGCGTTCGATTACAAACAAAATGGTTGTAAACTATTCTAAAATGGTTGCTTTCCTTCGTTTTAAGTGGCAGAAATAGACAGTCGGTAGTTCCAAAAAACAAATACTTTCCTATTTTATCTTTAATGTTAATAACCTTTAATCTTGTGCTTTTGTTTAACTGTGCTTAAGAATTCTTTTGGAAGCGTTCCTTTATTAAATCAACATGGAGCATTTCTTGAGATGAAGCAGTTGCCTTACAAGAAACTAATGCGAACTCCTTTTTGAACTATTTAGATTGGCTTTATATTTAATAGGTCAATGAATTAGTGAAAAATGGGGTACCGTGTTACAGTAAGTGTTATTCAATAATACACTTATTTTCAGTGTTTTTATTATTTTAATTGATCTAGTATTTCTAAATGACACCCACATAACTCTAAGTTTTCTGTTTTTACATTCAGTTATATTTTTATTGGTTTTGTTGCATATTACAAGTACTAATGCGAATATATTTGGCATGGGATTTGGTATAATCTGAATAACATTTATTCTTGGTTCTCGATGGCAGCAATAAAATTATGAAAATCAACGCTACAAAATAATTTGTGAAACATTTAATATTTGTCAAAATGAAGAATTTTTTTCTACATTTGTTGTTCAAACATTTTAAATAATATTTTAGCAAAAAAGCTCATAATAATAGGCTAATAATTTACTTATAATCACTTATATAAAACTCGGTTAAATAAAATTTTCCGCAGTGAGTTGAATTGTGGTGGCTCATAAAAAATCTTATAATGCAAAAAAACTTTATTTTAGTTTTATTTCTAACAAATGTCTATATACTGCATTAAATATCAGATTTCACAAAATAATAAAAATAAGTTTTTTATGCGTTAGTTTGTTGAACGTATGAAAATTTGCATTTTTTTAAGTAATAATCTAATTAAAAATTGAATTGCATAGATTTTAATAATATTTTTGTTTTGTATGTACTTTATGTTATGTAATTGACGTGAAAAATTTCAGTTCTACATCTTTAATTGTTTTTTAAACGAAGCATACATTTTTTTGAAAAATCAACGTTTTGAGAAAACTCGAGAAAAGTATAGAAATTTTAATAACTTGCATGTTTTTCAAATTTAATGTGCTCTACCTCTGTATTTTGAAGCAGCCATCTTTATTCTAATAATTTTTATATTAAATTTTTTAAAGTTTTTTAAATGCCCTCTCTAGTCTTCTCAGCGATTAACGGGTTGAAATGCGTTGTACGCCCCCCACTTTGGTGACTTTGTAAAATGCCGCCAAGTTGTATCGACACTTCCACTGAATTGAACTTAAGGTTTGCCAAAATGGGTGCCAAGTTGTAATGGAACCATATAGGCACCAGTTTACCATATTTGACGCAAAATCACTAAAAAAAAGGAGAGGGGGCTTATAACGCATTTTAACCGATTAACAAAGTGTCGCAGTGACAGGGAAAACTGTTGTAAAAAGGTTCTATCCTCAAAATTACAGGAATTAAGAGCATACCAAAATTTGGGAAACCAACTTTTTCAGAAACACAAAAAAAATTGTGTGGAACTTGCATACTTTTCAAATTTAATATGCTCCACCTCTATATTTTGAAGTATCTCCTTACATACTTCTAATGCCTTCTGTTTTACTTGTTTATTTTTATGCATCTTTTGAGGTATTTTTTAAATGCCCTGTATCTGCTTCAGCTATTCGACAATAATTGAAGCGTCATAGCGTTATAATCACTGCTGTTGGGTAGTGTTATTATAGGGGAATGTTATAACCAGGTAAAATTCCCAAATGGGGAATAATTAGATTACAACTGCTTCATCCATCATTAACACATATTTATGTTGCCACATAATGTATCCCAAGCATTTTTAGACTTGCCAGTGCAACGCATAGTACTATAAACCAGGTGCATGCTTACATTACGCTTGTTATTTGTCCTTGAAGTTGACATGAAAAAAACAACTGAAAACTATGATACAATCTTAGAAGCCAAAACTTTTCTATTTGAGATTCAGCCCCAATACAATGTCTACTATACCAATGCATATATTTTACAATAAGTCCCTGTTACTATCTCTTACTTGGATATATTAATAGTTGTTATTTTACAATCTCATACTTACATTTACCAGGAAAGTGTAACATAGTCAACAAAAAGTCATGAGCAACATGGTAGTAATACAGTAATTTTTACTTTTTTTTAAATAAAACTTTTTAATATTAAATTTGAATTGGTTTGTGTAAAAATTTGAATTGTTTGTGTAAATATTTGTCCAACATCTGAAAGGTACCATAAACAACCTATTCAGACACATCAACTGTCTGAAAATATCCCCAATTCAGACATCCAAATGTCTAAAAACACCCCATTTTAAGACACTTCATGTGTCTTAAAGATTAAGACACCATTTTTCGTCTTAAAACAGTGCCACTTGTTTAAGATACTTTTGTGTCTTATTTTAAGACATTTCAATTTGCTGTGCATAACTACAGCCCTTAATTACTATACATAATTTCATGCGTAGTTGTTATTGACTCCAATCATTAGGTCGACATTATTAATGAGAGGTATGTAAGTGTTTTACATTTTATTTTCAAAACATACCATTGAAAAATTACCACGAAAATTGAATTTAACCGATAATTGAAACATTTAAATAAAAATCCATAGTTATATTCATACTTTTTATCCGAATTACTATATGTAACATCTGTGATAAGGAAGACAAGTGTAAATAATAACATTATGTACAAACTTATACAACTTCACTTATCGCTTTTCGTAGATGACTTTTGTTTTATAATTTACATAACTCCATTAATCTCAATTCTATTGTGAATCCTGTAAGAAGTCAAAGACATTGTTTTAATACTTTATATCCTGAACCTTCTGGTTCTTAACCAGATCATCGTAATTATTCCACTCTTCATGTTATAAGCCGAGAAATCTTGACCAAAATATATTCACTCAATCCGTAACTTAATATTAGGCAGATGACGGATTTATTATGTAAATCCCCAGATGTCTGCTGTTGGACATTGATACATAAACATTAAGTACTACTACAGATATGGGAGTAGGGCTTAGGAAATTGAATAGATTTAAGATATTGAAACACAATCATGCAGTTTCAGTGGGCCAATTAGTTATCAAAGTATTTAGTAAGACAGCATCCTCATTAGTTATAATTAAAAAATTATCGTGAGTAATATTATATTGATCATTTTTCAAAATTGTTTGTTTTTACAAAGCAATATACATACGAGTGATGATAAATTAGATTGCGACTTGAAAAGACGAGTACAATCTCAATATCTGCATAAGTATTGTTGTAAAATTGGCACATTTTTTACTAATCCTTAACAAATTTGAAGAGAAAAAATTTATATATCTTTATCACGATTTGATACGCTAGCATATAGAAATTTTAAATTAATAATAATAAAAATCACTAGTTATTTTCCGTGCATATTTTGTGAATCTTCCTTTTTGGTATACTTGATACAAAAATGTTTTCGAGGAAAGAGCAATGTTTATGAGGTGAACTAAATAACCCTTTTAAGAATTATTTTTCGCCATTACACTTATTAAATATTTCAGCTTATATTTATATAAATTCATGTTCTAATGATTTCTTCTAAGTCCTTTATTTATGAAATCAGGATGTTTCAAATCTTGAAGAAATGCACACAAAAAAAAAAAAAAAAAAAAAGACAAATACATTTTTTTGTTTTGTTTTTTTACCGAATGCTATACTTTCATTTTTCTATGTAAACTTATTGGTAATTGAAAGTCAAAACATACAACAATTATAACCTAAATTCTAATTTTGTTTAAAAAAAATATTTCCTTGAACACTTCAGACTATGATCAAAATGAAAAAGTAATCCACATCAAGTTAATGTATTTCGCTACGTAGTGTTGAACTCATTCTACAACCCAAAAACTCGGAATTCGCAACTCCATTTAAAGTACTGAATACGATCCAAGCTAACTCTGAAAGTGAGAATACTCATTATATAATCACATTTATCTAGAAAATCCGAAAGCGTTACAATTTGCATAACTTTCATTCACATAAAAAAAAACTTCACAAAGCGAATTAATACGCCTTTATTAAAAGCCCCCTTTTCCCAGTTAAACCCGGGCATGCAATTTGGGTAAAAGCAAGAATGATGAAGCATAAGTGGCTCCGAAATTATTAAGTTGGGGGCGCTGGTTAAAGCAAAAGTCCAAAGATTACAAAAAAGAAATAATAAATTAAAATAAAACTTCTTTTATAAAAAAAAAAAGTAAAGACTGATTGCTTCTTGCGATTGACAGGTGCTTATTATAGTCGGGATAAAGTCTCTTGTTTTGCGTGATCCCTAGTAAAAGGAATGATGTTAAAGTATTAAGAAACTGGAAAATAATGGGGATTTACTTTTAAAGATAAATTGCTCATAATGGTATTAAAAGGAGAGGATAGACAGTCGTTCCGCACTTTGAAGGGATCTTCATGTAAAAATGAACTCTTTCAATATTTGATTTTGGGATATCATGAATAAGGATATGAAAAATGAGCACACACAATTCCCATAACCGTCGATATTATACGACTATCTTCGGTACCTCTCCTTTTCAAGTCTTGTTATTGGTTTCTTTTGAATCGCATATTTTATTGCTAGGTGGTGTTTGTGAAGATCCTTCCTTTTCTCTCTTTGCATACAAAACGAAAATTTATTAATTATACATCAATTGAAAGGTTAAGATTTCTGCTTCTGTCGCATACTTTATTTGCAATTGCACATTGTGTTATTTGTTTAAAATCCAAGCTTAAAAAAATCAGAGTTGGTACAATTATTTTGAGAAGTTTTAATAGTATACAGTAGTTGACAGCACTGTTGAAAAGAGAAAATCGCAATTTAAGCGCTTTAGAGAAACCGAAGGTTGGTTGGTTGTTTTCAGATTATCTGGCGCAATCAGCAACACGAAGGCTATAATGCGCCGAAACATTCGTCATTAGACAAGCCAACATATATTTACAAACACCCATGCCTAACACGAGACTCGAACCCTCAACCTCGCGGTTTAGAAGCTAGCACGCTAAACACTATACCGTTTGGTCGGCAGCGAAACCGAAGGAATATCTTATCGAGAAACATTCAGGAAAATAATTCTTTAAACAATCTATCCAAGTGATATTTTTTAGCAGTTCATTCATAGATGAAGTCCGCGTTTAAAATGAGATACAATTAATTTTGTTAATCCATTAAGACTTTTAAATAGTTAACGACTTTTTATCCTATACCTTGTTCATTTAGATCACTTAAAACATATTTTGAATTTTTCAGATTTTTATGAAAATTAATCTTATGATTTTTCATTATTTAAACACTGAGTGGTACCACAATCGCAATTATTTAGCAAAGAAAAAAAAAACTGAAATATCGATTATCAAATTTTCCTACCAACCCGTCGTTAATGGTTTTAGAAAAAGTTTAGTAATATTTTTAAACTCGCTCGTATTTTTGTTAAACAATAAGTGACATTTACTTTAAAAATCGACGTTTTCTTTTTCTGCAAAATGTCTTACAATTCGGTCGCTTGACTGAATTTCTCGTAAATTGCAATTTTTTCCATATTATCTTGAAGTTTTAGGTGGAAGCTTTCGATAAATGTATTTTGCTACACAATGGACAATTCCCGCAGTCGTCTTTAAATATGTTTTTATTCGATTCTAAATATTTCGAAAAGGCCATGAAAAAGAAAATTTCTGCCCAATGCACTTTTTCTTTATTTTAATTTGCAATCAAAGTTTCCATGTTAGACGTTGGCCTTGAAAACTATGTATTCGACTCTCTAAATGAATGTGACGTCAAGAGATCCCAAACTTTTTGGTTTGAAATGCAGCAGCAGAAACCAGTTTTGAAAGTTTCTCGCAAATCGCGCCTACCTGCGCAATGGTCTACCAAATCAACGACAACTATTTGGCAGAAACTTCACGATAACCATAGAAACGGAAGGATTTCTTGATGTCACAGATTTTGTGGAGTGTTTTGATCCAACTGGTTTCGACTAGATTTTGGGTCAACTTTTTTTTAATTATTTGGAATCAAAGAGATTCTTCATAAATATAAACTAATTTCACTTGTTGTTAAAAAAAAAAAAATAATGCCGGAATTATCTATTCGCCGTTTCAAACAAAAATTCATTCAGAACATAACAAAATAGTTGCCCAAATCACATTTTACTAGATTTTTGTGTGCATATTCCTGACAATTTGAGGAGACGGTAATCAATTAGTTTATCTCATTTAACAGTTTTAGATTTCAAATAATTATTAATTTCAATTATTAAATTGTTGTTGTGGAATTAAAGTAGGTATTTTAAATTTTCCCGAAAGTTCTGGATATTACCACTTAATAAGAAGACAGTCTTTGCAAAATTTTTAACTTTTTGCGAAAAGTTTTATTCAGTTTCTGGCAATAGTTCTTGAGATATCTCCGGACATGAATATATTATATACATACTTTTATAAAGCAGAGTTGCATAAAGATAGGACTGATATACTCCGTTTTGGAAATCGATTAAAAAAAAGATTATGCAAAAAATTCAATGAAATTTCACTTTGCGCTATAGAGAACAAAAACTCTTAAGTGGTTACTGAGCTTGAAATATTTGTTAAAGGGTTAATGGACACACATTTTAAAATTCCAAATTTAAAAGGGATCTTTACAAAATTTTAGGATTTGTGAATGCGAAATTTTGTTGTGCATTAACAAGAGTTTTCGGTCACGGAACAAGAAACTTACGTCATGCTCTTAAAGCATATCGAAAGTCTAATTAACTGTTAACTGTAGTATTTTTGTACTTTTAGTTCGCATTTCGAGTTTTGGTTTTAGTTTGAAGAATGTGGAGATGCGTTGTCCTTTGATGAAGTCGTGTGTTTGTGTGTTTCGTGATGTCTTGATAAAGTTTGTCTAAAATTCTAATGGCTCTGTGTCAGTTACTGTGTTTTATAAGAACTTGAATTTTAACAAATTTAAATAAAAAGTCTTCGTTAAAGTAAGATAGCGTGTTTGGATGTAAAAAGTTTGAGTATTTTATTTTGAGATGATTAAAAAATATTTCTTACCATATTCTTATAATTTGTGTAGTACTAAATTTTCAAATGTTGTAAAACCTAATTGTTAATTTTTAACATAAAAACTTTAATGTGACACACAACTTAATTTTAGTAAATTTTGAAATAAATAGGCCCAAAAAGACAAAAGAAACACTTTAAAAATGCTTATATGAACTTACACATTTTTTACACACTATCCCAGAATTATATTCGTTCAAAAGATGGAAAAATATCATCGCCAAGAAAAATTGACGTAAAGTTTACAAGTTTTATTGTTTCGAATAGTTATCACGTTGATTTCATAAACGTATATAAATTGTTGTATTTCTTCATCTCAGAACTATCAATGTTAGCTTTTAAAACCGTGTGTTTAATATTATTTAAATTCCGACACAAAATTTACATTTGTAGTTACGTTTATAATAAAGTATAAATCCAAGAAATTATCGGAAATGTTTTGAGATATTTTTAAATGACTACAAAACATGGACCATTATCTTAAGAATTTTACAATAAAACACCCATGTTTATCTTCCTTCCTACAACAATCTTAACAAGTTGTAAAATTTCTTATTGTATTATTTATCATTTAAACTGTCATTCATAGTCAACACTATTAAATATATTTAACTGTGAATGGTTAAAGTTACTAACGTTAAAGTGTATTCATATAATGAAACTACACATACTTCAATGCAATAAAACTTAATATGAATACTATATTTATAACTTACTAATTGAATTTTATAAATACTGCATCTGAACACTAACTGTGTTTGTCTGATCTTATGTATTTCCTTAATATGGAATATATATATATATATATATATATATATATATATATATATATATATATATATATATATATATATAATCCCTTTTACTTAGTTAAGGCTTTGAATTGGACACATAAACAAAAAATGTAACAAACTAATCGATTTCAATTATGTTACTCATCAATAACATTCTTAGTTATAAGCATTAATCTTGATTGCCTGAAACTACATAAATAACAAATAAAAAGCACTTATTTACCCATTCATCTAAAGTAACTACACCTTGATTAATTTAATCAACTAATGGATCAATTTGAGCACAACTTGAAATTACCTTGAAGAACTAATAGATTGGGGGTCATTTTCTCGAGAAGAAACTCTCTTTTTTTTTATCAATTTCGCTTTTTAAATTTCGATACGATAAAGATAACACAATTATGGGATACGCCGGGCTTAGTTGGCTACAATGTTTTTCCACGATATAAAAAGGATCATTCATCATTTTTACCCGAGAAACTGCCACTCTTTTAAAAGATGGATGGCACCGCGGAATGAAAATCCTTCTGGAACAAGGCAGTTATTATACATTAATCACTAGACCGATTTATATTTTGTGACAACACAAACACAATATAGAAACAAGGTTAACGCCTACACCATACCGATAGAAAGGACAACATCAAAATTAAGATAAAACGCCTTCAATAATATTTCAATCATTTCATTCATTTTTTCAGTAGATACAAATATTATCAAGTATGCCAAACCATAATTATTTTTAAAATCTATAGTTAAACAAACTACTCGAAGCACTGATTCTTATATTATATAGGAGATTATTGCTTATAGTACTATTATAATAGTCTCTTATTCAATAACAATAGTCTCTTATTCAATAACAATAGTCCTTATTCAATAACAATAGTCCTTATTCAATAACAATAGTCCTTATTCAATAACAATAGTCCTTATTCAATAATAATTTCTTATTCAATAATAATTTCTTATTCAATAATAATTTCTTATTCAATAATAATTTCTTATTCAATAATAATTTCTTATTCAATAATAATTTCTTATTCAATAATAATTTCTTATTCAATAATAATTTCTTATTCAATAATAATCTCTTATTCAATAACAATAATCTCTCATTCAATAACAATAATCTCTCATTCAATAACAATAATCTCTCATTCAATAACAATAATCTCTCATTCAATAACAATAATCTCTCATTCAATAACAATAATCTCTCATTTACTAATAATATTCTCTTATTAAATAAGAAATTGTTATTATTCAATAACTTCTTATTTAATAATAGTTATATCTTCTTATTCAATAATAATAATAATAATAATGATCTCTTACTCAATAATAATGATATTTCTTAAATATCCAGTATTATACTATTTATATATATTTCCTAACTAACTCAAATAAATCTATTTTTATTACTCATTAATAGTCAGAAAATAAACATTTTAATATGGATTACGCAAGAATGCATTTTAATTAGGAAAACGGGAAGTTATATATTCGAATATAAATTGTGATTGGAAAGGATTAAAATTTTATAAATCGTAAGGAAAATATTCATGCAGCAAGTAACGGATTAATTTTCTGAAATTCAAACTTCGTGTACATACCATTTTAAAGTTTATATGATAAGATTTGAATTCGAGAAAATTGGTTTACATTGCTTTTATTTGAATGTTATTTACTTAGTTTGTGCTTATTTATGTTTCTGCTTATTTCCAGTTTATATTTTGCATAAATGCAGATATTTGTCTGCAAATGTTCATATACATGTGGATTATTGCTTTACTATGATATTTTTTTACATTTATTGTTTCACTTTAGTGCAGTTAAAGATATTAAAAATACAGGGCATTAATTGAAATATCGTTACGCAAATATCCGTATATAATTACTTTTATTTATGTATTTATTTTAAAATTTTATTTTATCTTATTTTATTCTGCATATAATTGTAAATATAGTGACGTATTTCTTTTAAAGTTCCATTTTATTTTAATTTTGTTTATTAGTTAACAGCGATAATACAAAAAGGTGGCAACATCTAAATCTATCGGGAAATTTCGAGTCGTTACCATGATGTGATTGGTTTACTGTATTTTGCTAGAAATGTTTGCCTCGAGCCTATAAAAAAAAAAGAGAAATATGGAATCGAGGAACAGTCCAGTATTGTATGCTGTTGGAAAAGCATTGGATCTTTTGTTTACTTTCGTTGTGCCTGCATTATCAGTGTGTTCGAAATTCATGTACCTAAGCTTGATAGCAATTGTTCTGTTGTTTAAAGAATTGTAAAAGTTTTGGGAATCTTCGAAGGAAGAATAAAATGTAGTTTTTATTACGTCATCATTTCCTCTGAGAAAAAATATATTATTATTTAGACTAATAAAGGATTGTTGCAAATGAGCAATATTTAATGGAGAATGTTTTTACAAAATCTGGGGAACTGAGTGCTAGGTCTGGGCGATGTTAACATTCCTGCATCCTGATATATCGGGAAGCAAACATCACGATGTCACGATACATCGCGATGTTAACTGAGTGTATTTTTTTTTTACAAAATACTACAAAACAACGTTTTCATAACACGCTATATAGCCGAAAGTTATGCTTACTTAGCTTTGTAAAATTTGGAAAAGTAAATTGGAAAATTGAAACGAAAAAATGGGTATATCACAATTGCAGTCCTCTCTACTCGTATTTAAAATAAAACTACAAAGCACAGGTGCTGGAATCAAACACAATAAATTTACTATGTGGCAATCAAAAAAGAAAGTACGATTAAGAATATATTAAAAAACTGCAACTTAAAATGAAATTTAAACCAAAATATTTTTATAACTAGATAACTTATTAGCATATAAAGCAGCTTTTTATAAAGCAGGTGGAGCATGCTCGCACGATGACTTTACTGCGTATGCCTAAACGTTATTTGGGAACGGACACCAGACCACACTTTTAACCAATTGAAGACAATACCCTTGGGATTAACCCATTGATGGTCATGCACGTATAATACTTCTTAAGAGGATCCCCAGTTTTTCTAGCAATACACAACATTTTTAAGTTTATAAATATAATTTGAAATAAGAAATATTTTAGATATATTTATTAAGATGATAGTCTATAACCTATCTAAAACAAAACAAATGAAAAATAATTAAAAAAAATTTAAAAATTATTGCAGGGAAAACAACTGGGAAATTTCGCCCATTCCCATGACCGTCAGTGGGTTAAGGCCCATGATAATAATTTTGTGCAGTTTCTGATTGATAAAAAATATTTCAGATAAAAAAGAAACATATTTTCTGTGTCTTTCTGTAATAAAACTTGGCGAAGTTATCTTGAAAATATTGCCTTTCATTCATTCTCATTCTAAAAGTTTTTAGGGATATTCCACTAAATCTTTATCTCAAGAATGGTCTATTGTGGAACATTTACAAGAAAATCTTTATTTACCTCCTTTTAAAATTAACAATAAACCAGTTACTCTCCTTGAAAAATTGCTCTTTTAATCTTTTCCCGGTCGAGTTCGACCCTACACTATAAAAGAATAATTCTTCCATTCCGAACGAATTTTTATTCGATCTCGATTTCTTATTCCGCGACAAAGAATGTTCCTCGAAAATTCTCACCACCTGCCACATTGTATCGTGACGTTGCCAGGGGATACAGTCATTCCTTCAGATGAATTTCGAGCCGAGGAAAACTTTGCAGGTCACCGTTATCAAGACCCATCATATTTATTGCGATTTTTGTTTTAGAAATCTCTGTTGGAATTTTTCTTTCGAAATTATTTTTAGATTTTCATCTTGTCATTGCGCAAAGCATCGTGTCATTTCCGTTCGAAGCTCTGTGGCGAACGTGTTCTGGAGCATATCTGCTACTAAAATTCATTTGCAACAGACCATTGATAGAGATAAGCATCGATAGACTGCTTAACGTTGGGAAAATGAAGCCGTTGTCAGATCATTGGGTGGACGAAAAATACGGATTGCCGAGAATTGAAAAAAAATATCCTGGATTGTACACAGAACTGTCAATAGTAGACCTTAATTAGTAATAATGTGAAAAGAATTTCCTACTCTATAATTTTACAGGTTTCCCCCATTCCTATGCAGCTACAGAAGTTAACTGTGATTGGATATTCGTCCACCCATCATCATCATCAACCCACAGGCAAGTATTTTCCTTGCATTGCCATCGGATATCCAGTTGTTTAGATCGATGTACCAGACACGCTGCCACATAACTCCTTCTACGAAGTCCTCAGCACTTAGACTCTTACATTAATGCTATTTAGTTTGATAGCCTATTAAAGTAATGTCACTCAGTTAAGAGTTTAAATTAATATTTTTTTTTTCTTATCAAAAGCCTACTTAACCATAACAAACCAACCTTCTGATCAGTCATACTACTGGATGTTTTATTTAATGGCACATGCAATTCCGACATCTAGACCTCGGCACAACCTTTCAGAAAGAATAAACTTTCGCGATTAGTTCGAAAGTCAAGGCTATTAACTGCCGTCCGGGAGGTCTTCCCAAGGATAATCGACCCTAATTTCTTTCCCAAATGGTAGAAATCCATACAACTCCCACCAGAATACTAGACAATCCAATAAAAAATGTGCCACTCTCCATTGTGTCCTTCACATTTTTGTCATCAACAGTTTCAAAAGTCAAATTCTGAAGATAATTAAATGACTTGAAGGATAATTATCCTTTCCTTCCCAAGTTTTGTTGTGCTTAGAAAGAAATCGTAACATCTGGACACAACTGTTGAATGGATTCATTCTCCTTAACAACAAGGATTTTCAATTTCAAACCAATGGGAATCCTCCTAACGGCTGTAGGATTCGAGCTCTGGCGAGCAAAAAGTGCCGGGTTCGAATCTCAGGTTAGGAATGGATGTTCATTATGGATCGTAATCCTCGTTAAGCTGCAGGTACCGGCCAAAGTAGCCGTTA
Organism: Linyphia triangularis; assembly: GCA_963978545.1. Taxonomy (NCBI): domain Eukaryota; kingdom Metazoa; phylum Arthropoda; class Arachnida; order Araneae; family Linyphiidae; genus Linyphia; species Linyphia triangularis. Next base: position 1,285,772 of record OZ021727.1, on the reverse strand, counting down.
TTGAGCACAAACCAACCATCCCAATGGAAACCTGAATAAGGGGTAGGCCCCGACTATGTTGGGTCAACTACATCTAGATGGAGTTTAACCCTTGGTAAGTCGCGCGGTTGACTAAAGTCCCCCACAATCTCAATTTTTTCAATGTATGCCAGCACATGATTAAAGCCTTCTTACAGTTTTTTCAAGATATTTTAAAAATATATATATTTTTTTAAATTTTTACTTTATCCTGTTCAATAATGTTGTGTTTTTAATTAAAATACCGACTTTGATATTTGGTCACGAATTTAATGATATGCACGAAAATTTGAATTTGCGGGACATTTGTTGCCCACACGACTGACCGCGAGACAAAAAGTCGCGCGCCCAACTAAGGGTTAAAATACTGAGAGTCACTAATTGAAACACCTTGGTAAGGAAGAGATAAGAATGGAAGAAGATTAAGAAGACTCTAAAAAAGGCATCGGTCCACAAAGGGCTGGCCAATAGAAGGAATCTTAAAATATATACTAACCTTGAACTGCTGTATAAGGTCCGACAGACCGCGGTTTTAAGGTATACATATACGTTGGACAATTTTTTTTTTTTTATTTCTTATGCCAGCGTGTCAAATTTTTGTGAGAATTACAAGAGCAAAAAATATAATATTTGCAGCAACAAAAAGTAAAAAAAATAAAATATTTATTTAATTAATTGAATTTTAATTCACTAATTAAGGCCTAATTTCAACGATGATAAAATAATACCCAATTAGTTTTGAAACAAATTTCTTACTGGATATTAAAGACAAGGTATTAATACATGGGCCCAAGCAAAATATAATGCATAACTTAAATATTTTTTAATTTTTAACATTTAACATGAAAAATATTAGAAAAAATAAAATATTTCCAAAAATAAAAAAATTCTAAAATACATAAAAAATTCTATTTTTTACCAAAATATTTGTGAACAGGTAGAGCCCGTGCTCTGAAATGTTATCTAAATTATACAGTTTAAATTTTAAAAATCAATTAACTCTTAAGATATCACCGTTGGAGTACATTCACTCAACATTGAAAAGCAGTTCTCCAGAAATTGAGTTCAAAGTTTTCGATATTTTCTTTTTTCCAATATGTTTTACCTTTACGAAATTGCGTATAATTAAAAAAGTATTTTAACTATAAGAAAGTTATTAGTATCACTTTATAGATAATGAATTGGAGAACATTTTAGAATGAAAAAACAAAAATGCATGTTTGGGTAAATTTTTGCGATTCCCAACGTATATGTATACCTACTGCTTTATGGAATACTTCCACTTACCAAAATATTTTATATTAAACTTTTTTTTATTAATTTTTCCGATACTTTGTTTTGTATGTTTCTTAGATTTTTAAACTGCTGTTCAAATTGTTTGATGCAGTACGGGCCACGTGTTGCCAATGAGCCAGAAACATCAAACCACCAAATCATAGCAGTTAAAGGCAAATCTCCCAATAGCTAGTTCAGTTAACAAACCGAAGGTAAGGTAAGGGGGAAAAAAAGATCCAAATAATTCAAATAGTCCTGAGTGTGTCTTTATATTCTGTATCTCAATACTGAAGAAATACTGCACAGTTGATCTTCAATAAAGTTCATCCCGATGTTTTGTGGTTCAAGTTTAAAATCAAGGATAAAAGGAGTACTTTTTGAAAATTTTCCAATCGACACCCTCTGACGATCCAGGGAATGGGCAAAATTATATTTGTTTTCCCTAAAACACATTTTTTAAATTATATTTCTAATTCAAATACATTTTTTTTAAATTATTTTTTATTCATCGTGTTTTAGATAGGTTATAAACAATCATCCTGATAAAATATTTTTTAAATATTTAATTTAAATTTTTTTTTTTATTCATTTTAAAATGTTGAGTATTGATGGAAAAACTGGGGATCAAATGACGCACATATAAATGAAAAACTGTCAGTGGGTTAATCAATTTGAACAGGGATGTATCGGCCAAGGCAGGTAACATAAGCTTCGGTGACTAATGCACTTTAGCTGATAAAAAAGAAATGGAAAAACAAATTTGTAAATTAAATTTGATTTATATCGATAAATAACAGTCTCAATATTCCATTAGGACTGAAATCCATTTACTTTTCGATTCCATTTCTCGGCTTCCGAAGAAAGCCATTTTTTCAATTAAGTCCAAGCACACAAAACATCCATCTCGTAATTCAAATTCCCAGACGCAACAGAATTCAATTGACTTATGAAGCTATTATTTCCCATCCAGTCCATTCTGATTTCTCCGTTTAAAAACTCCAATCAATAGCCAAAGCACTGTTTCCTCTTGCGCCTCTCCCCTGTAATTCGTTTTTCCCGCCGAAGATTTTAGAGTCCAGATGGAAAAACGTGCAGGGGATGTTAAAGTGGCTGGCCAGGCCAACAACACATAAAAAGGACACAAGTACAATGTTAAAATTCGTAAAGGGAAGTTTGGATCTCTTGGCTTGAATCTCGTATTTCCCAGCAGTGTTTGGACGAGGAAATGGAAGAGAATAGCGGAATTTCCTGCGGAATTTTCTATTTTCGTACAATGAAAAAAATCATCTCATTTTTTGTTACTATTGCAACGTGGCATGGATATGGGTGTAAGGATCTCGGGAGGAATAGCTGTAGCGTTGGGTGGTTTCTTATGTTTCGTAGAATTGTATGGACTGTTTATGGAGTATGTAAGTTAGAAATTCTTTCCGAATTTTGTAGTAGAAAATTTTATTCATTTTCCGCTTAGATGAAATTTCTCTACCATCTAGAAATAAAACATTTTACAGCTTTCCAAAAAATATTAAATTAGTATATAGTAAGTATAGGATAGTATTATATATACAAGTATAGTATTGTATAGTAGTAAAATAGTAAGTATTCCTCCGAATTTATTTTCATTTTCTACGTTTTTAAAACTTAAATAAAGATTTCTATAAAACTTGTGTTAAAAGTTTCAGTTACTAAAAGTTAATTTTTTTTTTTTTTTTGGCTGTTGTAAATTTATATTTTTAGAATATGCATAATATTAAAAAAAAAAAATTATATCAGAAATTATATCACAAAATATATCGACCTATGTAAGGTCATAGTAACTCTCAAATGTCTGACTTATAATATTTTTAAAATTAGAAAGTTCAGTGTTTTTTAGAAATTAATCTAACTTTGATATCACTTTACTGTATAACAGCGTGTGAGAAAAATAAGACGCAAATGGTATGTTGGATAGACATGTATCAAATTTTAATTTCTAACAATAGTCTGACTGACCACGCGTCATTTTTCATGAAACGCTTCCACCCCTTTAAAATATTTCATCTGACTTTTATATGTATTTTTCCTATACTACGTTTTTTAAATTTTAAATATATGCTCACCAATTTTTGTTTGGAACAGCATGGCTCACCTGTTGCCATTGCGCCAGAAATCTCAAACTATCCAACCACAGCAGATAAAGCTTCAATGCAAGTGGTTTTAATTGGAGTAACATTTTTCAATTTTCATTTGTATGGATTTATCAATAAAAGAAAATGGTGAATTTGGTGTACTAAACACCACCCGTAAGTGTGTCTTGCCATTGCATTCTGCAAAAGTGACCACTTGGTCTGTACTATACAGTAGAATGATCATAAAGATTTTTTTTTCATGACGAAAACGATGATCTCATTTCATTATATTCAGATTTTACAATAATTGTTTGCCTCATTTTAAATATTGTAAAAATTTTCAAACGTAATGAAGTCTAAAAAACCCTGTAGTTATAACATGGCAATATGTACTCAGAAATAAGACCCCGCAAATTTATGATTGATTAAACATGATATTCTATACTCTATCTTCTTTATATATATACTTCAACTCATACATGCATGCATGTCCTCTTATTTATATTTCATGAATTACGAAAGTATACTTATAGAACTCGGAAATCTCCGTAAATGCAACAATGAAAATATATATTAGTTATTTCATCCAGGAATACACTTCGAGTAATTTAAACTGTGGTGATATTTGCTCCCAATAACATTTCTTACTTTTTTAAATCCTTAGAAATGGGTGTGGAATATCGCACAACTTTTAATACTGTATTATATTGACGTACAGTGTTTATATTTCCATCATTCATTTAGAAAATATTCCAGTTAGGTCTCATTTTGGGCGATATTTCTTACATTACCTTTTCTTGTAAGTGAAACAGAGGAAGAGAGTAAAACGGCAGTCGATGAGCGAAGAGAACTCTGTGTTAAAGATATTGTTTTTCAACTTTTTACTCTTTTATGGCCTTCATTTTTACAGGAAATTCGGAGAAGGGATGTTTAGAACACCGCAAGAGGCATTACACTAGTGATTTTGATCAAAATCATTGAGTCATTCTTTAGAAACTACTGAAAAATGATTTTTCAATGGCAGCTACCTTATGCTCCTGCGCAATTTAGACGAAAACTTAAATGATTGGTCCCATAGCTACCACTATCCCATTTATCAAATTAAAATATAGTAGGGCAATTCATTCGGTAGTTATGCTGACACAGACATTTATTTTCTCCAGACCACTTTCTTAAAGTCAGGATATTCCAAAACGTGGAGAAATGCTAAATAAAAAATAAAATAATAATTTTAAAAAAGAATCATTTTTTCTTTACTGAAAACACTTCTTTCATTACTTTACGTTAACATATGGGTAATTGAAAGTAAAATACCAAGTTTAACTACCTCTATAAGCAAACCTCGAAAACAATCAAATTACTTCTACTTCCTTCTCCAATAAATCCACACACCTACATTTAATTCGGATGCAGAACAAACAGACTGAAAGCGAATCCATGACATCATGAACTTAGTATTCCCTCCTGTACCGTCGTCAGCATCTCAGCGTCGCGTAATTTGTTCCCTAGACTTAGCACAAGCCCCCATTGAACTCCAAGCGCACCTTCTTCTGGCTTTGATGTCTTCAGGAATCCCTCTCTTGGTCTGGACGCCATCCTTCTTCGGAACAAGCCTCGCACAAATTCAATTAAGTATCTTAATTTTCTTAACAAAAGGAATTTTAAATGAGCTCTCCAATAGGCAAGAGTCTCCCACCAAAACATCATTATCTGTTCTTTGTGTTTTATTCCTTTGCTTTGTTCGCGGTCCTCCTTTAGAAGCGGCTTTTGTTCAAAGCCAACTCGGCAAGATTTTGCTCATTTTTAAGAGAATTTTGTTTTGAAAGTTGGAGTGTGTTTAGAAATTACATACGCCCTCAATAGCCGACTGTTATGTTGCGATTTTAATGATCGATATGTGTACTTATGGTACACACAAATGGTTTAGAATGAAATTTTGTATAGAACTTTTTAGTTATTAAAAAAAATCTATTTAAAATGTATGTAATAATACTCTTTTAGTATCAACATTAATTTAATCCTTTCAAAGTACGTATTCTAGTATTTTTAATCTTTCACCGATTCATTCACTAACTTTCCACGTTTCATTCATGAGAGATTTGCTTAGGTCAGCGCTTTTTAACAGTAAGTTCCATAATAAACATTCAGTTTTGCTTAACATGGCGTCGCCCTGTCACCCTAATTTTCTGCTGTGCAAATCACAAACATCCACTCATTCAATATGGCTTCCAGTAGTCTAGTTCTAGATTCATTCGATTGCCACTTTCTAAACGTTAAGATAGTGTTTAAAAACATATCTCTTTCTCTAAACTTCCAACTTAACTCAATAAATGTGTTGACTGCATCTTAAGAACGAATTGCTGAACAATTTTAAAAAGATTTGAACGTTACTTGTATAAGCCTCTAATTCAAACGTATATATATTATATTGAGAACAATTTTCTATATTATTTATATTGAATGTATTTGGCATAAAAATATATATTTTCAAAACAGCATTATTTTGAAAACATTTTTTTTTACCAAAACATTAAAAAACTGTTGTAAATATTTGCGTTGTATATATAAAAAAGTTCCCAATGTAATGTGGTGTATGTTTGATTTCGAAAACTTTGCAATCAAATATAAAGAGGGTTATCAAGATAATTAAGATTAACATTAAAATTGTAATTTAGTTAAAGATTGATGCAAAATCAAATCCATCAAATATGTTAATATGATATCGATTTTAACTATCAATTTTTATTTTAAAAAGGAATTACCTGATAAGAACTCAGAGGGTTTGATTAAATATTATTACAATATAAAATTGAATACAATCAATACATAATGCATTTTATGAAATAATGCACTTGGTTTATTGCAGTATTCAATTTATCTTTTTTTCTTCATTTAGGTGCAATATTAATAACACAAAAATACTACAAAACATTACAAAGTAAAAACAATGGTATCACGTACCCAAACATTTAATGGAACTATTTTTTTTTAACATTTGCCGTTATTAAATGGCACAAAGAACATTTCATTTCAAATAAGTTCAATTTAAAGAGTTTGTATAGAATTCCCTTCGTTTAGAAAACCTGCAATCATCATCATAAAAATATAACTTCTCTCTTGTGTTTAACTTCTAATGCATCATCCAATAAGAAAGTGCTTGACGTCCAAGAAAGCTTCTTTTGTCATCAACGAGAGTTAAATACAAATAAAAAAGAATATCAGGGAATGGATCGAAGGGTTCTTTTTTTGTATCATTTTTAAATAAATATGAAAATCGTACTGATATCATAGTTTGTTATTCATTCTCAAACGTGAGAAAATAAACAGAGTGGACTAATTATATTTATTAAAGTACATTAAAGTGCTAAAGTTGATACTATCGAGTAAAAAGCGTGCTTTTAAGAACGTTAAAAAGTTCTCATTTCCATCGTTTGTTTCTTATAATTCAGTTTAGTTTTTAAGGTAGACTTGCGCCTTAATGGATGTGATTTGTTTTATCATGATATTGAAAATCACTAGAATTGATGATTTTTTTTAAATAAATTTTTTATTTTATGAGAGAAAAAAGTAGCATTTTAAATGATACTTTTCAAAAGCCTACTACTATTTAATTTTTTTAAATTCGGGTCCGATTTTTTGTGTACAATATTATTCATTTATATTTGTAAGAATACGAAAAGAAATTACTTTAGAAAATATTTTGCCAAATGTTCTAAAATATAAGGCACAAAAAATTAATTTTCTAAATTAAATATTTTTTTAAAAAACACAGCTACACACGTAAAAAAAAAAAAAAAAAAAAAAAAAAAAAAAAAAAAACTTAACATATTTTCGTATTGAAAAGTGATACCAGTGAGTTCAACTAAAGGAGAATAAATATGACGTTCGCGGTCAACTATGATCGCCATATTTAGACCACATATCTTTCAATATCTACAGAATCAGTTTTTTTTTTTTTTTTTTTTTTTTTTAAATATATTTCGAGGATTTTTTTCCGTATCTTAGGGAACGGATCTACCTTAAATCTACACAACTGTAATAATGCATTCCTGTTCAATTTTATAAAGTGATGGAATATTGTTTTTTAGATTAATTAAATGTCTTGCCAATGCGAACCAAAAGAAATGTTTTGTGCATTTCGAATGACCTACATTCGATTGATACAGTTTTGCTTTTTCACAATACAAGTAGCCAACATTTAATGTTTTCAAGCAAGTATTATAAGTAAAATGGAAAAGTGCAATTACATCAATTTGAAGGAAACGTCAAAAGGTTTAGTTTAGAAACGAACGTTATGATAATTTGCTTACGTGCTATAGCATTTACACCCAAAAACTATTTCCCATTCTATGTTTTGATTCCAATATTATACAAACAACTACAACATGAAGATACAAACCCGAAAATTCAATTATTTATAAAGTTTTATTTAAATACCATGACAAATTTCTAAAGATAAAATATCAAATCAAATAGGTTTTTTTCCAATACAATTGTAAAATTTTGAAGTTGAATTGTTGAAGTTTTACGACTATTTCATGTACAACATACTATTATAAAAGAAACGTTTTTAAGTGATATTTTTATGCCGATTAGTTTTCTTATTTCCTACACATGATTAATGTGTGGTCAGTCATTTCCAAAGATGTCATGTTCGATTGATGGGTTAGGCATGAATGTTTTTTTGTTGTGAGTCGGGATCCATGTTAATCTGTACCTCGTGTAACAATGGCTGTGCACAAAATGTGTCGTTTAGCGTATGAACCAACCATTATGTTTACGTATAAGGAAGCTAATAGACAAACAAAATAATATTATGAATGTGGTGTTAGTATAATTGATGTATTTAAAATAAATGTTACGGTTAAATGAAATATAGGTAATTGTTAGCTTATTAAGAAATCTTTGAAATAGCAACATATGAAGGGAAAATCTAAACAAGAATTTCAAAGATCAAAATATTTTTACATTCACAATATTTTCTATCCCCTCAAGTTGTTATGGCTTCGAAACGCCCTGAAACTCAACAAGGAGCTACATTTCCTCCAAATCTATACATCATAATTGCAGCACCAATTTCACAAACATTCCCAGCTACTTCCATCTCCGATTCTAGCATTCGAAGCGAATTCCATCGCAATTCTTGCTCTCCCTCCAACACTCATAAAACCAAATTACTCTCTTTTCCACCAACAAACAGATGCCATGAAATTCGCAATGTCTGGCCCCCTAAACGCTGTTCCGGTCCGGTTTTAACGACGACGCTCCAGAAGGAAGGACTTCCACCCCCGGATGTATCGATCCCGGATTTTTTTCACCTGGAAAATAACTTTCAAAGTCCGTCTTCGGGATATATGATCCTCTCTTCGACTTTTTCTCCGGTATTAGAGTTAATGATGGTGATAGGAAGATGCGTATGGAAGAGGTTGCGGCTTTTGCGAAGAGATGAGTACGGGAAAGGACAGGAGTTATTTGGTGGATGATAGAATGTTTGGGAGAAGAAATTTCGGGAGATGGTTCATTTTGATTGATGAAGGAGAATTTAAGGTTATATAAAGAGTTAAGTTCGGTATCATTATTATTAAATTCTGACAGTTTTTTGTAATTTTTAATTTTAGTAACCAGCAAGTCAAATTATAATTTTTTTTAATTTTAGTTTTGACAAACAACTTGTGTATTTTAGTCTAGAGACAAAGTTTTTTTTTTTTTCAATATGAAACTCTACCTACTATATCTACCTATAGCCATATAAAATTATAACAAAATCTGAAAGCTTTGAACTAAAGTAAGAAGATAGTTGATGTATTTTTCTTTTATACAGATTTTTTCGATGATAAAACTAACATACTACAGAATTTTTGTACAACAGGAAATATTCTAACCTGGATTTGGTATTGATTTCTCATTAAGTTATATTACATATATTATAAATAATGCATTTTCGTAATTTTTACAAAACTGGCATTCTACATGTGTCTAGGCGAATTATATTAGTTGTCATTCTCTCTCTTTATCAAGTAGATCTTTAGATTGACACAAACACATTTCGAGTCATTTCATTTATATATGCTGGATTTTTCTTTTTTTATAGTAAAGTGGGATTACCAAAAAACACGAACTGAGAAAAATGCGTTCGAAACATCGAATAATCTATTGCAGCTACGCTAAATTCTCCATAAAAAAATATTTTCTACGCAATTTTAGCTCAAAATTTCGCTAGGATAAGGAGAAGGTTTAAAAAATTATAAACTAGCAAAAAATAGAAAATCGATACTTTTATAATTTTTGTGTGAAAACAAGTTCCCTTAAAGGGATAATGTCTACCTTTGGAGAAAACAAGGGCAGGTGAGAGTTTCTTCCCAATTTGCGATTTTTCTAAAGATATCTCTATAACCTATCTATTATCTCGATAAGATATAGACAGAAGATAAGGGATATTTCAGTTTTGTATCAGTAAGTTAAACAGAACTAAATGGTAGAACTGAAATGTTAGTCAAGTCCCGTTTAAGATTTATATTTTATGTCATATCTTTCATTGCTCAGTTTTCATACTGTTAGCACAGTATAAATTTCAGTGTTGTGAAAGTATTTGCATATTCACATGTTTGGTTTGGAATATATCATAAAATAAGTATAGCAATTAATATTTTCCAAAATTATTAAAAAACCATAATAATCCATCACACATTGTAATGATATTGTGAATATTTAGAGCGGAATCTTGAGCCATTGGTAATAACTCAATTTCATTTTAATGCATACTGCTAAAGCAAAAAAAAGATATTTTAATTTTTTTTTTACAATTGATGCTTCAAGTCTTTTAATAGTATGACAGATATTCGAAACATTTTTCGTTTTAGTCAGAAACTTCAATCACAAATGAAGTTGAAATTGTAAAGTTAACTTTTAATACATATCTTAAAACTCAATTTTTATTTCTTGTTTCCACATTTTTAATCAACATTACTTTTACTTCCTAGAATCCCAACTTTCTGAAAAACACAAGAATCAAAAATGGATCCAGAGTACAATAGCATCTAGTACATAACACAAATAAAAATTCAGAAACGTTTCCCGGAACTCTCCCTGAGATCCTAAAAAACATCTAAATAACTACATCTAGAAGCTAAAAATCGCCCAAAAAGTTAGTGCCAGTATGCAAAATAAAAACGGATCGCTGACAACAAAGGGTAGAGTAAAAAAAAAAACTTAAGTCGCCAAGGTTTCAACTAGGGAATACAAATACGCACCCCCAAACTTTTGGCACAGTTTTTAGGTCGATGATGTGAGCTTCTTTCTCAAAGTTGAGATACTTTCTGTATAAACTTCTATTTCTTCTAGAAAAGCTTCCTATTGATCGGGGGTGCCTCGGAACCATTGCCAGAGAATGGATGTATTTGAGGTCGGCTCTTGCGTTGAAAAAACACAAAAATAAATAAGATCTTGAGGAGTTTATTGGAGTTATTTGAAGATTCTCAGTCGGCAGTGTGCTTGGGGAGAAGAATCCCAAATGGGGAGGATATTTTATAACCGGATCCAGTTAGGTTTCTTTTTTAGTTAAACCCATTTTTTTTAGTTTTTCGTTGGGTAGATAACGTTTAAAAAGTGTATTACTTTCAAAGTCAAGTCTCTGGCGATCATTCGAAGAAGAATGAATGTACGATCAATGGAAAATGGATTCCAGCAGCTGAAAAAACGCAGCTAAAAATGTGTCTCTTCCCTTTTAAATCCAATACCAAAATATTAATATTCGTTTGAGATATGAATTGATAAAAAATTGATAATTATTAGGGGTTGTATGTAACATGGCGTAATTTAATTTAAGAGGCATTTGTTAGCCAAAAGTTGTTTCATGTGATGTCAACAGAGCCGATGTTTGATTATTTTCTTTACACAGCTATGCCATTTGTATGAAAATAACAGTCATGAATAAAATGATAGGGCCAGTTAAAAAAGAAATATCAATACAAAACTACTTGTATATGGTATATTATTATGTCAAGAAATAGGGAGAACACAGTATCGTTTGGAGAATTAAAATACATTTACTATAATTTATAATACTTCGACTATAATTAATATAATTTACCACAAGTGAACTGTGGTTCCTGTAAACGTAGTTGTTTTCACATGGAGGGGTGAAGAAATAGAATTCGACCCAAATAGACCTGCTGTAAAAATGTAGACATCGTCAAGATGGAAGTTTTTGAGGGTTTGGATTGTCAAGTGTGCAAGATAATTTGCAATGTGGCTTATTTCTCTTTGAGCCTTAGCCACCCATTGGGGTTGGCTGGGTTCGACGCAAAGAGAAATAAATCGAGTCTAGTTCACATTATGCATACTATTTTTGATGAAATTACATGCACGTGCATAGTTTGCAAATCTCCAACATTTTGTGTCATGCTGCCGAACTGAACCCAAACCAATCTACATCAATGTTCTCACAAAATAAATGTTTTTCTAAGGTAGGTAGGTTAGTTGGGTTGCTATACTGCCCTAACTCTAGGATGGATAGATATCATTATCGGAACAAGAACGACAGCTTATTCTCGATTTGAAATAATCTAAGGGTGAAGTGAACGCAAGTTTGTCTTTCTAACTTAACAATTCAAGAATCGTTCAAATTTTCCCGCAAGAGTGGTTTGAAACATATTTCCCCATTTAGATTAAATCAAAGCAAAGTATGCCATGCCTTTTAAAAGTTGGGCCTAAAATAAACCATAAACTTGGCCATTATATAAACCACATTTGGTCGGTCCTGGCATGAGTGAATTTGAAAAAAGGGGTAGCACATTGGTCGGCAGCAAATAAACAGCAAAAATCAAATTGTAGGATGATCCGTTCTGGTGCTCAATGCCCAATATAGCAAGTCCAAGTAAAATATTCGCTACCAAAGGCACATGTCATCAGAAATATAAATTAAGAATTTCATCCAAGCAATATATCTGTCCACTTTTATAATTCGACAATCAAATGAAATCCATAACTAAATAGAAAAGATAAGATATATTTTTGGACGTAACTTTTATTCTTCACTAAAGATTAAAGGAATAGAAACTTTAAAAAAAAAAAAAAAAGCATCAGAAAACTTGAAGAATCGCATATTAGAAAATTGTCAGAATCTATAGTAAACCCAGAAACGTAATAGATGAACCCGATAATGTCTCTGATATTGATGCATTATTCGTCAAAAGATTGAGCCGGTTTGATCGTTGGGCCTTGAGCCATACTTTGATTATCTAATTATAATGAAAATTTTGATAATTATTAGTACTATTTTTGTTTAATGTAGCTTTTTTCTAATTTGTAATTTCTATCATTTTGAGAAGGATTTAAAAAAAAAAAAAAAAAAAAATCAACTATTTTATGAACGAGTATAATTGACACTAATATTGTTTCCATTAGTACTTAAAGTGTATTAATATTATGTCTCTTACTGTTTAAACTTATTAATAATTTTAAACATAATTAGATTCAGTATTAACATTGAATCTATGACTGTGTTCTGGTTAAGATGAGACACTTGGATACAGTCACTCAATTAGAAACTACAATGCTACTTGAATCCTTTAATAACATAATGAGAACAAGCACCAGTACACACATCTCCACATAAAAAGCTGTCCAAATTGATAGAACAACAAACAGGCACCAATGGTTGCCAAGCAACCTTCAGTTCAATCGGATAGTCATTACGAGATATTTTTTAATTTCTTTTCCTTGATGATGCCAAATGACAGATGAAAACTTCTAATCACAGGCAGGCTTCTAGCGTCAAACATTCCGCCCACCTTGAAGTACGATTTCAATTGAAAACTGACATCACGTCCAACTAGCGCTTTCGCTTTTTTGGAATAACAGTACCAGTTTAGATATGGGTCGTATCACAACCCCTCCTACAGTCTTCAATAGTACCACTCCGTCAGGTCCTGGGAATAGCTCCATTACACGTCCTAATTTTCATTTTAATAGAAGCAATCTGTCATATTTGATGATGACTAGGATGTTTCGCTTTTTTTAACCATTTGGGTCGCTGCTGCATTATGGAAAGTTATTCGGCTTGGCAGCGATATCAGAAATGTTCTTGAAATTTCTGCAATAACTGCCACCTACCAAACTTATTAGTAGCCTCTGTACGAATGTCTGGTTCCGGCATGGTAGTTAGTGGTCCTCCAAATAAAAAGTGGCCAGGAGTGAGGGCTTCTAAATCATTTGGGTCTGATGATATTAATGTCTGGAAATTAAACATGCTTCTATTTGGGTCAAGAAGGTATACATTTCTTCAAAGGCCAAAACAACTTCTCCAATTACCCGCTCCATATGTGACTTAATGCTTTTTATTCCAGCTTCCCATAATCCACCCATGAGGTGCTCCTGGTGGTAAGAAATGCCAGGTTATTTCTTGCTCTGAGAGATGAGTAGATACTTTACCAATATTTACCGCTAATAGATCCTGGAAATATCTCTCAATGTTTTAGATGCTCCAATGAACTTCGTACCATAATCGCTGTAAATATCCGTACATCTCCCTCGTCCAGAAATAAACGGTCGCAATGCTGCAGCAAACGCCTCTGACGAGAGGTCACCGATTAGTTCAATGTGTACAGCTCGTGTCGAAATACAGATGAAAAGCGCCAAGTAGCCTTTGTATGGCATTCGACCTCGACCTTTTGACGCTCGTAGAAAAAAGGGACAGTAGTAGACGATTCCACACACTTGAAAAGGTTTAGTGGGACTCAATCTAGAAGCAGGAAGATCTACCATCAACTGTTGCCCAACTCTAGCTTTATATCGACAACAGATCACGCATCTTCGCACATGTCTTCGAATTGCATCTCGAGCTGACAAAATCCAGAATTCCTTGTGTAGCACGGCTAACATCAGTTGAGCACCTTCATGCAAATGACTCAGATGCACCTTTGTTAGGATTAATGATGTTAATCTATGATTCTTGGGCAACAAAATCGAATGCTTCTGCTGATCTGGAACTTTGGCAAGGCGTAATATGCCGCCCACCCTGAGAATTCCTTCAGAATCCAGGGCTGGATTTAATGACACAATATACGACTGTTAGCTTTCAAGGACTTTCCCTTCTTCAACGCTTGCAGTTCCTCAGGGAAAACATCTACTTGCCCAATTTTTATCTACAGAACCAATGCTTCGTTCAGTTCAGTGGAGCTCAAAGTGCCACCTTTTCTTTCGTGTTCCTTTATCTTGCAATTATAACTGAATCTTCTTCAGTAAGCTGTAATTCTTTTTATTTTGAAAATACTTGAGTGTTTAAATAGTAATCAGACTCTTGCTTAGATGAAACGCGTATCTGAGCAGCATGAAATATCTGGTTTGTTTTCATTTCTAAAGTGATGTCTAGAGGACTTGTAGCTATCTCATTGATCTGAGAATTCTCCAGAACCATCCGACTTGGGCCAGTCCACCATCAACGATGTTCTAGAAGCTCTTTTGATGAATTACCTCTTGAGGCACAATCGGCCGGATTATTTTTACTGCAGATGTGTCTCCACTTAATCCTGGAAGCATTGTCTGGATCTTGCCAACACGATTTGCCACAAACGCTTTCCAACGACAAGGTTCAGAATTTAGTCAGGCTAGTAGAATAGTTGAATCAGTCCAACTTATAATTTTGTCAACGGAAAAGGAAAATGTCTTTATGACCACATCTAGTGCCGGCACAAGTACGGCGCCATACAATTCAAGCCGTGGTATCGATATTGACTTGAATGGTGCAACCTTAGTCTTGGCCATCAACAACTGAGTTTCAGTGCGACCCGTGCCATCTTTCGTTTGGAGAAAAACAGCTGACGCGAAAGCCCTTTCTGATGCATCACAGAACCCATGCAATTGATAAATTACCAGACCCTCAGTGATGGCACAGTGCCTTATTTGAAGTTTTTCTAACGACGGTAGAGCTTGACGATAAGCTCTCCATTCCTTTGAACTGTCTGCTGGAAGGGACTCATCCCAGTTGATGTTAAGTTTGCATAACTTCGGCATAAAAATCTTGCCCGTTATAATTATTGGTGGTACCAGACCCAAAGGATCAGATTTTTGCAAGGTCAGACAACAGTTTTCGTTTTGTAAGCGATTGATAGGCAGTAAATGACGTAACTTCAAACAAAATGTGTCCGTAGCTAGTCGTCATTGAAGTCCTAATGGTGAAGAGTCTACGACAAGACTTAAAAGTACTTCAGTTTGTTTTTTATCTGGAGGTATTTTCTCTAAGAGCCGATTTTTATTTGGAGACCACTTACAGATCTCGAAGCCTCCGCGATCCAGAATCAAGGGGATATCACTCTGCAGCAAGATAGCTTCTTCCACTGTCTCAGCATAGAACAATATGTTGTCAACGTAGAAGTATCTGTCCAGAATCTTGGCTGCTTCGGGGAAGCTTCCTCGCTCGTCATCAGCTATCTGGATGAGGCACCTTGTGGCTAGGTAGGGGCCGACCCAGTTCCATAAGTAACGGTGGTTAGACGATAGTCTCTTACTGGCTCCTCCGGTATTGACCATCAAACTATCCTCTGAAACTCCAGATCATCTCTATGGACTCTGATTTGACGATACATCTTCTTAATATCAGCTGTTGTCAGTAATGAGTCCTGCACACCTGGTCCCATAAGGAGTTTGTCATTCAGTGACACCCCTGATGCAGATTTGGCCGATGCATCGAAAACCACTCGGAACTTTGTGGCTGATCTCAATCGCTTAGCTATAGCATGATGAGGAATGTAGTACGACTCTTCTCCTGGAATTTGAATTTGTTCTAGTGGGATCTCTTCCATGTGACCCAAGTTGATGCATTCAGCAATAAAGTGGCGATAACTTTCCATAGCCTAAACATCATATATAACCCTTTGCACTCCAGGCCTTTTTCGCACGGAGGAATCAGCAACTCGGGACATTTTAGGTTCGGCTGGTGTTTATGGATTTGCTTCATAGAAACTAAACGCAGTCATTGGCCTTGCATCGAATTTCCGCATCACACCTAATGGTCCTCTCGAGGTTTGGAATCCAATCGTGTGGCGCCTGAGAGGCGCCACTGGAATGCAAAAGGTTAAACCTTATTTCTATTTGTAAGAGTCGCTTCAGGTCTATTACCCTTGAAGACCCAAGTGGCTTAAAAGATTATTTAAACGGCAAACTCACTAAATATAGCCCATTCTCATCGCATGTTTTAGCTTCCTGAAAATACTTTTCACAGATTTCCTTTTCTGTAGAAAGACTATTTCCAACGACAGGCAGATTCTCCAACTCCCAGAATCTTCTTACGATATCGTCTATGGCACAATGGACTTTCACCGATTGCGTAACGCCTTGTTCCTGTGACTCTTGTGGTATAGCTCTGCCGAACAGGACCCTCCCAAAACTTTAATGGTGTGCAACCAGCGTTCCACCAGATGATCTTCCTTCTTCGCTAAACATCAGTTCCGGCCACACGTCGGCTACAAGCAAAACATCAATTTGACCAGGCTTTTGGCAATTTGGGTCTGCCAACTTTAAATTTCTGAACGGGCTAAGGCAGATTGAGTTATCCGAAAATTGTGGTAAAGAACTTATAATCTTTGCATTAATGTCTACCACAACCTTCGCACAGGAGCATGTCGTCACTCGAAACTGACTGTTACCCCTTGACTAGGTGACTACCTTCGCTGACAAACCACTAACATCCAAAAAAGTATGTGTTGTCCTTAGTCGAAACCGTAGTACACAGTCGCTTCGTATGAATGTGGCGTGCGATCCACAATCGAGAAGTGCTTTATAAAATTGTGTTTCATTATGGCTATCTACGATTCCAATCAGATATGTTCGAAGTAGTACTTGGCTTCTCTACTGACGAGGCATCTCAGCTATATGAGTTGACTAGCTGCGTGGCCCGTCGTTGACGGATAAACTCAGTTTTTGGTACTAAATAAAAGTAATATAAAAGTTTAATAAATTGAATAAAATAAATTTGCAAAAATTTACACGACTGTTCTTCATTAGGGAGAAGTGATCCAAATAGGTGATATATTTGTCCTTTCACTTTAAATGTGGGCATGAAGCTAACTTCAGAGACAATATTTGCTCCAAATGACGTCATCTGAAAGGCACTATTGTAGCTCCTAATTTGTTTTAAAAAATGCGAGGATTCCGGATGTTGTCCATTCAAAAGCGACTTGAGAGGTTCATCAGGTTCCATAAGTGAAGGAAGTTTGACTTTACCCGAGGAACAGCACATACCAGGAGATTCGGTTGGCATTTCAACGCATTGCAGTAATTGCACGCGATTGTCATTGTCCCAATGTCAGATTCGGTATCATAGTTAATGGATGGATTATACGAAAACGCGCTTTTAAATTTATCACCCCATTGTAAATTCATTCTTTGTTCGTTTAGTTCGGCATGTCTTAGCCGATCGGCTTCTAAACGAACGGCACGCCTCTCTGATGTTTCTCTACTCCTTACAGACTCCTGGCGTCGCCGTTGCGACGCTAATCTGTCCTCTGGGGAAATGTCCGGCTGCCGCGAAGTCGAAGCTTCTTGGTTGTCATTTTGTAATTCGTTCCTCTTTAAACGTTTTTGAAAAACTTTTTTGTCGATTTTGCTTAATGATGGGTGTTTTTTTCTAGGCATTGTGAATGTAGAATATCATTTGCGATTTTCAAAACAAAGCAAACGAAGATTGTCATTCAGTTGCCATTCAGGAAATACTAAATTGTGTCTGCTTAAAAACACCAAAAAAATTATTTCGGAAATTTTAAAACTCAATTAAAATTAAAAATATATCGCCTATTTTACTCCTGGTCGTTTAATTAAGCGATATACCAAATTTCATCCTAATCCGTTAGGTAGTTTTTACTTGAAACGGTCCCCAAATCCGTGTGACAGAAAGATATATAGATAGAGCCTGTTGGCCGTCCTCGACAGGTGGGTCTGCAGATGAATTTGCCGATGCAAGACTTTGTAAAATGACCCATTCGAAGGCAATTCGTACCAAGTTTGCTACTGTAGACTAATTTCCTCCTTTGGTCGACTCTCCGTTTCTAAAATTCTTCGCAAAGGTAAATGCTGTGTTCAGCGCTACAGACAGGACATTGAGTACAGACAACATGTGAGGCTACCCTAGACTTCACACCACCTGAGACACTGTCAGAGCTTCGATGAACGTTCAGTGTAGGATGACATATACTCATAGTCAAGTGCCCTGGCGCGGTTCCCCTGAAATGTCTCCGTGTGTGAGAACTCCCATTCTCTAAGAGACTCCGGATCTAGTTTCTGGCGAAGCAAGTAAACCACAATTGTATTTCAGGAGTCGACAGGTTCCTTGAGAAGTCTCAGTGTTTCCAGGCACTCGGAAGACGTGCCAAGTAGTCGCCTAAGTCCCTTCGCAGACTCCTCTTTCAAAAGTGCTTGGTTCATCAATCGTTCCAAATAACAATACACAAGTTCCCGTTCATTGGAATATCTGTTTACAAGTATATCCCAAGTCTTTACATAATTATTATTAGAAATAGGAATCGCATTCAAAAGTGCGCCAGCTTTTCCTCTCAATGACGACTTTAAATATTGTAATTTTTGTTCAGTGGATAGAATATTGTTGTTATGCACAGTAGCTTTAAACAGGTCATGGAATATCATTCAGTCAATTGTTCTGAAAATGTGGGAGTTTCTATACGTGGCAGTCTAACACAAGTAACAGGACCATTTCCACGATTTCGATTGGGGGTTTCGACAATCGACGTATTCAAATCGTCAATATAAATTATAATTTCACCCAACCTGTTCAGCTCGATGCGAAATTCCTTTTCAATTTCGTCCTATTCTTCCTGCTCAGTGAGCGCCAGAAATTCCTCGATCAGTGATGTAAACTTTGTTGACGTCTGCTCACTGAACAGCTTCAGTCAAGTCGCGTGCACCGACACATGCCGCTTGAACACTGTCGAATAACCTCGTAACTTGTCCTTTGACATTCGTCTTCTTGGCGCGCAATGCCTCCATGTTTTATCTCGAAACTTCCAGTAAGTGAACTTCGATTAAGTCCATGTTCGGGCTCCAAAAATGTTCTGGTTAAGATGAGACACAATTAGAAACTACAATGCAACTTGAATCCTTTAATAGCTTAATGAGAACAAGAACCAGTACACACATCTCCACATAAAAAGGTGTCCAAATTTATAGAACAACAAAAAGGCACTGACTGTTGCCAAGCAACCTTCAGTTCAATTGGATAGTCATTACGAGATTTTTTTTTTTAATTTAATTTTCCTTGATGATGCCAAACGACAGATGAAAACTTCTAATCACAGTCAGGCTTCTAGCGCCATACAGACTGTTTAAAGTTTATTAACAACTAGTTAAATACCCGTGCTTCGCCACGAAATTTTACCTCGTTAAATATTTTAGCCAGCTGTGAGGCCCCGCGTTGTGGAAATCTGTCATTGGTGTATAGGCCCCAATTGTTGGCGCTTAGCTCGCAGGAAGGTTCATCGCAACTCAAAATCGAGTCGCTTCGCTGGCTGAAAAAGTCATTGACACATAAGCACAGGTTTACATAACTCGTTGAAAGGTTCTTTTCTATGCAAACATGAGATCGCTTTGCTCGATGAAAGGTTCATTGCTGCGTAAGCATAAGGTCGCTTCACATATTAAAAATTAATTGCTACGTAAAGCCTTAATATTAGAAGCCCTTCACTTGTCGAGAAGCAATAAAAAAATTCCCCGTTAATAACTATATTACAACACCCCCTTAAGAATATTTTAACACATGATGTTTGTAAAATGCAAAATTAGAAGGTCAAAACTACTTATGCTGAAACTTTCAAAGCTCTAGGCCTATTAGAAGTCGCTTTTTGTGAAAATATTAATTAAAAATTCATTAAAAAACACATTAAAATTTCTAAGTTCTTTTTGTCAAAAGTCCAATTAAATTGCTAAAACTACTTATGTTGAAAATTCCAGAGCTATAGCAAAATTAGAAATCGTTTTGTAATATATATATATTAATTAATTAAAAAAATTAATTAAAAATAAACTAAATAAAAATGTAAAATTCTGTTTTTCAAAAGTCCAATTAAAAGGCTAAAACTACTTTTGTTGAAATTAGAGCTTTAGCCCTATTAGAATTCATTTTGTAAAATATTTATTAATTAATTAAAAAAGTTAATAAAAAAATAACTAAATAAAAATTTAAATTTCTGATTTTTAAAGGACCAATTAAAAGGTCAAAACTACTTATGTTGAAAATTTCAGAACTGTAGCCCTATTAGAAGTCGTTTTTAAATTTTTTTTTAATTAATAAGAACATTAAAAAATAACTAATTAAAATTTTAATATTCTGTTTTTCAAAAGTTCAGTTAGAAGGCTAAAGCTTCTTATGTTGAAGATTTCAGAGCTGTATCTGTATTTGTAGTCACTTTGCAAAATATAAATTATTTAAAAAATAAGTAAATAAAATTTTAACATTTTGTTTGACATACATAAAATTAGAAAGCCGAAACTTATGTTGAAAATTTCAGAGCTCTACTGCAATTTTAAGTAGGTTTCTATAGATCCAAGCTTTTCAAGTTTAATTCACAGAGCATATCCGAAAAGTATTAATATTATGATAACGACTAATCATCAATTTTGATATTAAAACAGAATTATATGATGTCACAGAGGGTTTGATTTTAAATATATAAAACTGAACACAATCAATATATAATGAATCTTTTGAAATAAAGGGAATTCACATGATCACTCTACACCGGTTAAATTATTCCTCCCATTTATATTTCTTGAGAAAAAAAATAATAATAAGTATCCAAATACTTCCGATTCATTGCATTGTGTACTTTCTTGCAAATTATATTGTTTTTTATACAAAAACAACGTCATTTTCTTGACAAATAGACTAATAAGTAGTAATAAAATAAAAACTAGTCGAGGCCGTTTATTTATGAGCAGATGATGTGGAAAAAAATCTGTTCCGTTTAGCACCCAGCATATAAATAACTCAGCAAAACATCAGCGATCTTTACGAGGCAATTTTAGGCGCTTTCTTCCACTAAATCGTTTAAATAGTACTTTTCACCCTTTTAAAGTGTTTTATGTACTCCGGTTGGTTTGTGTTTCACGTTTTAGAAAGAAAAAAAAAAGTTCCGTTGTCGTAAGTACTGGAACAGTGTAGTAAAAACATTAGTTTTAAATCGGAGCAATTAATATTCTTGTTTTCTATTCTTTTACATTCCTCAGGGGGATTTGTTTCGTTTTTATAAAATTCCCTAATGATATCAATAATAATGTATATCCTATGGGGTATAGCCATCTACTTAGTTATTAAAGCAGAACTATTCGTAAAAACTTTAAAATTAGAATTTAATCAACTAATCTCGTACTGTTGATTCTTGGCATAAATAGAATTATATACAAACAATCATTATAATTAAATTAAATAAATTCGTAATTCTAGTTTTAGCAAGAACAAACAATAAGAATATAATTATATTTTAATTAACTAAACTCCTATTGGCATAAGTATAATTATATAAATACAATCATTATAATTTAACTAAACTCATAATTCTAGTTATAGCAAGAACACACATTAATAATGCACTTATACTTTAATTAAATAAACTCATATTGTTTGCTTTCCGAATAACTAGAAGTATACAAATCCAATCATTATAATTCGATCAACTAAACTCATAATTCTACTTATGACAAAAACAATAAGATTAAAATTATAATTTAATTAGCTAAATTCGTATTTTCGTTCTTGTCATAAGTAGAATAATATAAATACAATAATTTAATTAACTTATCTCAAAATGTATGTAATTGAGCATAATTAGAATTATAATCAACATATAACTAATAGCAGTACTTATTTTGTAGGGTATCATGCTTTTTCCGTCACCTTTAAATTTTTTTTATCACAATTTTTAGTGTACTCCTAAAGTACTGATTGAAAATCTGAAAACTAATCTAAAAAGCTTTTAAAAACTAAATGACTGATCGTCCAGTCCCCATTGTTATGCTATCTGACAGTTTTCCAGATTTTCTCCCATTTGATACACAAATTCGGATCAGAATTGATCCTATTCTTTTGATATCCTGGTGCAGTATATATAAAGGGTAGCTTTTGCAGAAGATATAACTATATGCGAATGTGTATCATTTCTTTCTCTTTTTTTTAATTGTTACATGCCTCATTGATTTCGAATTAAAAAAAAATTGATTTTCTGAAGGACCTAAGAACATATATAAGACAATTCGACACCTCCCTTAATATTTAGTGGAAGTTTTAAACTCAGTTGTTGAACGAAATGCTTCCTTCCCTCACTCAAAAAATTTGATTTCGGCAATGATTTTGTACGAAAGGAGAGATGTAAGAGAACTGAGGCGTCGGGTTCTGAAATCTCGAGAACATTCCTAGAGAAAGACAATCAGGCATTTCAAGGCAACCAAACTTAACTTTATTGCTACTGATAACGTGGACATAATTAAATGGAATGCTTGTAATAGATCTCCTCCTTTGTTAAGAGTAACAAACAAACATTAGTTAGTAAAGACTGGCGCATCCGAGGTAGCCCAGCTGCATTGGAGGAAACAGGGGAAGGTTCTCTAGTTTGTCCGAGCATAGTTCCAAAATACACGATTTTTCAACAAACAAGTCAAAACTACCACATAGTTTTGTTTCTCATAAATACAATATACCAAGTTTAAAACTGTGCATCAGCGTATCAAAATCTCTTATCTAATTTTCCAGAATTGAGCGAGATTGGCAAATATTGTTTCCAACGACCGATTCACAACGTTCCACATCGGGATTGGCCTATGTCTGGCGAAATTGGCCAGAGTTTCTAAGCTACTAGGAGCCATTGAAATAAGACATCAACTCGTTTCCTTGTCACTCACAAGCTGTGAAACGCTTATGTATAGAGACAAGACAAAAAGTGGGTGGCGCTGACGCAAAAGACGTTAGGACAACACTTTTTTTAAAAAAAAATTCCATAATGCCCGACTATTCTACAAAAGTTTCCTTCTAAGTACATCACTAGCTCACGAAAAAAGTGTACTAAATGAATAATAGCATGTATAAAAAAAAATGTAAGAAATAGCATTAGTACCCATTTTACAGAGAAATCATTATTTTTTACAAAAAATGCTACTTTTGAGTATTTTTAATTATTAATATATGTTTTAAAAATGCATAAAATAGTGTTTTCCTGTGTTATACCATCCTTTTACTACATATTGCACACCATTGCCTTTGCAATATATAACGTTTAGAAATTTTTTAAAATTTAGGAAAAATAGTTATTTTTTGTCTTTTTTCCAAACTTTGAAGTGAATGCGCGATCGGAAGATACTATTTTTTCAAATTTTTTTCTTACAGTGTTTCTTATCAAGATGTGTATCAACTTTTTTCACCTCATACGTTTCAAAAATAAAATAAAAATTTTGAATCATCCTAATATACAATATATATCGTAATTTCCTAAATTATCAATAGCAAAGAAACGGTAATATTTATACATAATCACATTTTAATTTTCAATGACATATCATTTCAGTTTTTTTTAAAGTAATAAAAAATACTTTTTTGATTTGTTAAAAATAGCTTTTTTATTTTGCAGCTCGTTTTAAAAATAACGTTAATTACTAAAACACTGCTTTAGAAGAATAACTTCCTGAAGCGAAATGCATGAAAGTAATTTTCAAAGACATTGCAAACATATCCACTAATCAATCGATTTTGCACTGAATCCATTGTTCAGGGTGGATGAGCCGTGATCTTCCGGTCATCAATCATCAAAAGAATGACGACATTCATTCATACGAACTATCAATTTAATTCATGCCACAGTGTGCCTCAATTTTATTCAAATGCTCTTTTTTTTAAACTAATTTTTTTTAGTGTTAAGTATAGCATTAGAAGTGTCCTAATTATTTAAAAGGAATTGGAAAGAAGAAAGGCTTTATGATCCATGTAAAAAAAGGATATTTTTTACGTACTATTTTTTTCAGAAACTACCCATGGCATTAGTTTAAAATTTTTCCTCAGCCAATATTAGAACACTTTTACACAGCTGCTTTTATAACATGCCACATGATTTTAAAAACTTCTTTTTTTTACAATTTAGGATGTTTCGAATTTCTTTAATACATTTTTCACACACAAAAAAACACGCTTGCAATTTACAAATTTTGTAAAAGCATATTTCTATTTATGTGAAAATACAATGTTTAAAAGCCCATCCCCCCCCCCCCCCTCCTTAAAAAAAAGAACCCTTAGTAAATCTCAAAATAAAGGTACATTTGTATCAAAAACAGTTCAGCATTTTGGGGAAACAGTGTTTAAAGCATAAATACACTTTTTGTTGCGATATTTTTTATTTTTTTCTAAAAATTACTAAAAACACTTCTGATCGACCCACGAAATTATAAGCGTCTAAAAAGTTCGGTGAATGAATGTCTTAAAAGCAACACGAGTAAAAAATGTGGCCATGCGTGCATCTAGAAATACTCTTAGGGGGATGCCACCGCAGAAAAGATCGATTCTTCATACCACTACCATACCTCAATAATACTATCCTCAATTCCATACTATGGACACTTTTGCTCCCGAAGCTATAGAATACATTGCCATTGACAACGAGTCTATCTGTTAAGTTTTAGTGATTGATATAGATAAATAAATAGAATGATTACCGCTGGGAAAACAAAGCCGTCGCCAGAACGTTGGGTGGGCGAAAAATACGGATTGTGGAGGTTTGAAGAAAAAAAATCCTGGATTTTACACAACAGAACTGTCAATTCTAGACCTTAATTAGTAACAATGTGCAAATAATATCTACTCTATCACTTAATAATGTTTCTTGCATTCCTACCTAACTATTGAAGTGAACTGTGATTGGATAATCGTCTACCCATCGCCATCAAAACCACCAGCCCGTTTATTTCATTGCACTGCCTTCGGAGCAGTCTATCCAGATGTTATCTATATCGATGGTTTCAGCATGATTAGATAATGGAAAATTGATTATTAGCCATCCAAAACTTTAATAGAAACATATGCAAAAGCCTTTTAGTGACAGGTTTCAAAACTCTATATAATGCATCGTCATCTATAATGAGTCTATCTGTCAAGTTTCAGTTCGATCGAATCTCAAGGCGAGTAAATTATTCTTCAGCAGATCTTTCCTCCACAAACAAACCCACCCAAAATTGAATTTAAAGTATTACAGTAGACACCGATATTTGTCTTTAAAACAACACCCTTTGAAAAAGTAAAACCAAAAAAACGCGGCTCATAAGGAAAAAGATATCTCCAGCCACTAATCAGACGACTTTTCTAATCCAATCCATTATTCAGTGCGCACCTGGTCTTCCTTGAAGATAAGCTGAGCGTGTGTCGTAATCCTCTGGTCATCACTCACCAACGGTGACACTTTATCTCCGGGATGCGATTAGAGACAGCACACGTTGTGTGGACACTTCTCATTACACACTGCATTAGCAAATTGCACTTCTGGAAACAAGATCTGGAATTAGGCGCACCAATTGGTGAATGGTCCCGGCTGATTAGGTTCTGCGCACGCCATGCGCACTGCTTTTGTCGTCTTATGTAATGAGTGCGATTGGGATGTAAGTAATTATACTGGGAATCTGCGGGAAAGGCTGCTCTTTTGATTGAGGGCAACAAGTCCTCACCTGAGATTGGTTTTGTATTGGCCGCACAGAGGTGGCATATGCATTTTTATTTTTTGACAAATTTAGTTATTAGATAATTTTCTACAACTGTTTTGGTTGGTGTAATTTGTTCGACAAAATGATTAAGTTTAATGGTTATATTTAAATAATAATAAGTTAGCCTTATCTACATGAAGTTGAACCGCTATTTATTAATTTGACTCGGTTGTAGATAATACTGCTGTATTTTGCACGACAACGTTGAAAAATGCATCCCAAATGTGTAAAGTACTTGTACAAGCATTAGCACTTACAAGCATTAGCACATATTCCGTTAACCCGCAAGTATTCTATTTTGATGAAGATAACCACTTATATATTATTTTTGAGAAATTAAGGATAATGTTTGAAAAACATTTTTTTCTTTTCATATATATATATCTATAATAATAAAACAAGCTGTATGTCTGTCTGTCTGTGGCTCATGTGGATCTATAGAACCCTACTTAAAATTGGAGTAGAGTTCTGAAATTTTCAGCATAAGTAGTTTTGGCATTCTAATTTTAAGCATCACAAACAGAATGTTAAAATTTTAATTAGTTCTTTTTTAATAAATTTTTTTAATTAATTTATAAATATATGTTACAAAACGATGTCTAAAAGGGCTACAGCTCTGAAATTTTCAACATAAGTAGTTTTGCCCTTTTAATTAAACTTTTGAAAAACAGAATTTCAAATTTTTATTTTGTTCTTTTTTAATTAATTTTTTTAATTAATTAATAAACATTTTACAAAATGACTACTAATAGGGCTACAGCTCTGAAATTTTCAACATAAGTAGTTTTGGCCTTCTAATTGGACTTTTGAAAAACAGAATTTTAAATTTTCATTTAGTTTCTTTTTAATCAATTTTTTTAATTAATATTTTACAAAATGATATTTAAAAGGGCTACAGCTCTAAAATTTTCAACGTAGTAGACTTCAGAAAAAAAGAATTTAAAATTTTTGTTCACTTCGTTATTAATTTTTTTAATTAATATATACATTACAAAACGATTTCAAATAGGGCTACAGCTTTGAAATTTTCCACATAAATAGTTGTGGCCTTCTAATTGGATTTTTGAAAAACAGAATTTAACATTTTTTAATTTTTTTTTTTTTTTAATTAATTAACAAATATTTTACAAAACGATTTGTAATTGGGCTACATTTCTGAGATTTCACAAGAAGTTTTGGCCATCTAATTGGACTTTTGACAAAAAGAATGTTACAATTTTAATTTATTTTTTTATTAATATTTTCACAAAAAGCGACTTCTAATTGGCCTAGAGCTCTGAAAGTTTCAACATAGGCCGTTTTGGCCTTCTAATTTTGCTTTCCACTAACACGTGTTGAAATAATCTTAAAGGGGTGCCGAGTTATTATATTAAAGGGGAATTTTTTTTTCTTGACAAGGGGGACAAGGAGGCTTCTAATATTAAGGCTTTACTTAGCAATTAGATTTTAGTGAGTGAAGCGAGCTTATGCTTACGTAGCAATGAACCTTTTGACGAGTGAAATAAGCCTGTGTTTATGTGTCCATGAACTTTTCAGCTAAAGAAGCGAGCTCGATTTTGCGTATCGATGAACCTTCCTGCGAGTGAAGCGCCAAAGACTGGGTCCTACACACGAATGACAGATTTCCGCAACGCGAGGCCTCACAGCTAGCTAAAATATTGCATGTTACAATTTCGTAGCGAAGCACGGGTATTTGGCTAGTATATTATATTTTAAACTGAATTCCCTAATATCATAATAATATTTTAGCTATCACACTTTAAAAATATGGTAGGTTTCTGGGAAGAACATCTGTTCTACTTTCTAGTCGAAACTTTCACAATCAGTCTTTCTAGAAATAATTGCATATGGTTCTTGGAACCAGGCACTCCATGTTTTGTTCAAAAAATCTATACATTTCAGTATTTATAAAATGGCATGTATGTACAGTTATTCTTTTCACAGTGAGTGACTCTGGACAAGGTTTTCAGGTAAAGTGTGAAGATAAAAAATGCAATTCAGTTGTGGCTCAGCATCTTGACCTATAGCTTTGAACCGTAATAATTGAAAACTTATTAAATTATTGCAACTTTCAAGCGGGAATTTTAGTACATGCTTTTGGTTCCTAAAAATGTGGTTTTATACCCCAGAGGTTGGTTGATTTATAAGCTCAACGACCTTTTTTTTATGCACAATAATGACCAATCAGGCCTAGACCTACAGCTTAACATGAAACCCCAACGAACATCCATGCCTAATCCGGGATTTGAACCCGGCACCTTTGGCATAAGTGGCCTGAGCGCTAACCTCACAGCCATCATATGAGCTTATACTCGAGAGGAAATGCCACTCACTCATAGACATAATGCTTCATTTTTTCTAAGTCAGAGTATATAACAAAATATTTATTCAAAACACATAAATTTTTATTACATATAAAACAACAATCGTAAAATATCATAAAAATATAAAGGCAAAATAATTATTTTATTATTTTATACTTATTTATTACTTATTATAGTTTTTAAAGGTAGCCTATAAAAATATTAGGTATGTTATAAAACTACTAATTAATTTATTTTAAAATTTTGTTAATAACCTTTAGTTAGTTATTTTTCCTTTATAAATATTTTGCACGTATTGCTTAGACACATTTTGAGGCCCAATATCGAATAATTTTGTCCGTAATTTAGGCGGTCAACAAGACACTTGAAAAGCCGAAAGAAATCTCGTTAATTTGATCAACGATGCAATGTGTTGCAAATTTGTAAGGTTATTTAACTGCAAGTAACTAAAATGCATAAACACTCTGTTACTAAAATATAAAACACATCTCCTAATATACTTGTATATCCCAACCCTGTAAAATTGATGTTTTTATACTTAATTGTGAAACAAACGCATGAAAAATAATCTAAATTCACAATTTCTGCCGCATTATTTTCGCAGGAAGCTTCCCCTATGGGATGAATGTTTTTGCAATCCTTCCCATCACACTCAAAAAGGGGAAATGGATGAAAATCACCCTATTGAACGGGGCACGTGGGGATTATTTCCCCTGACCTTGCAATTTCCTTCTCTAACATTTATTTAAACGAAGTTTTTCTTTCCGCGTTCATCTGCGATTTCGAACTGCAACAGCGCTTCACAAATCTATTTTGTAGACTCATTTCTCACATTCGAAACATTTTCGCCCATTTGAGGAAAATCCCCTTCCTACTCCCACGGCCCCAATTTTTGATTCTTACGTTTTTCATGTCTCTTTCTATTCAAATGACAGCGGGAGTGGCTCTAGAAAAAGAATCAGTTTATTTAAGATTTTATTACCGTTTATTCTGTTAGTTTTGTTTGTGTTTTATCGAAAGGTGTTTGTGTTTCCCGAGTGGGTGTGATTAGGCTCGTATTTTTCTACGTGTTTTATATTTTTTTTTAAAAAAGAAAGTGTTTGAAAATGCAATTTGGGAAAGGATCGACTCTTTGTGTTTAATCGCTTGTGTGTGAAGTTAAAGTACTTGTTCGGCTGTCATGTCAAATATTTAAATTTTCCGATTGTTTACACACTTCGGATTTTAATTTTTACTTTCAATTACCCATATGTTTTGCATAGGGTAACGAAAGTATAGTATTCGATCGGAATTTTTTTTCCCCCGCTTTTCTCCACGTTTTGGAACATTCTGATTTCAAAAAAAGTTATGTGTGAGTGTGTGGTCAGCATAACTCGCGAACAAATCGATGTTCAAATTTGGTGGGCGAGTTGCACAGGGATTTACCATTAAAGTTGGTAAAATTGTACAGGTTGGTCGTTTGTTGAAATGCAATCATACTTCCTTACCACAAGCAAGTGCCGTAAAGGAGATATTAATCTTCATAATTTATATAAGTGGCAACACTTTTCGACTTCATTTCGGCCTTGCTTGTATATACTAATGAGGTCCGTTTGTAGGATCAATTAGAACGCTAAACCACTAATAAGGTGGATTGAAAGATGTTTATAAAGTGTGATTATGCCAGTTTGGCATGTTTTTATGTTTAAATTATATTTGATATTGGTTTTTGTTCTACGAGATGCCTATTCAGACTGAGTGGCTGCTAATAAAGATTGTTTTTACATATTTTTCTTCTACTTTGGACTTGAAACATAACACCGCGACTAAACCTATACAGTTTTTGCCAAAATCGCGCATGCGCATAAGGTAGCTGCCATTGAAAAACTCGTGTTTTTCAGTAATTTCTAAAAACCGGCTGGAGCGATCTTGTCTGAAATCGCTGTTAAACCGCCTATTGAAGTGTTCTAAACATCCCCAACTCCGAAATGCATGTAAAATTAAAAAAAAATTTAATGGAGTAAAAAGTTGAAAAACGAATGCCTTTAACACAGATTTATATTTCCTTGAACATACCTCATCCCAACGATAAATTTTTTTCCCTCCAGTTTCACTTATAAGAAAGGATAATATAAGAATTATTGAAAAGTATAACGCCAAAATTATCTATTTGGGGAATTCCCCAATCAAGAATTATGGTAAAAAATATCGCCAAACTGACCATTTTTTCTAAATGAATGTGAAAATATAAAAATGGTAGATGACGCTAATTGACATCAGTCTTATAGTGTAATTGAAAGTTGCGCCCCTTGTTTAAAAAGGGTGTTTTTCAAATGTTAAAGCACTAAAATTACAAAAACATTTTGACAGATTTCATGAAAAAAGTAGCAAATCTATCAGTTAAGGATAAGGTTGCAACCATTTTAAGATCAAATTTTTATTTTAAGTTCAGATGTACTTGGGCTTATGACGAGTGCGTATGCCATTCTTTTGCTTCTTTTTTTTAACATGAATACAGTTGTGTACTAATTATTATTGCGTTTATAAATGCGTGCTATTTAAAGTACTTTTGTTCCGCCCTTACACAATATTTTTAGTGCCTGTTGGCTCATATTTTGTGTGACAAGTTGGCGTCATTTTAAAAAGTGGCGACTGAAAACAAATTTGTAAATAAGTAACAAAATACAGCTTAATATGTTAGTTAAAAATATTATATTATATATATATAGCACACATCCTCCCAGGGATGTCCCTAGGATGTCATTCGGAGTCCCGGGGATTCCTGGGGACATCCTAGAGGCCTCCTTGGGAGAATGTGTGCTACATGGATATATATATATACATGGATAAAAAGTTACATGTTTGTGCAGCGATTCTAATTAGGATTACCATCAAATTCCTTTTGCGTCTCAAGAAATAGGGAATTTCGTATCTTTTCCATTGGAAACCTTATCTCTTACTAATTGGAGTAAAATTGATTTGACAATCTGGACACAGGTACTAGGAATAGATTTAGATGTTGAAAGAAATTAGCGAGTTTGGATTAACTAATAATTTGACTGAGCATTTTTATACAGTATTGAATATTTTGTGGGCAAAAGCTGCATTAACATCTGCACAGAATAACCGAGGCAAAGAACGTTTTCAGGAAAAGATTAAAGGACAATGTTTCTCCATTTACAACTCGAGTGAGGGAAAAACTCCCATTATGCAACTAAATAGCAAATGTAAGACTGTCATAATTGAAATTTAAATAAATTTTATTCTAAGATATTGCTGGATACTTTTTCTTTAAAAGGTGACGTTGAGACTTCCAAGTACGGCACAGATTCTGCGTCAAGGATTGTTTACATAAAACTACACCAAATTATGGTAACCAAAGGCAGTTCATTTGTTATTTAAAAATGGTGGCTAATGCCATTTATTGACGAAAATCACCTCGGCGCAGAATCTGTACCGTACTTGGAAATTTTACCCATATTTTATATATTGCCAACGGCCCCCTTTAACGGACAAGTACCGATTGCAAGATACATGCGTTAGGAAACAAATCCGAAACTTTTCGCATGCCAGAAGAACATTCTGCCCGAGTTACCGAGGAAGGACCGAACCCGCAACCTTCCGATCACAAGCCTGTTCATATTCACATGGACTTTTCATTACTTCATTTGAATACGTTTTTAGTGCCACGTCAGAAATCGAAGGTTGACACACTGAAGGTTCTGTTTATGCGGCATCGACCACCGGTGGCTGACACTGAACTTTGCATTTAAGCCGCATGAGTCACCGGTAACCGACAGTGTAAAATACGATATAAAACTAAAAAATTTACATTGTTTTAAGTTATTACTGAATTTTTTAAAAAAAATTACTTAATGTTTATTTATTACAAGATTATGAAATACGAGTGCTTCTAAGCAGTGTGTGGCCTGATGAGTATTTCCTTAAAAACGCGCCCATCTGATGTCTGCGAGGTTAGCGCTCTAGTCACGCATGCCAAAAGATGCCAAGTTCGACATGGATGTTCTTTGTGGTTCGGTTGGTTGTTTTTCAGATTATCTGGCGCCTTCAGCAACACGAGGGCTATAATGCGCCGAAACATTCGTCATTAGACAAGCCAACATACATTTACGGGACTCGAACCCGCAACCTCGCGGTCTAGAAGCTAGCACGCTAACCACTACACCGTTTGGTCGGCTCTTTGTGGTTCGGAATACACGTTAAGATGTAGGTCCCGGTATGATTAGCCGTTGCTGTACATAAATATAGGTCATTGAGCGTACAAACCAAACAACCTTAAAAATGCACGTGGCGCTCAATGTGTTAAAAATCCTCATATTTTTCTATTGGTTCAGGTTCCAAAACAAAGTAGATAGTTTTACTACTGCCTCCAATTTCAAAAAAACACTTTGGGTTGAAAATGGAATGACACTTTTAATCCCATGTGAGATATCAGTTTTCAAGGTTGTACTGTGTATGTTAGAGACCTAGTTCTGTTGTGAATAGGCATTGGTCGTAGTTACCGGGACTGAGAAAGGTAGTGATTTATCTCTCATAATCACTAGCTAGATGAGAAATTGCGTGCAATTTTAATTCATAAATCATTCTTAAATCCTTTATATTAACTTCGATTTTGTGTGTTGGTGGCGGGAAAATCTGTGGAGGCGTAATTAAACCCCCTTGCTGTCATCCAATCGGGCTGAAACTTGGCAGATAGATTCGATTTCGATGACAAAGCATTCTTTCACATTTTGGAGCTGTAACTGTCACTAAAAGGTCGCATTTACAGAATAATAATAAAAAAAATGCCGTCATCCAGTCGCGCTAAAATAGTATTTAACTGACCATTGAAGAAACTCTTTCCTGTTGCCAATTTTTTTTAATGAACAAATAATAAAATTACTTTAAGAATAAAAAAATGATATTTGGATGCGAGGGCATGAATTCACGTTTATTTTGAATAAATAAATTTTTAACTGTAGTTTGCAGCACATTTTGCTGATAGAAATGTTTTTGATATTTAAAATTAGATACAAACACCAATACACCAAGACTGTTTACAGAATCGGTGCTGTGTAAAAGTATATAAAAATTGCCAATGGATATAAATTGTTTATATTAAAAAAATATTTGTATGGATTATATTATCTTGATATATTACCTACGAATCTTGTCTCTACAAATTAGAACATGCAAATATAACATTAAGTGAACATCCGATTACATATTAGGGAAATCTTGTAATGCCAGACCAATACGAGGTGTGCTATTTCTGTTTTTAATGCCTTGTCAGTGAGGTGGTGCAAGGATGCAGAGTGGTGCACTAGAATGCAAGAGGGAGGCAGATAAATCAATCTAAACCATTCAATGTTAACACAATGTTTTTCTATATTTATTTATGTTTTTCGAATTGTAAATTTGATGGGAAACACAATTTTCGGAAATATAAATAAAAAAATCATTGAGTACTATTAGTGGTAAAGCAGAGAAGGTGCGTTTAAACTATTTCAATTTTACGAAATCTATGATGCAATAAGATGCAACTAAGATGTTAACCTTTAAGTGCTGTGGTTGGGGAGTTTGGTATTTTTGGCCCAAGGGAAACACTTGGTACATGCTGCTTCAAACAAATTGGTGAACACCAGTTTAAAATTTAAGAAACATAGTATCGAAGAAATAGTTATAAAATCAAAGATGAAACGTTTTAGGGGGTTGGTGCATTCCACAAAAAATGACTTCTGGTCGCTCAGACCGCATACAGCAGTAAAAGATTAAAACTAAGGTTAAAAGTTAGAGGGTTAAAGCCTAAAATATTTAAATTACAAGCTTATATTTCGAGTAATTTTTTAAAAATTTATTTCAAATACAATAACAGGCCAATCTTAAAGCTATTACAATCTGTAGCTATAATTTTATCAGCTTGTTTAAGAATCTTCTAAACAACAATACAGAAAGTAAAAAGTTACACAGACAATCTGAATATGGTCAGATAAAAATTGGTGTTAATGAGATTGCAGACCATCTTGAATGTAGTAGAGATTTCCTTTGCGAAACAGAAGTTGGAACCAGATGGGAAAAAACATCAATGTGTATGAAGCTGTCTCCAGTCAATACTTTTGGTCGAAAATGAATATGATACGACTGTGAATGATAATCAAGAAGAATTACATGATGTATGCCGATCAGTATCGTATTTAATGAAACCTTTGGGTGTTTTGATTTATGCTGAAGAGTTTCAAAATTAAGATTAATAAAACAAATTAACTCTGTCATCAATTTCTATTAAAGCTACGGTTCAAATGTGTTACATTGTGGCAAATATAATTCGCAAATCCCAGGAAACTGGCAAGATTTGTTGTTTCGATGTCGCAAGCGGTATTCCGGAGTCGTCATTGGTTAGAATTAGTGCAACTTGTGGATTAACGACAAATGCATGTTATTTTACAGAAAAAAGCATTTAGAAGGTGGCATTTCTAAGACTGCTTCACGCTGAGAAATTCTACCGCATGACATTGTTTCCAGTTCCCTGGTTGAGATTTTCTCGCGCAAAGGCTTCTAGAGGGCCTTGTCACCCGAAAATAGATTGGAAAACTTTATCTCCAAATTTGAAATTCCCGAACCGATTTCTGGCAGCAGAAAAATCAGTGCTTCTATTGCGGTTATTGCAGCGTGATTGCAGCATGGATCTTGGTTGGTTGTTTTCAGATTATCTAGCGCTGTCAGCAACACGAGGGCTATAATGCGCCGAAACATTCGTCATTTGAAAAGCCAACATACATTTACAAACACAAATGCCTTACACGGGACTCGAACCCGCAGCTTCGCAGTCTAGAAGCTTGCGCGCTAACCACTATACTGCAGCATGGATCTACTGCTACCCTTTGCACAAGTAAACTAAAAGCAAACCAAACTATTCTGTTGATGCCAAACAGTTTCCTTTTTTGATATATTCGCCTGAAGTATATCCGCAGGTAAGGAGTTAATCTGCTGATCAGTGTTTAACACCAGCACTTCTATTTTGACTGCCAAAATGAAATATATTTAACGGCAATCAGTAATCGCGTCACGGCAGTACCAATATACCTTATGAACACTCGTGGCATGGTAAAATATAGCAGCAACATCAACAACCAATAAAAGAACCCATACCAGCTATTTTGAATCATGTAATGTTGTACATTTTACTGACCCAGATGCAACTATTTACCAAGATTCTGTGTGTGAGTAGTATATCATTCCACCATTTTTTGAATGATCAAAAATAAGTATGAAAATGGTTTAATTTAATAATAACATACTAAAAGAAGTATACTATGAGTATAAAAAAATTAACTTTTCCCGAAATTCTCCTTGGACGATGTTTCGCATTCGTAATAACTTGAAGTAAAGGGATATGCGAGTATTGTCCCACTATTGCATAAGATTAGGACTTCATACAATAACCAGGGTGATTATTCGTGCCGAAAGGGTTAATATACAGTCACACAACAACCAATTATGAGTCTACTGAACTATGATAATTAATTATGTACCTACCTGCATTATGTCGGTTGATGGCGTGCATCTGGGATTTATCAGGCGAGTTTGCTTTAGCGATGTTCAGTCATTCCTCACTCGAATTCAACAAAAACACCACTCACGTAAACAAACGACACAAATCTCAAACAGCAGACGGAACGCCGAATTCAAACTTTTCCCACGTATTTTCGGACCAAACGCATCCTGAACATTTGCATAAAGTCAATACTTGACTTTGAATATATACTTTGTGTACCGAGGGTTATTGCGTAAACCAAACCTTAAACCGAAGAGCACTTCGGCAAAACATGGAGCCGAAGGCATTTCCGATTTATTTACTCGCCAGGTTAGAGCTCTCTGGCCTCGCATGCCAAAGGTATCGGCATTGAATCCTGGTTTAGGCGTGGATGCTCTTTGTGGTTCGGAATTCACATTAAGTTGTAGGTCTCGTTGCTCGTTGAGCGCACAAACCAACCGATCCAATTACGATTTAAAAAAATTTAATTTAACACGTTTGCTGCCGATTACGCACCAGCGCGGTATATCGGGTAGTTCCACAGTCGCCTTTCCTGATCAGACTGCATCAGACCTTAATTTCCGTTCTTGCTGGAATTAACTGAAGTAACGAAATAATATTTGTCATTCCTAGCCGGGAGTTCAACCAACCATATTTGTCATGGGACATAAATATCGTATACAATAACGTTCAGCTTTCTCAGTAACGTTAGCTGGAAGCTTGGTTTCAGGTAATTCCACCAAAAAATGGCAACTCGATCGGGCGCAGTCTGATCAGGACAGACTACTGCGGAGTATCAAGATACGTGATTTGCAGCGATTGTCAATCACGCGATATCGCGTGATTAAGTGAAAGTAAAAAAGACAATCTGAAGACAATTTTCATACAGAGTGACTGACTGTGACTGAATGTTTACTATGAGAGAATGTAGCGAGCCCATACTATGCGACCAATTATTAATACTATTTTAATTGTTTTCTACTTCTAAGGATTTTACATCATACAATAAGATATATTCGGTTTACTTCTAATGTTTATTTTTAAAATTAATTTCATGAAAATGTATTAAATAAAGAAAATTCCTTAGGTTTTCTCCACGTGCTTAAATTTTCTCTGCCATCTATTGTATAGCATCACAACTTCCCAAAGTGTTTGGATCATTTTTGATTTTTGTAAGTACGATTATCAAACAAGTTGCACAATATGAAAATAAACTATTCATCAAAAGCGGAGTTCTTAGCTTTTCAATTGGTACGAATTCAGTTCTGTCTAAAGAGACAAAAGAATACACATTTTAGATATAGTATACTGTGAAATTCATTGTACAATCCAACAAAATGCTAGTAATGAAAAATTTGCACTAAAAGGGCATATTTTTGAACTAGTTAGAAATCAATTGGGACAGTATTAATTTTTTGGTTTGGCAATTTGGGGAGTTGTGTGGGAGGCGAGGAAATGGAATGAAGATTTGTGTTAAGATTCTTCTTACAATATGAAAATAATCCCTACTTCCATGCAAGTAATGATTAAAATTAATTTTTATTTGTTTTTGGGTATGCATAGAATGGAAGTTTATGTATACCTTGAGTAAACCATAGTTAACACGTTGAGCACCACGCGAATTCATAAGAAAATCCCCTTCAGGCCACGCGCACTGCTTAGAAGCCCTGATATTGCTGTATAACAATGCGAAGCTCACTACTAATTGGTTTAAATGTACTCGATACAGCTGTGTAAATATACAGGGTGTCTTATAAATGTTGTACACATTCTGATGTTGATGATTCATAATATAATGAAGATAAATTTAAATTAATAAACCAAAAAATTAAAAAATACCAAATTAAAATATATAAGTTATTCTATGTATAAATGCCATAAGTTTGTTGATATCTGCATTATTTTCTAACATCAAAATGTGTCCAACATTTTATTGACACCCTGTATTAGGTCCACTGTTTCTTATTGCTGTAGAAGATATTTACGTTTAGAATGAAATTCTTACAGGCATTATTTCAACACGTTATGCCCCAAGTCTGTTTTGTCTGGTTTATCGTTCAGCTCGCGGCCGTGGATCCTTTTATGACAAAGCAATATGTAAAAAATGTGAGACAATATGGTATGAAAATGACTAAACGAGCTGTCACATTTTGGGATACCTGCGAAGTACAACCGTCTTTATGTTTACCGTGCTTCAGTAAAATCCATTAAAATAGCTTAATGATATAATTCTGCAATTTAAATTTTTAAGTAATTACTGTAAATTTTAAATAAATTGACAGTAATTACTTAAAACAATGTAAATTTTTTAAGTTTTATATCTTATTTTACACTGTCAGCCACCGATGGCTGACAGGGCACTCAAGGTGTTAAACGAATAAATACAGCTGTTCGGTTGGGATAATTACTATATTGCTTAAGTAGTACGATTTGAATTTTAAGGTAAGGTGGAGTTCTGCTTTAGACCGCATTATTTTAAGTAACCCACTCCGTATCAACTGAAGATACGATTAATTAAATTAAGACCATACATTTTATATTTATCTGAGACCGAAAATATGCCCTCTTAATAGTTAACTTAGTACCACCAAGTTATCTAATGGCCTAATTTAATAACATGAATAATAAATTCTCGAATGATTTCATCGGCAATATCTTACTTATAAATTGAACTAAGTAACAAAATCTAATCGAGTACTCTTTCCCTAATGTGAGTAGAATTCTACTCCAAGAAAAGGAGAACACTTTTTTTTTAAGAAAGAAAAGTCGTGTGATGAACGACGTTTCGCCAAGAAACTCGTTCGGCGAGGACCATAATTTTTCTCCGTTTTCATTTCATCCTTCCGAACTTAAGTGACTGGAATTAATACCTTTCTAAAAACCCAAAAATTGTGAAAAGTATTCGCGTGATTCAATCAATAAACTTCTTCTCAGAAATCATTATTTTTCCGCTTACTCTTGTTTTGTTTTTTTTAAACTGCATTTCCAGATGACGCAATAAATATTCCTTCATTTAATTTTGTAATAATCCCGATGTTAAATCTTTTTTTTTAGAGTATTATATATCATTTAACTCATTTTCTTTCTTGGGAGCGGATGTTATGCCGTTTTAAAAACAATTTCACTTGTCATTTTTAGTTTAAAATATGAATTCGGATATTGATGGGTGAGAATGAGAGTAATTTATAAAAACAGGTACCTTTACCTCCTACCTTTTTCACGTAGCGGAAATCTCTCCAATTGTTGAATTTCTTTCTTATTACCGAAATGACAAACAACAACAAAAAATAACTATAAAGTTCTTGGCCTTGAGGTCATTCCCAATTTATCGTGCTTTCTTGCATATATTTTATTTGAAGATCAAGAAGAAAGCGAAAGACAATTTTGTGTGTATTGTATTGGTTATGACGCCAATTTCAATCAAACGTGTATTATTGCATATATTTTGTTTACTACAAAGGACAATTTCCGATTTTTGTTTTTTTTATTCAGTTCTAAATGTTTCGAAAAGGCCATAAGCAGAAAAATTTCTGCTTAATGCATTTTTTTTTAAACTATTAATGAAAGTTCCCCTGTTAGACTTTGGCGAGAAAACGATTCATTCGGCTCGAATTGAATGTGACGTCAAGATTTCCCAAACATCTTGGCTTGAAATGCTTCAGCGGAAAACAGTTTTGCAAGTTTCTCGCAAATCACGCCAACCAGTACGGGATATGGTAATGGTCTACCAACGCCGATTATTTCAATGCCAACTATTTGGCAGAAACCTTACAATAACTATAGAAATGGTAGGAAGCTTTGACGTCACAGATTTTGTTGAGTGTTCTGATCGGACTGGTTTTGGCTCGGTTTGGGGGCATTTTCTGTTCTTAAAATTTAAATAACTAATTTTTTTAAAGAATTTTGTTTACATATTTGGAATCAGAAAGAAATTCTTCATAAATATAAAATAATTTCACTCGTTTTTAAAAAATGCGCGAATTATCCATTGGTCGACTATGTTTGCATAACCCTTTGTTACGATAAAAAGGTAGACGGTTTAACATGCATCATCCCTCGAGATCATAAGTATTAAATCATACATCGTTGACGAATTTAAATTATTCAATTTTACTATAAGTTGCATTAGTGAATTTTAAGAAAGTTAATAAATCATTATCAACAAAGTTGAATTACCTTTATTTATTTACTGTCAAAAAAATTTCTAAATACAGTCCATAAAGTATTTTGGCATTCACTGACTATAAATGAAGATATTCTTTTAATTTCAATAAATATGCAGTTTACTCTGACTTGCAAAAAGTTGGGAACAGGAAAGAAGTTACGCTACGACAAAAATGTAAGAGATTATGTATGTAAGTACTCAAAAACATCATATGAGACCTTAGTGAAGCGTGGGCACCAATTCATGGGTGTTAAAAATATATTACTCTGAGCCTTAAGCCTAAGGGTA
This sequence comes from Linyphia triangularis, assembly GCA_963978545.1. Taxonomy (NCBI): domain Eukaryota; kingdom Metazoa; phylum Arthropoda; class Arachnida; order Araneae; family Linyphiidae; genus Linyphia; species Linyphia triangularis. The sequence continues at coordinate 1,245,350 of OZ021727.1, read as the reverse complement.
TTGTATTCAGTTGGTCGAAAGTGTGGTCCGGTGTCCGTCCCCATTTGATGTTTGGGCATGCGCAGGAAAGACATTGTGCTCCGATTGCTTTTAAATGAATGCTGATATTGTTCAGTTGTATTGATGTATCAATGTCTTTTAAAACTATGAAAAAACGACAACTTTGTAATAAGCTTGGACTTAAGGCCCAGGGTGTACATCGGCACTTAGCCGATTGTTATTTTAATGTTTTGTTCAAATAAATAATTTAAGACTTTCATATTATTACTTTTTTTAAATTACAATTTATTAATTAAAATAACAGTTTTTAACTACTTAAGGGTTTTTGTTGTGAAGTCAAAACCACGCATCTCTGATATTTAATTTTATTTTTCTGAAAAAGTAATGTTCTTGTTATCACACTGATTTACGGTCACTTTTTAGGGGCATCAATTCTATAAAAATTGTGCTTAACTTATAATTTTTCTTTGGACAAAAGTAATCGAATTTCTTATAGAAGAGGCAAAGTCAATCAGATAAAAAAAAAAGCAACACCATAATTCCCTCGATACTTTTACGAGAACATATCCATTAAAAAATATTGGAAGCAAAATAGTAAGTTTGCATTGATACGCTTACATTTAATCATAATTATTTTATCACACTCACTAATGAGAAATTATGTAAAAATCTTCATTGCATGGAAATGTTCGAACAGTAATTCAAAATTATTCAAAATTATTCGTTATTTATACTATTTTAATTATAACCATTTAAAAATTAAACGAATTAACAAATCCCATTTGAGATTAAAAGTTAATTATTATAAGTTAATAGAAAGTAAGAATAAATAAACAGTGAACGAAATTTATTTATTGCATCCTACATGTTATTTTATATATTAACGAATGAATTTATTGTTATGGTATACATTTATTAAATGTAGATATTACACAATTAGTTTATTTATTACTTTTCTCTTTGACGGTTATTTCAGTTATGAATGAAAAAAATAAATATATTTATATATTAATTTTAATTAACGTGAAGTATAATTAAGATTAAATTTCATTAAGTTAATATTATTTTAAAAAAAGGCTTTGAAAGTCCAGTGTAGTTTAATAATTATTTTATAAGAGTAATAATATATAAACTATTTTTGGTAGCTATAGAGAATGTATTGATATGTGTTATTCAATATAAAAATTAAAAATAGAAATGGTTATACTCATTTGATAATCAAATCTTTATAAAATTGCACATTATATAAGACATTATATAAGATTAATGACTTGTTTTGGTAATTGATAAGTATAAGTTTATATAATTAGTGTTAAAGTAGTTTAGCTTAGAGTATAACTTCATATTTTTTTAATGGTTAAGTTTTTCGTTTCTGAAACCAAAATCATTAGAACTTACTGGAAGATTTTGTGGTCATATTTTGATATGATATTATTAATTTCCAAAAGTATATGTGGCTGGACTGAAAAGGATTGTTTATTTTCTCAAATTCTCTATGCGTTAAGCCTATCCAATTCCATCGATCCACACCAAATAAATCATGATATCGCACTTGTACTTTTTTCAAGATTTGTTACGTTTAAAATTGTAAACATAAATCCATACAGTAACAATATGACACAGAATATATCCGTCTTTTTTTCGTAACTGAACTAATTCTAGTATCAAACAATTATTTTAATGATTTCTATTGAACTCAAAAAACTTGTAGACACCAAACCTAGAATATATGATCAATATCCGCACAGATGTCTGTGTTTCTCAATTTAATATCACTCAATCAATGTGACTCCATTCATAATGATAATAACTAATAATAATAACCAACCCAAATTGAAAACATTTGGCACACATTTCTAAGCTATAGTTCGTGTAACATATTTAAACAATAAAATCTTCATTAATCTTTTTCGCAGTATGTTAAAGGAAGAAAAGAGTCCTGGACAATCAAATCAGTCGTATTTTCATTCAACTTAAAAAGTGCCCTAAGTTATTTAAAAACCAATATTTTGTATTAGTTTTTTGACGTTGTTAATAACAACATATTTGTTATGAATATTACTTTCCCAATTTTTATTTTATATTATGTATACTTTTTATAATAAGCCTTAATTTCAGACATTGAATTTTAAAATTATCATATGGCAACTTTTAATTAGATACACTTTACCTCACTTTTCACTCACTCTCATACACCTCACTTTCTATTGAATATTTTAATCCAATTTTTTCCACGATAATGAAAACACACAAATACTATCTAGTGAGGCTAAAATATTTCTTAAAATAGGAAAAATAAACGCAATTTTTGTATACGCAAAATATATTATTTTTTCAATATAATTTTAAAGGTATATTAGGTAAAAAAGGTAATTTTTAAAAATAGATAGTTTATTTGCATTTGGTATAATTATGTAAATTTTTTCTTTATTTATTCTGAAAAGTGTTCCTAACCAAAGGTTGGCATATAATAATTTTAAAATTATTAAATAAAATATATATAAAATAAAATTGAAAAGTAATAATTATGATAAATGAGTTCTTATTGACTATGTCACAAAAGAAATTAAAAATATTGCATTTTAAATAATTTAGAACACTTTGAAGTTGAATGAAAATACGACTGATTTGGTTGTCCAGGTCTCTTTTCTCCCGCTAAACATTTGCTCTAAGTTTCAATTCAACTCTTTTAATCCTCAAACTAAGAAAAATGTACTCTTATATACTCACTCTTGTTTCTTCAAAACAATTTCATGTTACTAACAAATCTTTTTAAGAATTTGCAACAAAATCATTCAATCTTAATTCAAAATCTATTGAGAGAAAGTTCGTAATTACAATACATCATTCTAACAACAGAACAGAAAGATTCTTTATGTCAATCTTTTCTAAATTATGACACTTCCTGGTGTCAAACATTTGTTCTAAGTTTCAATTTAATTCTTGCAGTCCTTAAATTAAGAAATCAAACAATCATATGTGTCATCATTAAAATTAACAAATCGCCTTAAGAATCCAGAACAAAGTCATTTACTGGTATGGTGCCGTCTGTGTTAATTAAACTGCAGACAGACCTCAGGTTCTTACATAAATAAGATTAATACTCCTTAAAGGGTGAAATGTTTAGTAATAAACTCTGCCGAAAGATCGCATAGTGGAACTCCTTTGATGAGTGTGGTTTGAAAAAAACTGTTCAATAAACATAACCAAACAAATTTATTAAATACTAGGTTTACTTTACAGAATAGAAGGTTACGTTTAACAATTAATGATCGCTTCTCTTTTACCAATTTTAAACATTGAATCTACTTTACGAAGTCGATCTTAATCTTTCCGAAGTCGATCTTAATTTACCAATCCTATCAAGTTTATATTAAAACACTCAAAATCGGGTACTGTTTACACATATTCAAACACATTTCATTTAAATAGTCATTTTGGCTAGAATTTAGTTGCCCTCGCTACTTTGTGGTTAAGATTTAATATTAAAATTACTCTAAAGTTAAAGTCAGAAAGCTGGAAGATTAGCTTAAAATGTGAATATGGCGTATTCTGCCATCCTCGGGAAAACCTATAATCCAAACGGGCCTGCGGCGTTCGCTAATTAACTCCCACTCTCCACTTCAAGCAAAAACTCCGAATCTCTCCTCGGGCTCTCGTGTCCCCCCTTTTTACGTCAAGACCAAGGCGGGGTCAAAATTCACCTCCAGACAGTCCAAGGATCCGTAGGTTCAAATCTCTGGTTTTGAACTATAGCCAATTGTGAACCCTAACATCACTGAGCTCCCGCCTCTGATCCACAAGCGTCAGAGACTGGACTCGGACCTTTTGACGTCTATTCTGTGTACCTCCTAGAAATTTCAAATCCCCTCTTTTTCACACCTGCAAAGCACCTGGAACCCAATAATTTTGAATCCCAGCTTGCTGTCAAACTAATGTCAAGTTAGCGCCAGTCTTTGTAAACCTCACCTAAAATTGAAAAGCCCCCGAGTATTTATGACGTCTGGCTCCTGCTCGATTCTGCCTTCACACGAAATAGTGAATGTAAACCCCCTTTTCAAGATTTCCCGACTTTTCATACCCAACTGACCTTTTGACTCTTAACATTCCCTGTAATCCAGGGCTTTTGAAAGTAACCCGCTAACATATGTTCCAAAAGTCCCTTCTATCGGCCTAGCCTTTGTAAAAGGGCTAAATGACTTCTTTGCTTTTTTCTGGACTTTCCAAAATTCCTGATGTTCAGTTCAGCGGACTAACACCATTCACTTTAAGTTATAAAATCACTGAAAGAAAATTCTTAATTACAGTACATCATTTTTAAAACATAACATAAATTTTCTTTGTCTATATGTTCTATCGATGGTGATGATTCCCCATGTCAAACATTTGTTCAGTGTTCAATCCAGGTCATGTAGTTCTCAAACCAAGAAAAGGTTGCCCTTATTCAAGCAATTATATCTGTTTCAAAAATATAATTTTATGTTACTGGTAAATTTTTTTTTTTCAAATTCACAACCAAACCATTCAATCTAAGCTCAAAAACCACTGAGAGCAAGTTCCTAATTACAATACCTCATCCTAATAATACAGCAGAAAAGTTCAGTTCGTTTATCTTTTCTCAACGGTGACAAGTCTCCGTGTCAAACATTTGTTCAAGGTCTTGTACTCCCCCCCAAACTCCTTGTAGTCCTCAAACACATGACCCTTCTCCACACACAAACCATCTCTCATCCATCCGCATCCATCATCACAAAAGTCATGATATTACGTTTCACCGTCCCCATCAATCAGGGGAATATTTATTAATAGCCCCGTCCTCTCGGAGCTTTCCTTCCAATTAGGCGAGGGATAAGAAAAAGACGTGCGACTTTATGGCCGAGATTGGGATCTAACGCTCGAACTGATTGGGGGAGGATGCGTCACGTGACGTTTCGACAAGATGAATGTCGCCCGGCTCTTACCGGAATTGCCGATCGTGGTCATTAGTGCGTTGCTTTTGGAAAATGATTGGAGAGTTTAAAGTGGTTTCTGTTTTGGATGGTCAAAGTTTGACTAATTATAATTCATTGGTTAGTGGCTCAAAAACTGTTACGCGAATTTTAATATTAGTTCATTGATAAGCATGTCGGATTGTGACTGTATCTGTCACTATACCTCGGGACAAGTTTACTTGAGTATACGCTGAATGATTAATCATTCCTCGTAAAAAATATAGTTTCAGATAAATCATAACCTTTAAAGTAACGTGCACTTTTATGGTAATATTGGTAACCTGTGCACATAGTTTTGTATTAAACTTACATATATGTTGATGACAAAATGAAAATAAGGGCTTTCAAGTTTACATTTTAATTAATATTTTACTTTTCTAACTACGGATAGTATTAGAGTTTTAACGAATGAACCTCACATCGTTCCTATCAGTGAATGAGGGAAAAGTAAAATCAATTCATTCATCGTTGTAGTGTATTCTGCGATCTCAAATAAGCTTGGTCTAATGTATGTATACAGGCATCTTCTGCGCAAGTTCTTATCTTGAAACATAACAGATCCAGATGCCAAGAATAATTTGGTGACATTTATTGACTGAAATTATTCCGGATAAAGGCTAACGACAAATGTTTAGTAAACCTTTCCATCTTGAAGAATATTTTTTTTAAAAATTCGCCTAATCAGGTGACGAAATTGAAAACTTTCCATAAAATATCAAAGTTTTATTCCGATAACTTTATTTGTTGCCAAAACATGAGCTTTTCGTTGAATATAATATGGCAATTAACTTCTGCACTTCTCTTTTAAAAACCCCTTTTGAATTTAGTCAAGACATACAAACGGCATATGCCTGTAGCATTTATAGTTTACGATTAAATGGAGAGGAAATGAACTTACGGTCACCATTTATAGTAATTTTGGCTATAGCTTCTCCTTGGATTTGGGTTTGGGAACTTCTTGCTGTTAGACCTTTAATTTGACATATACCACTTATCTGAATGATTTGCATATTTATTTCGAAATATTAACATTGGACCTACGGATAGACACACAGGAGGTACCTTTACATCAGTGTAGAACCTCAATTCTCATTCGAAAAATTAGATCCAGTTCATAAGTTTTCAAAAATAAATAAACTTTTTATAACATTAGGTAAACAATTCTGTAGAAGTTAAACTTGACGTAGTTTTTAAACGCATCCATTCAATCAAATAGAAATCATCACAATAGCTTTTGAAAATTAATTTAGGAACTCTAAAAGAATTGCTTTACAGTAGACTTCCCCAGTAGCACAAACAAGCTGGACAATATCGCTCAACACTGGTGATGTACACCGTTGTAGACTGGCCGTTGCTACTGGTTTTGGCCAATTTCTCCCAGTGTTGGGAAACAAATACTGGAAGTTTTGTTGATGCCGAGTTTTGAAATTGAAATATATTTTTATAAGAACGGACGGAGGGGTAAAAACTATGTTTTGTGATAGTTCTGACATGTTTATTTTTAAAAAAAAAACTCGCGTATTTTGGAAACTAATATTCCCAGAACTCCAATTTCCGACAATGATTATTACAGCTGTGCTACCTGGGTAAAGGTAACTCGGAATCGAAAATCATGAACAATGTCGATTTTGAGATATTAATTGTTTCAAATAACGGTTTTCATGACACTTGAAAATACATAAATTGGAAATATCATCAGCAAAGAGACATATGGTGCAGGAATACTATAAATTAAGTGAGATTGCTAACTTTGAGCTTGATTTACTTTGAACTCTTTGTAGTGATAAATCAAACATTGCTTATTACTTTAGAATGAACTTTTTTTAAGAAATATTGTCTAGTTTCTTAGAAAAGTATATTTTACTAAAAAAAAAAAATACCAAAAAATTGACAAAATAAACAACACATTTTTTAATGTTTAAAATTTAATAACTGTTTTTTCTAAAAGCCCATGTTAAAATAAGAAGCAATATTCAATGAATATTTCAGTGTTTAAATTTTGTTTATAGTCCCCGAGAGAAATGGTACATCAAACATCCCAAACACAGTTCTGAGTAAATCAAGTTTAAATTAAACAATTTCTCTTAATTCTTAGTATTCCTGCAGAATATGTATCTTTTCTGATGAAACTTCCAATATAGATATTGTGAAGTGTTATACATCACTATAAACGTCATAAAAGTCGCTATTTGAAACACTTAAAATCTTAAAATCGACATTCTTCATAATTTTCGATTACTTAACACAACAATACTGAATTTCAAAGAACAAAAATTCAATTTTAAAAAAGACAAAAAGTAGCCATATCTGTTTTTTCACGCATGTCCAAAGTTCAAGAGTAGTTTAGAGTAAAATAAAAATGTTTATTTTTATCAAATTTTTCAATTTCCAATGTAAATTGGTACTTTTAGGGTAAACACAATATCATAACTATTAGACTTACGCCCTCAAAATACGTTCCAGAATATTGATTTACACCAAGACTTATTTCATCAGAGAGGGAATCATTTTCAGAATGTTAAGGAGCATGTTATCTCTCTAGCAGACTAGGTACCAAAAGCCAGCTAATGTTCCTAAAACCATCGCTGTTTTACAATGTCATTTCAGTGCTCTTTAGTATCACCGCAGATGTACGTTGTACACGTACTTAACATCACACTATCGCATTTCGAAAAGCGAAGTTAAATTTCTCTTTGGATCCTGTCTGCGTTAATATACGGGCGGCCATGTACTTGCGCAGGTTTCTGAAAATAAAAAAATAAGGCAAGAAAAGTACTAGAATAGTGTAGAGGAAAACTTATGCCACCATAAAACTGGAGAATAACACTTTGATACTTTAGGAAGAAGTTTATATGCCTTTATTTCCTACAGATAAACTTACCACCTACACTTCTTTTCCAGCATATTACCGGTATGGATTATTACTACATTATTCCTGCGTCGGAACTTTTACGGGAAATTGTGGCAAAAAAAGAAAAACCTTAATGCGAAATAGAACAGGGAATATGTATAATGGTTCCTAAAATAAGATATCAAAAGAGTTGGAAATATGTTTCCAGTTTTATAAGGTGGTAGTACAGAGTATAAATGGCATAACTCAAGTAATAACCTGGATGCGGGTATTTTTAATTTTTTAAACCTTTCAAATTTTTTAGAAAAGAGTGTACCTGTACAGTTTGGTTCATTGTTTGAAACACCATGCGATTTGTCTTTGAAGTATTTTCTAGCTTAAATGCTTTGTAAATATGTTTAATATATTTTTAAATATTTAGTAAATTATGGATATATGTTAGTTAACATATTTTTATTAGCTATGTTAAGATATATTGATGGCTAATTTTAAATGCGAAAAACATTTGAATACATTTTTTAACTACATAATTTATCTCAGTTTCATTAATTTCTGAAAAATATTAATTAAAGATTAATTTACACAAGCTTATAAAATTTATAGATAATTTAAATAATAAATGCCAGGCTTATTGTAAAATACATTGAATTGTCAAACTGATTACTATTATCAGGAGCAATGTGCATAAACAAATAAAGAGAAAACTTAGTTATGCTGTGAAAAGGAAAAAAAAATAACGTTTAAAGAACAGAAATCTTATTTTGACTAATTGAACGTGACAGCTTTATTAATAAATTATCAAATTAGTTTCAGATAAAATTAAAGTAATTTAATTAGAAAAATCAATTTAATGCAAAAAATTCACCAAAAAAGATCTTTCTCTTGACGTATTCAATTAATTGATTTTGTGTTTTGTTTTAAAACGCATTTCGTAATACATGAAACCCTAATTCTAAATTAAAATTAAGAATCGTAAATTTAAAAGACATTTTGAGAATTTGATGGTGGCAATTTTATAACTATTTATTACTATAATTATTTCCTTCGCACACGCACCAGAATAGTGAAAATATATATCTACGCCCAACTATAAATATATGACAACTCATTTGAAAGGAATTCTATGTTTAGTAACAACAGAGTCAAGAAAATAAACTTACATTTATAAAATGTCGTTTTCTTAAGTACACATGCTTTGTATAGATAATCTTTATCATTTGTTTTTCTTGATTTTTCAAAGGAATAATTTTATGTATCACAAAATCCCTCTCCAATGTCAACAACCAAGCCACTACTCTCCAGATTATTTCTGCAAATGGCCACTGATATAAAATGGAGAGCGGCCATTTTGAAAAGCCATTTCAAAACAACCCGCTTCTGCTGGAAACATTTTATGGTGTGGTCAGATTGTCCACTGAGGCCCCCTTTTCTAACGGGTTAGTGCAGAAGAAATGGGGTGAGAAGTGAAAATAAAATTATCTCAAAGTTCTGCGATCCATGTTTCGAATGGAATAAAATTCAACAAAGGTAGTTTGCATTTGGTTAGGGGTGGGTAAGTAATAGGGTATATATAAATATAAGTAATAGGGTGAAGGGGTGATCACTATTCAATATTTTCATTATATATTTACGATATTGTTAAGTATTGGTTGCATTAAAATTTGTCTTTTGATTAACACTTACTAAGAAATTTTTGCATTGAATAAACATTATCCGTTGTATGCATTTTACAAAAGAAAATTTATTAGTTAACCTTTGCATATACTCTTACATATTAGCAAAACCAATAAAACAACCACGTGCCGGCTGTATGATTAAAGCTCTGATATCACATGTATAAGGTGCTGGGCCATAGATGATGGTTTGGAATCCACGTTATGCTGAAGGTCCAAGCTTTATTAGTTATCAATACACACAAAATAGGTCGTTGATCGCACATATCAACCAACTAAAAGTTTTACTAAGTGGATTTTTTAAGCTATGTAAAACGTCAGATTAACACTACTTATTTAGTTATTATTTAATATTAAATTTACTTTTAGGAATTGAATAATTAGTTTAATACTATATTTTATAATATTACTTATTTAGCTCATTACTACGTATTAGAATTAATATTACATATTAAAATTGATATTATATATTAAGTGTTACACATTAAAATTAATGATACATTTACATTAACATTAATATGACACATTAATATGACAATTGATACATTAAGATTAATATGACATATTAAGTCTAATATAACATTTTAATATTAAAATTATAAATTGAGATTTGTAATATATATTAAGATCTTTTATATAATTATTAGTAATTTCGCCGATTATAATTATGTTAATTTAAATAAATGTCTATAAACATAACTCACGGTAATGAAAAAAGTTTAATAGTAACGATTTCGCAACTACTAAAATTTTTACAATAAACCTCTTCACGATAAATTATAAACAAAGCAAATGCAATCTAACATAGACAAGTTTTTTTTTTCCCCATTAAATTAATATTTATTGTTCTCGAAGCATAATTTTTTCATCCGAAAAATGGCGTGTCTGAAACTATTCATTTGGAATCAAAATTTATTACCAAGTAAACATGAAAAGTTCTTATTTATATTGAGCTCAATCCATTTACATTACATTTGTATAGAAAAAAATCCAGCTGTCAACTACAGAAATATTTCTTAAAAACTGGAGCTCTACCTAATAAATGAAACTGAAAGAAAAAAAAACTCTTGTACACAAAATCGCATGTTTTCTATTTTAAATGTATGTATATATTTTGATTGCAGCATGTTAAAACATCTGGAACATTTTCAATAAATTCTGTTTTCTTGACGCTCTTTCACTTTTGAGACAAAGCTTTTTTTTTTTTTTTAATAACTCTTAAACTTTTAATAACTCTTAAACTTTTTAATTTGTTAAAAAAAAAAAAAAAAAAAAAAAAAAAACACTTTTTACGTATTTGTCATCCCATTTACATTTTCACATATTCGATAGTTTTTACAAAATCTAATATTTTAATTGAATTAATGGCATTATATTTGGACAAACTTGTCATTTTTTATTTGTTTAGGTTACGCATTTGGTAAAGTACCAGGAGATATTCAATTAAAAATATAACTTCACATTAGTTAGGAAATATAAAGTAACAGAAATACATTATGCAGTAATGCTCCTAATTTTATTATTTTTTTTTTTATGAAATGTTATTACCATCAGTAACTTTAAATAGTTTTAATTAACTAACTAGTATTGATCATACTTTCTATTATATTTATATTTGTCATTTTATTCGTAAAGATTATTGTTGGAGGGTATTGACATTTTTATTATATAATTTAAAATTAAATGCTCTATGTCTTTATTTTTCTCTAATTTCCTCTCATTTCCATTATCTCCTCAGTCAATTTGAATAGATTCAGATTGCCAAGAATATGGAAGTTTGGATAAGCTTTGATCAAAATTGAATTCACAGGGTGTTGCAAAAGACAATACAAATTCGTGTGTAATACTAATTGTGTTGGTGTGGCTTTTTGGGATTACGCATATGACATTTTTTTTTTTTTTTAAGATGTCAGTTTCTACTTTTAAATGAAAATTTTTAGGAGAACGTCACTGCACTTGATTATTTCCCACGAATATATGGACTTGAATTAAACTGGCCTCCGTAATCTCCAGACTTGCCTTATTCTGTTTTAGATTTTAGATTTTAATTTATGGGGTCAGACATGGTCTGTAGACAGAATAATGCAAGTTTTGTCCGACTTGGAAATGACTACTATGTGTGAAATAATGGACATCCCGATAGACGTCCCCATAATCTACAGAATTGCATTTCCTCCACACCGCATTGTTTTCTAGATATTGGATTTTTATTTGTTTCTTCAGACATGGCTTGTAGACATAATATTTAAAGGATATCTATTGACAGAAGTATTGGACATCTCAATAGACGTTCACATGAAGGTGGTTTTGCTCTCCCTTAAGAATCATTGAGGCGATGGCAAACACTTTGAAAATGTGGTTACGTAAATAAAATGCCTTTTTAATATTTAATCTTTTTATTATAAATTGTCTAATACTCTATGTACGAGTTCAATGAAGCTTTCCTTCTAGTAGGTATATCATGGGGAACCTTGCATTTTTTCATTCGTAAAACGCAACCTACAAAATGTCAAAACGTCTAGAAAACGTCAAATTTAATTAAATCCTATTTAGATTCCAATATTGAAAAACGCACTTGACTTACAACCTTTCATGTACAGTTAATTCCCATAAAAACTCACTTCGACAAATTCGACAGTGATGATTCAAACCACCCGAAATTGAAGATGCATTGTACGCACAATAAGTATAATGCAATTATGATTTAATGCCGTTTCCCATTCACCAAGAAACGAGTTTCACGCATTCTCCCGACTATTCTAAAACCAGTCTTGGAATTCCCAACACCATTGAAATTTTCCTCCGACAATCGAGTTGATCCCGCTTTTAAAGGATTTATCCGTCAAGTAGTGATGAACAAAGTCAGATCCCCAATTCCCGCACCAAACAAACCCGAAACGCAATATCAGTGAAACAGAATTTCATTATTTAAGAGGGGAGGTCCTCTTTGCCTAGTCTGGACTTTCCATCACTCGGAAGGGATGTTTGTTTTGGAAATTAAATGTCTTCCTTCGAGACTTCGATTCGCTGCATTGAAAAGAACTTCGTATCTGCTGTTGTTGTTGTTGTAAGTCTCGTGTTTCCGACTCCCAATAAATATTTAAGTAAATATTATGTTTGGGCTAATATAGTGGAAGAAGATATTCGCGAGATTGGAAAAGGTAATTTCATAACTGTACCTAATGCTGCCTGAATATGGAGCGTGTTATCGCAGCCAAGTTGATTTAAGTTTGTAAAAGTTGTTGCTGCGTTAGTTTACTTATACAAGACGTCATATTGAAGTTTTCAGTTAAGAGATCGGCTCACCAAGTGCTTTCATACTTTTTTTTTTATCAGTGAGTACTCTGTACTAAAATATGGATTATTGGATTCTGTTGCATGAAGGCTTTAAGAATTTCTTTATTTTTATGAAGTTAATTTAAATGAGTACCGGGCGATCATAATTGAAGCTTTAAATTTAAAAAAACTGTAGTAACTAGAGGTGTGAAACATTACACAACTCTTAATGTCTCTATAATAGTGACGTGGAATGGTGTTATTTACCGTTTTTTATCTTTTCAACATTCATTTTGAAATAATTGGTCAGTTTGTATAAATATTTTTTGCGGTAATTCTTGTAAATTATCTTATTAAATTAATATTTAACATTGAGCCGTAATATGCTGACTTCTGAGTCGCATACAGATACAATTAAAAAACAAAAGTGTATTTAAATATATATATATTTGCGATACAAGTCATTAGTTGACTGAAATGGTACACATGTGCCTGACAGATCAAATGCTTCCGATTGAAGATTAAGTTGCAAGTAATGTTATGTGAATTCTCTATGATTTTTTTATATATATATAATCTATCTTAATTTGTCTTTATTTGGGTGACATATTGTAGTAATGGATATTGTGCAAATTTGGGCCCATAATGTAAATATTTTATTAATTCTAATTCCAATTTTTAACTGCTATCAATTCATTGCTTTCTATTAATGTGATAATTGCCAATAGTATCGAAAATTCAAAGTTTAAAGCAAGGTTAGGTAATTGATTCTTCTATAAATACAACATCTTACGTCCACCTATAAAAGTCGCCAACTTGTAAAATCTATCGGGAGATTTATTTGGAGTTCAGTCCAGTTTAGTCAGTTGATGCAATATGTCAGATTGAGCTGTTGTAATATTCGACAAAGACTTTTTTTTAAAACAGCAAACTTTTGACTAATCCAGATCAATGGAAAGAAAATTTAACTAAAATGTGTTGTGGTTGTTTTAATAACTTAAAATTTCAACCCGATTGCACAGGGTGATGCCCGATAACACTTATTTGAGCCTTTCCAATTCCAGGCCAATTACACAATGAATGCTTTTATAATTAGTTAGGTAATTAAATTTTATCTAAGCTCAATTTTAGTGTTAACATTTTGAAAAGCAATTAGAAAATATATTGGAGCGAAGCAATTTACCATATTTGAAAACCGAGGCTCATCGCGACAAGAAAATTTCCGTTTGAAGATAATAAACATTTGTTTACTGTCATAAAACAGAAGCTGATTTGTAGGAAAATGAATGAAATACGTACGAACAAGTAGAAGTTTTATTTCACAAGGAAAGTTTACGAGCATCTTTATTGGAAAATATTTCAATATACTCATGATTCCAATATGAGTTATGTGATTTTGATGGCTTTCCAATGAGTGGTAACGCATACTAGAAGCACTGAAATAGAAAAAAAAATTGGAATTTTTATTTAACTCAAAGTTTTGCTCTTATTCCACTATAACGTTTGTTCACCGTTATATGCAAATTCGCTTGAACGATAAACTGAAAGTTGTCAAATATTATTATTATTATTATAATTATTTATGAATTGTATTGTTTGTGAAAATAAACTGAATAACTTATCTTCAAATAAGAATATATTGCAGCATCTTACGGTTAGAGAAAAATGTAAGGTGTTGTTCATAATTGGCGGTTGTTCCATAGTTTTATGAATTTGACAAATTTCAGCATCCGTATCTTTTTTTACCAGCCCAGTAAAAACACTAATGCTGATCGCTTTACAGTTGGATGTAGTACAGTTAGAGTAGGCAGCGTTTTGCTATCATTAGCTAAATGTATGTCCATTTCTGGCCTGTCAGCATTCCGTTTATTTGCTGCCATACGTCGACGAACCAGCCTTGAGTTGTCAGCAATAGCCCTTTAATATGCTCGCCCACAACAGATTGACAGAAATGGCGTTTGAGCATATGTGAACTATGCTTGTTTATGGACACCATGTTGAACTGTTGAATTAGAAAGTATCGAAGACGTGATACCAAGAGGAATTCAGTTATGATGGAAAAGACAAGGTAAGTAATATTATCTTTGTTTCTGGTTTCGAAGCCCAGTGCTAGTGCATTGAGCTGCCCACGCCACAGGTCCACGGTTCGATCTCCGGACTGAGAAGGTTGACTCGGCCTTTCATCTCTTAAGTGGACCATGCACGTGGCTGTTACGCCACTGAGTTTAATTCTTGGTTTTTGTTTTCAATTGATATTTACGAAGTGTTAATTTTCAAGTGATAACACATTCTCTTCACTGTTAGTTTTGTTTTTTATTTTTTCTATTGCACTATAGTTCACATTACCATATGAATAAAGCTAACTTCAATTAAACCAGTACTTGCTAGCTAGTGACAAGCCAATTTTTGAGGCAAGCCGGTTCTGGGACACTGTGTAAACGAGGCTGTCAACAGCAGTTAAATGACTGATGGCCCTGCTGTAGATCAGACGGTCACTATTATGCACTGAAAAGCAAAGGTCATCTGCCGATGGCCCACTAATTCAGGTGATGGTCACAGTCATTCACCCAGTGCTGGCCCAACTGATTGGTGTTTACTGGGAATACCTAATAGAATTTGGCAAATGAACAATTTTTAGGACATAAACTGTATTAAATTAATTTGCAAATATTTTGTTATGCTTAAGGCCATTATAATTATTTTTTTAATTGTATCACTATTCAACGACTATTTCAAAAAAAAAAAAAAAAAAAAAAAAAAAAAAAAAATACTTTGATTGAACTTTATCTTTTAATAGTTACATACATATCTAATAAAATAGTCCATTTTGTATGTACTTCAAAAAGATAAAGTACTCATGAAATTTCAAATTAAAATATATACGTTATAGTTAAAATGGTTAATTTTGATATAGTACATAATAAATTGTTATTATAGCTAATAATTAGTCATTAAACATAATTATATGAAACATATTAACCTGTTTATTACGTATTTTATTCAAATTCCTCAAATATTAAATTTAACATTTATAACTGAAAAACAAACGCATAAACGTGTTCTAAACAGAGCTAATCTTTTTTTTTTTTTTTTTTTTTTTACTTTTTTTAATTTTCAATGCTTACATTTTAATCTTTCTATTCCAGTGGGAATGAACAAACCACTTTTTTTTTTTTTCAATTTTCAGGTTAGGAGAGCTGTATTATGGGTGTTCTTTGTTATTGCAAAAGATATGCAATATTAAATTGCACAATATTCATGAAAACAATAATTTTCAAATAACTGAAATTACTTTAGAATAGGAAAATTATGCATGATTTTAACTTCCAATCAACTATCACTAAATAGTACTACATTGGAGGAAAAATAGTTGATACCGATTTCTTTTCTGATTTTCATATTTTGGAAGGTAAAAAGGTGATTTTGGAAAATGGTTTGAAATGTAATTTGTGAAGAGTATAATAGGATCATATTAGTTTCAAATTTGGTTTTCAAGTCAGCAGGATGCATAAGAGGTGAGAGTTGTTTTCGTCAAAATCAGTGCAGTAATGTTTAAAAATTTTGAATTTTTAAGGATTATCCAAAAAAAAATATACCTAACGTTTTGGTTAAAAATGTTCTGGAAATTTCTTTTAAAGTGCTCTCAACATCTTAAAGTCAAAACTGCCAAAAACCGCTCTAAAGTTGTTAAAAAGATGAGTAACGAAAAGCATTCAACAATGCAAATAATATTTCTCAACGTTCAGCCCTATTAACATAATAATGGAAGTGTCAGCTAATAAATTAAAAACAATTGATTTTTTCTGTTAAAATAAAAGCACATAAATTTAATTTTAACTCAACTACACTACACTTATCAATAAGTTATTTACAAATGCTATTTTCCTTTCACTTTTGGTTCAGGTTGAAATTTCTCAATCAAAACTACTAATTGACAGCTACTTTTTTTTTTATAAACAATACATGATTTATGAAAATTATTATTGTCAAAATTTTTTATTTTCCAAATTAGGAATTTTAACAAATAAATGAAAACGTGAAAACGCAAAAGGCTATTTCAAATTTCAAAACAGGGACCTGTAACATAATGTACCAAAAGCTGTCCTTTTTTTCTCGCCACTACTTTAATTTATAACTTCACTTTGGTGTTGAATCATTTCTAATTTCAGCATTCTCCATTTAAACTGACCTTCGCATTTAGAAATTTTCCAACTGAAAAATTGGCGCGAATAATATATTTGCGGAGTATTTAAATGCGACGTCCCCTCTCCTCCTCCTCCCCAAGTGACATAAAAAAATCCAAAAAGTTTTTCATTGAAGCTCAAATCTATAAATGCTCTGATACTTATCCCGCTTTGAAACTTCTTTTCTTCCGATTGAATTTCCCTTCTTTTTTACTTTGAAGGCAGCTCTTGGCGTAACTTCCAACAATTGGCGACGCATCGGATACGTCGACATTTAACGTCAGTGAAAGAAAATAAGTATTCTCTTGCTGTCTCCAAATGAGGGAACTCCAAAAATCGAAGCTGTCTTTTCAATAGATATCTTTTCAGGCCGCACAAGACCTTTATAACCCTATTAGAAGCCGGATTTATTGATCGATCAAAACCAATTAATTTTACCGAGCAAAAGTTCTTGGGCGTTTAGACTCGTAAGAAGGCTATTTGAGGATAAGGAATTGAATATCATAGGTAAAAAATGAAAACCTATCTGGACGAGCATTTTTAGATAATCGCGTGTTTGTTTCTTTTTTGGGAAGAAAATGGAATTTAAATTATTATATGAAAACTGTTGAGCTATTGCGTTTGAAATTATGGCTTGGTATATATTCTTTCGATTTTGACTTTTTAATAATACATTAAAAATATAACCCATAGAAACAAATTTTTTAATAAAAATTCTTTATATGCATGGTAATTTTTAATGTAATTTTTATATTCATTAACATAGCGTCGTTTCTGGTGTCAGAGTGTGCTTAGTGTTTGCATCTGATTTTAACTATCAAAAACATATGCATCGGCAAAATGTGCGGCAAACTACATTTCAAAATTTATTCATTACAAATGAATGCGAATTTATGAACTCACATCCAAATATCTTTTATTTATTGTAATTAAAATTTTATTATTTATTAGATGAATACCCGTGCTTCGCTGCGAAATTTTAACTTGTGCAATATTGTAGCTAGCTGCGAGGCCTCGCTTCACGAAAATCCGTCATTGATGTATAGGTCCCAGTTTTTGGCGCTTCACTCGCAGGAAGGTTCTGCGCAAAATCGAGATCGCTTCGTTCGCTGAAAAGTTTATTGGCACATAAGTACAGGCTTACTTCACTCGTTGAAAGGTTTATTGCTATGCAAGAATAGGCTCGCTTCTCTAGCTGAAAGGTTCATTTGTTGCGTTACCATAAGCTCGCTCCATTCACTAAAACCTAATTGCTACATAAAGCATTAATATTAGAAGCCTCTCCTCTGTCGGGAGACACAACAACAAAAAATTCCCGTTAATACAATAATACAACACCCCTTTAAAATTATTTGAACACATGTTTGTGGAAAGAAAAATTAGACGACCACAACTACTTATGTTGAAACTTTCAGAACTGTAGGCCTATTAAAAGTATCTTTTTGTGAAAACATTATATTAAAAAAAATAATTAAAAAACAAATTACAATTTTTAAATTCTTTTTGTCAAAAGTCCTAATAGAAGATCAAAAGTACTTGCGTTGAAAATTTCAGAACTGTAGCCCAATCGGAAATCAATTTGTAAAATATATGTTAATTAGTTAAAAAAAAAAAAAAAAAAAAAAAAAAGAACTGAATAAACGTTTTAAATTTTGTTTGACAAAAATCCAATTAAAAGGCCAAAACTAATTATGTTGAAAATTTCAGAGCTGAAGCCCTATTAGATATCGTTTTGTAGAATAGTTATTAATTAATTAAAAAAATTAATTAAAAAAAACTAAATACAAATTTAAAATTCTGTTTTTTAAAAGACCAATTACAAGACCAAAACTACTTATGTTGAAAATTTCAGAACTGCAGCCCTATTAGAAGTCGTTTTGCAATTTTTTTTAATTAATTAAGAAAAGTAATTAAAAAATAATTAATTAAAATTTTAACATTCTGTTTAATAAAAGTCCAATTAGAATGCTAAAACTACATATGTTGAAAATTTCAGAGCTGTATCTCTATTTGAAGTGATTTTGTAAAAAAAAAAAAATAATTAAAATATTAATTAAAAAAAGAACGAATTAAAATTTTAACATTCTGTTTATGATGTATACAATTGGAAGGACAAAACACAACTTATGCTGAAAATTTCAGAGCCTTACTCTAATTTTAAGTAGGTTACTATAGATTCACATAGCCACAGACAGACACACAGCTTGTTTTATTATTATAGATTAAAACAGTTTTGGCAAGAGGAAAGATTTTCTTCAATGATCGGTTAAATTCTATTTCAGCGCGGTTGATGATAGTGAGTTTATTTACTAGTATTCCGTAAAAGGGACCTTTTAGTCACAGTGACAGCTCCCAAAATTTACTAGAATGCATTGTCATCGAATCTATCTGCCTAGTTTCATACCTATTGCTTAACGGCAAGAGAGTTGATTACACGTCCACATATTTGTACACCATCAACATTTCCAGCCACTCACACACACAAAATCAAAGTTAATACTAGGGATGTGGAATATCGCACAACTTTCAATTACACTATAATACTGACGTGAGTTTTAGTCATCTACAAGTCTTATATTTTCACCATACATTTAGTAAAAATGACCAGATTGCCGTTTGTTTTTGCGATAATTCTTGTATGGGTCATTGAAAAAAAAAAAAAAAAAAATGAGGATTACATATACATGAAACTGTGTAGAGGAGAAAAAATTATCTTTGATGAGATATACTCAAGGAAAGAGAATTCTGCGTTAAAGGTATTCGTTTTTCAAGTTTTTACTCCAATAAAGCCTTTTTACGAAAATTTCTGAGATAAGAATGTTTAGAACACCTTAAGAGGCATTACCACAGTGATTTTGAACAAAGTCTTAATAGCCGTTTTTAGTAATTACTGAAAAACATAGTTTTTTCAATGGCATCTACCCTATGCTAGATTTTGACGAAAACCTTAATGGTAGGTCCCATGGCCACCACCTACCCGCACGCCAAATTTGAACATCATAGGTCAATTTGTTCGGGAGTAATGCTGACCACAGACACACATTTGTTCTAGATAACTGAAATCAGAATGTTCCAAAACGCACAGAAATGCAAAAAAAAAAAAAAAAGAAAAAAAAATCGTTTTTTTTTTTTTTTTTAAACCGAATACTATACTTTCAGTGCCCTATGTATGCATATGGGTAATTGAATGTAATAAAGGATTTAAAAACAGGAACTTTCCGTCCAAGTGAAACCGTATGATTGTAATTATTATAACTGTTTTTAATTTAATTTTTTTTAATCAGTACTATTAATTACTGACTTGTATTGGAAAATTAGGCATGATCGTATTCATCATATCATCTTTCTGTTAATATGAAAACAGCACATTCATTTTTAAATAAGAATAATCTTTGAAAACGTATTAAAAACTATAAAATTTAAATTTGGGATTCACTTTTCAGTTTCAATCAGTTGCGGAGAAAGGGGGGAGGGGTGCATTTTTTAGTGGCTTATAACTTATGTTTTAGCATAGGTTATAAGCTACAAACAAAATGCATCTCCCACAAAATAACCTAAATTTACTAAACCGCTTTAAATTTAGTAAAACGCCAATCATCCAAAAAGTAATGCAAAAATTAAGACGAAATTTTACATAGCGAAATTGTTTTGATGAAAAACACCGACCTAAAAACACGTTTCAAGGTGATGCATTATGTTACCAAGTACAAATTCTTTCTTTCATGCAAATAACTCTCAAATTGCATCACATGGCAGCAATATATTGGCCTATTACTACCTTACTAATGAAATATACAATGGTAGAAATAATGTTTTAAGAAAAATAAATTACCTTGATTATACTAATTTACTTCTAACTCTCTAAATTACAAAAATTCTTACCTCACCACATTATCAAAATTGATCAAAACAAATAATAATTCATACAAAAAGAATTGGACTAAATTTGTACTTGTTAAATATTATATCCTCCTTTTATAAAAAGATCCAAGCAATTCCAAGCACAAAAACCTATCATTTTGTTGAGTTAAAGCTAACATCCGTGATTAAAATATCATGGTTGAGGAGGTGTTGAGCGGGGAAAACTGCGCGATCAGGCATTCCCATCACGTGACATGGTTGGTTGTATTCAGATTATCTGGCGCCGTCAGCAACACGAGGGCTATAATGCTCCGAAACATTCGTCATTAGACAAGCCAACATACATTTACAAACACCCATGCCTAACACGGGACTCGAACCCGCAACCTCGCGGTCTAGAGGCTAGCACGCTAAACACTATACAGTTTACACGTGACATGGAATCTGTCATTTTGAAATCCGTTTTTCGGGATGTTCCCATAGTTGAATTTCGTCCGATTTTGGATATGTTGTTCAGCAATGATGACTGATTAAAAATCAATTAAAAGAGCTTATGTTGCAATTTCGTTCCATGTTCAATTACAAATAGCCTGGACTATTATAAACTTAGATGTCTGTTTATTGTCTATTTGTTCACTCAGCTGAAAATTATACCTTTCATAAGTCTGAAAATCTATAATTGTAAAGAAGAATTCTGAAGAATTTTTATTTTTACAAATATTACTAACAAAATTTACATGGATCCAGCAGCTAGTTGATGGTGAGCACACTGGTCACTTAAAAATAAAAAGATGTATGTGGTTAGGGTTAACAGGGCCGGTTTTAGACTTGATAAGGCCCTAAGCTATTTGAGATATGGGGCCCTTTATAAGTACATATATTATAAGTCTGTGCCAAATGTGATTTTTTGATGCTTAATCTTCTGTGCTTGTACTAGTCTTTGGTTTATAAATCTTAATATTTGTTGCATCATTGTTGAATTAGACTATATACAACTAGATGTACCAGGTTCTGTATCAGGAATAGGTTGAATATCCCGTGACTGACTCACTGTGGTAGAGGCTTTTGGTTCATCAGGTCCCTTATCTATTTTTGTTATTGTTAAGAAACTTTCTAATTTTGTTAACTTGTTAAACTCTTCTTCAGCTCTCCTCTTCCTCTTGTTCCTCTTTTGAGTTCCACTTTAATAACTTCTGGTTGACATCTTGCTAACAGTGGGCAGAATATTCTATATAACTATAACTGAAACTGTTGAGCCACTGAAATTATTCACGTTACCCTGAATTTTGTGCTAAACGAATAGATTAACGTTAAGTTTTAAGTATGGGTAACTGCTTTTACTTCGTGTTAAACGGGATTTCATGTAAAGCGATTTTACCTTAATGGGGTTTGACTGTATTTATTTGAGAAGGGCAGGTGCTATTGTTCACTTTAAGGGGTGGAAACGTTTCACGAAAAATGACTCGGGTCTGAAACTGCCTACAACAGTCAGGCGTGTAGCCAAGGGGTGGGATATGGGGATACATTCCATCCCGAAAGTTTTCTGTTTGCTATAAGAACTCAAAAATCATAGAATTCATGTTGTTTAAAATGGTAAATTTATTGAAAATGATTTTAAGTGTCTAGAACCCTATTATCTTGATTACTAAGTACAGGCAGCACTAATAACAAAATAAAATTGATATATGTCAACTTAAAATTTCATATCCTCTCCAGAACAAAATCTCTGGCTACGCCTCTGACAACAGTTAATTGGTTGTTTTCAGATTATCTGGCGCAGTCAGCAACACGAGGGCTATAATGCACCCAAACATTCGTCATTAGACAAGTCAACATACATTTACAAACACCCATGCCTAACACGGGAATCGAACCCGCAAACTTGCTGTCTAGAAGCTAGCACGCTAACCCTGACAACAGTTAAAAGTTAAAAACTTTTGGATAATGCCGGTAATTATTGAATAACATAATTTTTATTCATACATATATTGCATCCTTTCCACAAAAATGACATTATTCAAAATTCATCATTTTGAGTAAAAGCGTGTAAAATATCAGAGACTACATGTAGTTGAAGATAGTTGAATGTCACAAGATTGTTTAAAAATTGAATTCAAGTTGAAACAGACCTAAGCATTCTTCCAGCCCATATAATAAGTGATTATGCACACACTTTAACTAAAAAAAAAAAGAATTTTGAGTTATGTCACTTTTGTAGCAAGGGTGCGATATAATATCCCGAAACATGAAATTTTAGAGGTTGCACTGGTAATGCATTGCTACGAATATTGTCAACATCACTAAAGCCTAACTGTACACAGAGCAAATCAGTTTCTGTAGGCATAGATAATTTACAGTAAGCAAAAAATATTTTCCATATATGTAAAATAAAGCACTTTACTTACTTTGATTTTCAATTAATGAACTAAATATTCTCTTGTAAATACTGCGAACTGCTTTGGATCTTGATTGTTGTGGTCGATTTCGAGTGACGATCAATTATGGTAGCAGTGATCTGAGGTTGACCCATTTTTTCGTGAAACCTCTGCCGTTGTTTTTTCGTCGGTGGAGGTTGAACAAAAAGTGGTGCAACTGCCTGCCGCCCTTGAAGTTGCGCGAAAATTTGGTTCAACGTTAAACTGAAATTTTTAACAGTGAATAATAATGACATACATTACCGAAATTACCGGCATTTTCTGTTGAAATTTTTCAGTAGTCATAATTACCGGTAATACCGGTTTACCGGTAATCGGTAATGCAAACCCTAAGCACAATAGCGCTTTGTTCTTAGAAGAGACGCCCTAAAAAAATTGGGTGAAGAGTATAGGACGTTCCGAATGTGCGGCATTGGGACAAATAATGCTTCAGAAATTTAAGTATATATGACAATTACTCACTCGGACAATTTTTTAGGGGCCCTAAGCTAACACTTGTCTAGCTTATACGTAAATCCTGCACTGGTGTTTAGTACCATTTACGTCCTACTAATCTAATACAATGGTATGGAAGTTCAAAAATTGATCTCAGCACGCTTAACATGCAAACAATAAAAATCACTTATAGGTTATTTGTTTCAGATTATCTGGCGCCGTCAGCAACATGAGGGCTATAATGCGCCGAAACATTCGTTATTAGACAAGCCAACATACATTTACAAACACCCATGCCTAACACGGGACTCGAACCCGCAACCTCGCGGTCTAGAAGCTAGCACGCTAACCACAATACCATTTGGTCGGCAAAAATCACTTATCATAACTGTGTTTATGATAACATTAAATAAAATATATTAAAAAGGTTTTCAAATGAACTTTTTTTTCTATGGCTACTAAACTTGGTCTAATAATTTGAAATTGTCTTGAAATTCTTTTTTTTACACTATTGAAGTGATAAGTTTAACCTGTTATGTATTGGGTACACGTTCGTAACCAAAACTAGAATTTGGATTTTTTAAATCAAAATCGTAACCAAGATCATCAAAATTATATACATGAAATACTCCGAAATAAAATACTGCAAAAGATGATAAATTAAAGTCTTTTTTTTTTTTTTTTTTTTTTTTTTTTTTTGTATTCTATCAATAAAATAAAATAAAGAAAATCAGATATTTCCTCCAGAATCTCATTTCATTTTCAAATAAAGATATTTCTTATGTTTGACGGCAAATGTCTTTTCACAGTTTATACTGTGACGAAATTTTCACCGAGGAAATGATGACCCAGTTTTTACTCAATAAGAAGTATAACTTATTCTTCCTTAGAAGGTTCACAAAACTTCGCCGACCAACAGAACAATTGCTACTAAGTTAAAATACAAGCTTCGGTGCGTACAACTTCGAACACAGTGATAATTCAGGAACCATGATTATTCTCATGATTGAGACTTCTGCCCTACTTCTACCTCTTATAAAATGCTTAACACAGCCATGTCGTAATTGTGAGCATCTAGAAGAATACGAGATCTTCAGCCCCACCACACCAACGAGAGAACATTGACACGTTTAATGTGCACCAGCTCCCATTAGTCCACAATTCTCCGATCATAAGCCCTATATTCTAACCTCTGTCGAAGCCCTAGTGGAATAATTAAATTTAGTATAATAATGATTTAATAATGTATTTGGCTACCCTAATTTCATTTTTAATCAGGTTTTTTAAAAAAAAAGTCTACAAACGTTTTTATTTCTTCTAATGAGATGTGACAGAGATAGGGTGGCTTGTTATGGACAGTAGTTAATTTTTTTTTATTTATAGTTATATCTTTCTTCATTTCCAATTTCATCTACATAATGCAACAGGAAATAATATATTTTATTTGGTTATGTATTTATATATAAATCTCTCTCTCTCTCTCTCTCTCTCTCTCTCTCTCTCTCTCTCTCTCTCTCTCTCTCTATATATATATATATATATATATATATATATATATATATAGTATTTGCCTCATTGGGATGGTCAGTTTGTACGCTCAACGACCTATTTTTGTACACAATAACTGCTAATAAATAATAAAAATCGAACCTACAGCTTAACGTGTATTCCGAACCACAACGAACATCCATGCCTAACCCAGGATTCGAACCCTGCACCTTTAGCATGCAAGGCCAGAGTGCTAACCCCACAGCACAAATTGACCTAGGATGTTCAAAATTGGTGTGCGGGTTGGAGGTGGCCCGAGCACCTACCATTAAGGTTTTCAAAAGTCATGTTTGTCCGTAATTACTACAAAACGGCTCTAACGATTTTCATCAAAATCGCTGTGATAATGCCTCTGAAGTTGTTCTAAGCATTTTCACCTCCGAAATTCTCATAAAACTGCGATAAAAGCGTGAAAAGTTGGAAAACGAGTGCCTTTAACACAGATCTCTCTGCCCTTGAGCATCGGCCTTCGACGATGGATTTTTTTTACAGTTCACGAAACAAGCAAGGAATAATGTCTATCGAATAAAGTAACTATTTTTGCTATTTTGGAGTGGGTTTTTTTCGTGTAAAAATTATTGCCAAAAATATCGCCAAACTGGCAATTTTTATTCAAATGAGACAAAATAAGAAAATGGTAAGTAACACATTATGTCAATTTTACTGCAATGATCAATGTTATATAGTGCAATTGAAAGTTGTGAGATGTTCCACACCCCTAGTTTTTTATTGTAAAGAGATCCCCTCTTATTCATAACTAGTCTTTCTTCCACTGTATCTATACCGCAAGAACGATTCCGTTACTAAGATTCGTTAATTCAAATTCTTTCAATGATTGAGATCTGATAAAACTTATAAAACAAGCCCTGTTTACTTGGACTTCTGCCAAACTTGCTTCTTAATAGATAGTTCTCGCAACTGGAATGAGTTCAAATATCGTTTGTTTCGGGGAGTCAGTAAACATTTTCCCCTTCTTGTTAATACATAAAGTATCATAATTAATTTATGCAAAATGCTGATTTCCAGAAATGCCTTCGAATTATTCCTTTTTAGGTCTTATTTTTGATAAAAATAGCTTTATATAATTTGTTAAGAAATTCAAATAATGTTTTGACACTCTAATAATACTTTGAAAGGTAAAATAGAAATGTGTGATAGCTGTATTCCTTTCAAAGTTCATTCATAGCATTTTATTTGCTATAAATACGGATAATTAACGTACAATATATAGCGTTATTATTAATGAAGAAGTATGTTTTTCATCATAAGATGAAATCATATGATATGTACTTTAAGTAAAATTAAATAATAGTTGATGTAAATTGTTGCTGTAAATTTGTTCTGTTTGAAATGAATGTTAATATCATCCTTTATCATGTATATAACTTTTAGTAAAAAATTAGGTTAGATATCCCGCTACACATTTCCTAATTAGTGTAAAGTGCATCATATACAAATGTGTAAGGAAAAAGGAGTTAAATTACGGTTTTTGGACTTGTATTTATTTGCACTGGACGAACATTCCAGTTAAGCTATTTATTAAATTCCCACCCGAATCAAAAAGGCAGTTTACTTCAGTTCTTTTCCAGTATCTGAAAAGAACTGAGGTGAATATTTTTAGAACTCTTTTCGTGCATTAAACAAGTAACCTAATTTGTGAGTATATGTAAATCTTTGATGTGATTTATACTATATAAGTGGAAGAATGCACCGCATTTCCATTCAATAGCATTTCAAGTTGATAAAAAGTTGCCATTATGGTCAAATATTTACCAAAACCAAAATTCACTTCAATTGAAAAATATTTAGGTCTCCCGGAATGGAGCTGAAGTTTGATTTTTTTTTACAAAGAAAGATTTTTTTTTTTTTTTTTTTTTTAAATTTAAAAACATAAATATAAAGCAAATTTTTATTTTCATCTATTAAAATGTAAAGCTAAGAAGATTAATTAACAGTAATAAAAAAATTATATCGACCATTTAACATTTAAGTCTCCTGGAATCTAGATGAAAACCTTCATTTTTTTTACAAAATACGGAAATGTTTCAATTTTCAACCCATTCTTTTGGTTAGTTTCAATTATTTTATTTATAGTGTAAGTATAGTAGTACAGTATAGTAATATAGTAGTAAGTAAATATCGGGAATATCATTTCAGGAAATGGCGTATACAAAACTCAAGTGTTAAAGTCATGTCACTTCTGCACGACCTTGGAGTCTCCAACCAACAGACTCTAGATTTGAGTCATGAAGGTAACATTATTGAAAATGATTCAATGTCACAGAGTTCGAGTGATGAAAGTGTACTTGATAGTAGAATGCTTCGACCAGGGAAAAGTCATGAAGTTCAATTATTTCAGTGAAGCAAGGCCAGCAAGAAAATCTACTCTAATTTTTTTAGAGATTGTGACCGTTGAGCATTTCTATTCGAGCAGAAGCTCAATTAGCAAGTGCTCTTTTGCGGGATTTAAATGTTGTAAACCTATAAAATCAAGCTGTGGTATTAGATAAATCGAAGATTTTTCATGAAAAGGTAAAATTCCATCAAGGTATTAGTTCAATTATTTTTTACTCTATTTATTTAATCGAAAGGATGAAACTGTGAGCAGTAAATATGATCGCGGAAATAAACGAAAAGAATACATATTTGATGTAAGAACTATATTCAACATATTTTGGACACGCAATTCTAGACAGTGGTTGTAGAAAAAACGGGCTTGTGTGTGCGAGGATGTTTTAAATTCCTTTCTATCGCTAGTTCTTTTTTAATCTGTGAACTATAGCTCCTGTTTGCCTAAGCCAGTTATGACACGTCCTTCCATTACTATTGTAGATTTGCTAATCAATAAGATCTATGTAAAGTTTTTTTTTTTTTTTTAAGTTTTTTTTTTTTTTTTTCATTTAAAATGAATTTTTGATGTTAGTTTTTCTTTTAACTTTGTAGAACTTTTTGTATCCTTTGGCTTGTTAGACATCGTATATGGTTTCGTGAGTCAAACAACATTCAAAAATAGAGATGTTCTGAGTTTACCATAAAATAACTTTTTTGTACAGTATTTGAACAAGATACTTAAGGTCATCTTCTAAATAATCGATTCGTTGTATTATTACATTAAAAATGTTTTTTGATGCATAAATATTTCTAGGATGACATGTTGTAAACCATAAGGGAGTATAAATTTCCATTACAAACTCAGCTGTTTTTTTCAACTGCGAGGTTGGATCAAGTGATACAATATATAAACGTGGCATTCGATATGCCATTTTCAGAGACTCATCTTGAATGGGAGATGTTTCAAGGGTTTCTGCTTGCTAAACCTTGGGGCATTTGCTTGTTAATATAGCCTAACATATTTTCTCATATTTCTGGTCGGTGTTCAACTTTTTAAAATCAACTTCTGGAAAAACACTATGTTATTGTATTCAACAACTGGTAAATCCCGGCAACTTGTTAAACGTTTTTCTATTGGGCAGTAAAAGAAATTGGACCATCAAGGGTAATCATAACATCCCTAAGAGGCAATTTGTTTAAATGAAGTACACAATAAAATGATGAAACTGATAATGAAATAATGAACTGATCAATTAGAGATTTCAGTATTTCATGCAGTACCACACTAACCAAACCCTTGAATAGTTTTCTTTTCAATGCAGCTTTCTTTCATAAATTGTAATGATGATACTTTGTTTCGCTCAGAGCCACAGACTGGAGTTGCGTGTACAAAATATGTTGAATATAGTTTTTTTTTTTTTACCAAAGCTACGTGTTCTTCTCGTTTATTTATGCGACCACATTCACTACATACAATTTCTATACTTATTGCTTCATATTTTCGATTATATAAATAGAGGGAAATTTTTTTGAACTAATACTTGGATGGTATTTTACCCTTGCACGAAAATTCCCTTTATCCATTACCATTGCCTGATTTTCTATTGCTACAACATTTAAATCCCACAATTGAGCTTCTGCTTTAATAGAAATGCTCAACGGTCACAATCTCTATAAAAAAAGAGTAGTCCTTGTTTCACCGAAATAATAAAACTTTCTGGCTTTTCCCTGGTCGGAGCATTTTATTATCAAGTACATTTTCATCCCTCAAACGCTGTGACATTGAATTATATTCAATAACTTTACCTTCATCTCTAAACCTAGAGTCTTTGTTGGTAGGAGAAGGTCGAACAGAAGTGACATGACGTAACACTTGAGTTTATATATGCCATTTAAAAAACTATATTATCCATATTTCAAAATGCAGTACTACTATACTTACACTATAAATAAAATAATTGAAACTAACCAAAAGAATGGGTTGAAAATTGAAAAATTTCTGTATTTTGTAAAAAAATGAAGGTTTTCATCTAGATTCCGGGAGACCTAAATGTTAAATGGCAGGTATAATTTTTTTTATTACTGTTAATATATATTCTAAACTTTACATTTTAATACTTGAAAATAAAATTTTGCTTTACATTTATGTTTTTAAATTTTTTTTAAAAATCTTCGTTTTTGTCAAAAATAATCAAACTTCAGCTCCATTCCGGGAGACCTAAATATTGTTCGATTGAACTAAAAAAATTTTGGTAAACATGTGAGCTTAGTCAGAACTTATTATCAACTTATAATTTTGAGTTTCCAAAAAAAGTTTTTTTTGATATACCCTAATCTTTATTTGCATTTTATTTTCTAACTTACGTTTAATTAAATTCGAGTTCGTTTTTATAGAGTCGTCGTAATTTTCTATACACGTTCTGCTGATTATACAAATGTTAAACATTATGATAAAATTAATTTACAAATTATTACAATTTACTATTATTACAATTTACTATTATTACAATTTACTATTATTACTATTTACTATTATTACTATTTACAAACTATTAAACATTACAAATGTAATACAAAACATGCGTATGTTCCCCCAGCATATGCACAAATAATATAGCGTAATATTTCATTCATCCATATAATCACATAAATACTAATATAATATGATGCATTTCACAATATAATCAAGGAACACATTATATTCAAGGAATAGTTATGAATTCAACTAAAAGAGCGGGATTTAAGGTGTAAACGTGATTCTTCACAAAATGCAAATATATGGTAGCTATTTAATTGTGCAAGTCAATTATCTCGAACTCAATCTATAATAGGCCATGCTCTAATTTCAATTATTTGTAATATTACAATCATGGAGCATTTATTATACATTGACATAACAATCCACTGCAAAAGTGTTGATGGCTCTAAGAAAACTAAGGCAGCATAAAAGAAAACATCTAGTAAATTGGTCAGCTTTAAATAGTTATGGAATCACAAATGTTGGTCTCCAAGCGGACTCTTTTCATTTCTTGAGTAATTATTACCCGGCACCAAATTTTAATAATCTATAAAACCTTTTCCGAAATGATCAAAGTGGCTCACAAAAATAAAACGCAGTCGATTGGGTGCGAACATTTGCGATTTCATAATTTTCCTTAGCCGACCATTTAAGCTAATGGAACTTTTTTAACAATTCCTCCAAGAGCCTTTTTATGATTAAAGTATTCTGTAAAAAGAAATGAATTTACTTATTTGAGGTTTTTTCCCTCAAGCATCGGGAATATCGAAATTCAAAATCACTCACAGTAAACATACGGTTTAACAATACGATTCTAAACTACATGCGTCAATAAATATTAATAGAATACAAGATATTTCTAGACCATAACGCGTCCATTTAATTCGTTTACATCTATACAAGAATGATTTTCTCATGGCTAAAAATAATTACGCGGCCCCTTCCTATCATAAAATTCATCGGGGAAAGAAAGGCATCAAATAGAGTAGACAATATCAAACTGAATGAAAAAACTACGAGTGTTGGCGAGGTTTCAAGAATGTTTTTTTTCCCCCTTGCCAGTTGGCAAATTTGCCAGTGTGAGAGAGATAAGAATGAATAAATCGTTCCGAGCGTCGTTTGAAGTCTGGGAAATGAGACAGAATTTACAACTTTATTTTTTTATATATATATAACTGTTATTCGTGTTTTATTCTTAAGTAAGAACACAAACACACAACTTGAGAAAAATGAAGAAAAAAAATATGAAAACATTTCTTCTCAATTGAACTATTTTTGAGTGTTGAAGCGCATTTAAACAGTTGGACCCGAATCGTTTGCAAGCAGAGGCGCCCAAAAAATTAGTCATGTGAACAGTCTAAAACTAATCTTTTGAAAGATGTAGTTTTAAAGATTTCTTTTTGTTGACATTCGACGTTAAAATTCTCGCGACTTATTTGAAGTTTCTATTATAAAATATTTTATATTACAGCCATGCATTGCGTCATTAAGTATTGTTAGAAAAATCGTCTGTATTCAATTGTAAATAGTGACGAATTTATTGGAAAGTTCTATTTTATCTTATTTTATTCTGTATATAACAGTAAACAGAGACGTATTTATTTTAAAGTTCTATTTGATTTTAATCTGTATACAATCGTTAACATTGACGTATTTGTTTTAGAGTTCTATTTTATATCATTTTATTTGTTAATACAAGTGGGGCAAAATTTGCAACATTTAAATCAATCGAGAAATTTCGAGACATTTCGATCAGGTGATTGGTTGGCTGGATTTTGCTAGAAACTTCTTCCGGGAGATTATAAAAAAAGGCAAAATGTAGAGTTGCCAGATTCGACGAGTATCAGACACTGTTGGGAAAACATTGGATCTTTTATTTACTTTCGCTCTACTTGAATTGTCGCTGTGTTTGATGTTGTACGCACTGTTGAAGCTTGAAAGCAATTGTTCTTTTGTTCGGAGAAGTTTTGTGAGTCTTTGAAGAAAGAATAATTTATAGTTTTTATTTTGTATAAACTGTGTCATCCTTTCCTTGGTGAAAACTTCAAAACAGTCTATAGTGAATGTGTAAAATACATTGCATTATGCAATATGTTTGACAAATCAATTCTTTGTTTTTAACATTCTGTTGATTTTTTGTCAATAATGGTCGATCAAATTGCCTAATGAATTGACGAATTGTTGTCGTTATTAATACGTATTATCCTACCATATTAGCTTTTTTTTAATAATATTACCTTAATATGCCATATTATTGTACAGATATATGTGCCATATATCTGTACAATAATCTATCACGTATAATAATATAATGCAATTTCACAAACATGTACTTGCAGTCAATGTTTTCATAAAAATGTCCAAGAATAGTTTTAAAATTTTGTGTTTATATACGGATTTAATGTTTAATGTCCACGTAAATCTTTAATATAAATGATCATATAAAAAGGGAAATATTCAGTATAATTAATTTAAAAAAATACTTTAAAAATTCAGTAAAAATAATTTAAAAATTCACCAAAAATAATTTAAAAATCACTAAAAATAATTTAAAAATTCATTAAAAATAATTTAGAATATGTATAAATGAAGTAATGATGTACATGTGGTTAATAAAACGTCACATCATATGTTGGAAAAGGCTTAGTTTATTTATAAATATTTAGGTAATTATGTAACTTCTAAATCACATGTGCAGTATGTACTTTTTTTTTTATTAGAATATAGTCATTTTTATTTACTTGGATATTTGCACAACTTGTCCAAATGTTATTCTCAATCTTAAAAAATAAGCATCTCAAAAATGTTACTCACATGGAATAGAAACCTCGTGTAAGTTTATGGGATTGTCAATAAAAAAAAATTCTGAAATTCCATCTGAATTTTATTGCCTAGTCAATAAATGTACAGGTAGTTTCAATCCCTCTGAGGATAAGAGTTTTTTTGATGTTCACTTTAGAAAATCGTTGGACATTTTCGGAGACATCTCGTATTTTTTTTAAATAAAAATGCATACGCAACATGCGAGCAATATCAAATTACAAGATCTTATTTACCTAAGCAGAGATGTCGGAAGAAATATTCGATAAGAAGCTTTACTCACACAATTGAAATGAAAGATTAGTTAGTGTCTTTCCTCTCATATAAATAATATAACTCATAAAAAGATCTTTTTTAATACAAATCCTTTAAATACATTCCCAGTTTTTATATTCATTAACACAGCACCGATTATGTTGGCATCTAACTTTAGATAAAACATTTCTTTCAGAAAAATGTGCGCCAAACTACGTTTCAAAATTTATTTATGTAAGAAGAGCCACCAAGCCACACAGGAATCAATTAACGTATTAATAAAGTTTTTATTTAAATCATTAAAGGAGACGTTTCCACTAGCGCGACCGCAGCCATCGCTTGTACATTGTACTCTGCTTAAAATCAAACATAATCCTTGAGGTCGTTGTCACTCGCGACTCTTGATTAGTGATGCCATTCAAGAGTTGGAAACTACTACTCACATTTATTGAAATGAAATTGAATTTATGCACTCACATACAAATATATTTTATTTATTATGATTCAAGCATTTTATTATTTGTTTATTAAAAAAATTGTCAACAGGAAAGAATTTCTTCAATGATCGTCAATGATATTTTAGTGTGATTGGACGATGGCAAGTTGATTTATTAGTAGTCCGTAAAAGTGACCCTTTAGTGACAGTTACAGTCCCAAAATTTCGATAGAATGCATTGTCTACGACGTCGAATATATCTGCCAAGTTTCAGACCGATTGGCTGACGGCAAGGTGGTTAATTAATTCTCCGCAGATTGGCCCTCCATCGACAAACTTACCCACTAACATGCACACACAAAAAATCGAAGTTAATATGAAGGATTTAAAAATGACGGCAATCTATATATCAGGAGGAAATAATCTTTGTAAATGTTAGCTGGATAAATTGCTAACATATGGATCTGCATAAGGCTACACTATACTCCTGTTTTGAAATAAATCTTGACTACTTACCTTTAAAAATGCCAATTACCTTTGTTGTATACCACGTCACAGTGCATAGTAGAGAATTATAAATTGACATTTTTACTTTCATTTACCCATGTGTTTAGATAGGATAATGAGGGTATAGCATTCGGTTGAATAAAAATTAGATTATTTTGCATTTCACCACGTTTTGCAACATCCGGATTTCAAAAAAGTGGTCTATAAAATTGTATCTCTGTATGTCTGTGCATACGTGGTAAGCCTAACTTCCAAGCAAATTGGCGTACAATGTTCAAATTTTGTGTGCGGGGTATATTTAAGAGAATTTTTTTCGATGATGTAAAACTACTTCAAAATTTAGTAAAGGGAAGTGTTAGTGTTTCAGTAAAACATATTACTCTGTGCTTACAGAAAATTAGATGGCTCCAGTGGTTAAGAGATGCATGCATGCAAAAAAAAGAAAGACAAAAATCCTTTACTTTCCCAATATAGTAATTTAATATATAAAGTTCACATTTCTAAATTTTTCTTTTCAGCAGATTTCCAAAACATGTCCCTACAAATGTGCAAAATTTGATAGTTTATAAACCCATAATTTTTGCCCAGTGAGACAGAAATGTGCACGCAGCGGAAAAATTCTGAAACGGAAGTAACTTTTTTATAGGGTTCCCACGGTCCTTGAAAGTCCTTGAAAAAAGGAAAAGGTCTTTGAATTTTTAAGTGACCACCGATAATTTCTGTTTTTGTATTTTTATGTCTAAAGTATGTAATTTTATGGTCCTTGAATTTTTTTAATAAGGTCCTTGAATTTTCATAAAAAAGTCCTTGAATATTTTTCTTCAATAAGAGTGAGAACCCTATTTTAGATACTCACAACTTTTTTTTATAACATAGAATAAAAATTTTTGAATAGTTTAAATTTATTTCAAAAATCAAGGAGATCTACAATATTTTTTATCATAAGCAGTTATATTGGTATTTATTTGTACGAATAAATTCAATTGTGTGTTTCCTTATCGTCACAAATTAAACGGGCTTATAACTTCAATTTATAAAAGAAATATCTAGTAACCAATCGATATTTCTTAGGGAAAACATAAAAAAAGATTTTCGTTTCAATTTTCATCTGAGTTATTAACTTATTCTAATAATTAATTCTAAACTAAATAATTAAAATAACTTTCGTAATTAGTTTTTTCCTACAAGAATAGGCTATTATCGCAAGTTTGCTTTCAAAAAACCATAAAGAGAGCATTAAGACTTGTTTTTTCCCACTCTTTGCAAAAATAGATTAAAGCAGTAAAATGAGCTGAGGCGTATAATGAAATTTTGTGCATTGAACAATCTTTCCTAATTAACACGCGTAATTGCTGAAGCGTAATTGAAAAAGAATGCTCGCTAAACACCAAAATTTCACTCAAAAGAAAAAAATCAACTCTTAAAGATATTAAAATCTTTGGCAAAATAAATTTTGGAACACCAAATGGTTTTTTTTTCTTCTTTTTTTTTTTAATATTTTACAAACTTTTTAAAAACCTTTTATAATTACTATTATAACTTTAAGGGAATCATATTCTATAATGAACATACTACATCGAGATTTTAAAAGAAGGCATTATAAAAAGGACGAATATTAAATAGTTTGATTGTCGTTTTTGTGTGATAAATCTGGAGAAGACACTTAAGGGGGTTTTCTTATGCTTACTAATAACTAGCTTTTAATTTAAAATGGCAGTAAATGGAATTAATTTGAGTTCTTAGAATTAGTTTGAAGTAAAATATTTTTTTTTTTTTTAGAAAAATATAAACCTAGAAAAGTTGTATTTATTACTTGTCTCGTTATTTTGATCTGCAATTTGAAACTAAAACTATTTCATCATTTTAAATAGTAGAGTTTTGCCGCGAAAAATTGACAGTTTGTACAGTTACACTAAAAGGAGCATTGCTATTTTATTACTGTTATATAACCTTTGATTTTATTGTTATATTGTTTTTTATTTAGATATTTTAAATGTTTATCATCAATTAAGTATCACAATTATATTACCTCCAAAAAGTTTATGTTTCTAAATTATAAGCATAAATTTCCCATTCGCAAAAGACAATTATATTTTACAAAACTTTTTTTTATTACAGTGTGAGTCTTAATTTAATAAAATATTCGCCTGAACAATTCGAATCGTTACATTTTAGTTCTTAACTACATAATAAAGTGAAGAGCAGCACATTTAGCAAAATATTTTCGAGTCTCAAAATGGGATTGTTGATTTTTAATAGCTACATTAATAAAAATAGCTTTGATAAAATTATCTAGTTTGCATTTTTGTCATTGAATATTTTCTTCACGTAAATAACTTGCATCGTGGTAAAATATGCAAGTGGTGTGGTGCCAATTTACCTCATGAAGTACAGCGGTATCGGGCAATGTCAGAAACAGGGATTCTGGAGAGATTGTTCGTCCATGCCGAATCTCGAGTATCGTTCCAAAATACACGATTAAAAAAAAAAAAAAAATCAAAACCATCGCAAAAAACCCTCCCTCCAACCTTCCTTGTGAAACTATACTTCAATTTTAAAACTCTGCATCAGCATTTCAGAACTTCCAGTATATTTTACCAAGGTTCGTAGCAACACTGCAATGGTCCACATTGCATAGTTTTGCCACAAAAAATGGTCCACATTGCAGATTGGCCAGTGTCGAGCCGATAATGGCCAATGGATTTTTGCTACTGGAGACTTTAATTTTGTATTATGTCAATAAACTAACTGCGTCACATTGTTCATATAAATAGGAAAAATATTAAACTGATTGTCTTTCCATGACCAGTGTGAAAAGAATTATTATTATTTGCGAACTGACAAAATGTATATTATTCCTCCTGAATGCCTGTTATTTGTGTTAAAATTATGTACGAATAGCTTATTTCAGAAGTATTTTTTGTTCCAATAATTAAAAGTACGAATTTTTCACATTATTTGTTGAATCCACAATGAAGCCTTACCAGTCTCTTGCCAGGAATTGAGTGAGTTATTACATCAAGATAATGGTACACTACAGTAGATGTAGTATTTAGAAAAAAGTAGAATTTAGTCATATTTGTATTCAAGTTTCTCTAAAATAAAGTCTGAAAATGGTTTTTAGTATCAAATGCAATTGTTAAAACAATTATTTACTTTCAATTACACATATGTATGCTTAGGGTGATAAAAGTACAGCATACGGTAATTTTTTTTATTTTTTTTTTTGCATTTTCCCACGGTTTGGAACATCCTGATTTCAAAAAAGTTATCTAGAAAAAATGTATGTCTGCGTGTATGTATGTGTGTCTGTGGTCAGCATAACTCCCGAACAAATTGACCTACGATGTTCAAATTTGGCATGCGTGTTGGTGGTAGCTATGGGACCTAACATTAAGAGTTTCGTCAAAATTGCTCATGCGCATAAGATAGCTGCCATTGAAAAAATCACATTTATCAATGATTTCTAAAAAACGGCTCTAACGATTTTGACAAATATCATCTTGGTAATGCCTCTATAGGTGTTCTAAACATCCCTACCTCTGAAATTCTAGTGAGAATGCTTTAATGATGTAAAAGTTAAAAAAGGAATGTCTTCAACACAGAGTTCGTTTTTTCTTTTGCCCTCAGTTTCACTTATTAGTAAGGATAATAAAAGAATTATCGGCAAGTATATCACCAAAATCATCATTTTGGAAGAGTTTTTTTTTTTTTTTTTTTTTTTTTTTTTTTTTTTAATATAAAGTCCCATACAAGAATTATCGCAAAAAATATCACCAAACTGGAAATTTTTTCTAAATGAATAATGAAAATATAAAATCGGTAAATGACACAAATCCACGTAGTAGTATAGTGTAATTGAAAGTTGTGAGATGTTCCATACGGATTAAAAATCATTTTGTTTCTTAAATAATTTAAAGTTTATTATTCTACAAAAAATATACAAAAAATACGTTATACGTAAGAAAACAATACATAGTTTTTTACATGCAGCAATGTTTATTTATAATATACAGATCAAATAGTCTGTTACTTGGGCCTCAATTTTTCAATGAATAAGGGCAACGAACTCATGAACGGTAGATCGGAAGTTCGTGGGTACATTGTGTTTGTTTCTCTTCAAAATCTTGATCAGACATCTAAGCTTTACAATCATTATAAATTTTATCAGACTCCAAAGCTATACAATCAAGATATATAAACTTGATGAGACACTAAAGCTATGCAATCGACATATATCAACTTGATCAGACATCAAATTTATGCAATCAAAAAATATAAACTTGTTCCGATACCATAGCTATGTAATCATTATACATAAACTTTATCGGACACCAAAGCTATGTAATCCTAATGCATATACAGAGTTTCCAGAAGAGACTCCGTAACTATGAAATGGCATAACTGCAAAACAGGGAAAAAGAGACAGGTTATATGTTGGTTGGAAACACACTTTTCCAAAATTTACCGCAACTTTTGTTTCTTGGAAAATCCATCCAAATAGAAATGGTCTGCACTGGTAAACCATAAGCAGCCGTCAAATTTATTTATACCAAGCAATTGTGCAAATCAGCGAATTTAAAATTCCTTATCTGTCTATCCAACGTACAACTTGTCTCTCTCTCCCTGTTTCGTAGTGATGTCATTCCAAAATTACAAATTCCTTTTTGAAAGACCTTGCACAAGAAAATTAAAGGTTTATGCGATAAATGTACATCTCTAAGAATTTAAACTAAATCAAACATTACTTGTTAGAAAGAAGAAAAAAATTGTAAATGATCTCAATTCTAAATTAGAAATAACACATATTTTGCTCGCTTCAAAAATTACCAAATTTTTATACAGTCATCAAATGCATAAAATTGACATAACTTTGTGGAATTAATTACGTGATTGGGCATCTCTCTCAACATCAGTAAACTAATCACAAAAAAGTTGCAGCAGCTGCGAGTGTCATTATTCTCCAACCACTATCGATTGAGCTGCATCCACTAACTCTTCTATTTTTTTTGTTCCTCTTCCACTCTATAAACTAGTCTAGTTTATTTACTGATAAATTACAAAACATAGACACGGACTGAATGTATTACATTGTAATAGTCAAGTGATTTTTCCACCAAAGTCCTTGTTGGGATGGTTAAAGGGTGGTATTGTTTCGTTTGTGTATAAAAATGTTGAAATATGTAGATAACACACTGAGTTGTAAAAGGTGATATATTTTCTGTGGGTAAACAATGGGGGGGGGGGGGCTATAGATTATAACAATTGGAAGACGATATTGACTAATCATATTATGGAATGCTCAAGTAATCTGGAACCTTATTTAACAATATCACTCCCTTGTAATTATGTTAGTTCCAAAGTTTTTTTTTTTTTTTTTTTAAATAATATTGCATTCAACAATATAATTTCAATTCTATTTTTATTTGAAAGTCCTACACTTAATTGTAACTTTATTATTTTTTAATTAAGATCTTTTAACTTTTATATTCGTAATTTTGGTTTTGACAAGTAAACTTTACATGTTACTTTGCAGTCAAATAGTCTCAAATTTTCTAATGTAAAAAGAAAAAACCCCGCATTTTTTAAAAAAATAATTTTTCATTACACTATATAATTTAAATTCTAATTTCCTTCTAAAGTCCTAAATTTTCTTGTGACTTTATTATTTTTTAATTTATAATTTTTAACTTTTTTATTCGTAATTTTATTTATGACAAGTAAAGACATGTATGCTATTTTGTTGTCAAATAGTCTTGAAGTTTTCTAATGTAAAACAAAAAAACAACAAAAAAACGTATTTAAAAAAAATATATAGCATTAAACAAAATAATTTAAATTTTAATTTCATTCTAAAGTCATACACTTTCTTGTAGCTTTTATTATTTTTTAATTTATATCTTTTAACTTTTGTATTCATAAATTCGATTATTGGTAAGTAACGGTGGAAATTATTTTATTGTCAAATATTCTAAAACTTTTCTAATGTGAAATAGAAACAACGTAAGCGATACAATTTGGTAATTGTGCTAGTTATTTAAATTTATCTGGTATGTAATTTGCAGTTACTAACATTTTTAAAGTAAACCTAAAACAGAAATAATATCTAGATATTATAAAAATAGTTTCTATTAACAAATGCATGTTTAATAAAATTAGTAATGACTGTATAATGTGACGGTTTTCCTCAAAATTACATTTTGTTTTCAAGTCGTGAATTTTATACAATGTTCTTATATTATTGAACAGTATTTCCCTATTACCCATTTTCTAAATTAGAATGGCGTCAGTTTGAAAGTGAGAGTCTGAGATTTTAACATATTTATTCACTGGTAAACTGTTTCTTAATATTATCTGTTTTGTCCGTTTATATAAATCGTTCGCAACATATATCTAGAGAAATTTCATTCCATTTACACCCTATGGAAAATACACCACACGTGTGTATTTTCATGTTGTGCAAACGCAGCTTCTTTCTATGCAGCTTGAAAAGCTACACAAGCCGGCCACACATTCGTATTATTTAACGCGAGCTCAATCGCTTGTTTGTGATCACCACCGCAACATGATTCCATTTTCAATCCAAGCAGTTCACGGTCTTTAAAATCATTATACCTTGTATCTTAGAGAAGATATTTTTCATTTTTAAGTTCACAATCCAAGTAGTATTCCATTTTATAATTTTATCAAATATTTAAGACAGCGTTTCTCAACCTTTCAGTATTCGTGGCCCAGTTTTCAATCATAATTTTCATCGCTCCTCCGCTTACAATAAAATGTGTACAACAATCATGTTTATTGAGTATTTTGGTAAATTATATAAAAAATGGAATCCCTGAAATTGGGAATCTTTTCCGCACTTTGTAAAGACATGGATTCATTACATTCAGCGTTACTATTTTATTGGAAGGCAAGATAGTTATCACGTGGGAAATTTTTGCAGCGTGTTTATGAATTAAGAGAAGAAATCGCCATTTTCCTAGAAGAAGACATACCCGAAGCCGAGAATTTTCGCGATGGTTTATTTGTGATTAAATTGAGCTACTTGGTCGGCAAATTCGAGAAATTCAATAACTTGAATCTTCAACTTCAAGGAGCCATACGCATATGTTGGAGACGAATGATAAAGTTAATGCTTTTTGTAGAAAATTGGATTTGTGGAGCAGAAATTTCAAACTAAAAAACCTAACAATGTTTGAAAATTTAGATGATTGTACTAAAACTTACAATGCTGAAGAAGAACATGTAAAAGTTATTTTTGTAACCATACAAAATCATTTAGCCATACTGCCAAAAAATGTTAAAAAGTATTTTTTTGTTGACGACAAACTGATAGCAAGTTAAGAGTGGG
Organism: Linyphia triangularis; assembly: GCA_963978545.1. Taxonomy (NCBI): domain Eukaryota; kingdom Metazoa; phylum Arthropoda; class Arachnida; order Araneae; family Linyphiidae; genus Linyphia; species Linyphia triangularis. The sequence continues at coordinate 1,203,878 of OZ021727.1, read as the reverse complement.
CTAGGGAATCATTTCATAAGACTCCCGAAGGACTCTCAATTGATGAGGAAGACAAATTCATAGACTTCACGCGACACGTGTCGAAACCAAAAGACCTAGTAATAAATCACTATTTGAATTTTGGGCAGGAGAAGAGGATGATTTTTCTGCACTGAAAACAAGGGCATTTCGCATTTTATTACCATTTTCAACATCCTACCTTTGTGAAACTGGATTTTCTGCTGTTTTTTTTTTTTTTTTTTAAAGACAAAATATAGATCTCGGTTAAATATAGAAACATAACTGAGAGTGGATATTTCTAATATTAAGTCTTCCATAGAAAAACTTTGCTCTGCAAGACAGGCCCAAGGAAGTCCCAAATTATTAAATTTGTAAACAAATTATTAATTTTTTTTTTTTTTTTTTTTTTTTTAAATTTAGTATGTTTTGATTTAGAAAGTTGTTTTACTCTATTTTTTAAATATGTCGAAATGTATTTTGTTTTCTATGTGCAAGTGTTTTTTCCTTTCAGTTAGTTAATCTAATTTTTTAAATAATATTTTTTCTTGGATATTCTCGCACCTCCCCTCTTGTGTGCTCGCGCCCCATAGAGGGGGGGGGGGGGGTTGCCCTACAGTTTGAGAATCGCTTATTTAAGATGATAACATAGGAATATAGCCAGAACAGGAACAGTAATCTTCGAAGTGTTTTCACTGAGCTTGAAAATTAGGTCGAATTGTGGCGACCCCCCCCCCTCCCCTTCCCCGCCAGCGTGTCAACAAGTAACGTCTGCTCACATGTTTGTTACAGAGACATGTCTATATTCTGTAGCTTAATTTCATGCCTACATCAAAAAACTCTCGTGTGGCCATAGCCTATATGAATATTTTAAATTCAAAAATATAAAATTGAAAAGTAATAAATCCAATCGTTTCACAGGTACGTAAGAACATCTCTAAGAAACTAATCTATTAATACTCCTACTCATGAACTTAATATATAATGAAACCTTTACCTACTCTCATTTTTGAGAATCTTTAGAGGAGACAGGGGCACTCTATTGAAGTTAGTGAGCGTCGGAAAGAATTTAAAATTATAATTTGCTTTGCCTATAATTCTGAGACCAATTTATAAGTATTTATTTTAATTTATAACCTTTGTATTTAAAAATTGATAACATTATATTTAGAATGGGCCTTAATTGGAAAAGTAGAACCCAATAAAACCATATGGAATTTTTTGAAAAATTGTATTTTAAATCTACTGAACCGACAAAAATCCCCTTTTTTATAAATTTCTTATATTAACTTCAATTTTGTTTGTGTCTGTGTGTGGCAGAAAAATCTGCGGATGACCAAATAACCCATAATCGATGATCCGTCGTATAATCGATAAAGACATCCCATAAAGACTAATACAAATTCTTCCACGTTTGCAATAACATGCACTGGACCATTTATACGGATAAATAAAAATTATACTTCATGGTCGCACTCATTTAAAATTTATGTAGGCGAACAAATTAAATTAACTAACTTCTAAAGGCTATCATATCACCAAGATACACTCCGCGTAACATAACTCTAGCAAACGGTTGGCAACCAAGCAGAGCTCATCATTAAATGATAATACTTAATACTCGCTCAAATTTAGCATCCAAATGATAAGAAACGTCAGATCTTTGAGTATTTTCTAAAGAGCAGCACGATGCAACAACTCCACAATATACATTTCGAAATTTATGTAGGGGAACAAACCTGATCCCATTGGCCACTAACTCCACAAAATAAACCATTTTCCCATTCAATGATATCCAAAGAGATTTATCCCGAGTACTCTAGCAAGAGAGTTCCCAAGAAAAGTTGATCGTGAAGTGCTGTAGGGCGTTTCGACGTCCTGTGTACCAATGTTCTTTTCTCTAGTCAACGATCTATTGAATTCCATCCTCTTTTTATTCTTCAGCAGCGACTTTTGATGTTTTCCTGGAACTTCTGTATGTGAAGTCTGGTTTGTCCAACAGCCTCTCGAAAATATCATAAAATGTAATTCAGAAAAATGATGGAGTGCTATTTTTATGCATGGATCCTTTGATTTTGATTGATGTTTTGGAAGACTGGATTCAAAGTGGGTTCTGAAGCTTTTGGTAAACACGTGAATTGTTGCATTTCTTAACATTGCATTGAAAAGTTGGAAATAGTATTGAGGAATGTTAGTTTTTTTTCTCATCTTTATATTCAGTAACGTTAGCAGAACGGTATTTTTATTTATGTTCTACGTAAATTAAATTTTGAAATGTTGCCTAACCCATCTTTATCTTCGTAACATGTGTTGTCGTCATTATTCGTATTTCAGAAGAAGAAACATTATGCCAGCTGTATGTTATATATTATTCCTGAATGTATTTTTTTTATGGTACATTTTTCTCTTTTTCAAAAGGAAAAAAAAAAAATTATAAATGATTTATCAAATTGAAAACTACAACTTATGGTTCTGACGAATAGTGTATTTACAATTGCATATTATGTTGTTTGTTTGAAAGTAAAAAAACATTTTTTTTTTTATAGTCTATGAAAGGGAACTAACTCTATTTGGAAGTTATTTCGATACTCTACGAGAGGGGACTATCAAGGAATTAGTCGATTCGATTCGATTCTCACGTCGTACTTTGAGCTACAATAAATAAATACATAAATAAATAAATAAATACATAAGTAAATACATAAATAAACAAACAAACAAACAAATAAATAAATTATTGTTTTAAAGTTGCAGTTCTCCGCTTTAAATAATTTCCCCTCGTTATTTGAAGAAAAGTAGAACTTTTGTTAAAAAAGTTCCTTTACATATTCTATTACCGATGTACATGATACGATTTATCACCATTGATCAGCTAAACGAGCCGTATCGTGCCGAGTTTTGCTACCCAAATGAAGTTTCACTGTATTTCTGGTAGCTCAGTTGAACTTCCAAAAAATTAATCCTTCTTGATTCAAATGTTTAAATTAAATACACAGTGTGCGCACGAAAACACTAGTATTGTGTAACTTAATTCTACCAAACTTCAAATATATAACACAAAAATATTTAACTCAAATCTTATAAAGCAATTAAATCGTTTTGATACCATCAATATAAAATCCTATACCCAACACCATTGGTTTAAAAGTCCAGAGTACCTGCAGTGTACAATTTATAATTATTTATTTCCCTAGCTTTGCATTTTATCATTCAAATTCAATCTAATAATATAATGTATTCTGTAAAAAAATATACCAAAAAACTCCAAAAGTACTTAATTCTGTAGCAATAACGTTTGATGATGCCGTGACATGCAAATTGAGTGAATTTTGTATAGAAATATGTTTAATTTCAAATTCCCATTCTATTTCGAAACTTATCAGTAAAAGATACAAATTTAAATTTTTAATTGAACCTTTTACGATCAAGAATTCTGACACATTCGTATTTTACTTTTGGTTGAAGTATTTATCAATCTTGGTTTGAACAGCTAAAGTATATATAATGCATTAAATTAATTGCATTTGTAGATACAGCTGCATGAGTTTAAAAGTGGTTTATTGATGAAAACTGCTTATTAAATTTTGAAATGAGACACTTTTCAAGTGGCATTCTCCCCGTGTCAATTTTTATTTCTAATTGGAATATTAAAATGATTTTGCCTGAGAGTCTCTCTCTCATAGATGCTAATACAATTTAAAGACTATAAATGTAGTAAGTAAAAAGAAAAACTATTGTATTTATCATAGACACTAAATTTTTTTAATTGCCTAGTTATTTCACGATCTTTAAACGAAATATTTATTTAAAAAATATCCTAGACATATTTTATGTTTTTAAATCTAGAAATATTTTACAGAAAAAAAATCTAGAATTATTCAAAAATAATATTTTAATTAAATTTAAATATTTTAAGTAAAAAAAAATTAAAATAGCTATTTTTTTTTTAAATCTATAAATATTATAATTTTTAAATTCTAGAATACTTTTACTTTTTCAGAATGAGAATATCAATCAAAAATTGCCTTGACTAAAAAAATTTGAAAGGATAAACAGTAACAGATTGTTTACTTATTATTTTAAAATGCCATTAATACTAATATATCTGGGTATGTATTTTAAGAAGTAAAATGGAATAAAATATGTATGAGTATGTTATTTATTTTAAGTGAATTCAAGGATTATCCATTTTTACTTATGCGTAAAGTTTTCATTGACAGTGATCAATTTTTTTGATAATAACAATTACAACAAAAATAGCAAAATTTTATTATTAAAAATTTCTTAATATTAATTAGAAATTCGTGTCATTTCTAATGCATTTTGTATTTCATTTTATCGAATCCCTCACAAATTAACGAATCAAGTGTTATCTTCAAAATATCATTAATTCAACTATTTTGGAATTAAATGCCATTTAATTTAGGTTGACAAACCAGAAATAAATGGCAAATAATACTTGAACTTATTTAATATTTTCTCTTTGGATGTATTTGATCTCACTTTAGTTTATTAGGAAATGCATATTTAGATGAATAATACAGAGTGAATATTCGGAAATAAAAAGTAATGAATCTTTGAGTATCTTTCTAATAAGTATCTTTTTATTCTTTTGTTACAATTCTGATTTTTGTTTGAAATAAGCCAAATGCAACTTTTATTAAATACTACTGTTGAACTTAAGATATATATAAACATTGGAAATTGTGAAATTTTACTAAAGTATCCATTATTGTATTTTTTTTAAATTTTGTCCAAAGCATTACCTTTAAAATTATACCATTTGCTTTCTGAAACTCAAAATATAGTAACTTTAAGTTACAGTCAGTTTTGTATCACATTAATTAGTGTAGTAAACCCTAAACGAGTTTTCTGAAGAATGTCTTTAGGTGTTAACTTGCTAAGGATACAACTTGCTTGTACATACATAGTCCAATTTGTAAAATTCTAATTATGTTTTGTATAAAACAATTTTTAGTATAATTCCATGCACATTATTTAAAAAATTCTTAATCTTAATTTTTAGTTAAAAGCTATGTTTTTTCTGATTGAGAACATGTATCAGTATAGTGTCTTTTATTTGCAATAAAAATCATACCGATAATTTAATTGCAAGTTCATTGATAACCGTTCTGTTAACGTTATAATTAGTCATTTTGACTTTGATTAACTATTTAAATAATTAATGCAACAATTACATATAATTTTTTTGAATTATATTACTGTTAAAAATCCTAAAATTCTAACATAAAAATTAAAGAAAAACATCTCAAATGTATAAGTAAAATTAACAGTGTTGTTGCACTTAGTTTACAAAGGACCCTTTATAAAGGTCTTACTTTTCTTATTTACAAGTTTTAGAAATAGAAGACAAAATAAAATGAGCTTTTTTCTGTATTACAGTTAAGCAAATTTATTAATGCATAAATTGGTCTTTAGACCATAGGGATTTATACAAATATGTTAAAACCTATTAAAACACATTTAAAACTCATTTGAACTCCTTTATATTCCAAATTCATAGCAGACACGACATCACATAGACAAGAACAAAACTGCAAAGCGAAAGTCTTATAATATTTAATTGGTGGTTCATATGAATTTATTTAGATCACTAAAATAGTTATTACATTCCTTTTAGTTGAAAAAAAAAAAAAAAAAACTTTTACTTTTACAAGTAGCAATAATTAGACCTACTTTGCCTTTACGAGGATTAGAATAATATAATATTTTCCGATTACATCATTTTCCTTTCCATCACATCTTAATAAAAATTTATTGCACACAAAAAAAATCTCAAAATATGTAAAGTCAAAGTAGGCTTTACATATTTCCAATGCAAAAAAACTAAAAATTAATTCTGATTTTTTGCATTAAGAAATGTATGCAAATCTGGAGCTTCCTTCTTCCACCTATAGGTGTCTTTTTATTTATGAATTTTAGCAGAGAGTACTTTTGATGAAGAGATGGCAACTATCAATAAATATTGTTATTTTGTAACTGATTTTATTTCTGGGCCAATTGCATCTCATGTGGTAACTCATAACATTACCATTCATAATATTACCATTTATAATAACATCATTGATATGTTTTCATGTGGTATTTATTTAATAACACCTCTTTAAGTAGTAAGGCAAATCTTTTAAGTAACGTTAAGTAAAAACAATATATTTCTTCCCCCTTTAATTTAACCTTTTCATTTTTATCTATAAAACTGAAGTCAAAAATTTGAATTATTGTAATAATTGTGAGTAGAAATGATGATACAAAAAACCATTTATATTTAAACTGCAAAGCTCTTACTTTAATTTTACATATCTTCAGATAATAAATCTGATATATTTTATGTGATGGTTCTTCAGTTTAACCCTCTCAGAGATAAATATTTGGTTCCAAATCGCTCTAAAGATAAATATGTGAAACCAGTATAATTTTATAAGTTACTTTCCAGGTTAAAATATTAAAAATCGCACGTTTATTGGAACAGTTGTAAGTTGAAACAAAGGTATTTCAATTCTCATGTAATTTATTTGAAAGGGTTTCCACTGTTGATCAAACTTACCTGGTCCGTCTCCTTTAATCACGTTGGAAGGCATAACTGCCGCAATCATCACCAAAAGCACACACCGCATATCGAAGCTGCACTCGGTCAACCGACGATCAATCATCGCATTCATAGCGAGATTAATTATCCGAGTTCACGTGGGACTCAGCAAAAACACACCACAATATATTCACATCCAAAAAAAACCTCGGAAGTACGAGTCGCTTATGAATATTCAAAACACAAAAACACACCACGAATTCTGAGAGAAGAAGAAATTTACAAAAAAGATCGAAGAGGAATGTATCGCCGAAGTTTCCACACACTTTGAAATCCGAGATTTAAATCCGATCTGGAATGTGATTAGGGGATGACTCTAAGTGAAGATAAGTTATTGAAAGATGGGAAGATATAGTTTTATGAAAGTGCTTTTTTTAATTCACCGGTTTTTGTGATGAGTGTGCCACTGAGTGAAAAGAGTAGACGGCAATGGAACGTCGTGAGAGGTTTTCCAACAGCCGAATGAGCCAACCTTTTGTTGGAAGATTCGGTGAGGACGGGATTTCGGAGGGGGGAGCTTGGAAGACCGCTAGGTGGCGCTGGTGTCACCGCGAGGACAGTGTTCGAATCCTTTTCTCTGGTTGAAATACTCACGTGGGTTTCTGGGAAGTTCGGGGGATGAGAAGAATGTTGTTTACTTTGTTTTTTTGATTTACGGAGGAGACTTTTGTTTAATGTCGTGTGAACCCACGCATAGAGTAGATGGGATATATGTGTGTTGAAACACATATTTCAGAGGTTTTGAGATGAAATTATAAATGGAAATAAGATCAGCTTTAAAGTCTCAGGATTCAGTTGTTTGAACAAATTTATCTCGTTTACAATATCTGTAATTCTGAATAAAAATGTATTTCACAATCGTTTGATTGTTAGTTTATAGTTAAATATCGAAAATATTGTTTACGACATTATATGTTTATTGATAAATTGTCTATTTCTAATCCACAATTTCTTTCTTGTATTTTGAAAAACACACCGTTTATATGAGCGAACACTCATTTGTCGTTTGTATTAAAATTGTGAAAGAGAATACGTAGACAAAAGAATAGCAAAGAAAATGTTGTGGTAAATACTTAGCTCGCTTCGCCATGCTTATATTTCTACGCCCTTCATAATGCAACTTATTATTATTATTATTATTTCATATTCAATAATATTTTGGCAATAAAAGAAGAAAAATGGTTTTTTAGAATTTTACGGAGGATTATAATTATTTATGAAATTAGTAACTTTAGTCGTAAGAGTTTAAAAGCTATTTTTTTAAATGTTTTTTGTTATTTTTTTTTACCCTAAACTAACTATCACTTTCAACTAAAATTAATGAAATATATTAGTTATTTTAGAATTTATGTTTTACAAAAAAAAAAAAAAAAAAATTGTTTCAACAATAGTATATCATTTCATTATCTCATTATTGAAAATTTTCGAAAGTTTTTAAAGAAGTTCTTGTGGATGCTAATCTAAATATGGATTGGGTTTCTATAAAACTTTTTAACATTTTATCATGTTTTACTGTAGATGGAGAGTCAAAAGCTCTTTCATATATTGCCGATGAAAGTAATACATTTCCTATTCTATTTCTGTGAATTATCACTCATGTGGTGTACAATACTTGATATTTGTATTAGATGTGATGCCTAATGTCAAGAAGCAACTAATACAGATTTATATTTTTAAAGTCTTCTATGAATTACAACCAAACTTTTCATTTTATTTTAATCAATTCAAATAAAAGAAATAGGCAGTGTTGGGATATTTTAAATTTTATCTAAATAAACACTTGCGTATATTATTTGCATGTTTGAATGTTATTAGCATATTTGGAAGTTTAGAAACTTTTAAAATACACATAAAAGTTTATAGCCATAACTTATACATAAAAGCTTTAAAATATATATGAAGTCGCCTCATTATTTCTCTTTCGAAACTCTTAGTCAATAATTATTTTCTTTTGATGTTCTCTAATCAGGATGATTACCTTTCAACACGCATACTTACACATTTCAAACATTTAAAAACTAGCTAATCATCTGTTTGACCTAAAATTTTTAAAGTTTTATAAAACAAACATTGAAAAGAGTTAGCAGAGTAAATCCTTTTGTATATTTTAATATCTGAATCTATAAATTTACCCAAAATAGTTTGTGTTTATCAAAATAAATAGTTGTGTATTGAGAAACATTTTTCGATTCATTTTACAAACCTGTGTGCTTTAATTTGTGGTTTTATGATTAAGAAACTATAAAATGCTAAAATACAGATTCTCTAAGATATGTCTTTACTAAAATAAAGTATGACTGTTATAAAAAGTAAACAAATTACATAAAGTACGATGTATGTAAATACATAAAGTATGTGATACATATAAATATCATCACATTTTTAAAGTATCACATTTAAAATTATTCTTACATTTTATGAACAGTGAAATTTCTACTATTAATGGAACATTTATGTAGTCACGGTAAAATTAGCGTGTCATATATATGTGTAGTAGGCAGAAAAAAATACGAACGTTATATATAACTTTTTGAAAGGAAAAAAAAGTACTGTTGTAATTCTGAAGATAAATTAAAAACAATAATAAAATAATATTCAATACCATATATATTAAGTACTCTGATTTATAATTCAAGAAAACTTCGGTTTATAAAGTTTTATAACTTCTATCAGTATTTCAAGTGAAAGCACACAGGTAATCGTAGTATACCTAAAATGAGACGCTAGACTTCAATGGGTTAAGCATCATTCATTCATTCATTCATTCATTCATTCATTCATTCATTCATTCATTCATTCATTCATTCATTCATTTCGACACAATAAGAAATATTCCATTTCAAATTCTGAAACATTATCGGACAAAATAATTTAAACCCTAAACAACGAAAGTTGAAAAAATACAATCACTTCAAGTAACATACATGAATAAAATTACAAAGCTAAAATACTGAAAATGTAACTAACAAACATTAATACATTTAATACATTCTTTTCTGAATATGCAGAACAAATTAAAACTATTGAAAAATATATTATACAAATTTTAAAATATGCATAAGTGTATATACACTGCGATGCTAAAGTTTAGACAATGACGTTATTCAGCTTTAAAATATAGAATTGTGAAAGTAGAACTACAAAAATCTATAAATATATTCAAAAACTCTCTTAAAATACTATAATCAAAGAGTTGCTTAAATTTGCTATAATATTAAGTGTTTGGCTAAAAACAGAAATATACTTGTTGCAAAAGTATAGATACGTGCTTTTTGTGTTTGTGTATGCAAACTTAAAAGATATGGTCGTCATATACATCGAGTATTTAAGTTCTGCGAACGATAAAACTTCGTAATCGAGATGCCATTGGTCAAAGAAACTCAAACAGATGAGTTTACTCAAATTTGGCTGTTGAAAGCTGAAGGTAAGTTCGTTTCGTAAATTTCGTCTATTATTAAACGATCGAAGATTTCTACTTATCGTTTTGTATCTAATAGAAGAAAGTACAAAGAAAAACCTAACAGGCCGCGTGTGACGAATAAACCCGATAATCGTCAGTTCCCAAGAAAGTTTAGAGCTCAACAAATTACTGTTCGTGAATCATTAGGATTTTTAGTATCAAAGTATACGATCGGTAGACGAATTTTGGAAACAAGAACTATGCTTTATTGCAAAATGAAAAAGATACCAGTTCTGAAGTCCTATAAGTCACAGAATATGGTAAGGATTTGAAATCAAATGTCAAATGGAACAAAATGGAAATCAGTTGTATTTAAAAACGAAAAAAAAAAAAAAATGTTGTCTAGTTGGTCTAGATTTCTGGCAATGTACTGGCATTACTTTAGGAAGGAACTTCGAAATGTTTTACTCCCAGTCAAGATTGTGGCTCGGTGATGATTTGGACAGCCATTTACTACAAAGGACAAGTGTATCTACACTTCGCTAGTGTTCACCAAACATCACAGCATTACACTAAGACATTGTAGCCTGATTTATTTCTCCGAATTCAAAAGATCTAGACTAGCCAGCGTTTAGTCCAAAAATCTGTGTAATTTTGTTCAATTTCTAAACTTTGGCGCCGCAGTGTATATGGCAAAAATTGCGAGATAATTGGAAAATATTTCTTGTACGCAAACTGCGATTTGGGACATGAAATCCAATATTTGAGATTGATTTAATCTGGGCAATCAATTAAATTGTTCATCAATTATTCTATTCAATAAAGATATACAATTGAAATGTGATCTTAATTCAGAAGTGCGTTACTCAATGGAACAAAAATTTATATTCTTTAAAATATGTGAACCTTTAAAGTTTACTTGTAATATTTCAAGATTATGAGACATACTTTCGTTATTAGACATCCTATAAAATGTAATGGTGCTCTAATATTTAACGAACAATACTTTTAAAGGGAAAAAGTTCCTATCAGTATAATGCAAATTATAAGTCACGAGAAAAATGAAACTAAGAACATTATTTATCATATGTAAAATATCGGCAGTTAAGAGCATAAATACAAATTTTAAAAAAGTATATTATTAATAATAAACAAGTTTAAATATTTTATAAATGAAAAAAATAGCTTTCGTTACCATTTTCCAGAAACCAACAAGGTAGTTTTATTTCTCTATTCTAACGTTGTTATATTATATGAAGGAAAATATAAAAACGCGGGTATCTGAGATTTGTCTAGAACTGCATCGTTTTGACCTAAAAAAAACCTTTCATCGTTACTTTCAATTACCAAAATGCATTTTCCTTATTTGTATAACGATATATTTAAAAAATAAATAGAATTCGATATTTTTATCAATAAATCGATTTGAATCGAATCAATCGATATATTTGACTACATAAATCGAATGATTACAAGTTTAATTGGCGTGATAAAAATAAGAGGTTCTAATTAGGTTTTTTTAGATAACTAGAAGAAAATAAACTAGGAGATGACATTAAAAAAAAATTACACAAAATTTAAGATTTGTATTAAAGTGAGTTTCGAATTTTGTGACTCATTGATTCCGAAAATTCTGCAGAATTATTTAATGCCGCACATAAAAAGGGATTATCATAAATGAAGCCAGATCATGCCGTTGGCAATCTAGGGATATTGAGACGTAGTCATATGATAAAAGTTAGAAAGAAAGTTACATGTAACAGAATTACATGTGAATGTGACAATGATCCGATATGAGGTTTCTCAATAGTCATTCCCATTGGTTACACATTATATAACATGATCGTCAGGAGATAGACAAACATTTTCAGAGCATACAAATTCTAATAGAATAGAAATTTTTGAGAATAGAAAAATTATTTTTCAAAAAACAGAGGAATATGCATTTAAGTGAATCATTTATCAAATCCACTATAACTACAACACGTAGATAGCTACTATTGAAAGATTATTTTATACTCATCCACTAAGATAAGATGAATAGGCAAAATAAAAACCTCAAAAAATGATCAATGTTTCATTACTTTACGTCTAACAGTGCTAACAGTGAAACAATTTTACTTAAATCTTCAAGACTCTAGGATAAATAAGTACATGAAATTATGGCATGGACATTTTATTTTATTTTGAATTTCTTAGCATCCATCAATAACACCCATTTACAAGGGCCTCAGTCCAAATATAGCTATCACATAAAAGTATGAAATATAATGTGGAGGATTCGTTACTTAATAATGTAATCTATTTTCCTTGATGTCATTAGAGGAAAACATTACAATAACAAATATATTTTAACATTCCATCTAACGGTACACAGTAGAAAAATACTTTTCACATTTTAGTTTTAAATATTATTTTGGGGATTCAGTATTCAATAATATGATACATTTTTCTTTGTTTTCTTGTTTAATCTTTATATTATAGCATAGTTATGTCAAGAAGTATATTTGTATATTTTACCTAATTTACAAGACTTGGTACAAACTTTCCTTATCATATTAGAATTTGAAAAACATTATATTCAAAATATAGAGAGTTGAAATATTTATCTTTTTCATTTCTTGTATAGTCATTTGATGTAAATGTTGCACTATTATGAGATACTATTTATATGTCTTTAATATAAATATATATTTTTAATATTGTGTTTATTTATTTTTAAAATAATTGAAAACAAAGAAAATCCATAATAATTGATGTTTGTGTGTTTTGATATATAAATCAAGAACATTTGTTTTTCCAAAGTGAAAGCTTTCTGTAATACATAGTTACACAAAGGAAATATTGTCTTCATAAAATTTTGATAGGTGAATTAAAAATATATATATATATAATAATCTCAAAGTTATAATATTGATTATTATTATTATTTTTTTTTTATTCTCTACTTAAACATTTTATCATTGTGAAACACAATTTAAAAAATTAAATTCTATGAAAAGAAAATGTTCAAAACTATATAAATTAAATGTTAAAAAAAATTTGGAGAGCCACATTTTTGAAGACATTGATTTAAATATGTAACATCTGTGAAAAACACTAGCACTCGAAAAACGCACTTTTAAGTAGACGTTTCAATGCGTTACTCTCATAATTGATGTTTAAATAACATGTAATTTTCGTTGTGATCTAAATACTGGAGGAATAAGATAAAAATATAATTATTTTTAAGAATGGGCGAACTTTTTTTTAAACTAAAAAAAAGGTGATTTTTGACGAAATTTCATTACTGGTCCCTCTTGTAATATAATAAATTTTATAGATAAGGGCGAGCTCAAAAAGTCGTATATTATTAACTATTATGGATCAATAATATTTTAACTATATATTCTGAATACAAAAATACATATAAAAAAAAAAAATGAATTTGTATTACATTTCTAAATTTTTAAAGAAAAGTTTTAAAGGTGGTCGGCACATCTAAAGAAGCTCATGTTACATTCAACAACATTGGAGGCATCTCAACGATTTTTCTATCATTCTGAAACATTCATTCATTCTGAATACTTTAACTCGAGGTTTTATTATTTTTTTTAAAAATGCAAACAATTTTGACTTTTTAAAAATATGTTTAAAAAATTTCCTAAATTTTAGACGAATAATTTTTTTTTAAAAATGTTTGCTACTTACAATTTATTCCTCGTGTTACAGTACTTAAATACAATAAATGCGCATGAAAATTTCAAGCATTTGCGTGAAATTGATTTTATGCAATGTGCCCCCAAACAGGAAAAAAGCATTTTAAGAAATTCAGTATTACAATTAAATATCACAAATACACCTACATTTTGTTTATTTTAAAATAAGATATAATTACAAATGATGCATCATTTTAAAGAGAAGAATTTAAATTTTAATAAGCAATAATAACTGTAACATCAATAATTTGAAAATTTTTCATCTGCGGACACCACTGAATCATATTTCTTAGAAATTTAATTTTATGCAATGACTATGACTCCAAACTTATTTTAATCGATATGTTACTCAATTAATATACGACTGAAAAATCTTTATTCAAGAATTAAAAAAAAATAAATCACGAGGTAAGCAATAATGGAGCATAATTCTCAAAGCGTGTCATACGAAAACAAATATGAAACTTACTTAAATATTAATTATCGCACTCTGCTTCGCACAGAGCGTCTTTAAACAAACGGAAATAGAGCAATTCAAATACATTTTGCGTTTTGCCAACAATCATATTTCTCTTAATAACACTCACGAAGCGGAAAACTCCGCCAAGTGATAATAATTACGGTCTTGAAATGTTCGCGAACATTTGGTGTGAGGAAACACAATGCACGTCCAAGTACTGCAGCGGATGTGCAAATAGCTTTTCGCGCGCTATTCCGAGATATCCATGTGGAAAAGCCAATATTGACATTCGCCAATGAAAAGAAGGAAAAAAACAGGGAATTTCAGTCCACATGCGAATAGATCCCCCCCCCCCCCATCCCCTCCAAAAAGGAATACTGGAGAAGTGTTTTGAAAAAATTCGTCCGACCGTAAAATGATTTGTTGTGTGCGATTCACTTTCTCTGGTGTGTTGTGTTTTATGGAAGATACATCCCCAAGGAGATGTGTTTTCATTTTGGGATAAGAAGAGAAAGGGGCGAAATGAGTATTCAAATTGGTTATCAATTTATGTCCGGATGGGTTTCATAACAGGGGAAAGCTGTTAATTTTTTTTGTGAGAATTTTTTTTTTGGCAAAACTGAATCGCGAAATTTGTGTTGTGTTTATAAATAAAAAAACAAAAACAAAAAACATGATTCGCAATTTAAATGAGAAATTTCATTTTCTTTGATCCTATATATATATTGTAAAATTATTAGTTTTCTTTACTTTGAGATTCCTTTTAACATGTTTTCAATCTATGAAAACATTATTATTCTGCTTACAACAAATTTATATCCATATAACAGATATATTCAGCCAAAAGAAATAGATGGCAAGCAAGGGGGGGACACAAGAGCCTGATAATACGTATATAATATAGATAAAGAAAATATTGAAATTTAAATGAGGGAATATTTATTGTTTATTGTATTATCTTATATGTAAAGCTCTGATTACAACACAAGGATTTTCCCTCCAAGACTCCAAGTGTTGTAAATTAGATAATGTAAATGTGTGCTGTGATTTAAAAAGAGCTAAATTTAGGGAAATTTGATTTAAATTTTACAAAATCCGATTTCATATCATTATTAAAATAAAAAAAATAAAAAAAATAAAAAATCTACAATGGTTTACTTAACAGAGTAAAATACATGCACATTCAGATAAATTTATTTATCAAAATATTGCTTCATTTTAATTGAAATGTATATAATATTAAATAATTTCCTGCTAATTTATCCACTCTTGAACGGTTAAAAATACTCCACTCTTATTGTTGTTTAATGATATTTTAAAATTATATTTTAATTTAGTTGAAATGTATGCAATATTAAACATTTTAATGCTAATTTTTCCACTCTTGGACAGTTACAAATGTTCCACTTGTTATATTTTTTGTTTAATTTTGTTTAAAAAATGTATATAATTTCATATAATTACATTCCAATAATAACGTTAATGTATGTTTCAAAGTACGAAGTTTTCTTATTTGGATGATAATGGCAAAAGCATTGGTTTGAAACAATTCGTGAAAAGCAATGAGTCCCGTATTTAAATTTTCAATATCCTCGATGAAATCAAGGCTTGATGAATAATTCATTTCTTATTTTTTCTTTTCGGTTATCAATACTTAACGGAAGTAAGAAACTATCCAATTGTACGTATTGATGTTCTAGACAAATTGAACAATAGTTACTGCGTCTTTGTTACTTCGAAAAGCAAAATGCGTTGAATAATTTATTATTAAAACATTATAATGCAAATAGTTTGTATTTCTTGCGTCTTTACTGTTTTCAAAGTAATGGAATAAATTACTTAATTTCGTAAAAACCTGCTTGTATTCATGAAATTGAAATGTAATGCACGTATTACTGCTCATTTTAACTTGCTTTCTTTACAATAATGTGGTGAATAATATAAATATTGGAGAAGTACTTACATTAAAAATTCACTAGTGATTAGAAGATATTCCAACATATTTTACCCATAGGTTAAAAAAAAAATGATTTCTCTGATGTATTACCGTGCTTAATATATTATTCTACTTTCAGGAAGCATAATTTTCTAAAATATTTTATCTTTTAGGAAATAAAACCAGTTGTATATAAATTTTTTTTGGAATAAATATGTTTATGTAACATTTTATCCCACTTTTAAATGATTTTTTTTTTAAGTACTGTGCAATGTTTATATAAATGCTCTTTCTTTAGAGTTTCAAAATTATTTTGTAGTGTAAATTCTTAAAAAATAATTCTCAAAATATAAGTATATTTTGTCCAAATGAAGTCGTAAAATAGCGATAAATATACAAAACTAAATGGTAATACACATTATCTACAACAGGTTCTTACTATGATTAATCACACGCTTTGGTCACAATGTCTATGAAAATAGTTAAAAATTGTTGAATAATGTGTAGTGAAATATGTTTCCTTAATTAATTAATAATATTAATAAAAAATTAAAAAAACATTTCGAAAAAGTGATAATGATAACGGATGTTATGCATTCTAATGGTACCGACCACCAAAATATCTAACCACTCGAATTTATATTTTAAAAGTGTTAGTCCCGTTTTAGTGGACATGCCTGACACTCAGTGTACTGTGACGTTGCCAACTATACTTATACAAGCAATTAGTAATTACAAATGTTTTATTATGAGCATATATATTTTAAAACGAAGTTCATAATTTATTCCAAACATCAAAAACAGCTTTTGCAAACGATACAAATTTCTCCAGCATACCCTTTTCCATTAAACAGTCAAACAATAAGTTTAGAATCACTGGGACATTAAAATGATACGTACCTGATATATTTTCCTTCCTTTAAAACTCTAAAAGAAGACATAAAAACTATCGGAAATGCTGCATAAGACGAAGAAATATGTTTCTCAATGAGTTATGATGTCTATGCATTCAAAAACGTTACTAGATTTATTCTTTTGACATTCTTAAAATTCCACCATCGAATTACTGTTCTACAACGGGTAAAATGCGACTACGCTCAGTAATGGACTCTGCTTTTACTTGATTATACAAGAATCGAAGTAAAATAAAATATTTTCATTCGAAATTTATTGATCTCTTCCAGACTTTTGTTTCCAAGACATTGTTTCCGCAGGTGCTTTTAGTAGTAATATCGAAATGGTCCTTCATTCGACTGTTTGAGTTGTGTTTATGCGCTGCATTTGTTCTGCCGTTTGAGTAATATTGTGTTTTTAATATAAATAAGATGCTTTAGAATCCTTTGGGGTAGTTTTCCGAATGTAATTCTAAGCCTTTTCAGTATTAATGCCTCTCTCAAGAAGGATTGTGTTTTCTTCGTGAAATGAGTTTAGTATTCCCTAACATTAATATGACAAATAAAAGAGAGGTAAATACAAGCTGCAAGTAAGTATTTTAAAAATAACTTACAATGTACGTTTCCATTATTTTCATTTAACTGAATACATTTGTTTTAATTGATCAATAAGGCGCTTCTAACCACGCGCTTTCTTGCAACACATTTACTTTTAAAGCATATCTATAAAATAGGAACAACTTTTCAAATCCTTAACATTAACTTCGATGTATGTTTGTCGATGGCGGGCAAATATGGGTAGGCCTAATTAACCCTTTTGCCGTCACCCAATCGGTCTGAAACATGACAGATAGATAGCCACTATCACTAAAAGGTCGCTTTTACGAAATACTCATAAACCAACTTGTCATCGTCCAATCACGCTGAAATAGCATTTCACCGATCAATGAAGAACTCTTTCCTGTTGCTATTTTTTTTTAATAAATAAATAATAAAATCAGAATAAATAAAAGATATTTGAATGTGAGTGCACAAATTCACATTCATTTTTAATGAAGAAATTTTGAAAAGTAGTTCACCGCATATTTTGCTGAGAGAGTATTCTCATCTAATTTTATTTATTAAAAACAAGCACAAGCTGACAACAGAAAAGGCTCTATATTAATGAATATAAAAATTGGCAATGCACATATAGGATTTATGTTAAAAACTTTTTTTTATGGGCTATATTATTTAAAATTATATTGTTCTGATCACCGATGTTGCAAATAATTGTACTTAATATAAATATTTCGCAAATTTTCATTTTATTTTTATTCTGTAATCGTTTTTATTAACATAAAAGTTGCAAACTAGGGTTAGTATAAAGATATATTTCTAGAATTTTGTATATTTGAAATTTAGAGAAAATATACAAAATTCTAGAAATATATTTATGTAAAGCTAATCCTAATTTGCAATTTGTCAGGCTGACGTGTAAAATCATTGAAGTCTGAATCAGTCTTTGTTTGGGCATTAAATTGTAGCTCTTAATTTACAGAAAAAAACCTTGCCTTTCGTTGCTGTAAAATCTGCATTATTGAAGGTTTTGGCATGATCTTATTTGCAAACTTTTGCTGCTGTTGTAAATAATAAAATGAAAAAAAAAAATAATAATAATATGAAATATATATATATTTTAATTCTGTATTTTTCTCCTCTCTACTGCATCCTTTACTATCCAATGAAAACAAATTTATAGCAATTTTATAGTAAAATTTTGTAAATGAAAGAAGCCCTTTGAAGTGTTTTGAAAGGGATAACTACAGTAGGTCTTTCATACTATTCATTAATTAAATCCATATTAGGTGTACAGTATATTTATTTACGTGTTAGTACTTTGCAACTAAAACTGATATAAAATGTATGTTTTATATTAATTGCAATGTTTAAGGTATTAAGATTTTCTTGAAAGATTTGTGGAAATTTGCCGACCTCTAAAATCTGATTTGAAGTTGAATCATGTTCATTCTAGTTTAGATCAATCGGTTCAGTTGGGGTTCAGATCAATTGAAAATACGCTACGAGTACAACTCTGGTCTTTCAAACTGATGTTTCCTTCGTAGTAGGGAAATACTATGAAAACTCGATATGAGCTCAAAATCTTAATAAAAGATCAATAGGAAGGATTTGTAATGAACACTTTTTTATTGGTTAAGTTTTAGTTCCATAAATAATTCTCAATAAAAGATTTAAAGTCACGTGTTTATTTGCTTGTGTTTAGTTTTTGACATTCTACAATAATTTGTAATTTTTTGAAATCTTTCGTAACTGTTCTTACCTAAGAAAATAAATTTATAAATTCGTTTTTCTACTAAAAGACTTTATTTTATTATTTAAATTTCATCATAAATGAACTGAACTATTTTGAATAAAACGATACGAAATATTTTAAGACATTCCCCCTTGTTTGTGTGTTTTAAAATATAAATGAATAAAATTTGATTCGTGTACATCTTGAATATTTTGATAACTAATTACATTAATTTAAATTCATAAATCTAATTAATGCAACGCAAAAATTGTTTGCACTAATAAGAAAGTTGTTTATTATTAGAAATTACTTCTAATATTAGATAAAATGTTGTATGAATTCCGGTGGGTGATTTGTTGATAACTAAACTTGTGTAAATAACTCAAAGAATGATGTTTTAATGTTATAATTCTATGATCAAATGATAATGGGGTGAAATTAAACATATATTTCACAATATGTTATTTAGGAAGATAAACAAAGGACAATTTTTAAACTAATAGGTACTACACTATATGCATTTAGAAATATGTTTAGATAATACTTTATGCAATCTAAAGAGTTTATTGTTCTATTTTTTGAACATTCTGAAGCATAAATATATTTTGACAATTATTCCCGAAGATTAAATTTACCCATTAAAGCGTTTGATCATTTGTTTTAATATTAAAACAGTTTAAATTTGCTTTAATATTAAAACAGTTTAAATTTGCTTTAATATTAAATAGTATATTAAAATAGTTTACATATTATGAAAGGTATATTTATACATTGTTTCTAAAACGCTCTGTCTAAAGGAATAGAAACATAAAATATAAATCAGTAAATTGTTAAATTTGATAAAACCATTTTTAAATGTGAATTGCACTTTTTAAAAAAAATAATTTTAAATAATTATATATTTTAGTTTGTTTTAAATCATCATCGTGTTAAACTTGATTAATTTGTGGAAAATGTAATTTTTCAATTAATTTTAAAACATTGCAAATAACTCAATGTACTTTACAAAATGTGAATGTGAAACAAAATTGTGAACTGTAACTAGATCTAAGCAAATCCCTGAAAAAAGTGCTTTAAAGTTAGAGTTAGGATATTGCCCCAACTACAATACACATCTGTAAATAAAGTTGAAACAGATTCCTATGGTGGAATACAATATAGTGTCTAATTAAGCTATCAGTATACATTAGAAATGACGAAAATTGGTGAAATAACCGTTTTTGTTCACTCTAAAATATTCTTGATTTTTAAAGGTGGTAATTTTGTAGCTTTAAATGGTACATTAGTCATTATGATTTTTAAAATACTATTTTAAACTACGCTAACATTTTATGAATATTAGTGCATTCACAGTTCACTACCACATCAGATCACTTATCCGAAACTATAAACTTTATTATTGAGGAACGAGTTTTTGTTGGTGTTAGACTTAATTTCATGAGAGAAAATTTTAGTTTAATTCAACTAATTAAAGAGTTTGTTAATATATGTTAAAATATATGATGCAGGACAGGAACGTTCGATAATTTAATACATTCATGTATTATGTATTAATATAGTTTTAACTTAATTTTGTTCTTGATATTTTTTTAAAAAGGGGGTAATTTTAAATTCAGTTAAAAAGAAGCTACTTAATATATATACAACTCAAGTAAGTTTTCTATTGCAAATCATTGCATCATTTGTAATTAACATGAAATCCTATATAAATTGAGTTAGGATTGATGCAACTAAATCCCAATTAGGTTATTATATTTATCAATTAACTATCTAATAGAGGTTGATTTCATTCACTCCAAAACATTGTTCAGATATGGTAGTTTCTTAACAGTGGGAACATAATTATGAGTCCAGTGCTTAAATTAAAGTTTAAAAAAACAACTGATATTTTCTTTTATGCAGCCAGAAGAAAACAAGGTACTTTCGTTTATTCCGACAAGATTTTCTGTGAGAAGAGGTAATAAATAACTTGACCGGAACGACTTCTGAAAATCCTTGGAGTTGATCTTTTTTCTTTTGTGATGCCTCAAGAGCTCTTTAATAGCCTATAAATAATCTCTCTCAGAGAAAGGAAATGATAGTAATACAAGAAATAGCAAATATTCTTCTGACCGTGTTTAGTAAGATTGATATTAAGGAAAAAATGAAATTAAAAAAAAAAAAAAAAAAAAAAAAAAAATTATTATGTTTTCTTTGGTACTTGTACTGGTTTAATACTTTCGCTACGAAAAAAAATCCGAACTTTTACCAAACCGTGCTTTCACTAAGGTTTGATACTTTCAATGCTCTACATTTAAGTGTATTCTTAATTTCAATATTTTAAAATATAAGATCAAAATATGTAAATGAGAGTGAAAAAACAGAAAATTTTCTGTAACTATTAAAAAGTAGTGTATTCATTGTGGGCATATGATTGTGACAAGTTCATTTATCTTTTTTAATTTCCCTATATCATGCAAATGATATTTAAATGAAATACATAAAATAAGAGTTTCTATTTTTCTTCAAATTAACGAACTTTAGATCAAATATTCCCGATACGATCTTGAAACAAATGTTTTTCTGCCGCAGTGGTTGGTATCAATTGCGATATTAACAAAAACGACGCATTAATAATTATTAAGTTCAATGAATATCTTTAATCCTAAATATAGAGAAGTAGTTTTATGTTCTATAAAGACAGTATGACACTCTTCTAACAACTTTCCTTCAATATTTATACATCTCTAAATCACATGAAGTGTTCAAAGTCCAAGATGATTTTTTATAATTATTACTTTCTCTGATGTTTTACGAGTTCTTAAAATTAAATTACATTACACAGTTTATCGCAATTGTTACAAAAACTATTTTTTGAAATTTCTAAAAGACAACGAAACTTCTAAAAATATATAAAATTGGCATATATGAGCGTGGAGGTATATATATTAAAACTTTTATTAAAAATACAATAATATTTTTACAGTCTAAAATTAGCATGACTTCTTTCTGATTTATTTAAGAAATGTACATCGAAACCTACCATTTAATTAGAATCTACAAGATTTTTTGAAATAGTTATTCCTTTTACAGTTACATATACACTATCTGGCCAAAAGTATCCTGACACCCAGTGGTATGGACTTAGAGTGTCCTGAGGCACATATTAATATGATGTTGGTCCCCCTTTTTGCATCGATGACAGCCTGCACACGTTTGGGAAGACTTTCTACCAATTTTTGATAGGTGACCATAGGAATTGCCTTCCAGACGTCCATCACAGCAGAAGTGAGTGCTTGCAGTGAAGATGGTCGATTTTTCTGGCTACGTAATCTGCGCTTAATTCATCCCAAAGGTGTTCTATGAGATTTAGATCGGGGCTCTGAGAAGGCCAGTCCAGTTTTTGAACACCCATTTCGTCAAACCAAGTCTGTGCAAGCCTCGATGTGTGAATGGAGCAGTTATCCTGCTGGAAGAGAAATGGGCCTTCCCCGAAATATTGCCATTGAGTTGGGAGAGCAGCATTGTCCAAAATGTCCACATACATCTCAGAGTTCATGTTTCCAACCACAGGAACTAACGGACCCAGGCCAAACCACGAGAAACACCCCAACACCATAATACTTCCACCACCAAACTTAACAGTCGGCACAATGCAGTCAATATAGAAACGTTCGCCGGGCATCCGCCAAACCCAGACGCGTCCATCCGCCTGCCAGACTGTAAAGCGAGATTCATCACTCCAAAGAACAGCTTTCCACATGTACACAGTCCAATGACGGTGAGCTCTACACCATTGCAATCGATGCTTCGCATTCTGTGGAGTGATGTTCGGCTTGTGAACGGCTGCATGACCATGGAATCCTATGTCTTAACTCTCGACGGACAGTCCTGCTGCTAACACTAACGCCTGATGAATTTTGGAACTTCTGAGAAATTTCCACCAACGAAGACTTGCGATTTTGCTTCACTACCGTTTTCAGAGTTCTGCGGCTGCGTTCACCAAGTGTTTTCGGCCTACCGGTTCGTTTTTCTGCCGTTTCACTGCCTCGACGTTTCTACTTCACAATTACATCACTCACAGTGGATTTAGGCTTTTGTAGAATGTCCGCAATCTCACGAACTGATTTCCCACAAAGGTGGCATCCCACTATTTTGCCACGATCAAACTCACTAAGCTCCTTTGACTTACTCATTGCCTCACAAACGCATAAATACAATCTGACAAACCACTACCAACACTTTTATATAGCTTACAATTACGTATCAAATTGCGTCACTCGCCAGAACCACTTTTTTAAGGGGTGTCCGGATACTTTTGGCCAGATAGTGTATATAACATAGACATTCATAATCAGCCCCTAATCACTCTAACCCTTTATGCATTATCAATAGTTCAAAGCATAGTATTTACTAATGATAGTATGTTTTTAAATCCTTCATATTAACTTCGGTTTTGTTTGTATGTGGGTGTGTATGTCGACGGTAGGCAAATATCCGAAGGCTTAATTAACTCATTTGCCGTCATCTAATCGGGCAGAAACTTGGCAGATGAATTCGATGACAATGCATTCTATCAAATTTTGTTGGCTGCCATTATTAATAAAAGGTCGCTTTTACGAATACTATCACGTTGAAATAGCATTTCACTGATCAGTAAAGAAACTCGTTCCTGTTGCTAATTTTTTTAATAAAAAAAATAGTAAAACTGTTTTATCAGAATAAATAAAAGATTTTTGGCTGTGAATGTATAAATTCGCATTTATTTCTAATGAATAAATTTTTAAAAGTAGTTAACTGCTTTTGTTTGTTGATAGAGATGTTTTTAATATTTAAATTTAACTATCAACAACAAGCACACTCTGGCAACAGAAACGGTTCTCGCTTTGTTAATGAGTAGAAAAATTTTCAATGCATATAAAGGATTTGTATAAAAAAAACTTTTTTTATGGAATATATTTTTAAAAGATCATTTTACTTAAAAAATAAAATATTAACTTACTTATCAATACTATTAAAAGATTGGGACTTTTTTTTTTAAACGAAAATATCTGGCTCATAAACAATCAAAAGAACAAAGTTTGTTTTCTTAAAATTGTTGAAAAGAATAAAATGTACTACTTGCATTCTTTGTAGTCAATTATATTATCTACAACAAAGTGTTTCATTGTTAGAAAGCTTTCAAATAATCTGTATCTCATGCAATCAATTTAAATGTATTACATCTAAAAGAAAATTATTACACGAAAAAACCTCCACGCTAAGTATATAAAAATCTATAACAATTCACTTGTAAGAATCAAACACACATACTTTGTGGTAAAAATATAATAAAATATTTTTTTCTGATTGAGAAAAGTTTTTCTTGTGAAAACTTTTCTACGAATGTGTTGTTGGTTAGATTTCAATAATTTTTGTTTAATGAATTTGAAGACAAAAATTAATTAAAAGTTTAAATCTTTTTTAACGTATGAAATAATTCATTCAAAACTAACTGCAATGTATAAAATAATAACTTGAATTTTCATTGTTTAATATCATTTGATACAAAACAATGTATTGTATTTTTTTCGTTTTCAAATATTGTTTTTCTGTTCCACATTCCGACGATGTACTGTTGCACTAAATAAATAATTTTAACAATCACATTGTCTATTTACAGTAATAAAACACTTTTAAAAATTCGGCATCACTACTTCCAGTCACATTTTTAGCTAGATGACCAGATAATAACAAAATTAAAATTTTATTTCAGTTGAAGTTTCAATTTAATGATGACAGGTAATAGTTTTTTTTAATTTAAATAAAAACAATTTTAAATAAAAAGTTATAATTGTAAATTAAACATTTTACTGAGAGATTCTGATTTTTGAATTTTTAAGAATATAAAATCAATATAAAAAGTTATAACTAGTTTATCTTGTAGTAAAGTCCTAGTTAACGTATGATGGTTGGCGCTATTTTGCAAAATTGGCGATAGGTTCAAAATGAGGTGCTTTTCTTTTTTCGTTTACAAAAAGACCGTTAAAACTAAATGACTGAACATTTAACGAACACACAACTGCAAAATAAAATAGTTAATTATAAACTATACGGATAAAAAAGGTGCATATTTTTGGAGTGACAAAGTCTTTCAATTGTCGAAAAATTCGCTTGGCTACCTTGACACGTACCGTAAAATGAGGTGAATCGGAACACTTTTCAACTTTCAAAGTAAAAATCGGTTGTAATAAGATCTTTAAGGAACATATTTTTGACATTGAAACTTGGGTCTTACCTTCTTCTTTGAGGATCAACCCAAAAAATTTTGAAAAAACTAGGACTTTAGTTTATTTTGAATTTTTTCATGGTTTTCCGATTCACCCCGCAGAAAGGGGTGAATCGGAACACTCGTTACATTTATGTCTGATTTTATTTAAATGTTTACAGGGTGACAAAAAAAAAATAATAATGCATTGTGGTAAATAGGAACACAAAATTATCATAAAAAATCATTTAATATGACGAATAAAATTTATGTTTGTCAATTATTGTCAAAACAAATCATATGTTTGAAAACGTATCAACTCTTCTCCTATAACTCATCCAAATAATCTTTAAAATTAATAATATTTTTTAATCTACTTGTATTTTATGTTTGCGTGCCTAAAATATCTTGTGAAAGGAGAAAAGCATCCTCATTGGTTTCGGAAAATCTTTTCGTTCATGGGAGCTTTTTGTAAAACACACTTATATAGCAATAACCTTGTGGGTGTAAAACTTTGCTCACATAGTCTTCATACATTTTTCCATATAACTTAAAGATAACGAAGTCATTTAGAGAAAAAACCACTGGAACTATCGGGTTTTCTGCCATGCTGAAACTAGGCT
Source organism: Linyphia triangularis (assembly GCA_963978545.1). Classification (NCBI taxonomy): domain Eukaryota; kingdom Metazoa; phylum Arthropoda; class Arachnida; order Araneae; family Linyphiidae; genus Linyphia; species Linyphia triangularis. The sequence continues at coordinate 1,177,745 of OZ021727.1, read as the reverse complement.
CCTCTTCTGACATTTATTCAAGCCGGCAATCTTGATTACTGTCTTGAAGGGAGTAATTAGACTCTTCTTCAGTCGTTGAATCTTATGCGGAACATAATCTTGCCAAAAATAGCTTTTTAATATCACTTTTCAAGTGTTCCGATTCCCCCCGCAAATCTCGAAATCGAGACGAGGCAAAACATAAAAATTTGTAAAATAAAAATTTTTTAAAACCAATAGTTTTTTTAAGTATGGCATGTTGTTGTGGATGCTTATACTTATCTAAAAATATATTTTTTAAGTCGATAACTGGTACATGTTAATTATTATGGGATAAGTTTTGGACAGGTTAAAATTCATTGGATTGTATGCACGCTGTTTAAAAAAAAATTTAAAAAAAAAAAGGACAGTGTGGAAAACCCCACACATTTTTTTCCAAGGTTCCAAACATGTTAGCCAAATAAAAAAATATATATAATTACTAAAATTGCTTTATTTGTGTAAAATAATAATTGCTTTGTAATTTCATGAAGTTTCGTTCCGATTCACCCCGCTGTTCCTATTCACCCCATTTTACGGTATACTAGGATAAGCGGATCTTTTATTTTGCTTTAAAACAAAACCGGACCTTGAAAATTTTCGTTCTTAAAAATAAATAAGCAATCTTCAAATTGAAAAGATGTGATTCAAAATGTCATAGAAGTTTATGATCACAACCCATACAATTTAGAAAATATTTCATGTTTCAAAATATATCTTACGGAAACAAAGTTTTTATTATAAGCCCGTTCTATGTATTGCCAACTTTTAAATACAATTATAACTAATTTAGGCGTGTTCAGGTAAGAACTAGTTTTCAAAGTATTTGCTTTCATGTCTTTGTAAATTTATATGAGTAAAATTTCAATTAAATGTAAATGATTCTTTGGATATTTTAGTTATAAAGCAATGTTTTATCTAACGGTATATAAAAAAAAAAAAACTAACTTACACAATACCATGCCATTCCTTGTCATCTGCTTGATGTTTTGTTATTTGTCAAATTCATTTTATAAAAACTTGCTGAAATTAGCAATATCTTATTGCACGCACATCACTTACTGATTTTCATAATATAACATCACCATGGCGACATATTTTCATACAATTTCCAATTTGGTGTGTGTAGTAAAATATTGCTAATTTTGATAAATTCTTGTACGCATCTAGTCTATTGAAGTGAATTTTTTTTTTAATACTATCCAATATTTGATGATTATTTGATTTATTTCGACTTGAATATTACAATAAAGATACGATTCTTTTAAATTATTGCAAATGTGCATCCATAAAAGGAAATTGAACTTAAATCGTAAATAAATAGTATGAAAACGATTTAGAAAATAGTGTTTTTGATAGCAATAACCATAGCAGCGTTTTGAAAATTTACGATAAAATAGATAATTGCATAATTTTCTTTCCATTTCCAGATTTCAAATATCCTATAATACTGATATGTGCATTAAACATTTTAATGGCAGAAACCATTAATTTTGGTGGGGGTAAGTAAATCATTATGTATTTAATGATATTTGTGTTTAGTTATTTTCATTACAGAGATATAAAAAGAAAGAAATTATTTTTAAAATTTATAAAAATAATTTATCAAAAAACAAAACTTTAAATTGTATATTGATTAATTTTAGTAGTACGTACTCTATTAACAAAGTCCTATTTGAAACATTACATAAAAACAATAAATAAAAAAAATTTACTTTTAAAATGCATTTTAAATTTGAGAAGAGCAAATTAAACATGAGCGATCAAAGTATTACATTAAAAATTTATTTCATTAAAAAAGTCTTAAAATATTTGGTATTTTATGTAAAGATGTACTTGTATATTATGTAAAAACGGATACAAATTTTATTTACTTACATTTTAAATTAAATTTGAATAATAATAACATAAATACTTCTCCGATAAAAACATATCATGTTATTAGAATTTCCAGCACCCTTTTGTCTAAAATAAGTTATATTACTAACCTACTTTAATAACAATTAATGGTTTCACTATACATTTTTTTTTATTAAATTAGTTTATGCTTTAAAATTCATGATTGTAGGGAGAAAAAAAAATATGTGTTTCAACAGCAGAATAATGACATTATTTGGTGATTTGAATGCCTTGTTGAACATGAAGCAACCATAAAAATTTAAATAATTTAATAAATTTGAAACATTTATGTAACCAACAAATTAGTTATTTATGTATGATATATTACTAGATAGATAAAAAAAAAAACACATTATTAATTAAATTTAAATTGAAAAATATCACCTTAAACTGTATTATGAATTTTAATTATTTGCAACGATATATTAGTATTTTAAAAATTATCAATAGAATGTAACGTCTGTCTGTCAGAAGAATAGCTCCCACCGTATAGTCTAAATGATATTGGTCACTATATAGACAAGTTTCATCTATTTAGAATAGGTTTGGTGCATATTTAAAATTAACTTCTAAAGTCTATACAGTAGATTTTTTTCTCTTTCCAAATGGGGATATTCCTTTTACTTTCAAATACCCATCTGTTAACACAGGGTAACGATAATATTGTTTTCACTCAACAAATATTTTCGATATTTTTTTTTTTTTTTTGCTTTAATTCACATTTTGGAACATCCTGACTTCAAACTAGGAGTGTAGAAAAAACGTGAGTCTGTGTGTCGGTGTATACGTGGTCAAGATAACTCTCAAATGAGTTGAAAACAAATGTAATTTAACACAGAGCCCTTTGAGCATCGCTCATCAATGACCGTTTTTCTCTTCTCCTCTGTTTCACTTTCAAAAAAGGATAATTTTTCCCCATGTAAAAAGTTTTGCCTAAAATATCACCAAACTGGGCATTTTTCTTTAAACGGAAGAAAATATGTAAATGGTAAATAACACTGTTCCACGTCGAATTTAAATGCAATAACCATTATTAAAGTGTAATTGAAAGCTATACGATGCTACATACTTTTAGTTTTCATGGCAACAGACAATGCTAGACAACATGACGATAGATCCCTTGCGATAGGCATGCTGTAGGTTATAGTGATTTTTTCTGCTTTAAATACGTTGAATGATAAACAAATGTTACTTTCAGGGACAACATTCGATATATTTCCTCGAAGTGAAAAATTCTACAAGTCATACTACAAAAGTCTTATCGACACTCTTGAGAACATAAACTCCCTTTTTTACAGAAAAATTTCAAACGTTTGCGAAGCCACCTCTGAAGCTAATAAATGTGTGGAAGATTTCCTGCTGGAGAATGTATGCCATCCATTCACCGAAACCGTATATCCAGTGTATGATAAATTAGCAAATTCAGTAGAAGCTACTAAGAAAGTCTCGCCCACCATCAGCAAGGATAGTTACAGATCAAAAGAACCAGTTCCTCAAAGAGTCACTGGCTACAGGTCATACTTCAGAAGGTTTAAGGACAGGTTTTCGCAGTTGAAAGGATATATGTATCTGAAATCTTATGATATTTCTATGTACTTTTACAATCTGTACTTTAAAGTCGTAGGGCGTGTTGAAGATTTTATAATGAGGCACGTCTGCCATCCATTAACCAAAGCCAAACATCCTTTTTTCGCCAAAGTGTGTAGAACTCTTGATAGGTTCATGCCAGTAAGCGGAACTAAAAACGAGGATTACTACATAACGCACATTCCTGTCAAAGCTAATGAAATGCTACATGACTTAAGAAAACCAACCTCTTACTACGATCGTTTCAAGAAATCAATTGGTGACAGTAAATGGAATCCATTATCTTCTTTTACTAAAAATAATCCAATTCAAAAATGGTCTTCCTCGGTCTCTGACTCGTTACCATCTTTAGATTCAGTTGCGATATCTAACAAAGATATAAAATCATACATTACTAATCCAGCGAAAGGCATCATAAAGGACATTGCAGAACCTACTTCTTACTTCAAGCAATTCAAGAATTCACTTAACAACTGGAGTCCATTATCATTCTTTACCAAAAAGAAGATAATTAAAAAAATTTCATCATCAATTTCCGATTCCTTACCGTCCTTGGAATCGCTATCAGTTTCTGACAAAGACTTCAAGAAATACGTTACTAATCCAGCTAAAGACGTCATAAAGGAAATTGAAGAACCGAGTTCGTACTTCAAACGATTCAAGAATTTAGTTAGCAGCTGGAATCCATTATCGGCCTCAACCAGCAAGAATCCAGTTAAAAAACTGTCATCATCGGTCTCCGAATCCTTACCTTCCTTGAATTGTATTTCAGTATCCAACAAAGATTTCAAGAAATCCGTTACAAATCCAGTTAAAGACATCATGAAGGATATTGAGCCACCAAGTTCGTACTTCAAAAAAGGAATTGAGTCATTGCGATCATCAGTTTCTTTACCAGATTCCAAGAGGGATGGCTATTTGAAGTCTCACTTTATTGATCCAGCTAACAAAGCCATCCAGAATATTACAGGACCAGATTCTTACTACGGGCGTTTTCAAAAGTCTGCAAGCGACAAGATACCCTATTTTTTAGGTGGTGCAAAATGGAAATCGGAACAACTCAGATCGGCAGTTAAGCTCACTTGGTTTACGTATGGAGTTTTGGGAACAATCGTGTTCGCACTTCTTTATAAATGCATGGAAGAACGTAAGTAGAAGTCTTTATGCATAATATTATAAGGCGTATCAAAATTGGAGATGTACTGTTAGCTGCCAGTAAAATCTATTTTAAATTGAAAAGAGCAATTATTATTTCCCCACAATATATGATATGTACAAGGAAACAATTATTAATACAAACGTCTTAATTAAATGTATACCATACCTTTTTATAGTTATTAAAGCAGAGCACATCACTACAATATTTTATCGAGTCTTCAAGTGATACAATTTTGCTTACCATTAACTTTACAATATCCGCTACTAGAGGGATAATGGCATAATTATTAACTTTTTCATTTTTATTTATATACTTTTTTTCATGTATTTAGCTTAGTTAATTAAGTTGATGCATACATTTTTTAAATCATTTTTGCAATTTAAAATATGGAAATTAAATTCAGCGCATTTTAGAAAAACATTCGCAGAATAAATGAGTTCATACTCATTAATTGTATGAATGGATTTTTAAAAAAATATTCTTACAGTAATTTAGTTGCAGGAGAATTTCAGGATTATTACGCGGATATTTACGACATTTCAACGCCAGCAGATTCTCCAGTGGATGCAGAAAGAGTTGAAAATGTAACGGAAGTGAGTAGACGACTTTTGTTTTACAGTTAAAAATAGTCACTACTTTAATGGCACATACAGGTGGTTATCAAAGTAATGGAAACACAATAGATTTATAAAGAATCCGATGTACTAATACGGGGCAGGACTGCTTTTGGTATATAATACAGCTTGAATTCGCCTGGAAATCGAATCATACAAGTTCTGAGTAGTGTTTAGAAGGATATTGTTTCATTCTTCATTTCTTTTTTTTTAATACTAAAATTCACTTCAAAATCCCTCCGGTCTCTTTCACCCAGCTTCTCCTACCGTCCACTATTTTGCTTTACCGAGCTTATCTTGCCGAGTTGTGTGTACGCTGTCATGACTTTACACACCGCACTTCAAGAAACGCCTAAAAGCTGGAATGCTTCGGTCACAGTTGCTTCAGCTAGTCGATCTCCTACAATTTGGTCTCTTCGAAAGTCTGAGAGGTCAGACATTTTACGCTTTTAAAAAAATCCATGACGTATACAACTTCACTAAAGCTACCTCTCAAACGTACCATGATATATAATTTTTATATTTAAAAAACATCTGGTAGCTAGGATTGTATTTTAAGGCATATAAAGCGCTTTTTTAAATGCCGTTTTTATTCATCGGTGTTTCAATTATTTTGAGAAGCATCTGTCACATATGATTTTGTAAATTTAGGCAAGTCAAGAAACAATCTACACATTTATTGAGTTAAGATGGAAGGTCTGGTTGAGAGAGATTGAAACACACGTCTTTAACGTTTAGAAAGTGTTCATCGAATAAATAGATCGCCTCATGAAACGCATTGGAAACTAACTTGTCTCTTCCAAAAAGTTGAAGACGTGTTTTTAATGCTTCCCTATCTCTCAAGCAACCAATATATGGGTTTGACTGCATCTTAAAAGACTCCTAACTCGCCACACTGCCTAAATTTACAAAATTATATGAACACTACATATACTATAAGTTATACAGTTTAGTAAAATATATTTTAGTGACTAGTGCTGACTGTGGAAGTTGTCGATTGGGGACCTTAACTTCAGTAGTCTGGAAGTGTTGTTTGGTGGGAATTAATTGGTTTTATGATTTACGGTTACATACAGCCTCATACAGGATCTTTCAGAAAGAACTCCCTACCTTTGAAATGACATCAAACAGTGATAGCCAGAAAGAAGAGACAAGTGTCATGTTGGAAGGACAGGTATGGAATTAAAAATTCCCCACTTTGAAAAACAAGTGCAAATATTGGAATGTGGCAACAAATTGACGCAAAATCTTGATATAGTGGAATGAGTTTATAGTTTTACTCATACAAAAAAAGCCTTATGATTCCTTTTTCTGGATAGCGCAGGCCTAAAGGTCAGTTTTGCAAAAGACTGTGGTTTTCCAGATACACAGATAGGTTTTCGGTACTATAGTTTTTAGTTTATTTACTGACCAATCGGTTCAAATGAAAATGGGTATAATTGATAAACCATAAACAGCTGACATCAAATATACTCCCTTTCAACAATTTTGCGAGCCATTTGTATAAAAAATTTCGTACCTGTCTATATTCCTCATACCACTTGTTTCTTCATTCGGTCTTTCACTGTTTAACCGTTATGTCATTTCAAAGTAAGGTATTCCTTTTTGAAAGAACATGCATTTATAATATAGCTGTTTACCGGTACATTACTTACATCTAATTGGTAGGAAATTGTAAAGCCATCTGCTCCAAATCATCTTAAGGAAAACACTGCTTTGTCTTGGACCTGTATTATTGAGAAGATTTAAGAAACTAGATGTCTAATATGTATATTTTTGCGTAAATACTTAGGAACTTTGGGAGTAGATTTTTGTTTAGTGATTTTTGTTTTAAAATCCTTTTTTGGTATATTGGGAAACAAAAAGAGAAGAGCCATCGATTATTTAAAGTTGCAACTTGATGAGTGAAAACAACTCGTAGTAAATGAGAGATGCACAAAAACGCGTTTTCAGTGAGCACTTTAGGAGAATTTTGTTCACCTCTGAAAAGCTTCACAAAGTGGTGTTAACCCCTTATCAATCGAAATCGACGAAATTCTTTAAAGAGAACATTCTTTTTGAAAAAAATTTCCATTTCATGCCTCATATCATGCTCAATTATGGACATTTTTAATATATAGTACTAATATATAGTAATTTTTAAACTATAGAGTTACTAGAAAATAGTAAGCAATTGAAACCAATATCTTTGTAAAAAAGGTCATAATTTATTTGTAAGTTAGATTTTAAAAAACATGTTTGCACGTTATTTCAGCTACGAATTTATTACTTCAATGAACACTATAAACATATCCATGACTTCGTTAAAGGTTATCCTAATCCTGAATAAACTCCATATTAATAGTTTTAGTTTCCTAGGCTTTGATACCTGCTCCAGAAGAAGCAATCGCGGAGGTTAAAGAGACCAAAGAATCGTCTTCGCAAACCAAGCAGAAACGTACACAAATTACATCAACTCAAACTCTTTCTGCAATTGGCAAAGATTCAACCACTCAGACAACTCAAGAATACTCAGACAAAGAAATCCAAACTGATCCTAAGCAAAGTAAACCACGCCGCAGTTCATCTTCAAGAATCAATGCAAGACTAGGTTCACCAATGGTAACCCCGATTATATGATTTGGTTTCTTAACAACAGTTGTGTACAACAGCAACAGTAAAGCTCACAGTAGTAACATATATTAATAAATATCAATTTTCAATGTAACGTTATAGTAGTTTCATTTTAAAGTATAAGGAGCATTTCAATATAATTATTTGTTTAACAAAAAAATATTACTCTGGGTCTTAAGCTCAAGGGTACGGTTTTCAATTTGTCAAAAGTGTGGTCTGGTGTCCGTCCCCACTTAATATTTGGACATACGCAGGAAATACATTGAGTAAGCATATGCCTACTTGTATAAAAAGATGTATGCTGATGTTGTTCAGTTGTATCGATGTTTTACAAAACTCAAATAAAGCAACAACTTTTTAATGGGCTTGGACTTAAGGCCCAGGATGAACTGTACATTTGCCCTGAGCCGGTTATTAAGGGTTTCCTTTCGAATCCTTTATATTAACTTCAATTTGGTTTGTTTCTTTTTGAGTTTGTGGCGGCCAAATCTTCCGAAGTCTAATTAACCCATTTACCGTCATTCAATCGAGCTAAATTTGACAGGTAGACTGGTTGTCGATGACAATGCGTTCAATCGAGTTTTTGGGGATACAAAAAAAGTTGACGTGCAGTGGATATTTTTCTTTGTAATGGTCAAACACAATAGACACGATCTAAACTCAAAATCGCTTAACAAGTTTATATATACGATTAAAAAATATTTTAATAGATCTGGGAGGGTTTATCATGAGGAGTAAAAGTTTGATGAATTTCAAAGGAGTCCGGTACCACTATAGAAGCCCAAGTTAAATTCTTCAAGTTTAGGTACTTTTTCTCAAGAACCAACTGTCAGATGTGTATGAAATTTTTGTCCCTTATTTTTTAAGTATTTAACAATACTTTAACATGAGGTTTCATTAAAAAAAAAGTTGAAAAAAATTTAAAGAGTGTTTATTTAAAAATCTTCTATAAAATAAACAATATTTTTCTTATTCCTTCTGTTAAAATACTTAGATGTACCTTAAATGGTTACAAAAAAAATTAGAACTTTATCTCAGAAATTTTGGATAAAAATTTACCTAAAGAGGGAAAAAAAATGCATTTTGAGAAAATGTGATTTAAAGTTACGTCATTAGACGGGTAAGTGAGTAGTGCGTTTACTTAAAAAAATATCAAAAATACTTCTAAATAAGATATTGTAACAAATAAAGTATCATTTTGAAGTTTAATTTTAATAAACAATAATAAACTCAAATTGATATTCTGAAAAATTTAAGGTGCCAGACTCTCTTAAAGAATCTATCGTAAAAGCTGATTTGTGATTTTGTTTTATAAATCGAGGCTTTAAAAAAGTTCTTTACTTTCATTTGACACGGACACATCTTAATGGATTATCTTCTATTAATAAGCTATATAATATTGTATTTAATTCTTACTCGAATTAATAAGCATTTGAAGCTGCAGTTAAAAAAATCTGAATTGTATATATTTACAATTCTGTATGTTGACATACCTGTATTATATATTTTTTAGTTTTAAAATAAATTAATTTTGTGCAATACAAATAAGGCTGTTCTGACAGCCTAATTAAACATATTATATGCAAATGAGGTTTAATAATATCTGCATGCATATTTTAAAACTGTAGCATCCTGCATCATAAAACCTTGTAAATTGTAAGACTCATTTTTATAATTATTCTCCATGTAAAGTACCTGATATGTATTAATAATAAATAAAATACCCCATTTAATAGCCCAAGCTGATTTCCTATCTAAATCGTACGTATGAATTTTATCTATTTGTTCATCTGAATTAACAAGTCGCATAACTTTAAAGTCGTCTGCAAAAATGGACCTTAACTGAGAGACCACAGCTAATATCATCAATTAAAATTATAAACAGAAGTTACTCAAAACAGACCCACTTTTAATTTTTCTACACAGTTTCTAACTTTATTTTGCACTCTTTGCTTTCTTCCGATTAATTAATTTCCAATTCAACTTAGAGTAGTGTCATGAATTCCAATTCTTTTTAAATCATGTAATAATGCTTCATGTGGAGCCTTATCGAATGGCTTTTGGAAATCAATAGAGGCCATGTCGACCGAATTCTTACTATCCAGTTCCCTTGTAACCTCATCGTTAAAATGTAAAATATTAGTCGCGAAAGATTTTACCTTTCTAATCCCATTCTGTTTATTTGGCAGCGAGTCTCTAGTCTCCACAAATTTCATTATGTGATTTTTAGTGTTATCTCAAACATTTTACAAATAAAAAGCTTACTGGTATATAATTCTGTGTATCACTTTTCAATCCCTTTTTAAACAGTGGATTAGTGTTAGATAACTTTCAATCCAATGGTACTGTCCTCGAACTGTAAGAACATTCGAATATTTGGTTATTCACCTTTAATGATATTTATTACGTTATCTCTATCAATTAATCTAGGGCTTATACTTGTTAACTTGTAGGTATTAAAAGAGTTAAACTTTATAGAAGTTAAAATTTTTAAAATATGACATTTTAATAAAATTTATCATCTTCTATTGCTTTACAATATTATGTAAGTGCCGTGAAGGACGTTGAGATAAATAAATTCAATTTAATATTTGCATTTGAAATCAGCACCTTTAATTCGTTTAGTGGATTTAACGTATCTAAAATACCAGATCTAATACAGTCCTAAATTGCCATATTGTAGAGTAGATTAAATCAAAGGAATCTGCTGGATCAAGATTTAAACAACTCATTTAATTACAATAAGGGTTACAAGACTACAAAAATCATATTTACCCCAGATCGGGCTTGTGATTACACGACCCATCACGATTGGAGTCAAAATTAGAGTTCAAATTCAATACAGGACTCTGGCCCTCAAAGGTCCTGAGAGAGAGTCAAGAGTCTAAGGTGACTGCTAAGTGGAGAGTCGGAGAATATGAATGTCAATAGTAAGTGTGTCCTCCCGTCTTAACTTTTTCAAACCTCTTAATACTCACTTAGTATCGAATCAAGGTATGTTCAGTACTTACAATTGGTTATATCTAAGAAGAGAATGCTGTGGCAAACACGCCCTCGTATCTTGTAGTTGGTAAAGAGGTTAGTCTTTGTAGTGGCGGTGTGGGAGTGTCCTAAATCCTTAACTGTCGAGAAAGTGTCCAAAATATCGCCAATATCTAGCTATATCTGGCTTCTCTGACAAGTGGATATATGATGCATTCTTATAAGGAGTGAGTTTTCCTTTGTTGGTCAGACACCGCGTCCGGGGAAATGTCGTAAAATTTCTGTCGAAATCACCCTCTTTGAATTTCCAGTGTGATGAACATATCTTCATCACAAAAAGTTTTAGTTATTTTTAAAAAAATTTGGCTTGGGGAGAACCACTAGATACTTTTTGCTACAAAAATACTAGGACACGATGAATAATACTTACTAAAGAACCGCTGAATAATATTTCCGCATTGTTATCTAGCATCATTTTTTTATTTGATATGAACCATAGGTTGGAGGGAGAAAACCTTTTTTTTTTTTTTTTTCTTTTTTTTTTTTTTCCCGTGATTCCAATCGGCAGGGGGTTTAAAAGTTGTATTTTGGGTTCATTACACCATCGTAAAATTTTATCAAAATCCGTTAATATCTTCCGGTGCCTCACGCCGCCTGAAAATTCGCTGAAAAGTGATTTTTTAGCTAGAAGCATCTTAAAGGAAACATATCGTAAAAAAATAAATTACTGAATCGGCAGGATAATTTAATAATATAATTTAGGTGTACTTAAATATAATAAAAGGTATTTTAAATTTGCTTCATAATTTGCGGTGCCCCAACCCTTCTGAAATCGAGACACATTTTTTTTTTTTTTTTTTTTTAAGTATGTCCAAGTTTGAAGAATATGAAATCTAAGATTATATAGAAGTAAACTTACTAGATTTTATTATAATAATCTATCTGTGAAATATATTTTCATTTCCAACATCTTAATAAGATGATTAATCATTTATTTGAGTTCTTGTTACTATAATCATTAATGAAAGATTCATTACGTGTTAATTGAAATTAAAGTTCATTTGAAATTTTATATTCCGACTAAGTATTGAAACTTTTTATCAAAGATCTTGTTTTTAGTATATTTAATATGAAAACATGACGCTTCATTTCTCCGCATATACTTTCTGATGCTTCAGAGACAAGTCGGACTCCACGTTCAACTAATTGAGAGTGACAAGGATATGTCGCCCATTCCATTTCTTTCCAGCTATTCACTGCACTGTTAATTTCATCTGTTAGGATATTACTCATTATAGGATCATAGGGACCAACTATTTTCCAATTAATAAGTGCAGTGTAATCCTCTGATTTGAATTTTTTTTAGCACTTTAAAATTTCTAATGTTTACGGTTTCTTTCGTTTGATATCTAGCAATTAATTTTCGAAATGACAAACAAACAAACAAAAAAAAAAAAAAAAAAAAAAAAAGGTTTTACTGAATAAGATCATCAACTATAGCTCGGATATCCGGGGCGATAAATCGAGAAAATGATTTGTCTCCATATATGACGTGCTCCTACTGTAAGAAAGCAATTTCTTTTTACATGAAACTATAAAGTTACGTATACTTGCATACGTGGTAAGGGATATCACATTTTCTGATGGAGTTTCTATACCTGTCAACAATCTCCAAATACGGTTTGCAGTTGTTAGCCATCTTGAGAGTGCAATAAAACAAGGTTTTTTCAATGATAGATCAGATGAACATGCACCAAGTGATACATCTAGACATATATCAGATCAATATTTCTGGTTATTACTGAGAATCAAATTGGCTATATACGGCATATTCGCTAAACTTATTGAGACAAATTTCTTTATAGTAAGGTTCTTACAGATTTTATTGGCTTTGCCAATTGGCTTGAAAAATGCTTTTAGACCAACTGTGGCACCATCCTATGCACATAAGAGGTGTCGTAAGGGCAGTTCATTATTATTCAGCAAGCAAATGTACCATTGTAATGATCTGCCAAGCTCCAGCTCCAGCAAACGAATTACTCCGCCTTTATGAGGGAACAAACGTCAATGACGTTTGTTTCATCACATCCAATCACACTAAGTTCATTCAGATCTATTCCACTTGCTTCCGAAAATTTCACTATGGACTCTTTTATAGTTTTTGCTTCTCCAGTTTTGACAGTAACATGACCGATATATTGCGGAAATCATGAAAAATTGTAAAATGCTCTCCTTTTTTCTGTACTTGGATAGTATTTCAATCCATTCTTGAATGTAGTACATATTTCTGATACGGTGTTCAAATTCAAATAATGGGAATGTCCGATTTAGAGAAACAGGGGTGATAGGATTTCATTTTGAATGGTTTAGAATGAAAACTTACGTTTTCGGAAAAAATAAAATTTCTTTAATAACTTAACCTCCATGTGTCACTTTATATACATGCAGTGAATTAAAATTCTGCTTAGAAAGTCATAACGTATAAAATGCACAGAATGTTACCTTTTTTCACAGATTTGCATAGAATTTGACTTTTGGACATTTTTCAGAAGTTTGGGGGCACCGGAAGATAATATTTAAAATTGAAATAATTTAGAGTGTATATTAAAAAACTTAAATTATATCTTTTGCACCCACTACCGATATTTGTTATTGCTAGTTACTTTTTAAACTTTTAAATAAAATTTGCAGAAAAATGCCAATTTTTTGACACTTTAAGTGACTTGGGGCACCGAAAGATATAATTTAAAATTAAAATAAGTCGGTGCTATGTCTATTTAAAAATGGTAAATACAGCTTTTGCACCCCGTGCCGAATCATTTCCCCGACTTTTTAATTTTTTGCTCCACCCTAATGAACCATGTCCTTAATAAGAGCAGTAACTATTATTACGTGGAATTGATAGCCTGCTTGTCGTCATGGCAATCAAGCTTTATTCTGGATTAAAAAGCCAATTAAAAAGCAAAATCCTTCGACTTAAAACAAAAATCAATATCTACGAAACACTCCTACGACTTGTGCTCCTCAATAAATCAGGAGAAAATAAACTGATGATTTAAAAAAAAAATAGTATTAAGAAGAACCTTTTGAGGAGTCTAAGAAATTAATAAAGGGCTCACGCTTTACAAACACGAGACATATAAAAAATTTAAACAACCGAACATAGTTCATGTTATTAAAGCCGAACGCATTTGGTGGCTGGGACACATTTACAGATCTGAAGATAATAATCTGACACAAAGATAACATTCTCTAAACCAGACGGAAAAATGGATAATCTTCCTACTAGGTGGCTGGATAGCATCGAGACAGAACAGATAAAGACAGTTGGAATCACAAACTAGAGAACCATTGTGTCTAACAGATCAAGATGGCAAAAATGTCTTTAGTGCCTAAGAAGAAGAAGAACCATTATTTCGTACATAATGTTTAAACAAAATAAATATTTTATTAAATTTTGGCTTCTTTTCCCCCAATCCCTTTCAAGCATTCTGATTTTCAAGCTTTGAAACAAGACTATTATTTTAAAAGGATAAATAACTTTGTCAACTCATAAGCAGGATTCCCCACTACTCTAACACATATTATTAATATTAAAACACTTTTCATAATAAAGTTTTCAATTCATTTTAATTTTACTTTTATTTATACAAAATGTTTCTTCGCGGGGATTTTAAACTTCAAACATATTGATACTACATACTTAATATTTTTTACTAATACTGACCATAAACCAATTTTATTATAGAGGATTAGGAGTAATATATTTTTATAAAAGCGATCTTAATCACTTTATATCTAAAAGAACTCCAATTTATATTGAAAGGGAAATAAAGCTTATCCTCCGAAAATAATATTCAGAGATCAAGTTACTTTTTCCACTAGACACTTAAAAAATAATAGAAATATTGAAATAAAAAAATAAAAAATCGGAGGCTGTCAGTAGCAGTTTCAATGCACACGTGGTCGAAAAGAGCATAATTAAAAGAGAGAGAGGAAAAAAATAAATATAATCCTTTGTATCTTAATAGCATTTTTCAAGTTCTTATGCGACTTCATACCATTTTTTTTTTCACTCTTCATCGTCTCACTTCATTATTTCCAAATTTATTCAAGCGGCTATTCTCCATTTATTCCGCGTCTAATTACGCTTGCGCTTTTCATTGTGAAATTACGAAAAGATGAAAATAAAAATAGATTTTATTCCACAGAAGTAGAGAGAGAGGGGAGGGGAGGGATATATTAAGGGGGAAAAACATCGAAAACGTACAACACGAGAATGAGGAAGGGGTGAGAAATAAAAGGGAAATAATTTCACAAAAAGAATATATATATATATGACATAAGAAGGAAAAAGCGAAAAAACAGAAGAGAAATTGAATGGACAGAAAAGTACCTCCGCTTAAAATGGTTTCCAATTCCTTCGGTTTAAGGCGTTATAAAGAGCTCATTATCCGAGTTTTGGATCTGGAAAAGCTGGGGAAACCTTCGATTTTGCTTCCTTTACCTCGAGATGCTTTTCTTTGCTACAAGTTCGTAAATTGATGTGGAATTTATCGATGCGCTTAAGCGGTGCTCTATGTGATAGAATTGCCTCTTCCCGATGGGGTCTTCGTATGATGAGGGGGGATTTAAACTTACTTATTTCCTCTCCCTCAGGAAACAATTTCAAAACAAATGCAATTTGTTAAACTTTTAAGCGCAGCTGTCATTAGTGGTTTGGGATTGAACGGTGGATCCGATGGTAAATGGACTTCCATAAAGCATATCCTCCAATTATTGTGCAATGCAGTTTGAATAATGAATCGTATTAGTTAAATTGGCAGATCAGAAATTAATCGATTGATATGCATTTAGAAGGGAATTTGTAATGTAAGTTAAAGGAAACCCAATGACTTTGCGAAATAATTGAACTATATTTTAATTAATAGTATTTACTGTCAAATACAATTCATATTGTTTTATTTTGGTAAAACATGTTAATATGTTTGAAGAAAATAGATATATTTTATTTATTTTTTTAAACTTAAACAAACGAATTTTATATGATATATTTTTTTGTTTCACTCAGATTTATTTATTTATTTTTTTACAAAAATGAATATTTGCTGTTTGTAAATATATAGTAGATTAGAGATAATCTAAAATAAAAACTAATTTTAATAATAATAATCTAATTAAATTATAATAATAACAATAATATTGATAATTTTAAAAATAATTAATTTATGATTTTAATAATATTAATTAGTTTATGATTTTAATAATTATAAGCTAATTTTAATCTAAACAATAACGAATTTTTTACTATAAATCCCTTTTATAAAATACCTATTAGCATTAATGAGCGAAAAAAAAAAACCTTTTTTATCACTTTACTGTTTAATATAAAATAATATTCAGACTGATGAAGTTAGGACACGTATGATTAAGCTTAACAGAATACAAGTATAATGACAAAATTTGGTTTTTAAAGCGTATTTGATTTTTGATTGTATGTTTTAAGTAAACACATTAGGAAAGCAATGAAGGCAACAGTGTTCGCCAGTTGAATACTTCCAAAGAGTATTTTCACACCCTCTCTAAATTTTAAGGGGTATTTTTAATATCCAAAGGGTATTTTTCAAATGATTTTTTTTTTTTAAATTAAAGCAAAACACATTTTTTGACAAAACTAATAACTACAAAAATAACAGTGATATATGATCGCGATTTCGCTTATCAGAACGGAAATATGCTTTTTAAATGCTTACTAAAACACTTGATGGTTATAAACCTTAAACTAACTCTTAACACCATGCCGTTCGTTGACACCACGTTGGTATCGACGCAAATGCCGGCAACACGCAAAAACAATCTGGAAAATGTCGGCAACACTACGAAAACTATCCTCCAATGTCGGAGAAGTAAAACTTGACGATTTACGATATCCCAAAAATCTCTCAAAAAACACCGGCGATACACATAAGCGAAATGATCTGAACATCTGAACCAGTCCTAACAGTGACGGAAAAAAAAAATCCCGATTAGATGTGCGGACGACATATTGTTCATTTACGTTTTACATGATTTCACGCTTGAGGTTACCTTTTTTCTCTATTTTGTGCAAGAAGGCATTGTAAAAAGTCGTCACTTAATTAAGGAACGTACGAAATTACACTAGGAAATTGTGGGAACTTCCTACTAATGAAGCACGTGGTATCATCTGCTGTTCAACGACTTCAGTCAGTCATTGGTTTGTGCGAGGAACGTTTGAACATGAATGCGCATGCGTAACTGGCGATTTCGAAGGGGGTGATTCGTATACTGGATTCCGCTGGAAAATAAACGATTTGCATCCTTTTAGAACACTGTTTTTAAAGACAAAGGGAGGTAGCGGTGCCCATCGAACAACGGCAAGGATAATCGCTGATTTTATAAAATGGATAATTATTTTTAAAAATTTAACCATGATTTGCTGATGCATGAATTCACACATGAGGTTAATTCTATAAGGTGAAATTCATTTTCAACGCGTGTTCACGCAAATTTCATGCATTTTTCATGCAACTCGGAAAGGTACCATGTATGATTTTCAAATTTACATACAAAATTTATTAAATGTTACATTACACATGATAATGTATAATAAGTTATAACGTATAAGTTATAGTATTAAGTTATATTATTATAATGTATCGGATTAAGTACCACAAGTTATATGACTAAAATTACAAAACTTTACATAAAATAAAATCGCCTATATTTCAGTCGTAACACACTTGGCACCTTAACGAATTCCAACAACAATTCTGGAAATATTTTCCAAAATTTCCAAATCAAAGACGAGATTATTAGTTCATTCTCATTCATGTACGCAGACCCATCCATCATTCGCTATTGAAATTTATTCACACCACACACAGCTTCAAACGATACATAAATAAAAAATAAAAAAAAAACATGAAAACTGGAAATTCCAACTCCATTCCCTCACCTTCAACGCCAACTGGATCCGGAAATTAATCAACCAGTTGTACCGGAGCCAGAAAAGGAGTTAAAAAATCTGAATAACCCCTTTTCCCGATTCCGTCTCCTATTCATCGAAAAACCAAAAGGGAAAAATGGTCTGAGTCCAATTATTGAGCTCAGATCGAGTCTTCATAGAATTTAACCACTACGGTGAAAACATCGATTTCATGTCCTTGGCTAACTTTTTTTTTGCCTCCAAAACTTGATAGAGAGAATTTTCACCATCAACGAGTCCATCGGCCAAGTTTCAGCTTGATTAGATGATGGAAAATGAGTTAGTTTGAATCTACAAAGGGTTTGCCTACCTTAAACAAAATCGAAGTTAATATAAAGGGTTTGAAAGCATAAAAAAAAATTGTTGGTTTCTTATCATAAGTAGTCAACTTTTGTAGGGGGAAGGTTACAGTCATTAAATATCACCAAATTGTGCGTGCTTGAATATGGCTAAACTATTTAAAGTGGAGAGCACCACACTTAACAAAATATTTTCGAGTTTCAAAATGCAGATATGTACTACTAGGATACAGCAATAGAAAGGGATGTAAAAGAGTGACAGCACCTAAACTTGATAGAATACATTGTCATCGACAACGAGTCTATCTGCTGAGATTCAAATCGATATGAAGTATACAATTGGGCCAATTAACCTTCAGATAATTTACCAACACACCAACAGACAAAATCGAAGTTAATACTAAGGATTTTAAAAAGAGAAATATAGTTTCAACGGGCTTCAGTGCGTTTTTAAACCTTAAAATTGCACTTTCTGGAAATCACTCCGAAGAGTGACTTGTACCACTTTTTCTCCTCGGGCATCTACTGCAATATGCATTAATCATTCAACCTCGACTCATTCTGTGACGACTCCTGCCAAAACCACTCGTTAAGCTCCTATTGAGGGAAGGATTGCGATAGTGAAAAAAAAAAGGAGTAGGACAATAGGAACAGAGTCCACTTCAAGCGCAGTGGATCCGAATTCTTTTTTGCGTAAAGGGAGACTAATTAGACCATGGATCTTTTGTGCTGGTTGCGCGTGATAGGAGTGACAACAGAAGCTGAAGTGAGTTTGAGTGTTGTCAGGGAAAACAATCGGGACAATATTGGAGGGTTTCTCTGAAAAGGAAAGTTTCATTTCGTTCGTAAAGAAAACAAAGTCGTTTGTCAAAAAATGCAGACTGTTAAAAGG
The DNA here is from genome assembly GCA_963978545.1 of Linyphia triangularis. Lineage (NCBI taxonomy): Eukaryota > Metazoa > Arthropoda > Arachnida > Araneae > Linyphiidae > Linyphia > Linyphia triangularis. Next base: position 1,158,676 of record OZ021727.1, on the reverse strand, counting down.
ATAGACGCATTGATTGCGTAAGAACAGCATTAGGTAAATATATGAAAAGAGGAGGACAAGGCGGGATTCGGACGTTCAGCGTGCTAGATAACCCATGAAACTATAACCGTTAGACAAAAGCGATCGCTCGTGTCGAAGTGAAGTTACGGGGTTTTGAAGCGATCACCGCAGTACACAACTCCCAGTGACTTGGACGGAAGTATGATGGAAATAAAATCTGTGACGGAACGAATCCGTATATCACGTGGGTGAAGCGAAGCAGTCGTGAACAGCAGTGAAGTGAGTCGTGTGGTGGCAGAAGTGTGTGTGCGCGTGTTCAGTCAGGTTCACCACTGTGGAGACTTTAGGGCCAGGCTGGAATCGAACCCGAGGCATCCAGCGTGCTGTATATCCCATGAAACTGTAACCGTTAGACAAAAGCGATCGCGAAGTGAATTTGCGGGGTCTTGAAGTGACCACCACAAATATCTGAACTACTAAAGGCAGTCCACGTTAGAATGTGGGCTTTCATCTTGGAGAACTTTCAAAAGAAAACAACTCCACATGAGTGTTTCGAATAGGAGAAAACAAGGAAAGTTCCCCTCAGGTGGTCAGAAAATTTATCTATAACAACCGGAACAATGTTTATATTACAAAGGACGACAGTAGCGCCAAGATAGGCTCGATCCGGAGACTTTTTGTGTGCTAGGAGCGCATTATGCTTTTCAAAAACGAGAGAAGTTGTTGAATGAAAGTGAAGATCGGCGAGTGAATTACAAATAGAAGACGAAAGGGACAGCATAAATTAACGGGCATTAATTAGTAAGTTCATTGAAATTGCATATATTTGTTGATTATTATTAGTTCGTATTTATATCGTATGAATCGTATCGTATTGTTCGTATTATAGTTATTAATAAATGTGTGATATTAATAACCAGTATCTGTACAAAATTGTACTATTTAATAAATATTGAAAAAATTATGAAGTTGGCTTATTTTTTATCTATTAGGATGACTTTATGAAGCAAATAAAACATTGAAAGTGAATTACAGTATGTATTTACAAAGTATATATGTTACCGTTAAAGTATATAATGCAGTTATTTCATAGAATATCTAGTTATTCCATGAAATAACTGATCGTGTCCGTTAAAGTGTAAAACTCTCTTGTATTTCATGGTTTAACTAGTTATTTCATAGAATGACGATCTGCAGCCCGTTAAAGTGTAAAATAATCTATATCATATATCTCGCACGACTGTAGAAATATCGCTCCGGTCGGTTGCTACAGCTCAAAGTTTAGGTATTGGTCAGGGATTTTAAAAATGTTCGTGTAAAACCCAGTGTGTCAACAAAAAATGTTTTTGTTTTAGAAATAATGTTCTTTGTAATTCCAAGTGTCATTTTAGTAATCCTTGTTGTAACAAATGATTTTATGGTACGTTTCCATAAATACCATTTATACGCTGCATAAATTAGATAAATTGCTTCTTTTTCAGTTAAATTGTTTATCATTAGTTTAATTTCATTTTAGATAAATTGTTTATTTTACACTTTAACTGTCTCTCATCAGTTAATTTATTGAATACCTAGTTATTTCATAGAATAACTCGTTAAAGTATCAAATTAATAACATACTACACACTTTAACGGACACGATCAGTTATTTCATAGAATAACTCGTTAAAGTATCAAATTAATAACATACTACACACTTTAACGGACACGATCAGTTATTTCATAGAATAACTCGTTAAAGTATCAAATTAATAACATACTACACACTTTAACGGACACGATCAGTTATTTCATAGAATAACTAGGTATTCTATGAAATAACTGCATTATATACTTTAACGGTAACATATATAATGCCTTCTTTAAAAGCAGCCTGAACATTTAGTTAAATGAAATACATTTTTGGTTGCTCTGTAGAATAATGAAAAACAGCCAAAATTTTTCCCAATATTAGTTTGATATGGGTCAGTTCTCGAAATTAGGCACATTCAAAAGGTGCAGCTAAGAAAAAAATGTTACATATTGCAGAGAGTTTTAGGAAGAACAACGAAATGTTTTTATTGTTTACTAAATCCTTTATATTAACTTCGATTTTGTGTGTTTGTCGATGGCGGTGAAATCTGAGGAGGACCCTTTACCGTAATCCAATTGGGCTGAATCGATGTTGATGACGATGCATTCTATCAAATTTTGTCGGCTGTCACTGGTCCCTAAACGTCGCTTTTACGGAATGCTACTAAACCAACTTGCCGTCATCCAATCACGCTGAAGTAACATTTAACCGATCATTGAAGAAACTCTTTCCTGTTACCAAAACTGTTTCAGTAAATAATCAACATAATTGTTGTAATCAGGATATGTAAAAGATATTTGGATGTGAGTGCATAAATTCACATTCATTAAAACGAATAAATTTTGAAAAGTAGTTTACCTCATATTTTGCCGATAGAGATGGTGCTTGCATCAAATTTTGAATATTGAAAACAAGCACAAGCTGGCTATGTTAATGTATATAAAAAAATGGTTATGCTTATAAAGGATTGATAATATTTTTTTGTTTTTTTATGAGTTATTTTTAATAAGGAAGATGTAAATATTGCACTACAATAAAAATTCAAAATGTTTTACAAAATTCTTTTGTAAATATGAAATAAGTATTGAGCCTACATAATCGTCACAGCTTAAAGTGCATTTTATTCCCTAGCAAAATCCAAATTTATTAAATATACTTCCACTGGCTTAACTACATCTGCATGCGCCACATTTATTTATAACGTAAATGTCTTCAGGGCAATTTGGGATTTAAATCAGAAAAGATACTGCAGCTAGTAAATTCTCTCAGGAAGCAAATCCTACATTGTCGTAAAATAAAGTGTAAAGTGAGGCCGATTTATTTTAATTATACGAGAAAATTGGTTTGGCGAGGATTTAGTCAAAACGGCGATTCAACAAGAATCACCGTCAATCCCTTTTGTGTGACGATAACTGCTGAGATTACATAAAAAGTGCTCAAGGAACTAATGTGTGAGATTTGTCTTCCTTAATCCAGCCTTCGGAAGGTTAAAGTAGGAAATGGTTTTTTTTAAGCCCGGAACAAAGATAAACATCTTGTTCTTTGTATTCATGCGAAACAAAAACTTTCGCAACAAATGCTGAAAGGTGTGTAAGAAAGGAAGTCTTGGAAAGGATTATGTTCTTTTATAAATGTAAAGATTTAAAGTTTATTATATATGGCAGAATTAAGTAATATATTGCTTCTAAAGTATTTAATAATCATTAGATTAACACTTTTCACAAGTTATTTACCACGCTTCTTTTACAGATGCACATTTGTTTATACAAAGGGAAAGACTGCAAATATGTTTATTTATAGAACAACTACTACTATTGAAGTTTTTGTTATAGACAACTGATGTTCAGTAGTTCTTAATGTGAATCTTTTTAAATGTCAACTTGTACATGTAATTATAACTAATTTAAGTGAAATTGAAATCATACCGTAGAAATTTATCGATTACAAGCCATGGACTTTCTTATTTTTGTTATCAAAGCTTAAATGAAAGCATTGCCATGACAACGATTCTGTCTCTTTTAAGTTTCATCTCGATTAGATGACCGCAATTAGATTAATTAGTCTCCCAATACATCGATAGAAACGTGTGTAAAAGGAGCTTTTTGGTGACAGACCGTACACATTTTATAAGCATTCTTTTTGACAACAAATCTGACTAGTTTCAGTTTGATTGGGTGATTAATTATTCCCCAAAGCGTCAATAGAAGCGTTTACAAAGTGGCTCTTCAGTGGCAGTTGTCACAATTTGATAGAATACGTTCAACTTCGCTGACCGTAGGAGCTCACTCAAAAATTATTAGAGCTTTATACATCTTACATCGATTGGAAGATTTCATCAAATTCCGGAGGGAAAGCACACTTAAACATAAGATAAATGCCATGATAGTATTTGACATACACTCTTCATCCATTTAATAACTGAGTTGAACTTCGAATAAAGTAAGAGTTTAAACCATTTTCGTTCACTTTTTTCTGAGCAAAACAAGATGATTTAGTTATTAAAAAAAAAATTTTTTTTAACTGTAATGCTAATATTTTACTATTTGAATTGGTCGACATTGAGATGTCTGCTTTTTACAACCAGCTCCTTTATTTATAAAATATTATACTTATGTTTAACATTTTTCAACATCCAGGGGCATGAATACAATCATCTACTAACCATTCTTAATTATTAACCTTGAACTAACATTTAAATTATTTACATTTTAAAAGACCCCAATTAGAGATTGTGTGTTAATAAATCATCCGCAAATGTGTCTATGTCACACACGCACAAACAAATCGAAGTTACTGTAAAGGATTCTAAAATATGCACAAACTACAATTCCAAGTGCAGAGCCCGAAAACTAATAATTTTGAATTGTATAGTTTCAATAAACTATTTCTTGGTTCAGCAACAAAATCTTACGCGCACTATACTTTGACTAAGCACATGTACATTTTATTTTAAGTCATTTGCTTATTGACAGAGAGGTAACTTCACGTTTAGGTGTCCTATAGAACATCATTCTGAATTTTTTTATAGAATGTAGAGAAATGTATTTGACTATACTGGTCTGCCAGTCCAAAAATGGCCGATACTATTAAAAAATAACTTTGAATTAGTTGGTCTAATTGCATCGGTCAAATATGTTACAAATATGTGTCAAATATTGAGCATTATTTTGTATTTGCTGTGTAATTTTCAATGAAGAAGGTTAATGAAAATCTCCCGACGCTGGCGTGAGTGATCCAAGTTGACGATAAATATTGTGAAAAACTAAACAAATAGCATGGAAGTACTGGAACCAAGTTAAGTGATTATACATTCCACATGAAAGTCATAGACTAGTTTGTATATAATTTATAAGCATGAAAATGTATGAAAGAAGTATATACATGTTATTATGCTGAATCTCTGTAACTAATCCCTGATCTAAATTACAGCCATCACAAGATCAAATGAACGGAACAAAATGACTGATGACCAACCACAGTAGCGTTCATAGTTTTAACGACATGTATGAATCGCAAAAAAATTATCATTATACAAATAACTTACATATTAACTAAATTAATAACCCAAAATAATGCAGACATATTTAAATAGTTTAAGAAGGACATTAACTACAGGAAAAACAGAAACATCGATGTTTAATTGATGGCGATAAAATGTCAAGAATAACCAAATGAAATAAAAGTGTTTGAAGAAAAATTTATTTCCCAATTAATTTTCTTTCGTGTCTCTTCACGGCGATAATTATAATCGATTAAGACATCGTTGCAGCATCAATTAATCGGAATCGTAACAGCGAACTTTAAATGTGTTGTTTTACTCCTGAACCCAGTGTAATGACTTTTTCTGCTTCTTGATTGTCTTTTCTTCTTAATGCTCTCATTCCTGACAATTAATTTTAATCATTTCCGTGCAGTTAAGAAAAGTCCTCTAAATGTTTTTGACAATTAATAAAAGGTGATGATTTCTTTCGCTTGGTTTGATGCTATTGAAATAATTATCATTAAGAAAAATACTTGTTTTTCTCCTTCGCTTGCAATGGGAGAAAAAAAATCATTCAATCTAAATGAGAATATTTAATGACCTTAAGAGTTATCTCTCAGAAAAGTATTTTATGTTCGCAGGTATGATATTTAGGAAGCGGATTTTTTATTATTATTAATTTAATTTTTTGAGTTGATAATAAATATTCATTTAATTTGAAGTGAGATTCTATTGCATTCAACGCTCCATTACCAATCCAATTTGCATCATATTTAAAGATAATTGGGAATGTAATTATATATTGATTTTATTTGAATATTAAAAATATCACGAGGGTTGTTTTATTAAACGAAATACTAACTTCCTTTGTAGTTTCCTTGCTAACAAGCTTTTATTTTGCACTAGATTGTATTTTTATTAATGGATATTTGGTAGATATAGCCGAAACACATTTTATCATCATCCAAATAGACACTCAAAATAATAATGCCTATTTTTATATCTAGAGATGTCTAAAATATTTTATGCACGTGACATTATTTTGAGTTTTACTATTCAAAATTATATGTATTTGAATTTTAAAGATCATTTGTTATCCTGCAGAAAAATGTGTACTTGTACTTAGAGTTCACTATTTTGTTGATTTTTTCTTTCATTCAAAGTTCGACTAATATCTTGCGTAAAGCTTGTATTTGTTGTGATTAGAGTTCAATTATTTTTTTGGTAAAAATGTGTGTGTGAGTTTTAAAGTTCTATATTTTAATGTTGAAAAATTTGTGTTTGCATTTAAAATTCATTATTTTTATTTTATTTTTTTAATTGTATTTTAAGTCCATTGTCATAATGAAAAGTGCCAATAGCAGTGGACTTTAGAGAGTGTGCTAAGTATTAGGGATTTTAAACCAAAGTAATTATTTTGATTTCAATTCATGTTGCATATTTATCGATGGTTGGTAAATATACAAAATATATCAAGATCCAGGAGTGTATTTTTTTAGAATACAATTATTTAAAAAAGTAAAACACGTTGATATGTTACCAAGAAAGGAAATTTATCTTTTAGTCCCCGCTGGCAATGGGATATCAAAGTTCATACTGTTTCCTTTTGAGAAACTGACCTAAAAATTGCAATTTGTATTTATTTTGATATTTTTTTCTAGTTTCAGATTTTGATAGTTCAGAAAAATCATTGCTTTGAGAGTCTTTCAGGGCAGCATCACTGCCCACGGGCTTAACATGAGCTTATGCACGTGATGAGTACTTCAATGTCGGGAGCTCTGTACTCTGTCGGGAGTAAACATTATACTAGCCACAGTGGCACAAATGCGTCGGCAAATATCACTCAACACTGGCCAATCCTGATGTGGACCGTTGAAGAATGGCCGTTACTATGGATCTTGGCCAATCTCTCATAATGCTGGGTAAAATATATTGAAAATTTTGAAATGTGGTGGCTGAGTTTTAAAATCGAAATGTAGTGTTATACGAACAGACGGAGGTGTAAAAAATATGATTGTTTGATGGTTTTGATTTATTTAATAAAAAAAAAAAAAAAAAATCGTAAATTTTGGAAAGTTGTTCGAGTTTCCACATGGATTGGCCAATCTGTTGAACCCTTGTTTCCGATATTCGGCAATACCACTGCGTTACCTGTCATACTTCTTACAGATCACCGAGGAAGAATTTTCCTTTAATTTACAATGCTAATTTATTTTTGTTCTAAGTGTTAAGTGTCTAAATCGTTAAAAAAATTATGTTCTTTAAAAGTCTTGCTGGTCGTCTCATTTTATTTCATTATTTATTAACACAATGCTCAATAGTGTATTTGAATTATGATAAAAAATTTCAATCGATTCCAACAAAATTTCGGTAAACACAAAATACAAAAAATTAGACTTGGTATTCAGATAAAATCTTTCTTATATACAATCTAGCACAGAAAAAAAATGATATATGAAGAATAATAGATAAATAAAACGTATCATAATCAATCAACAGACTTTGAATGACTTTATGTAGATTTATATATATATATATATATATAAACTATATGCCACTGTAAAAAATAGAACTTTTAAACTCTGAAAACATGATGAAGATAAATGTACCAGAAGAAAAAAACTAAAACAAACTTTTAACCATAAAAATTTTAGAATTTTTTTTTTTTTATAGACGAAGCAAATAATTCTTTGAAGCAAACTTAGACACAATATTTAATGTCGTCAGAGATCAATCAAGTATTAAAGAGATTTGTTCTTAAACCCTCTCGATGAACCGGAAAACGGAGTGTTTTGTGTTTCATCTTCAATTCAGTTCTTTATGAATTGTTATATTTCTTCGCTATATTTGAAACCTACATTATAATTGTACAGATTTGTTGAATTTTGAACACTCATCAAATTTCCTAAATATAAACTACGGGAGTGAACTACTTTCAATTACACTACAATAAATTCAATTACATTAAAATTTGATAAGGGGAGTTATTTACCATTTTAATATTTTCACTTATTTAAATAAATATTGCCAGTTTGGTGATATTTTGACAATAATTTTTATATAGGCAAAAAAAGAAGGAAAAAATATTCAAATTGACGATGTTATTTGATAAACATGACATTGTCCTTTCTTGTGCGAGAAATAGATAAAAATCAATTGTCAATGTGTGAAACTTAAGGACAGAGAACTGTGTGTTTAAGGCACTCGTTTTTCAATTATTACACTTTTTTCGCATTTCTGCGAGAATTTCAGAGAGGGAGAAGTTTAGAACACCTCTAGGCAATTGCGGAGATCTTTAATCAAAATCGTAGATCAGTTTTTTAGCAATTTCCGAAAAAAATAATTTGTCATGATTTCAACCTTATGCGCATGTGCGATTTTGACTAAAACTTTAATAGTAGGTTCCATGTCCAACATTAACCCGTTCACCAAATTTGAACATCGTAGGTCAATTTTTTCGGGAGTTATGCTTACCACATAAGCACATACATTTTTTCTAGACAACTTTTTTGACATCAGGATGTACCAAAACATCAGTTGTTTTTCACCGAATGTTATACTTCAATTACTCTTTGTCAACGTATGTCACTAACTTTTAAAGACGGGCCGTTAAAGTTTTTCGTGAGGCGCAGTTTTATACAGATTACGCCAATATATGTATCTTTAATTATAATGAGGCATTTCTGGAAACTGTAAAAAAAAAAGCTTTGTTTTTTTGTTTGTTTTTTATCACAACAAAATTACAATTAATATTTGATTCTTGTCTTTTCCAAATAATTAAAAAAGAAGAGGATATTTTGTTCCAATGTGACTTGAAATAACTTTTAATAATGGTATTTGAACCCTATCTTCAGATTCTCCCGTTTTAGTCAACATCAATTGCGAGAGAATAACGATCGAAATTGTTCAGTTTACTTTATGATGGAATCGCTGTTGTCTGAGCCAATTCCTGCAGCAATCTTAATAAATTGCCCAAATGAGATTAATGTCCTAATGAATATACTCTATGGAAGACATAGTATGGTACAAGAACAAAAAAAAAAATGTTTAAAATAGTTTTTCTTATGCAATTTTTTCCTTTTCCGTGGTATATGCAGGTCAAATCAAGTCATTCTGACGAATTAATGAATTTCATTTTTTTTTCAGCTTTCGAAAGGTTCCGTTGTAATTATCCTCTACATTTTTTTTTCACTGTACTTAAATTAAAATGTTCATTATGTGAATAGTTAATATATTATTTAATTTTTCACCATCTTCGGTAATATTTTGCATCTGTTTTGCAGTAAACACTTATTTCTATCTACTCTGGAAATTGTTGATTTGGGAAATTGGATTGGCATGAGTCATAGTCAAATTAGTAGCAACTCTTTAAAATTAAAATATGACTGCTTACGATTATTCATAAAAAGCCATTATTATTTCAAAAAATATTACGGAATTTGTGGTTCTGTATCTTTTATCAGAAATGAAGTAATTGGACTGAATGAAATTGTACTTTTATAGGTAGCTCATTCGAAACATTGCTCGACATACTATTACAAATTTATAGACATCGAACTGTAAAAATATGTTGTTTTTCTTAAATATGTCTACTGTGCGGAATCACATACTTCATAATCTTTTTAGATTACTAAATTGTCATAAGTAAGTTTTTATGCACCATAATAATGGTTGGTTGGTTGGTTGTTTTCAGATTATCTGGCGCGGTCAGCAACACGAGGGCTATAATGCGCCGAAACATTCGTCATTAGACAAGCCAACATACATTTACAAACACCCATGAATAACACGGGAATAGAACCCGCAACTTCGCGGTCTAGAAGCTAGCACGCTAACCACTATACCGTTTGGTCGGCACCATAATAGTGTATATTATCATAAGAAAACTTGAAGAAATGTTATTTAAAATATCAACATGTATTTCATCTTCAATCAATAATTTGATGGAGAATTATATAAAAAATTTGTAGGCTACAAATATACTATTATTGAACAAAATTATTGTTAGTTATTTTATTCAGAACTATTTGTATTAATATGTTTGGATAAATATATATTTGAAATTTTATAAGGAAAAAATTAAATAATTAACTCGTACTAAATAATAATAAAAAATAACTTCGTTCCAACACCAAGCGATTGCTTAATGAACTTGCCCTGGTAACTAAATTGTGTGTACCCTTTGGGAACTGGCGTTCTTTTTATTCAACGTAAATGAATTTTACTTTCTGGAATTCTATTTTAAACTAGCTTCACAAACCGAATAATTTCATTTGAAGAAGCAAAGTTGAACAACTTAGTTATGATTTGAATTTTTTTAATAGAGCAGAATGTATTAAATGAAAAATCGAATTTGGATTTGATTGTTGAGCTCAATGATATCTCTACTTGATAGTGTGGCCTGGACTGTCACTTTTGCAGAATTCAGTGGTTTTGAAAGAATTGTTTTGTTTTTACACAAGATTTGAGTACCCTATTTTAAAAAAAAATGTTGTTTATTAAAAAGTTCATCCAAATGAAAATGGGTCTCATCGGTAAACCGTATTCAGCCGTCATCATATTTGTTCCCTCATTCAATATTGTAAACCCTTGTATTAAAAATTCCATACCTGTCAATCCAACATATCACTTGTCTCTTCTCTCTGAATATTAAATTGTTGATTTGTCTTTTCAAAGTTAAGGATATCTTTTTGAATTGTTCATATTTTTCCATTGTATAAATATACTTTAATTGAATTTGTATCATTTGATGATGTTCCTTGTTATCGCAATAAACTATATGTGCACTAAACTTAGAAACATATTGAATTGAAATAAAAAAGAAGAAAAAAAAAGTGTGCAGTATGATAAGCCTATTACTGTAAATCTTAATATAATTCCTCTATGTGTTGATTTCTATTTACATGTAATGATTTGGAATTCATATTTAAACACTAGATGCAATATTTTTGACAATGGGAAATATACCTCAATCTAATTAAGTTCTTAAGAGATTAATTAGTATAAACAGCGTTAAATTTTGATAATCCCCACATTCACTCGCATCGTATTTCAATAAAATAAGGCCCTTCATTAGCATTAAAGGTGCAACAAATACAAGAAGAAACAAATACATGAAACGAAGACTCTAATTTTGTGTTGCCTTAGCAAAGCCTCAATTTCTAAAATACCTCGATTCAAAATCATTGAGTCGATAAATCCTTTCAAAAATAGGATCAACAGATTTTGAATTGCTTTTGAGGGGGAATTGAAAATTTCCCCTCAGCGTTATCATTCTTCGAAATCTCGCATGATCCCTTCCTATAATTAAAATTCGACCAAGTCTAAACGACTTAAATAAAGCTCGGCACATGAGTGAGAAGATTTAATCTTTTTCTTCTTTTTTTTGCTGGATTAAGAAATTAAAAACTATTCGAGGGCAATGACAAAGTTATTCTAAAGTTTCAAGAAACGATTATTTTTTTCCCTGCGCAATTATTAATGAAGTGTGCTACTAGGTTTGTTTTTTATTTTCGTTCACGTAAATATTAGCGTTAATATATGCATTATTAAAAAAATATTTACTCGTAAATATCGCTTATAAAATAACCCTGAATAGTTTGCTTTCTCTTGTGTAAAGATTTAAATCTTGGGTTTTATGCAATTTAAAGTTGGTTACATGTTTTTATTATTGTGGCCAGATGGTTATTCGAAGGCGAATTCGCATCATATCTTGCTATTTATAATCTTAGATGCAGTGCAGTCTCCTTTTCATAGTAGACACGGTGGTAATTGTGACAGAGAGTTTTGTTTTGGTTAAAGACTTTTTTTGGTGATGTTTTTTGTTTTGTTTTCTAATTCGATTTGCAAAGGTACAACAGCTTCGCTTTTAAAGATTAGGAGTATACTGATCTGCTGGATCAAAAAATAAATTTTGAATGAATTGAACTAAATCAGATTGCTAAATTTTGCTAATATTGCTCATATTTGACGATTCCACTCATTTAAAGTTGAACAGTTTCAGCCAATTTTGTCCCGACAGACCAGCATGCTCATAGTCTTCTAGCATTCCATAGATACAAATATTGAGAATGATATTCTATGGAGTACCTAAACTCGCAGTCGTCTTCCGAAGATATAATCAAGGCGTGATAAGTTAGGTGATAAAGCAGACCACCTCGCCCGATTTACTTTTGGTCAAACATGATGTCCAAGTAGTACCACTTACCGAAGCAGGAAAGCTTTTCTATGTTTATTATGTTCCTCTCAGATGTTTGTATCGTATTTAATGACCCTCTCGATACAAATGTCAAGTTACCACCGCTTCTTCGTCTCAAAATTCTAGTTAGGAAACTTAACTAATATATGACACTTGCGCAGTTACAGTATTTAATTACGACTCAAGCCCGAATTCTGTCGGATTTGTCTAAGGTAAGGAGCCAAAATTTTCTCTGACATTGAAATTATATATTAATTTACATCTTCTACACTTTTATTACATATTAACTATATTCCCTACACATTACACTACATCCCCTTACACTTTTGGACAAAATTTGACATTTTTCACTTTTAATTGTAAATCAAAATTGAATACTTCCTGCACAAAATTATATAATTTTTTTTATTGTACACTTTCTAGAAGTATATTTAATATATTTTTAAATACTAGTCACTTGCTGTAAGAGCCGATAAGTGTCTACTTTGGATTTCATTTTTCTCAAAACTGTTTTTTACTACGTAAGGAACATTTTTTCATGTCCCACATCTCCAATCATTTCTATACATATTTCTATATTTTTGGAAAATGTTCCTTTTATAAGTGCTATTTTAACATTACCAAGATAGGAAAATTGATACATGGAGGACTCTCCTTAAAATCATCAGATTATCTTCCTTTTGTAGGTTATACAGCAATATTAATATATTGTAAATTTTACTTAGTATGCAATGGATGAATTAACTTATTACTAGTAGGTAGAAATTTATGTAATTGTAATATATATCTATAAATAGCATTCTGTAGTATATTTATTAAATATTAAACATTAATCAAATAATTCTTTGAAGTATATCTTTCTTGTTATTGTATTTGCTGTATTTTGTTTATTCGGTTGAAATACATTTCCGTTAAATACAATAACTAAAAGAATCGGAATATTCAAAATGCATGCTACATTTGCACGATGAAATTTTATATAAAGAAAAAAAAATCACTCAAGAAACTTTTATTTATAACAATGAATAAACAAATTAGTGAAGAATAAAATAATTTGTAAGGTTTCATTAGATTTTATTGTTTGCCCAGGAATTTATTTGCAACTCTTGAAGATAATAACATCTAACAAATTTTTCTCCTTAGTTTCATTAGTTAATCACATATTTTTTGCCGGAAATATATTCATTTGATATACATAACTAAAACAAATTACTAAATCAGCGGTTATTCCTATTTTTTTATGAAAATAAACATGAAATGAAATACAATGTACATTTCCCTGAAGGATTGTTCCATCTTTCCTGAAGATAATTTCTGTAAACATTAGTTGTGTAATGAAAAGGACGTTTGGGAGCATAACAAGATAAAAACAGAAAAATATTTTGAAACAACGAAAATATTGTAACTATTGCATTTTACATACTTTCTCACAGTTGTTTGCATTTCGTTAAATAAAATTTCAACGAATTTTTTAATAGCAAACATTTTTTCCAGTTTATAACTAACCTATAAAATATTAAAAAAAAACAGAAATAGTATTAATTTTCCTAAAATTTCTGAACAGTTATAAAACTTTGAAATTTTAACTTTATATTGGAACAATAGTTTACAAATATAATTATTTTAAGCATTATTTTTCGCTACTTATATATTAAAATTAAATCCTAGCAAGGATTACTCACTATACTCGCCATGTTACCATATTCTATATCAGTGCATTTAGAAACTACTTTCTATAGCCACCTTGACATTTGGTGAGTAGATACAAAAATGTTCACTTAATGAATTGACATAAGTTAAAAACTCGAAAATAGCGTCTAATATTTTTTATTTGAAAAACTTAGGCCAATACATACACATTGGCTCCACATGACTTTGTCCTTTGCTATTTTAACTTTTATTTATAAGAGATAGACAATAAATTAAAACAATTCATGTCATTTCTTAAAGGGATCTTTTTCGTACCTATTCACCAAATTTAAAAATTTTATAGAAAGTAGTTTCTAAATGCACTGGGTTGGAATATTGTAACATAGCGTGTATAGGGAATGATCCTTTATAAGTCTTCCTTTTAATGTAGGAGACTTCTCATTAGTTGATGAATATTTACTAGTTGCCAACTTTTTTTGCTAATTACATCAAATTATTTATTGAAATTAATATTACGTCATAGTCATTGCCATTGAATACAAAAATCCTTTATGGACTAAAATTCAGTAAATTGAATTTTGTTGATATTGTCTTTTTTAAATTTCTTAAAATTAAAAAAATTAAAGTGTTCAATAAATTAAGTTTTCCAGTTTGACTGCAAACAAAAATTCCATCAATGGTAGATGGTTTAATACGAATGATCCATTGGAATCATACGTACTAAACCATCGACTTTTTTTGTTCGATGTTCTTGCTGTTTTTCAAGTGAAATTAATTTTCTCTCTGTTTTCTTAAAAGTGAAAATTGACACATTTCCCAAAAATATTTAATTTCTAATCAAGAGAGTTTAATAAATGTCATGGAAGTCTACTATTTTGATCATGAGTTTAGTAGCAAATATAACACGTTGGAAGAAAAAATTGTAAAGAAAAAAATTAAGGTAATTATCTATGTACAAACATTTGTCTGTACACAAATAATTCCTCTTATTTATGTACAAATATTTGTTTGTATATAAATAATTCCTTTAACCCTTGGTAAGTCGTGCGGTTGACAAATATCCCTCACAATCAATTTTTCAGTAGATGGCAGCCCATGATCAAAGCCTTCTTACAGAACAAAGTAAAACTTTATTCTGTTCATAAAATACTAACTTATTTTGATATTTGGTCACGAATTTATAGGGAAGCACGACAATTTGAATTTGGGGGACAATTGTCCCCCACGCGACTAACAGCAAGACAAAAGTTCGTGCGCCTAACCAAGGGTTAATAATAGACTAAAATTGTAAAATATGACACACTGAAAAAATCAAACAGTTATTGGCATTAAAAAGAAAGCAGAAAATAATAGTTTGTGTAAAAATAAAAAAAAAAAATTAAAAAACCTATCGTATGAGAGAGCCAGCATATCAAAATTAGTCTCCTGATACTTTATACCAAAAGATTTATGTAAGACAGATCTTCGACATCTACATACATCATTATTAATGTATCATTCTTGGAGCATGAAGTGCTTTGGATTGCTAAGGGATAAATATGACGCGTTTAATTGACTACACTTGGACTATCGCGAGAATCCCGTAACGATGATTTATGCACGATTTTAGTGCTTTTTGCGCCATCGAAAGGTGTATTGCGGAGTAGTAAATCTTCTCCTTAAGAATTTAAGGTAGATGAATTGATATAAATATGATGCTTATTTATGAGTTATGAAAGGACAATCCTATCACTCTGCTTCTGGTTGGTAAAGTGGTTGAACTTGATGCACTCTCAAAGTATGTTAGTGTTATGACTAAACTTATGGTAACTAATGTATTTGTGTACTTTGAAATAAAAATAATCGTTGACCAAATTATGCAAAATATAGGATATACAAGTAAAGAAGTTCTGCGTTTTAAGTGTTTGATGCAAGAAAAAAAATCTTTATGGTTAGTTTTTAAGTCTCTTAAACTTTTTTATTTTTAATTAATACACAATTTCTCTGGCTTTAAGATGGAAAAAAAAAAAAAAACTTCAATTGATTTGTTCTTCTTTGAGGACCAGCTGTTATGAACTTAATTATGCAAGTCCTTAATAATAAAGATAATTTTTTATTCCTTTCTACCATTAAATATCATTTTGATACCTTTAGAATATTGTAGGACTATGATATTACCAAAGACATTTCTAGTTCCATAATCGCGTTCCAATTCTATTACAATAAACACTACATATAATTGAAATAATACATAAAGCGTTCTTTGGCATTACTTATTAATTTGTAAGAGATTTTTCTTTTCAATTTACGCTATAACTTCTTATAAGAAATGCAGCAGTTAAAATATTCCTAAATTCAATAAATTGCAATCGTATTAATATCATAGCTAAGTATTGTATATAGACCTTATCATAGATTTAAAAAAATCGGGAGCCCTTGAACCGAAGTGTATTGAGTTTATATTTTCAGCATTGCACTCTTTTAGAAGGACATTACCATTCCATGTCTACACTTGTCACGCACGTCACAGTCATTTTAGTGTTACACTGTTTCGCAAGTTCCTGCTAAAATTCTTATGTTAGTCATGTTACATTATTTCAACTATGGAAGACAAAAAATCAACATTTGCCAAATGCCTCCGAAATGCTATCTCGCGAGCTCCAAATAATTCTCCGACCTCCTGATGGCTGTGGGGATAGTTTTCTGGACACGCATGCCGTAGGTGTCGGGTTCGAATCGTCGGTTAGACATGGATGTTTTTTGTCGTTCCGAATCCACGTTAAGCTATGGTTCCCAGCAGGTTCGGCCTGGCCCAACGGGACACCGGGACATATCCCGGTGCGCCCTCTCCAAAATCTTGGCACGGTGCCCT
The DNA here is from genome assembly GCA_963978545.1 of Linyphia triangularis. Classification (NCBI taxonomy): domain Eukaryota; kingdom Metazoa; phylum Arthropoda; class Arachnida; order Araneae; family Linyphiidae; genus Linyphia; species Linyphia triangularis. The sequence continues at coordinate 1,141,923 of OZ021727.1, read as the reverse complement.
CCGAGGGCAAGGGAAAAAATTTCGAATAAATATAAATTTAAATAATTTAGTTTTTGATTTTAAAGTGAGTTAATCTGTATCTTTGAAGATAGAATAACTTATACGATTTATTTATTTTAAACTACACAAGCATGGTTATCATGAAACCACAACTATATGTGTGTGAGCTGGGATAGGAGTTAGATAGGTCCCTAACAAACACCTCCCGCGTGGGATTCACGGGCGGCGCAATCGTCTCGCAAACCTATCGGCTGTAAAACCATTTTTTAACACGCTTTTATTAGCTTCAGACGTATGTATGTTAGTATGTAACGGAATCTTTGAACATGATTTTGACCCCTTTCAAAACGTCGGATGAACTCGAAATTTGGCATACTTATTAAGGACCGATGACAATTCAATATTTTAAACAGTTTGACCCGTTATCCTTACTAGGATAATCAGGATTAGCGATTTTTTGTTTTCCTGAGACCCGGAGTGTCTGCGTCAAGACCAATAAGGGAAACTACCAGGCGCACCGATCACTTATTTAAGTATAACTTTAAAGAAGTCTACAACCTCGATCGGAAGTGGCTTTTTAATTTTAGTTCACCATAAAAAAATTACCGAAATTCCCTTTTTAACACGCTTTTATTAGTTTCACCTGTATGTTCAAACTTTGCACACTTGTCAAAGACCCAATGACAATACAATAATTCTATAAGTTTGTCGCTTTATCACAAGGATTAGCTCGTGTTGCCTTTGCGCCGTTAAATTCCAACCAACCAAACTTCTCCGGAATCGAACTCTGGTGTGCCATTACCCATTAAAATTCCAGTAATCACAGAACCTATCATCGACAATTGATAAGGCAGACATTTGAAAGATTTGTCGTGGGTTGGTTGGTTGTTTTCAGAATATCTGGCGCCGTCAGCAACACGAGGGCTATAATGCGCCGATACATTCGTCATTAGACAAGCCAACATACATTTACAAACACCCATGCCAGCACGGGACTCGAACCCGCAACCTCGTGGTCTAGAAGCTAGCACGCTAACCACTATACCGTTTGGTCGGCGATTTGTCGTGGGAATGACGGTTATACAAAGCGTGTTTTTTTTAGTCGCATTATCCTTACCAGGATCTTCAGGATTAGTGATTTTTCATATTCAGAGACAAGGTAGTGTTTTGTGCCTAGTAATACGGCGTGTACTAAGTCATACACATGACTTAAATTTGAGACAAGCATGTGACTATTATCAAGAACAACTGGAGAGTTTTGTACTCTTAACTAAAAAAATTAACTAAAAAAAAATTATAGTTTACAGAAAAAATAATTAATAGTTATAAAAAAACTAAAAAACATGCTTTAATAGAAAACCAAACTAAAAAGTAGAAAATAATTAATAGTTTAAAAAACTAAAAAACACGCTTTAATAGAAAAGTGACCTAAAAAGTAGAAAATAATTTTAAATAAGTTTGAAATAAGAATAGAGTGATTAACAAGAAATATTTATTTTATCATAAAAAAGCGTGGGGTGCTTGATGTCAATTGTTGTATATATATTGGTAAAAGTAGAGCCATTATGAAAATATCTTAAAAAGCACCCCACGCTTTTTTACGATAAAATAAATATTTCTTGTTAATCACTCTATTCTTATTTCAAACTTATTTAAAATTATTTTCTACCTTTTAGTTCACTTTTCTATTAAAGCGTGTTTTTTAGTTTTTTAAACTATTAATTATTACCTTTGCATTTCAATGTTACATAAGTAATTTTGTTAACAAAGTGTTTTAAATAATTTTTAAACTCTTAGCTCTACTTTTATAAACTTGACAGCTCACTAAGCAAACTTAATCACACTGTAGTTAACATGAATATTATAAACTATTCACAAAAGCAATTAAAGGAATTTTTTACGTTATTATTGAAATTACTGAAAAATACATTTGAATACAGGGGAAAACATTTAAGAACATTTAAATTTTTAACCGTAAACGTATTACATATATTTTCCAAGCAATTCATGAGACAGTTAAGAAATTTTAATTTTCTCAGTTTCATAAGACAACGATAAAAAAAATTCCTCAATCAATTTCAGTTACTATAAAAAATAATAAGATTCATATTTAATCTTGTAGTTATTTCATTTCGGGGAGGTCAAAGTCACTGAAAATGACAACCGCTCACCTCGCTCTGTGAATTTTTTTTTTACTAAAACATTAATTACTTCATCAGTATCAAAATCAGTTACAACCTTTTGCTGTATTTTTATTTTTTTGAGTTATTAATTAAAGTCTGTGGTACACACTATTTAAAGACATTATCAACTATTCATAACGCTCTTTCATTTCGTAACGATAAACATATTCTACGTAAAAAGTTAAATGATCATTAAAAATCTGCGAAAATTGTAAATTATAATACATCGTGTTTTAACCCTTTGTTAGTTTGCGCAATTGACAAATGTCCCCTACAATCAATTGATCAATCTATTGATCAATTGATTGTAGGGCAGCCCATGATCAAAGCAGGTTTTTTTGTGTGTTTATTTCAAGTTATTTCAAAAATATTTTTTAATTCTTACTTTATTCTGCTCAATAATGTTGTGTTTTTAATCAAAATACCCACTTACTTTGGTCAGGAATATACTTGGTCAGGAATTTAATGGTATGCACGAAAATTGAATTTGGTGGACATTTGTCCCCCACGCAACTAACCGCAAGATAAAAGGTCACGCGTCTAACCAGGAGTCTAATTTAGTCGATAGCGAAGTTATCATAAAAAGGTTGTGTGAAAACAGCTCTGAAATGAGGCGGCTTCTTGCTTTTTAAAACAGCTTAGTAATGGGGAACATTTAATCGTTTATTTATATCTTTCTCAGCCATCATTATGTTCAATTTGTGTTTTGTATTGTAACTTGAAATTTTATACAAAAAAAAACAACTGCTTTCACTCTATTCTGTTCATTTCTATACGTCTGGGGATGTGCCACATTGCGGCATCACGGGTAGTCCTAATTAACCATGATGCCGCAGTGGCTCATGCAAAAGGAGTGAGTTTATTCATTGGTGTCAGACAGAGCCGTAGATGGGGGGAGGGGGGGGGGCGGACAAAGATCCCCCTTTCCCCGAAATTGTGTGAAATCTTATTTTACCACTTCCTCTTCTTTTTTTTTGTGTAACTTGTTACGTGTATTTTATCAAATCTTCGACCATAACCCTCCCCTCTGGCCAAAAAGAAAACCTGGCTACGAGCTTGGTGTGAGAAGGGGTAAGGTCCCCTTTCGAAGGTTGGTCCTCAAAGATGACCCAGGCCGCCCCTGGTTCCCAACCAGATTAGCCGTTATTGTGCATAAAAATGTGTCGTTGAGTGTACACACCAACCAATCATTGTACCACACTGTAACATATATCTGACTATTCTGATTAAATAAAAATTTAGTTACAACAGAAAAGTATAACTTTATTTTGTACATACGTGTTTTTTTTTTTTTTTTTTTTTTTTTTTTTTGTACATTGCAATGATGGCGTGAAAGGATTTTTTCCTTGCAAAAGCCTGTTTGTATCGGTATCTCAAGTGTATCAATGTATAATACATTTCTTGCAAAAAATATATGAATCGACCTGCATTGTTTAGAACACTTACGCATGTCATTGTTGTTGTCAGGAGTTTTTAGGAGATTATAGAGAATTATTATATACTTCATTAGGTATTCTAAAGAACGACAAATGTAATTTAGGCAAACTATGAAAAGTGCTAATGATAAGCATATAATTTAAAAACGTGCATTCTTCCAAAATACAAATATTGTTTTAAAAATATAATGAGAGTGCAATTAAAAATATTTTAGTTTAAACTAATTAAAAAAAATGAAAATTGTTCAAAACAAAATGTGTGTCTTTCTTATTAAAGGAAACAACATTTTCATATGAATATCAGAAACTAAAAGTAACTTACTTTTTAAATGCGCTTTGAATAGGAGATGGGATTGTTACTTTTCCTGTTTGTCATTTGGCGTGGAAATATGGGAAATGCTAATCGGTTCGCACTTTGCTTTAAAACGCCAGCATTTTTGAAATACCTAGTTATTCTATAGAATACAGGATTTCATATTGCTGGTAAATTATTTATTGAAAAGAGAGTGAGAAGCAGTTTGGACAGACAATTTCAGCTTTATCATTATTTTATACTCTAAACGAATAGAGTTCCGAAAACTCTAGAAACGCTCTTCCATTAGTGAGTGAAGGCACGTAGCCAGCTGTGTTATTAACGCAACGCGGATCAGACTTTGTTGTCACACAAGTCACAGGAAATTTCGTAATCGATTTCTGTTCTGGATGGAGCAAAAACATTAACGGAGCTCTTACAGAAAAACTGGGTGTGGGAGAGGGGGGATTTCGAAATTTAATCTTTCCGGGGGTCGTTACATCGTTTTGCCGAAGTTCTTGTAACATATCATGCAAGTTCGTATCGGCGACTCAATGGGTCTCATTCGGTTCTGTTAGCGAAAAACGATGTGCTGAAAAAAAAAAAGCATTTTAGAAGTATTTTCCCGTTTCGTTTATTGATGTTGTTGTAAAGAAATTAAAGCATGTTGAACCAAAAGTTCTGCCAACATTAAAACAAATTAATATATAATCAGCAAATTGAAATTTGACATTTCGTGTTTGTAGCAAACTCATGTGCGTCATGAGAGTGGTATTTTTTTTTTTTTTTTTTTTGCCAAGTTTACAAGGAACTGATTCTAAATTTTATACATAGATGGCTCTGCATATAAATGCAGGAAATAAAACTATTATCTGTTTTCTTGGTCATATAAGGCACTGTATTGCAAAATATATATATATACTCTTATGGAAAATATAGTATAATACAGTATCATCTATAGGAGAAATTTTGATACATATGTTACAATTATTTTTAATCTCCAATAAGTTTAAGATTATAATAAATATGCAATCCCGCTCACACGCTAATCTTTTGATCACGGTAAATTTGATTTGTGTAAAGGATTTTCCCATGATACGTGTTTGAAACGACCGAATAATTAGCATACGGTCATTACAATTGGATTGAAATTTTAATAACGCGCATATATTTAAAGAAACTAAAAAATTCTTTAATTGGAATCCAATACAGTGAAAAATACAGACATGGTAAATTGACATACGCTATGTAATATGTGCTTTATTAATCTGATGGGAATATCTTTTGTATCTAAAAGATACTTTAATTGGCAAAGATGTCTAAAAACCTTCACAGAAATGTAATTGGACTCCATATCTTATTCACTTAATCGATTTTGTGTTACTTACTTAAAGATGTGAAATAACGATGAGCTCACAAAGAGTAACTTAGTCATTTCTAATTGTTAATTAATTGTATTAGATATGGAGGAATGTAGATTCTAGTTGAAATTTATCATAAAATGCAATATGTCAGGAGCATATATTTTAAGAGCATAATTTCAATGGTTTGAATAACATATACAGAATTTTAAGAAGAATTATCTTATAAATAAATAAATAAGTAAATGAAACAAATAAATAAATAAGTAAATGAAACAAATAAATAAATAAGTAAATGAAACAAATAAATAAATAAGTAAATGAAACAAATAAATAAATAAATGAAACAAATAAATAAATGAAAGAAATAAACAAATAAACAAATAAATAAATAAATGTGATTGATTTCGTAGGAGTGACATAACGAAATAACCATTTCATGATGATAGCACCAAGTGAAATAAAAGAATATCATCGTAAATCGTCTGATGAAGGCGGTTGAACTGAAATGAAGGTGCTGCTGGTTTGTTTGCTCGAAAAGTTGAACCATCAGCAACCGGATTCTGCCCGATGCTATAAGACTACATTTGGAGACTTTGAGACATTCGGAGTCGTGGTGATGACACCTTACAAAGTTAACAAAAGATAATTTTTTTCCTCTCATTCCTGGCTGCCATGTTTTAGATTATCTATAGAATATTTTTTATTGAAGAATTTAAAAGTTATATGTCAATAGTTTAGTAGTTTTTATGTGTATCCAGATTTTAATTATGATATGTATACCGTTTTAATGTTTTTTCCTATTTTATACTTAAATTAAAGCGTAGTATTTTATGTTGAGGAATAACGGTCCTTGGATTTGAAGTCCCATATTTTATCCATTGTATTGTTTGGATGCAGAGATAAGATCCAGAGAACAGAGAACATGAAAACAGAAGTCAAGATCCTTTATAATTCGCAGTAGTTATTTCTAAGGAACATGTTGAATAACGACGTAACAGTTATGCACTGCAGAAAATACTTCAGTAAAAGAGAATTATAGTTTTGCTATAGATGCAATAGTTAATTTCCCAACGTCTTAATAAAATTTTAGGTTCGATGCAGTGCATAGAAAAAAAAGAAGATAAAATGATAGTATTAATGATAGGATACGTAGAAGTTAGTATATTTGAAGAATTTTTTTTAAAACCATGACAAACTTTGTAAAAAAATATGAAAATAATTAAAACGTTACATTATGCGGTTGACACTACATTCAAAATAAATTTTAAAAGTAACCAAGGCTTAATCTAATAACAAGTCGAATGTTTTAAATTTCTGGAACAAGATACTCGTGGGTAAATTTGTTTATTATTATATGTCTGGGTTATATAAGTACTAAATAACTCAAACAAATCTTCATTTATCAGACTGAACAGAATAACAAGAGATTATACCATGTAAAACATATTTTTAAGATAATAATTCATAGATATGATCAACACATATTCAATATTGTTACGAATATTTCTCGGAGGAAATGATGACGTAGTTTTCACTAAATAAAAACTAAAATTTTTTATTCTTTTGAAAAACTTCTCCAAATAACAGTAAACCGAGCTTTAACACAAGCTTCGATGCACACATAACTTCGGATGAAGATGATGATAGCATGAGAAAAGACTTATGGCAACACTTGGGTCTTCGTCTTCACAACTTCGGATTCAGAGATAATACATGCACAGCGAAAGCAAACTAAAGATCCGATGCTTTCAAAACAACATCCAAAACCCGACTGACCTGATTAAATGTTTCGCCTTTTTTTTTGTAGGCTCGTGGCAGAAATTTCTCACAAAATCCAGTCAACCAATCACATGATGGAAACGCCTCGAAATTTCTAGATCGATTTAGATGATGCCACCTTTTTCTAACCTATATTATCTATGTTAACAAATAAACTAAGATAAAATAGATATTTTAAAATAAATACCTTCACTTTTCTGAATTATAAACAGAAAATGTGTGTAACAATATAATATTAATCCCAAAGTTCGTCTTCAATGTTTTTCAAGAGATTAGGAGGCTCAGTGATTGAAGGCCGCAGCAATTAAGTGGTGCTTCTCGGTTTACCTCATGCGTTGATGGGCCTCGTAAAAGCGGGGCTCTCAACACGCGATACATTGTGCCACAAATACCGAAGGGAGATTTCTTTTTCAGTCCTGATTAACAGCCGAGTGTTGTTGCAGTTAATCATTTTTATGGCCTGAATTCGAACGCCACGAGGGTGTAAGTCACTAACAAGAGCTTATTAAAATCGATCTCGAAGTATTGCGGATGGTCGGATGATTTGATGATGATGGATGGGGGATATGCGACTCCCAATCTTTAACTTAGTACCTACTTAGGACAGGATAAAACTGCAAACAATTGCAGAAAGTTGCTTAAGTTGTGCATGAGCTAAAAATAGCGTTTTGGGAGTAAAAAAGGTTTTATGGCTTTGAAAATGTTTTAGAAGAACTTCCATGGCTAAACATAGCTACAGTTTTACATTAATATCGAATGTTAGGTCATTCTATAATATCTCTAATAATAAATAAATTATATAGATTATTTTTGTAATAATATAGAAATTATATATATTCATTCTATAACATTCTAGAAATTACGTAGATTAATTATGTAATAATATAGAAATATAAAGATTAATTCTTTAATAATATATAAATCATATAGATTCATTCTATAATAGTACAGAACTTATATAGATTCATTCTATAATAATATATAAATTAAATTGATTCATTCTATAATAATATAGAAATTATATATAATAATAGAAAGGGCCTAGAAATCATAGAAGGGTTCATGAAATTGAAAATTGGTCAAAATTGGCCAAATTATAAAACTTTAAGGGGACTTGGTAAACTTAAAACTATCTTCTTAATTTTAAACTTTTAAAATTACAATTTTTAAATATTTTGAATTATTATTTGGTAATAACTAAGTTTTATAAAATTCGTTTTATTAAAATTTAGAAAATTCTATTTCCTTTTTAATTTTTCAATATTTTACCTGATTTTTTTATAAAAATATTCCTTTCAGTACACTCTAAACTTTTAGGTATCGAATTTTGAAAAATTTTGGAGACAAACAATAAAAAAAAATAAGACAATTAGAAAAAAAGATCTTTTTCAACATTTAAATACATAAAAAGAAGTTTATATTTCATTCAAAAATTCAAGCCTAGTATTGTCAAATAGATCTTAAAAATTATACACAAAAAATTTCAAGTCATTTCGTTAATACTTGCTGAAGTTTTAGCCTTTTGAGTAAGGTAGGAATTCCAAAAAACACGAACTGAAAAAACTGCGTTCGAAGCATCGAAAGGCAATTGCAGCTAAGATGAATTGTCTATAAAAACTTAATTTTTATACAATTGTAGTAATTGGATCAGACTTTTTTATACAAATGTGGAAAAGTCTTTATTCTAACTTTGATCTGAATACAAATTTAAAGATAGATACTTGAGTTTAATTACATTATCTTTCTACAAACGTAACTGTCTTATTATGTCCACTGCTTAATTCATTCATTCGTAGATTGTTTCTTGGTTTAGTTTTCTTAAATATGGTTAAGAAGAAGTCCTTCCTATTAAGGATCATTCCCTATATTCGCTATGTTGTCTATCACAGTGCATTTAGAAACTACTTACTATAACCACCTTGACATTTGGTAAGAAGATACAAAAATGATCACCTTATCGAGATGACATAAATTAAAAACTCGAGAGTTGCGTCTTTTTATATTTATTAGCGTTATTTTATATTTTAAATTCTTACGTCAATTCACGTTTTAAATTCTTACGCATATGCAGTGGCGCCACATGTTTTTGTCTTTTGTTACTTTAATTTTCAATTATAATAGACTAGATGGATTCCAGTGCTGCGCTACGAAATTTTATCATTAGCATTTTAGCGATCGAAAGAAATTCATGTATTCTACACTTCAGACGTTTGCTCCCATTTCGATCCCGACAAATTGATTTATCAAAATAGGAACTTTCTTTTCTTGACATATTTAACAAAATGTATAATTGTGAATAGTATATTGGAAAGAGACATTTGAATATCCCTCGTTTAGAACGCTTAACTCCCTTCGAACCCTTTTAATTACATAATCGAGATTGAAATAGTTTATTGTGTTTATGTTTGCTCTTAGTTTTAAGTTTCAAAGTAGTAGCTGTATTGGCATTGAGAGATTAAGATATTCCTCGTATAGTTTAAATGTTACGTCAACTTTACATCCCTTAAAAATTCATTAATTGATATGGAAATAACTTATTTTTTCTATGTTTGCCCTTCTTAACATTTGCACCAAATATCAGAATTGTGACAACATTGGAAGTGGGTCATTCAGATATACCTCGTTTGGAACATTTAATCCCTTTTCAACCCCTTAAAGTCGGTTAATCGAGAACGGAATAGCTTACTTTTTCTATGTTTATCTTTTTTGACATGTATACCAATTTTCAGAGTTGTTACCAAATAGGAAGTGGGACATTCGAATATCCCTCTTTTGGAACGTTTAACCCCTTTTCACTCCTTAAAGTGGGTTAATCGAGATCGGAATAGCTTACTTTTTCTACGTTTGTCTTTATTGAGGTTCGCACTAATTTTTAGAGTTGTGACAAAAAGGGAAGTAGGACATTCGAATAATCCTCGTTTGGAACGTTTAACCCCTTTTCTACCCCTTAAAGTGGGTTAATCGAGATCGGAATAGCTTACTTTTTCTATGTTTACCATTGTTGATATTTGTACTAATTTTCAGAGTTGTGGACATGTGGGAAGTGGGAGAATTAGTGATGAGTGAGTGAGTGAGTGAATGAGTGAGGGCTTTGCCTTATATATAGAGAGATAGACCTTAAATAAAAACTATTTCTGTCATTTTATGAAGAGATCTTTTTCGTACTAACTCTCCAAATGTGAAGGTCTTACAGAAAGTAGTTTCTAAATGCACTGGGCTAGAAGATTGTAATATCGGAATGATCCTTACTAGGACTTCTTAACTGAAGATAATCAACTTATATTAAGAGTTTATTTAGATGGAGCAACGATGACTAAGACAAAGTAACAGAGTAGATTTTCAAAAGCATTGATTTTGCATATGTTTAATAGCTGGAAAAACACAACCATAATCTCAATCAAGATAAAGCTGCAATAGGGTGAAAAAAATTAATGAAGATAGTTTACCACGTCGCGTCGTCGTAGATGTATCGTGCAGCAAAAAAGGACTTGATTGGGCTAAAACTATAGAAAAAAAAATTTAATCACAACCTTACATAATCTCTTCCATATTGAGATTAAAATTTTCTGTCACTTGCAGCATAGTTGCATTTTGACTTAAAATGTTTCTTCAAAATAACAGGATAAGAGTTTTATTTATGTTTTTCAATCAAATAGTTCTTGAGAAGGATTATATTTTTTAACTGTTAAAAGCAAACTAAATCACAGAAGTTACATAATTTTAATTAATAAATAAAATTCAGTAAAATACGAAAAGAAAAGAAATTTTTAAACGACATTTTAAGGAAAAAAATCTATTTTAAAATGATTCTACTGCATTTTGTAGACTTAAAAAAAGAGAAGCAGGATTTCTATTTTATAACTCCGACGTGGGGAAACCTTTTAACCTGTGTTAGTTTCATTTTTCTGGAAATTGATTCCTAAAAACCACTTTTAAATTCAACAGTCTAAAAGAAGACATGCCTGTCAATAACATAAAGTAAATTGTGCTTGTTTTTTTATATGATTGTACTATTCACACACACAAGTAAAGTATGTTGATGGAAATGCCGAAAAATATGAATGGTTGGTACAAAGTAAAAGTAAAATGTAACATTAAGATTAATAAAGTCCACTACTATATCCCCATTCGAAGTTCCTAAGTATTGAATATGAAAATACAAAACCAAAATATATCTATGAATTCAAATTATCAAACATATCGTTAGAACAAGCTAAAGTGTCTTTCCCTTAATTTTGCAAACAGTATTGAGAAATTAAACTATTTTTGAAAGAAACATTTGAGGAAGTTTTTATTGATTTTTAATTTATAGACAATACGTACTTTGAAATCCAAAGAAGAACTTGACTACTTAGCTTGCATGGCAAGTCTATTAGTTCAAAAATGGGAACTGCCATATCGAGATTCAAGTTTTGTAATCATTTAAAAAAATGGAAACTACAAAATTTTAGAGGCTCATAATTTTTTTAATACACTATTTTTACTTTCTACTTACTATCACACCCATATGTATACATAGAATAATGAATGTATACCATTCGGTCATAAAAACAATTTCGATTTTTTTTTTTTTTTTTTTGCATTTCTCGATGTTTTGGAACACCCTGATTTTACTAAGGGGGCGGAACACCACACAACTTTCAATTACACAATAACACTGAAGTGGATTTTCATCATTCAAAAAAATTTCATCTTCAAAAAAAAAAAAATAATAATAATAATAATAATTAATAAAAATCTTCGACAAAGTGGTGATTTTGGCAATATACTTTTCAATAATCCTTATATTATCCAATATTATAAGTGAAACCGAGGAGAGAAGAAAAAATGATCGTTGATGAAGTATACTCAAGGAAGGAGAACTCCGTGTTGAAGGGAATCGTTTTTCAACTTTTTACGCCATTAAACAAATTTGCGGGAATTTCGGAAATAGGGATGTCTAGAACACCTTAAGAGGCATTACCACATCGATTTTGATCAAAATCATCAGTGCCATTTTTTAGCAATCAATGAAAAACATGATTTATGCGCATACGCAATTTTTAGGAAAACCTTAATGGTAGGTCACATTGTCACCTTAACCCTCACACATTTTAACATCGTAGGTCAATTTGTTCGGGAGTTATGCTGACCACAAACACACACACATACATTTTTCCAGGACAACAATTGTGATTTTTTTTACCGAATATTATACTTTCATTACCCTATGTATACATATGGGTAATTGAAAGCAAAAAAGTGATCTAAAAAATGTGTGTCAGTGGTCACTGAAACTACCAAACAAATTGACCTACGATGTTCAAATTCAGTGTGCGGGATGCCCGTGGAACCTACCATTAAGGTTTTCGTCAAAATCGCGCATGTGCATAAGGTAGCTGAAATTTAAAAAATCATGTTTTTCAATGATTGCTAAAAAACTGCTCAAACATCTCCACCTCCAAAATTCCCGTAAAAATGCTACAATGTCGTAAAAAGTCTTCAACACAGAGTTGTCTGCAATTAAGCACCTCCCATCAACGATTGATTTTTATTTTGTTACACGCATAAGAAAGGCCAATGTTTATAGAATAGCATTGCCAATTACGCTTCTTTTTTTTTTTTTTTTTTTTTTTAAGCCTATGTAAAAAGCCAAGAATATCGCCAAACTGGAATTTTTTATTTAAATGAGGGTCAAAATGAAAACGGTAAATAACCCCATACATTTTAATGCAGTGACGGATATTATAGTGTAATTGAAAGTTGTGCGATGTTCCACACTATTGAAACAAATTTATTTATATTGAAACAAATGGACTGGAATGATTTATTCAAAGACTAGCGTTATGGGATAGCTTAGACCTAAATATAAGAAATTTCAATGTGAAAATTACTTTTTATTAAATTTTTCTTTAATGTTTCTTTTAGGCGGTCTATTCATAAAGAAGTTTAAATAAGTTTATTTTTATAGAATACATTGTATAAATTTGAAAAACCAAGTGAATTTTACAAATATTTTATTGATTGACATTAAAGTAGCACTTGGCTATACATCTGTATTTTTGAGCTTCATTTTTTTATATTTACTTATCTATTATTATTCATCAACTCATTTATGTGATTAGAAGTTTTGAAAATATGGTCAAAAATAACATTTATATTCAATTTTTTATTTAAATATACAAAATGTGTAATATATATATATATATATATATATATATTTATATAGAAAAATTAATCAAATGATTTCAACAAAAGAAACTTAGACTATAAAATAGCTACAGAAATATTGAATAAAACATTTAAAAAAAAACTTAGCTCAATTTAACTGTAACCATGACGTCTTTCTCACAAAAGTCATTTAAAAAAAGAAATACTACTTGCGACTGGAACACTACCCTAATACTTGAATGGCAAGAGCTATTCAATCTCTATGCAGAATTCGATTCAATTTTATGATTGTGAATTTCTGCCGAAACTATTTTCAAAACATCTAACTGAACAATTTCGATCATGGAAACAGAGAGGCAAAAAAATTCGCATGTCTCTGCGCATTCCTTTCACTAAATCTAAAAAATAAGTGCCGTGTATGGAATCCAATATACCTTAGGGGATATACGAAAAGAACCAGCAATAAGTTATTTCTTCTTCCAAAATATACTTTCATCACTTACGAGCGACCTCCTAAATGATTTTTTCGGACTTTGTTACGTAGTCTTTTGTTTTTATGAAAATATCGCTTTTATGAGTTTCAGAAGTTGTGAAAAAAAAAAAAAATCCTTATGCTTTCTTTTGTTTTAAAGACTAAAATAATTATTATATTATCTTGTACCACTGAATGCAGCATATTGGCATTCTATACAAGGGGGTGGTTTGACATGCAAGGTTAGTCAGTCATCAAACATCAAAGTACATCAAAAGTGATTTTTCGTACGATTGTGTTTAACTGAGGCATTTTTACTACTCGTGCATTTTCAAATCTCATTGAATTATTGCAGGAACTTGAGTGAGGAATGCACTCCTCATCAACACTCCTTTCCTCTCCCGCATGCCAAAGATGTCAGGTTCGAATCCCAGGTACTGTAGCTGGGAATTCACGTTAAGCTGTATGTCATTGCCTGATTAGCCGTCATTGGAGGTAAAATATATATATATATATATATATATATATATATATATATATATATATATATATATATATATAAATAGGTCGTTGAGCGTATAAACCAATCAACCGCTCCACCCATGCCCCTACATCTGGTTTACAATTGATCTGCGTTTTCCTCCTCTACATGATATGGTAATATTATGGAATTTTAACGTAGAGAACTGTATTTAGCTTACAGTTACTGTACCCTTCGTTATATATTTGCTTCTTCTACGACCTGGTCCAAGAAGAAACTGAAAGAAAGGCACTTATTCTAAAATCTAGAACAACTATGACTGATATTTTAGGTTCATGCTCCACGTATTTAAAAGGGACTGTTTATCAAGGTATTTCAAACATTTGCCTTCTGTTAGTAAAAATGTCTTAGTAAAGCGTTTTAGAAGATCTAGTTTCTCATGAAGCAGTAAGTAAAACTTTTTTTTTTTTTTTTTTTTTTTTTAAATATTCAAATCTTTCTTTTGCATTCACTACTTGACTGCAGGTTCTGTTAGTTTTCATTATAACTTTTCTATTCTCAACACAAGAGCTTCGCGTAACCTCTCTGTTTACCAAGCAATATAGATGTCATCTTCAAATCACTAAAATCGAACTATTTGTGTATATTTCTGCATCAGTTTCAAAATAATAATAATAATAATAAAATATAATTAACTTCGACAGAAAGTCACCCATCCTTTAGTTTGGTATACTAATTATTGGTATTATTGGTATACAGTACAAATCAGATGAAACGCAATATATATATATATATATATATATATATATATATATATATATATATATATATATATATATATATATATATATATATTACGTTTCATCTGATTTGTACTGTATAATTAAGCAGGAATGCAGATTATTTTATTCAAATATGCGCGATATTAATCTACCTGAAAGTAAGTGACACATACAATTATATTTTATTAAATATTTTTAGCTTTGTAGAAATGTAATTAGTTGATGAGATAACGTATTTAAATAATGGAAAACACACGAACCATGTCATGCAATTTTTAAAATAATGTATAGTAGAAATGCAACTATATCCGAAGAGATGTCGATATTATTCTTTCTATTAAATTTTATCGAAGAACCTTTTATTTCAACAAGAAACTCAGTCCGAATAAACAGAGAAAATTGAAAGCGGAAAAAGATATGGGTTAAATAAAACGGAAAAAGTATTGTTTCCAATTTCCCCTTCCCTTTGGCTTCGCATCCTTTCTCGGTGTCCTATTCTCTAAATCAAACAGCAAAACTTAAATCTCGGGCCTGACAGGTTCCTGGAAGACACTAGAGAGGATAAAATAGAAAAGATCCATCAGAAAGACACACGGAGGTGATTCCGCAATCTCGAAAACAAAGGATGTTTCAAAAGGAAATGCAACTAAACAGTACTTCTAGGAAGAAACGCCGAACGCGTTGTAGTTAGGATATTTATCGGAGTATATTGCGTCCGCTGGGAGGTGCCAACTTCAGGAGCTTGGCGCCAAATTTTAGCATTCGAGAACCGGTTTCCTGAGAGACCACAATAGGCACGCTTACTTTGAACTCCAGATTCAGTTATTGCCAACGTGCCAGTACTGGTTGAATGGAACTTTGCTATCTCTTTCTTGTTGAGGATGCTTTGTACTCGCTATTGTTTGAAGAGTGTATGTGTATCCATAACTTTCTAAACATTATTTTATTCTGAGTTTTGTATTCCAAGTGTTACATTTATTCAGGATAGGGTCAGGGTAGTTTTGTGTGAATAAGGGAAAACATAGTTTTCAGTGTAAAATGCAGGTCGCAGTAAAGTTAATATTTAATTTAGTCTTTACACCCCTAAATAGATTCTACAATTTTTGCCATTTTTTTTTTGTTTATTGATTTATATATTCCATTCGTGTAATTTTGCAAAGCACAGAATTTGGATAAATACTCTAAATAATATAAAGTTCACATCATTCTTATAGTAAATACAAAGCATTAAAACGTGATTTATGTTTCTCAACCTATACCTAGCTCATGGTATGAATCACTTACAGGAGACAAAATAGTACACATATAGCTTGCAAAAGGTCTTTCAGTCTAGATGCTTCAGGATTTTGCAGTATTTCTTTTAAAAGTGAGTAGACACGCTAGTGATAGTGACATCAAATCGTTTGTAGGACTGCTTAAAGCGAATTTTTGGGACTTTCCTAAGTTTGGTTGCAGGGAAGAGAAACACAAATGAGAGGAATTTCTCTTTAAAATACATCAGGAAAGTTTTAATTCTTTCGATTATAACGATGTTCTGAAAAAGCATGTGATGACATATAATTCCCAACAACTCGTGCAAATGTTACAGTTGTTCTGATATATGTAATGCATTTTCCTTAAGTCATATCTTTTTTATAGTGTAAAAGCCTTTTCCGTGGTTACTGAATTCAATCTGACTTTTAGTAAGATGTTTCATAGATCTGGATGGATCCTACTAGTTTAAGCAAGCTCAAACTAGTTCTAATGTCATGCTATGTCTTTTGTGCATGCGGCAATCTGTAAAAGGCAGAGATTCGTGTTCGGTTAAACACTCAACTCTGAATTTATAAAAGGTCAGTTAAGTCGTTCTTTGTTTTGTTTTTTAGAAAATGTGTCCTTATACTTTAACATTACTACCGAGATAGGGCTCCGAATTCAGAAAATTCATACTAAGCACTTCATATAAATAAATGCATGTTTGAAAAAGTAAGACTAATTTAAAAATTTATAGTTAATGCAATTTAAAAAACAACAACAAACACAACTACAAAAAATTTCAAAATAACAACTACAAAAATGAGAGATTTTACAATATTGAGTCTCAGTCCTTAACATATTTATTATGTTCAATCAAATAATAATAGCGGTTCCGATTATCTCCCCTTAACACCATGTAGTACATTACTTCCCTTGCAAAGAATGCAGTCTCGAATATTTTACAAGCTTTCACTCAAAATGATGAATTTTGAATTATGCCATTTTTGTAGAAAAGATGCAATATAATTATGAATAAAAATTATTTTATTACATAACTAGCGGGATACACGTGCTTCGCTACGAAATTTTAATATGTGCAATATTTTAGATAGCTGAGAGGCCTCGCGTTGCGGAAATCAGTCATTAGTGTATAGGTCACAGTTTTTGGCGCTTTGCTCTCAGGAAGGTTCATCGCAATGCAAAATCGAGCTCGCTTCGCTCGCTGAAAAGTTCATTGATACATAAGTACAGGCTTACTTCACTCGTTAAAAGGTTCATTACTATGTAAGAATAGGCTCGTTTCTCTCGCTAAAAGGTTCATTGTTGCGTAAGCATATATTCGCTTCACTCACTAAAATTTAATTGCTACGTAAAGCCTTAATATTAGAAGCCTCTCCCCTGACGAGACACACAAAAAATAATCCCCGTTAATACAATAATACAACACCCTTTTAAGATTATTTCAACACGTGTTAGAAAAGATACATAAGGGACTCCCCTTAATTGTTAACCATCCGCAATGCTTCGAGATAAATTTTAATAAACTCTTATTAGTGATGTGCAAGACTCTTATTAGTGATCTGAAACCACCATTTATGCCGGCATAAACCACAACAGCTGACTGTTGGACTTCGACTTCAGGCGATAAAAAACTGTGTTTATCAGAACCAAAATGCAATCCCCCTTTGGTATTTGTGGCGCAATGTACTGGATGTTGAGAACGCCGCTTCCACGATGCTCATTAACTCATCAGGTAAACCGAGAAGCACCCTATAATTATTAGACTTCAATTATCAAGCCTTCTAATTGGTTGAAGAAGATTGAAGACTAACTTTAAGATTGATGTGTAATCTTTAAGAGATGCATATAAAATAAATAAGCTTGGAAAAAACCTGGTCTGTTTTGTGTATACATTTTAAAGTATCGAATATTATTGGGTTGTAAAAAATTTTATGATTTAGATCAATAAGTATTATTTGAATTCTCAATTTTACTTCTCAATTTTAAAGGTAAAAGAATAATAATATTTAAGAAATAATGAGTAATTTTGTGTTTTTTCAGGGACAGTAAATTTTTAGATACATTTTTTAAGGAAACTAAGTAAATTATACTCAAATTTATTACATTATTTAAAAAAAAACAAAAAAACAATACAAAAGTATTATCTACAAATTTTCAATGTTAGCTCAAATATAATTTACTATAGAAAATTAATGTTGAATATACTTAAGATACCAAAAAATAAAAATAAATTTAAACAAAAATCTAAATAAAATGTAATAAGTCAAAGGTGGATTAAATGAATTCTTGGTGCAGCGTTTTCTTTTTTTTTTTTTTTTTCTTTTTTTTTTTAACTTTTAAAAACTGGACTAAAAAAATCCACACAATTTCATAATTTTTTAGTTAAATTAATTCAAAATTCAGCAAAATTCTTTCTGTACAAATTTATTTTTACCCAACTGGATCCTAACAAACTTTTTTTCGGGAATTAACATTTAATAAGGAAAAATCAAAGTTCTCATGTTCTTATGCTAATATTATCAACCCTAGTATGTACTTTGTAGATTCATTTTGCTGACACTAACGCTCTTCAACACAGATGATACTAACCACATTAATATCCCTTCGAATTTCCCGCAAAGTATCATCGCTCCTTTGAGCGAACTTTCAGCACAGAAAATGTTCTTCTCCTTGCAATAATAACAGTTCACTTCAAACAGACCCCCTCAAGTCCATCTCAATATCATCACAATTTACATTCAAGATTCAACATTGGGTACAATCTTCTACCACAAAAATTTAGGATTCATAATATCCCACTTCCCACGCAACCATACTATCCCCATGAATATCCTCCAAGGAATCATCGTTTTTTTTAATGAACTTTCAGCACAGAAATGTTCTCAGTTCACTTCAAATTAAAGCCCTTCATAATCCATCTCAATATCATCCCAATCCCATACATTCACATTCAAGATTCAACATCGGATACAATCTCTTACCACAAATATTTAGGATCCATAATCCAATGATACATTTCCCACTCCCCATGAATTTTCCCCTAAAGAATCATCGTTTCTTCAGTGAACTTTCAGCACAGAAATGTTCCCAGTTCGCTTCAAATTAAAGCCCTTCTCAGTCCATCGCAATATCATCCCAATCCCATACATTTGCATTCAAGATTCAACATCGGATACACACTCCGCAGTTCAATCACACCTCAGAGCAAACGTACTTTGCCCCATACGCGATAAACAGAGAGATATCCTCCAATGGCTCAGTTCCCCCCATTACACTCGGATATGGACATCGCATGTATCTTCCATCGCATACAATGAGAGAGAGAGAGAGATGGACATTAAGTCTGTCTCTCATCTGATTGATAGGCATCCGCTTGAATAACGAGACGGAGAAATGAGCAAGGTTTGTGGGAACGGAGAAATATTAGCAAATTGGGCGCAATTTCTCAGGGGCGGAAATGCAACTGCTAATTTAAGGTCTGATACATGTTCAGTTCCAACTGCTTTCGAAGTTTTCTTGGAGTGTATAATTTGGATAGTGTATCGCATCTATACATAATCGTGCATTTCAATGTTTGACGCTATTTCTAAGACTCGTTTCCCTGTAAAACTGTATTCATAATGTATTCTCGTTGAACATCTCATAATTGATGATAATAGTAATTGTTGATTGGACTTAAAGGATGTAGTCAGAATTGTTGATAAAATTATCTAATTTTATATGATGTTATCATGAAATGGTAGTTGCAAACATGAAAAATCTGTCATTCCTATGAAATAAATCAAATTTAGTAAATGGAAATTATTTTATATAAAAGAATTTAAATATTAACAAATTGAGCACAATTGTTTAATTGCGGACTACAACTGTTAATTAAAATTTTGTGCTGTTTAATTATTGTATGTTTAATATTTTCTATTTTTTAAACACGATTTATATAATTCCTATTGTTTTGAACTATTCAATTGATATCAGACAACGTTTAATATCCAAGTGTAGCTCTCTATGTATGTAATGGGAAAATTATTTCATACATCACACTCTTAAGGAAATTAGTTATTACATTTTGCTTTGTGTATTTTCTTATTATTGAAAGGAAAATAGGGATTACTTTGAATTAAATGATTATCAGCATGATTAAGTATGGTACATACGTACGCAACTGATTTTATATCTAAATACTGTTAAAACTGCTTTTTTGTAAATACATTTATAAAAAAATATTTTACATAAAAAAAAAAAAAACTTGTTATACCTTCTGTGAACTCTTTTTCAAATATCATTCACGTATTTTTAATTTTAAGGCTTGGCTGTTTTTTAAACAAATAATTCCTATAACTACAAGTACTCATTAAAAAAAGCACAAAAAATCTGAAAGTGTTATAGTCTACAATTTTTAATTTGTTTTTTACTTAAATCCAAGGATATAAATGTTTAGTAGTATCTATGGTAATTGGATTTGAGCTGGTAATGAGCAGTTTTTGGTAAGCTAAAATGAGCAGTTTTTAGGAAAATGTTCCTTTTTTGGATTAAAAATATTTCAAGAAAACTTGGATTTAGTAAAAAAAACTAACGTATATGAAAGATAATAAACAATATTTAAGCACGAATGAAAGTACCACTTGTGCATGTAGAATAAAAATAGAATGTTAAGATGTAGTTCAAAATTTTAAATAAATATCATATTCTAACTGAAAATCAAAGCTTATTTTCACAGGACTATAAGACGCAGCGAACGTTCAGACTAACAACTCAATTATGCATCTGCAAACTCTGAACTTCCATCCAAAGATACAGCACATAAAACCGTTTTAAAGCATCGTAGACAACGGAAAATAAAAACAAACACCCCAATATAAAAAACAGAAAGAATCCCCGCACAAATAAATTCCGGAGCCCTTTCTTACTGCGTATGCAACACACGTAACATTACCAGAATCTAGATTTGAATTTCTACTCCTTGCTTAGGTGTGGAACACGAGATACATAATTCTGGAACACGGGGAAACTAAAAGAAACAGGAGAGGGTTGGACAGCTGGTTCCTGCGCGGGGTTCGCATCTTGTTGTTTTAACACGAGAGGCATTTCTGCTTGGTATTCATTTATTTCGGGTTTTTTTTAATCTTGTTTTACTCTGGAAGTTTTGTTGGAGAAGGAGCTTTCTTTCTCTTTTCTATTCTGATCTCATAAGTACTAAGAAATAAAGTTAGTTCTTGAAGTTAATTTTTTTGAATTACTGTCAGGTGGGGTTGTTTTGATCATTTTTCAAACTTCATAGTTTATAAAATATAACATTTCAATATATTTATTTTGTAGAGAAATAAACCCATGTAGCACAGATGTATTGGCCAGTGTCGGTAACGGGGGTTCAGGGAAGATTAGCAAATCCATGCCGAATATTGAGCATCGTTTAAAAATGCATGAATAAAAAAAAAAAAAAAAAGATGTCAAAATCATCACGAAACCTATTTTTTACGCCTCCGTCTTTTTTCGTAACACAATATTTCAAATTTAAAAAACTCTGCATCAACTTTTCAAAACTTCCAGTATATTTTACCCAGCACTGGGCGAAATCGGTCAAGAGAGTCTACTGTTGACCAACGGCCAGTCTACAACGGTTCACGTCGAGATTACTCTACTGGGGAACATACTTTGGGAGAAAAATTACAAATTCTATAAATAACATATTTTTGCTTGTCCTTTTTTTTCTTTCTTTAATTTAAACATTTGGTGAGCAAAACTAACGGTGATATTGGAACACACCTTCTATTTGTGCTCATATACATAACTTCAAATATTAACATGCGTACAAATAAAAAAATGATGACCAACTGTAGGCGCAAAACCCAGATAAGTTGATCAAATTTAACTCCACTTAAGAATCTGCCAATTCCTCTTGTGAAATTATTAACTCAATTACAATTTGCAATACGGTCTTGCATATCGTTATTTTTAAATAATCACTGTATCGTAAAACAAGAGAATTCTATTCTATAAATTAAAATGCGATTGAAACAACTTGGATGCTTTCCTCCATTTCACCATGTGTACATATTTAGATTCTACAATCTAATACCATTATTCAAATTTGAGTTCTTCTGTATAATTTGCATTTCCCAACGTTAAATCTTTTCGACAAAGTTGGATTTTTAGAATGAGGTGAGCAGAATTCCAATAAATATACGACATAACACCAATCCAATCTTCAATAAAATGGCCAAAAAATACCTTTAAGTTAAGTTAAAATAGTCTTCCTGATGTATCCGAACAATCTGTTCGCTTTTTTACTTGCTACCCCGCAATGATGATCATGCTCAAAACTTTCATTAATCGAAACTACTAGATCATTAATAACGACAGCTACATTGATTTGTGCTTCTTGTTGATAATAAGTAGCATTAATATATTCTTGTGACCGAAGTCAATGACTTGGTATTTGTCAATATTAAATACATACTCCATGTGTCAACCTTGAATAATAACTTGTTCATCATATCATTTTGTAAATATTGAAAGGAAATTCTGTGTTTGAATAATTAAAATTAAAAAATTTCCTTTCATGAATGACTGACAGCACGAACATTTTTTACCACAAGCCGCCTCTGGTTTAAATCCTCTTGCGTCCGTGCAATTTTTTCTTTATAATTTGCAGTCCCTTTAATCTTCACGTGATGTACAAAGATGCTGACTTTCCCATGAAACCAACGCTTATATTATTAACGAAAATAAGAAACATAAGAGACTTTAAAACTGACCATTTACTATTTCAGCTAGCCAACTGTGAATAACTATTTTTAATAAGAACTCTTAGATTTGTTCCAGTTAACATATTCTTAAACTTCTTAAAAATAAATTACCTCGAATCCCAATTCTAACTTACTGGAACTTTATTTAACGCGCCTTTTTTAAATAAAGAAACTCAACATCCATACCATTTCGATGGTGCAATTCCTTAGTTACATAATCGTAAAATATAAGTTTAAGTTATGCATAATTTCCTTCTTGAATTGCGCCTCCGAAAACAAACTCTTTATCCCAAGAATTATTCAATTTTGAGTTATTTCAAAGTCCTTTTAAAAAGTGGGGCAGTCTACTTTCCAATCTATTGGCATATAAGGTTAGCAAGTCGGCTCAACGATATGTTTTTATGCATAATGACAGCTAATCAGGCTGTAACTGACAGCTTAACGTGGACACCGAACCACAACGAACATACATGCCTAAACTGAGATTCGATCCTGGCTCCTTTGCCATGCGAGGTCAGAGCGCTAACCATACAGCCACCAAATGAGATGGATGTAAGGAAACCGACTTTAAATAATCAATTGATGCAATCACACAAGAAAATAGATTCCAAAACCTTGATTTTCTAATAGACACAACACAGTCAACAATTCCGATACAAGTTGCCGTCCACGGTCCATTAGGAATTTCAGTCAAGGCAATTTGTTGTAATTGCCACAACAAACTCACCAATCTGCTCACCAAACTTTAATCACCGCGTAAATACTCACTAATTAAGCACCGGGACGCTGATACAAAGGTGTCTTAGCGCCTCCTAATTAACTCAATTTTCAACCCTCACGTGATTTCAAAACTTTCCTTCCTTCGAGCAACACAAGTGTCAGCTATTTCAATAGAAGAGCTTCGGGGTAATCCTTCTACCCGAGAAAGGGTTTAAGAAGGGAAAAGTCTTGTTTAAACATCTATTCAGTGCTTTCTTGTTGGGAAAAATGTTGTTCTCCACAATGCGTGGTTGTGTTGAAGTTGTTTCAGTGAACTTGGTCGGGCGGGTGTGTAGATAAATGGTTTTGTTGAGATAATTAGAAGATTTTTTTCTTAATCTCAGTTAAATTTAGGATTGTCGCTAGTTTAATGAAACACGTGTTTTGATTTAAAAAAAACAAAAACCTTCAAGGTAGTTTTAAGTGCGTCTGTAATTATTTGTTTAATCTTGTTAGGAATGCGAAATTTATCACTTCCGTGTGATACATGCATATACTACTTTACTATGGAATGTTTATAGGATGCGTATTTTACTTGTTTGAAGGTAACTCATAAGAGTGCAGTTATTAATATATATTTAGATTATAGTTTTAGTGATATAACATACAAATAAATCTTCTTTCGATTTTAATAAAAAATAATGTTTTATTCTTTACCATTTGAGCCTTGAAAAGTTTTAAAAAGTGTACCTTTTGTAATTTAATTGATATTATGAAAGGGAACTGAAAAGTACAAATGTTAAGTAATTCTACCTTTCAAACTCTATCCGCCCCCTTACTTATTCCAATCTACTTTTTCTTATTGACTCACGCCTCAGAAGTAGATTGCGCATTTAAAGTGCGAAAGGTCTTGGGTTCGGCTCTTGCATTTTTCGATCTCTGTTTTCATGTTGTATCCTTCTTCCAAGTCTACTCTAGTCACTAAAAAATAACTGTGAATTTTTAAAATGCATATTTACAAATTGTTGTAAAATCTTAATATAGTGGAATATAACACATCGTTTTCCTTATGAAGTAGGCTTTATGATCCCTTTTCTCGAAAGTACATCCCAAACGGTCACTTTTGCAGAATGCCTTGTTTTTGCTAGAAACACTGACTGGTTTTCAGTACTCCATATACACCAATTTTGTTTAATGACTATTTCCTCCGAATTAAATGAGCCTCCCTGTAAACCATAAGCTGTCATAATAAATGTCACTCCCCTCAAACCATTGTATCTAAAATTCCGTACCTGTCTCCCCTCCATAATACTTGTCTCTTCTTATTGTTTCTCACTGTTTTCCAGTTATGTCATTTCACATGTTAAGGAGTCCTTTCTGCAATACCCCGTATGTAGTTCATTACCACCAACAGTAAATTACCTTTTAATATAACATATGCAGGCATAGAATATAAACCTTATGCAAGAATAATCAATTTCACTCCCTTTAATTCATTTCGCAAACCAATGTATATAAAATGTCATACTTGTCTCACCAGCATAACACTTGTCTCGTACTGTTTCCCCGTTACGTCATTTCAAAGTTAAGGAAGGTTCGAGACCTTTTTCCTCGCGGTTAGTCGCGTGGGGGACAAATGACCCCTAAATTCAAATTTTCGTGCAAAACATTTTAAAGTAAGTGGACTTGTTAATTAAAAACACAACATTATTGTACAGAATAAAGTACAAAATTTAAAAAATGTTTTAATATAAGTTGTAAAATGTTATAATATAAGTCTAAAAAAAAAAAAAAAAAACTTAAGACTTTGATCAAGGGCTGCCATCTCTTGAGAAATTGATTGTGGGGGACATTTGTCAACCGCGCGACAAACCAATGGTTAATTACTAGCAAAAGTACATTACCTTCAATTATAGCAATATCATTATAAATAAATACCCTGAAATAATATTTTACCACAGTTTTTTGTTTCTCATTCTTCCTACATTTTACAAATCGCCTATGGTCTTCAATAAATGTCTCTTTTACTTTCTATCTCTCCCGACTATCTTTGGTAACGCCCATCTTCTCAGTATCCTGGTCAAGAAAGGAGCCTTGGAAACAATGCCCAGCAGGCTCGGATAATCGAATCGAGTCGGTTAAAGACTCCTTCTTTGATACACGGCTACTGCCACCTCTAGAGGGTTGTCCAGGGATTGGCTTCAAGGAAAACTCCTCAGCTGAGGGTAGATAAATAATGTAAGTTACGCAAAGGAAGGAAATTTATTCTTAACGTTACTTTCGCCTTAGAAAGTTGTGCTTGATGGTCTTCGTACAGGTTTTAAAAGAATATTCACGAGTTAAAAACTGGCGGTTTTTATTGGGAAATCATTTTGTTTGAAGACCGGAAAATAAATCGAAAGGTCTCTTCTGGATTTTCGCATGGTTTGGGAAATCACATGCTTATTTTGTTTTCACTTGTCTTCACCCTGATGCGTTAGAGTATTTTGCTTTAAATATTCGTAAAATTCTCCACATCGTAACACTTTTAGACACCAAAACATAATAGTGAACTTTATTCAAATTTTTATAATTAATGATTTATATGAAAATTATTTTATTTTCCCGTTAGTAAAACAGAAAAAATGTGTAGTCAGTTACGGGATTTTTGACTGATTAGTACATTGTTCATTGATTAGTGAATGTACATTGCACATGCAATAATACTCTTTGGAATGATTTTTTTTCTTTAATACTTTGTAGTATTCTGCATTACGATTAGACGATCTATACGATTAATAATAACATACAAGAGCTCCACATAATAATAACATACAAGAGGTAAAAATTGGATAATTGATGAGTTTAAGTGGTGGTATATTTCTAGATTGAGAAATATTCACCATTTGATAATATGAAGAGTTTACGTTTAAAATAAATCAACTTTACTTGAAAGAATAGTTCTAAATTGTCAATATTTAGAAATGTAATTAATAATGTTTTCTTTGAATACTTCTAGAATGGCTACACACAATATTTTCTCAACTATTTCTAGTTGTGAGTGTAATAAATTATCGAAGATATGGAAATTTCATTTTAAAATTCATAAGTTTCGAACGAAGACATCATACACTGAAATTGAGAAAATCTAAAAATGTACCTAATTAATACAAAAGTATAATTTCTACTCTTTTGTAACTTTCGAAAACTGAATTCTAAGATTTCAAATTAATGTAAAAGTAAAAAAAAAAATACTTTAGTCCAGTGATTCTCAACCTTTTTTATGTCGCGGCACACTTACACCGATTTCAAAATTTGGCGGCACACAAAGGAAAAGATAAGTTTAAAAGTTGTTTACTTTACCTACCTGTAATACTACCTATAATACACTGTAATACACTGTGTAAAATAGTTTATGATAAAAATTGGGAATGTAAAATAAAATAATATAATATGTACTACAAAAACAACAGTACGTTTATTAAGGGATTAATTACAAATATACATTTCTAAAATTTGGCGGCACACTTTAAGAATTTGGCGGCACACAAAAGTGGCACAGTGGTTGAGAATCACTGATTCTTAAATTTTTCCCCATTTTATCATCTGTGTAGCGAAGAAGCACTGATATTCTTGTTCTAATTTGAAATTTTTTCTTACCAAACACTAAACCAAAATGTTTAGATTAAAGCTTTCATTAGCCCAAAATCCTTAGCCCATTTACGGTAAAAAGTATTATAGTTTTTTTGGTTCCAGGTAAGAGAGCTTTGAAGAAGAAAGGGTCGGGTGGTTGCAACCCTTCTTTGCGAGTTTGTCTGTGATTCGTTTCCGTGAAGATCCATATGGGAAGGATTGGAGGTGGATATCATGTTGAAGGAAAATGAACCATAAATTGTGTAATATAGATTATACTAGTTTTCTCTTCAACGTTAGTCCCGTTATTGAGATGTTGTAGTGAACTACGGCTATCAGTGTGAATCCATAGGTCTCCATAGTTCTTTTAGTTCAGAATAGTCTCAAGACCCACATTGATAGCTAACAGTTCGGTTCTGAAAATAGAGCAGAAGTCAGGGTTACGTTAAGAAAGAAAGATTTTATCCTGTGAAGTTTCAATGTAGATGCCACTACCAGCAAGATCTGTGACTTTGATACCTTCACGTCAGTAAATATCTTAAAGAAAATTTTTACTTACATTATAATAGTTACCAATTTTGTCTTCAACAAACTATTAAAAACACTTCTAGTCAAGGTATTATTATAAATGAGGTATCATTTGAAACGGGTTCATTTTAACGGTTACATTTTAATAACCAATAATAAAATAAAAATTGAACTTTTATGAATTTTAGGGTACCAACTCTACTTAAATATTTTTCTTAAGAGAAAGAGAGAGAGAAAATTTGTTGCTTCCATTCCTTCTTACTCGGAATATAACTTTCTATAACTGCAATCCAAGTATGATTGGCGTCCAGTTCAGCTGTCGTAAAACTATTTATGGAGCTATCAACTGAGCTATGATGCTTATGGAGTTAAAATAGAAGATATCTTTCGATGGAAGGAAATATGCGATATAAAGATTATCTAAATGTGTTTCCAGTTGCGTTAACGTCTGAGTTTGTTTTATTAGATCAGAATTAAAGATATTTTTAGCATTTAATAGTTAACCCTTGTTTAGGCACTCGATCTTTTGTCTCGAAGTTAGTCGTGTGGGGGACAATTGTCCCCTAAATTCAAATTTTCGTGCATACCATTAAATTCATTACCAAATATCAGAGTAACTGGGTATTTTAATTAAAAACACAACATTACTCAACAGAATAAAGTAAAAATTGAAACATATTTTTAAAATAAATTGAAGAAAAAAGAAGGGTGCTATCTATTGATAAATTGATGGGTTGCTATCTATTGATAAATTGATATTGTGAAGGATATTTGTCAACTGCGCGATTAACCAAGAGTTAAGGAATAGTTTTTGAGTGATGTAAATTAAAATGAATAATACATAAGCAGCTTTTGTTGCATTCAAAAATGTATACTTTACGTATCTTTTGGTTCGCAATCAAGCAGAATATATTAAAGATTTCATTTTTGCATGTATTTTAATGCACATTCAAATTAAGTATTTTAAATTACAACTACTATCGTGGTAATGTAATAATATGACATTATTTAAAGATATTTTTGAGATATTAATATTCGCATGGAAAGTAAGGTGATTTAAGTAAAATCTTTGGAATCAATTTTATTTACATAATACTATTTTTTTTCTTTTGGTGAATAAAATTCAAAATAAAAGAATTACAAATTTGTCGAAAAATATTTTTTTATTATTTGCGCGCAATTAAAAAACCTGTATAGCAATACAATAAAGAGCAAAAACGCCAAAAAATTATGTGTCTCTAATAATATTATTTGAATTTGATACGTTAAAAATAATAATAGGAAAATAAAATAGAACTAAAATAACTGATGAAATACAGCTGTCAAAAAACTATTTTAGTATCTTCAGTAAATGAGAAGAGACACGGTTTGAATATTTCAGTTAGCGTTAAAATCTATTAGCGTTTTGATGATAGTTCAAGTATTCGGATAATTATTAATAAGTTGGTTATTTTTGCACGAAATTTTTAATTCAATTGTTGATATTCATTCTTGCTGTTTCATTGAGGACTTTTTAGTCTATTTTCCACTAATTTGAAATGAAATGTGTTGTTTTTATATAATCTCCTCAGATTTTTTATATCAAAATTCAAATGCAAGAACTATTTAATCCAATTTTCTTTGCTCTAACTTTCTTTAATGCTAATGTAATGCTAATCTGCTTGAAATAATACATTTAATAAGTTTTCAAAATATCGTATTTAATACTAACCAGACACAGAAGCGGGAATTAGTTCTTGTTGTACATACATGATCGCAAATTTTCCTTTACAAAAGAACAAAAAAACACCTTATTTCGCTAAAACTACCCTTAATAACACCACTCGAGAAGAAGTTTTCTATCCACTCATCTTGCAACAGAAGTAGTATTTGGTCTTCCTGCTAAAACGTGGAGTAAATCCTCTTCCCTGGCATCGTTCCAGGGATAATTGAAAGCATCCCCCCCCCCCCCATCCCATTCTAAAAACGCACAGCGGGAAAGATTTATTTATGCTAGATTTTCATTCTCGCATTTACTCTCGCCGAGCGAGAAATTAATGGGGATGGCTGATTAGGATGGAAGTGGGATAATTGTGCCAGGATATTTTAAAGAAGTATCCTTGTGTATCTCCTTTTCTAAGCATTTGAATGGAGTTGTAATTATGGGACTTTTTGGTGATTAAAGCATTTGGATTGAATTTCTTCCCCGGGCATGGTGAATGTCGCTGTTTAACTAATCTGATTAATTTGATTGCGGAAGAAAGCTTCTCTGAAATAGATAGATTTGCTTTCTACCGAATCTTTTATGTTTTGCGGAATGTGTGCATTGAGAAACAAGATTAATGCGTTGTTGTGATGGGTTTACAGATAGTAATATCTTTCAATGATTTCATTTGTTAACTTGTCAAGGGATATATTAATGTGTCGATATTATTATTTTTTCAATGAATTAATTTTGTATTAGAGGATCTTACAGATTAAAATATATTGTTACGAATGTTTTTCTCAGAGTAATGCTGACACTGGATTACAAAAGAAAATCCTTTTGAAATCCAACAAAATACATTCAAGCTCAGAATCGAGCTTTCAGTCGCGCCAACTCAACAGCAGCAAAAACACAAGTTTCTGTCGTTTCGAAAACCCCCAAACTTCATCCACAGCAGTTCAATTCCAAAACATCTACAGTCGGAACTGAATCAGTCTGACTCTGATTAATTCTCACGCGAGAGCCTTTTATAAGTTACCAATATTCTCCAAAATTTTAGAAATATCCAGATAAACCTAAAGCTTTCCCCTACTTTAAAGCTTGTATTTCCGATATTATTTACAATGTTTACATAAATAAAAAGCTATAATTAAAAGTGATTGCAGAACTAAAATACAGTTTAGAATTTACCAACGATTTTTATTAAGTACAATTTTCAACAAATTCTCGTTCGCAACAATATCATAGTTTTGTAAATATGCATCTCAAAGTAAGCAACATATGCTCCACGCCCTTGACATGCACTGTTACACGTACATCCAGACTATGTAAATTGTTCTGTAATTTAGAATACCTTGTTTTATTGTTTTAAGAACAAGGAAGAAATTATATTATTGTACGAATTTACTACAAAATATTGACATATCTATCATTCATCAAACATTAAAATGTACTGTTTCGGGACCAGCGTATAAACTAGTTGTCTTTTCGGTATATTATCCATTGTTTTCAAATCAATGGTTCTTAAAATATTTCAAATGCTTTTCGTATATTTTAACTTGCATCCAATAAAGACTTCTGTTGTCTTTTCTTTTCTCATTATGCATAAAAAACTGTTATTATTCTAGACTACTACAAGTAACGACTAACTGAAGTGCTTAGTGTTGCCTTGGTGTGTAATAGAGTTGAACAAATTTGAACCGGAATGTACTAGACGTACAATCCGGTTCAAATGTGTTCAACCGATTGCAAATTATGAGCCTTCCCTCTTCCGATATCCTTGATTTCCATCACCTTGAATGCAAAACAATAAAATTAAATATTGCTCTCGATAATTTGGAAACATATAGAAAATACAGAGACAAATTTAAGATATCTATTAAAAAAAACCTGGCTATATAGGTTTAGTAGATATAGTTATGATTTAATAACCCTGTAATGTTCGGATAGAATGAATGATATGACTTTTAGAAATGTTTATATTGCAATAAAATTTATTCAGATAATATAAAAAACAATCACACACAACCACATACCCAACACTCACGAACAAAGCAAATTTTCACCCCAAAATGCAATTATTAGTTACCAATGCAAGTTCGAGAACTTTCCTGGTATATCCATGCAAGTTTGTCAAATCAAAAGTACAGTTTTTGCATTTTAAATTAAATGTAATAATATAATTTAAATTGACTTAGAGATATATATCTATATTAAAACCAAACCAATTACTTAGTACAACAACCTCGCGGTAAAATTACTTAATCTAAAAAGTACCACGCACAATATTCAACCCCATCCTCCGATTTTCCCTCAAAATATTTAACATTATATTCATCTCCCTTTTTACTCTAAGAAATAATTTATAAGAGCCACATCCCTGCCTTTTTTTTTATAGGAATAATAGCATTTTATCTTTTGGCTGCTCGGAAAAGTACGCATACGATCAATTCGGAATTTCAGGGGTGGTTCAAAAGAGAAATTCCAGCTTCCCTCAGAGTCTTTTCACTTCATATTCATGTTCAGTATCTCGGAAGCGGGAAAAAATATTGGAATTTGGGAGCAGTATTTCCTCTGGGATAGGATGCTCCGTTAGATCCCATGTATTTCATAATTATACGCCCTTTGCTTTGATGTTTTGCGGTTGATACTCTTGTTTATTGTTGACACTGTAGCTTGTGGTATTAAGCGTACGCGGTCTCTTTTTAATAAGCTGGTGTTTTCTTTACTTTTCTTGTAGATATGGGGAAAGTTTATATTAAATTTGGATTTTATCATATTGAAATGTGTTAAACAAAAATTATCAGTGGTAGAAGTTTTCTTGATGGTAAGCGTATAGGTGACATTCTACATTGCACCAAAGTTTATTTTTGTGAATGTTGTAGAAATCACATTTTTCCGAATTCAACCTAAAAATCAGTATTTATAATAAAAGTAATTAGAAATTATGCCTTTAAACAATAATTGGTAATGCATGTGTTATCTTTCAGTACACATTAGTCTCGATGCGTATTATTAATTTAATGTGTGTAGAATTAAATTTAGTTTGAAATTTAACTAGTTCAATTACTAACAATGAAATATATTTTGTAGAATCCGATAAGCAGTTTTAAACTGGAGTACAAATATTTTTACCAAAAACAGCTAAAATTCTCATTTTCATTTTAGCATTTTTCTGAAATAATTGCGTGTTTCATCAATTAGGATGTTTAATTTAACAAAAAAAAACCTTTTTTACTATAAAATTACAACTAACTTTATGTATAAAGCTATTTTATACCAATTACCAACTGGAATAATACTTTTCCCCCTTTAGCTTTCTGGTTCTTTTAGGTCGATGACTAATCTTGAGAAATAAAAATAGCGTTTTTGTCCATTTTGTATCAAATTTTTTTAACAAAAGAGTTAAACCTTTAAACATATATGCCTATATATCCTGCCTAAAAGTATATGTAATGGTCTCTAGATTATATTAGAATACAGTAGAACATGTAATGGATATTTTTATAGTTCAAATATATATATATATATATATATATATATATATATATATATATATATAATGAAATATGTTTCAATAATTGATCGTAGAGAAGAACAGGTTGTTGATCCCGGACTGTTTTCAGTGTTTGATTGCTGATTTCATTGTTTCACGATTCAATTTTATGCGAGTTGTGTGTGGTTTACAATACTTTAGATGTTTAAACTTTTCCTATAGAAAATGATCCTGAATAACTACACCATTTCTAAATAAATTCACGATTAAATAATCGTCAATCCAACTACGATTTGAAACGGAAACAAAATATCTTTAATATATATGAAACCGATCAAAAAGTAGTTGTAATTCTTTTGCAATATGAATCATCGCTGAGAAGAAATGCTGATGATAGTAAAAGACGATCTCCATACATATCTGATGACGAGATGATATTCTGCTTCTGTTACTATTCTTTTGTCCTCAATCGATACGAATTATTTTTTCGATCCACGTCCAAATTCGATTAAAAACCGGGATTTTTTTTTATGGTTTGCCTTTTTACGTATACGTTACAAATATAAAAACTAGATCTGTAGAGAAAAGAAAGATAAAAAGAAAGAATAGCGCAGAATTGATTATGTATTTTTGTGGTTGACGGAATGTGATTTCTTCCAATTAAATCAACTTTTTAATACGTTTCATTTGCGGAATTGAATTTTGATAAACACATAACACATTCAAATACAATATCCTACTATTACATAAATATTGCCTAACTCCATTACTTTCATGGTTGTAATATTAAAAAATCATTGCATATGCTAAATGCAATTATATTATAATGAATCCACGATACTATTTAGGATATATTAGATGTACAAAAATGCACTTTTAAAATGTCTAAGATTCTAAATAACCCAACAATTCATTGATAATTTCTAAAGTTTAATTAATTTAAAAAGTTTTCTATTACTTTATAAAATATGTCTTTAAAACTTTAAAAAAAATCTTACCATTTACGACATTGGTATGAAATATATTGGCTTCAAGCATATATATATTAAGTATTTTAGAAGGATTATAAATAAAATCACATCTCAAACTGAAAATAGTGTCTGAATACATAAATAATGTGTAGTAATTGTACTTTAAATTAATTAAGTTTTAAATATGTTACCATAAAAAGAAAACTGTATAAGATACATTTATGCACGAAAATAATTAAATGAGTCCTTACTTTTAAATTACAGTTGAAATATAGTGAATTTCCCTTATAAAATCTTGTAAAATATTTTGAAAGGGATATTAAGAAAACAACTTAAAATTACTAAACAATTTATATCCACATCATAAATTTATTAACCTTAATCATATTTCATTGTATTCCTTAAATGTAGTTGCACCCTTTCAATTAAAATGTCAGATTATAAACTCTTAATTATTAAACATAAAAATGAACCTGATCAGGTAAAAAAAATATTGCAAAAAACAACGTAACCTTTAATGGCAAGATAAGATTTTTCTTCGACCAATTTTTTCTGCCTGACAAGAAATTTAACTAATGATCATCGTGAATTAAGATCCAAAGGAAGCCAATTTTTTACACAGCTTAAAAAAAGGTCATTAATTTAATCTATTTTTTATGCAGTGGCCTAACCCCACACCCTTTGGGAATAAAATTCAGTTTTTTTCTTTGTTTGAAAGTAAAGACCTCTATCAAACAGAATGTAATGTCACGGGTACAGGCATTGACATGTGTCTTCAAATTAATTAAAAAATACTCCGCTTTTTTCGTTATTCTTAAGAATCCTATTAGTTTTTCTCAAGATGAGTTTGACTTTGTGCTTTTTCCCTACTGAGTATTTAGATAAATACTGAGCACTCTCATAAAATTCACCTAATTTCAATTGACAAATTCCCAATGTGACACCTAGACCTAAATAATTACGGAAAACAATAAAACTTATATTTTATTTTGAAATGTTTCTTTTTGGCATCTATGGAATTCATTATTCGTATAATGACAAAATTAGACAGTACAATTACTTTTAATAACAGGATATGTCTGAGAAAAGCACATAAGTAATAATATTATGGTTGCACAAAAAATTAACATGACACCAAAATGACAACACATAGTAATTATTTGGAATTAAGTTATGTAAATTTTTTTTGGTTGTACAACTCATTTGTTGTATCTATAATTAACAATTATTGATGATTATTAAAATATTGAATGTGAATGTCACATGAAATTATCATTTGGTCGCCCTTTAAATTTTTTAAAAATTAATTATTTTTCCATTTACCTTTGCTACCAAATAATATTATAAAAAATAATGAAGACACATAACTACTAGATTAATTATAGCTTTGTAATTCTAATTTGTTTGCGAGTTTAAAAAAGAGCGCGAAAAGGCACGCACAACCTTTCAGAGAATTGCCCCTATAACATATGCATTGTTTAACATAAGATTATGATTATCAAAGTAGAGGTAAAACTTCACCAGCCACCTAAATTATTCAAAACTCGAAAATATCTCCACCCAATCCAACCGAAACGCTTCAAGACTTTATCACCGGGCTATTATTCTTCAAGATGATTAATCAAAATTTCTCCCACAATGCGAATCCCATGGAATATAATTTTTCGCAGATCGAACCATCTAATTAGTCCTCAGCCACGGAAGACGCTATCATTCATCGAACAATCGAATCATTTATGTTGAATAATAGCTCCCCAATATCGCTCTTTGCCGCTCCAACTACTGCAGAGCCAACCTCAGACATTTAATGAAAGTTAATAATTATCGACTAAGAACCATTTTGGGCGGTTCAATAATATTTAAGAGGAAGAAAGCGGTAATTACGTTGTAGTAATAGGTCGACTTTTGTGGGATAATTTGTATCGGGGAACAATGGGAGGTGTTGCGGAACGATTAAGTATGCGTTGAAACTAATAAGTAGGATTAATTGATTAAATAATTTGATTGATTTGTGTTATTGATTAAGAGTTGATATACTGATGCGTTGATTTATGCTAGTGACAGCATAAACTGATTGAATTATCGATCAATATTAGGTAGCATAAAGCGATTAGGTTTGTTGGTAAAAGCTATTGATTTCACAAACTGATTGGTTGAATCGTCGAAATTGAATTGATTAATATCAGAAACTGATTGATAGAATCATCATTCATCAATGTAAAATATAGTGTAAATAGATTGATTTTGGTGAATGAAGAGATTGATTTCATAAACAGATTGAATCGCTTATTATATCAATTAAAGACATAAATTTACTTATTAAGAGTCATTGGTCGTTGCTAAACATAGCATAAAAGGATTGATTTCATTGATTCCAGCTATTTTTTTTTACAAACTGATAGATTGAATCATTGACCAAAACTATTTATAGCATACACACGGCAAACTGAAATATCCTAAAATATGATACAATAGTGGCACTGAATTCAAACACCAAACGGAATCTTAATTTAAAGTGAGAGTATTTTCAGGGCATACTTAAATTCCTTAGGGAGCTGAAAAGTAATCCTTAAAGAGTAGTGTAATCGTAGTTTAAATTATACTGGTAAAGATTTCAAAAAGTTTTTTTTTTTTTTTTTTTTTTTTGACGAATATATAATTTGTGATAATATTCATTTGCATTTTGGATTTATTTTGATGGTTTTATCTAAGAATTCATTCTGGAGTTATTTAAAAGGTCTGAATAAGGAGACACAACCCAATCAGATATTTTAACCATTATTTCAGATATTCTTGTGCAACTTTCTGACTTGTTTTAAGACATTTCAATTTGCAGTGCACTGAATGATTTTTCTCAAAGCCCTTAAGTGGTTGTATAAATTATGTATTATAAATGTGATGGGAAGTTAATAATATGGAATTACAATTGATTTATATTGAATTAAGATTGATCAAATGTATTAATACTACTATTGTAGTGTTGCGGAAACGAAGGACAAACTCAAATTTGGGACAAATATTTTTTTTTTCTCCTTCCGAATCAGTACTCTTCATAGATTGTATATTTTTCATGTTCAGTTCGCCCTTTTTCCACTCTTAAAATACGCTAGGAGTGATACCAAGCTATATAGAAACTATCTTATGGAAAACTTTTCAAACGCGTTTTACTGCGAACCACCTTTTGTTGAGTTCGCCCTTCGAATCCATAACGCCTCATATGTATTAATACTACGTTATAATACTATTAATGCATTAATACTTACTACTATATTTCATCTGGAAAAAAATACGTTACTTCTGCCAGAAAACTATGTTTTAAAAAATTATCTTTTCATGTGTTGCCATTCTACAAGAAAAATATTCCCTTAAACCACGGTTACAGTGCATAATATCCAATCTTAAATTAAAGTATGTGAGTTTGAATATGAATTTATAATTTATAGAATAAGTATGAAATGGTAATGCAGTGTTGATATGTTTAATAGAAATTAAATAATAACAGCCTTATATGTATGTTTATTCTTGATAATAAATTAATTACATAAATTATTTGAAAGTCTAAAGAGTATTCTACAAATTGAATAACTTACTACATTAATTGACTCACATAAAAAGCTAAATATTCTCTTAATATTTTAAGACAAAATTAGTTCAGCTGCAGAAATTTATTATGAAGGAAATTAAGTTTGCTTTTTTTTTAAAAAATATTTTTTTAAATTGGTTTTACTTTTAAAATGTGGTATTATATTGCTTACATTCGTGAATTTATCTTATTAAACTAATACATTCTTGGAAAAAGATGACGCTGAAATGTTTTACTATTTTTACCTCCAGAATTTCTTTACTACATAAAGTAGCGAATATACCACATTATATTAACTTAAACAATCTAGTTCATGTATTTCGTAAACATAATCCATACTTTGTTTGATTATTGCTTTAAGTACTATGTGCATTCAACAATAAAATATTTATACAATTTAATGAGTCGATTAAAAGAGTAGCAACAAATACTTTTTGGGAAGTGTAAAGAAGTACTAAACAATACACGTTAAATAAGTTTCAAATTATATATTATCGCTAGGGTAGGGAATTCGTTCATTTTCTGACTATGTATAATAAAAAAATAATAATAACTAAGTGTTTACTAACAAAACCAAATAACTCGATAACGCCAGCGAAATTGGTTTGCGAATTTTTTTTTTTTTTTTTAAGAGCATCAATTTAATCAGAGAAAGTGTTGATGTGTTTGCTTATGTGTTTGGTTATTGAAGTGCTTTTGTACATGATTACTTACACTAGAATTTCATTCCTAAAAGTGCATTTCTAAATCGATTTACACATAATGTAATTCTGATTTCATTGCAACAATTCGTTGTGGAGTACAATTCAGACCACTTTATGAGTCTCGAAAATTGTGAAACCATTTAGTTGACGAAACAGTTTTCTTCGTTCATTCCACTTCATATCCCATAGCAGGATATTACTTAAAAAAAATATAGTTAAATGTAACTCTTTCATATCCAAAAGAGATATTGGAAATCAAATCAACAAAAAAATATTATTTTCTATTTTAATCATTGTTCGAAAGTTTGATAAATATAAGCTTATCATGTGTTTAAATTTCAAAAGAATTCGCAGGAATACCAAAATCGTAGTCCATAGTTTCTTTTAATATTTATGTAAATACTAATTTATTTAATCAACTGGCGTGTTAATGAAATACATATTAAAGGGGAAAACTCAAGTTATGTTCTTGCTAAAGATCTGGAATTGGTTGCAAATGGTAGGTATCAGTGAGAAACGAATGTCCCTGAAATATCTTTTGGAGAAAATCCCAACGTTTATATGGACTATTGTGTGAGATCGCCTATTTGATGTATACTATTTGTATCGAAATAGATTATGCAGAAACAAACGTGTATGTAATACATTTATGTAAACATGATTCAATATTACATACGTAATTGTACATTATTTTTGTGCCGGAAATGTTTTGCAACTGAAATGTTAGGTGATCTTATACTATTTACGAAATGGATCAATAATAGAAAAAGATTATTCTCACTATTATAATCTACAAAAACTATATACGTTATTAACATCAGGACAATCCATTGATAAGTTTTGTACTAAGCATACATGTAATTTTTCAGTGTTTTTGTCTTGTCTTTCAAAACAAAATAAACAGATATATCTTTCGGAAACAAGAGGAAGAACAGCCGAATCATAGGATTAATTGTACATCAAAAGAAAAAAGGCGCTAAAAAATATCTCTTTTTAAAAAAGTTAGGTTTTTTTTTCTTGTATCCTTCAATTTTTAAATCATTTATATTAACTACGATTTTGTTTACGGGTGGTGTGAGGGGGGGGGGGGGTTGGCTATGTTTGTGTCGAATGCGGGCAAATCTACGGAATCCTAATTAACCTCCTTGTCGTCATCCAATCGGGCAGAAAATTGGCAGATAGAATCAATATCGAGAACAGTGCATTCTATCAAATTTTAGTGGCTGTTACTATCACTAAAAGGTCCCTTTTATGGAATAGAAACGATGAAATCGCATTTAACCGATCACTGAAGAAACCATTTCTTATTACTAGTGTAAATAAAAGATATTTGGATGCGAAAGCACAAATTTACATTCATTTTTAATGAATAAATTTTGAAAAGTAGTTTACTGCATAATGAAATTTGAAATACTTAAAATTAGTAGCTAACACTAACCGAAAAGGGATTATGTAAATGCATATAATAATTGGCAATGCATGCAGAAGATATATATTCAAAATTTTGTTTTCATTGATTACATTATTACTACTATTTTATTGAAAACATGATTAAAAAACTTCAAATCAATTAACGCTAGTTCTTTTGAAGAGCCGAAGTGTAAAATTAGAGTAATTTTTCAATTGTAAGTGGAAACAATTAGAAATTAATTGTAATGTAATATTTTTTTTATTGAGTCAAGAAAACAAAGATTTGATGTATAATGTATTAAATCTATTTGAATTTTTAGGTGAAAATATTTTTAAATAAAAAAAAAAGAAATTGTAATGCAATTTTATTTACTATTAATGAATATACATTGAGCTTTTAAATTATGCCATTTTGGAAGCATTTATATTCAGAAAAATTGTGTATCATAATAAAAAAAAATTAATCTAATGCAATTCAATTTGCACAAGTTTGTTAGTGGACTATCATATTTCCTAAAAACAAGGGGGAAAAATATATTGTCGTGAAAGATGACACGCAGTAAATATCGACAAGCTTCAGAATGATAAATTTCTTTCCAATACACAATTCATTTTGAAGAAAAAGGAGAAATAACATTACACTTTAACGCTTATCAATAAACAAAAGGGCAAATTACTTTGAGAAATGACTGAATAAGAGCTATGAAATTCCATTTGTTATCATCTGGCAACGGAAGTGATAATGGCGGGATATATTTAAAAGGGTTTCGGTAGTCGCAGAATTTTGAATTTAAAATTCAAAGAATAATGAAATGAATAAAATCTAGTTCATTCTCTCTTTTTTATACTTTGCTCGTTGGGTATTGCAAATTTTCATCCTAAATTGTAAAATTAAACATAATAAAAAAAATTTCTGTTGAAATTTTACTTGATATTTCGATCTATGATGAGGAATTTTATTTTGGAAAGAGAATTTTACTAATTTTCATTTGCCGTAATTTACAACAACTTTAAACTTTTCTATACTTTAGATCTCAATACTTTTCACGTCCATAGATATCATATGAATAACTTGGTGCCTTTTACAGAGATGTTTTTGTTGGTATTGCACTTCTGTTTTTAAGGTACTTATTTTAAATTTATTGTTTATACAAGGATAACTAGTTTAAAAATGTTATTCATAATTTGTAAACTTGCAAGAAAAATACCGTCGACAAAATTTTTGTTGGAGATCCACTACGAGAAATATATAATTATCCGACTACTTTATTTTTTAATTTATATTATTATTTAGTTTTAAGAAAGTTTTTAAAAAATGTTCTCATCAACGTTCATTTAGCGGAGAATTACACGAGATTTTTCTAAGAAAATTCAATTTACCAGACCCCAGTCCATAAAGTATTTATGCATTCAATGAGGATATAAAATTATTTTTAATAAATAATTTAATCAGATTTGAATAATATGTTTGCAAAAAGGGAAAAAATCAACATTTGGCGATCATTTCGTAGCCAATAAAAACTCGCCAATGATCGATCTTGTAATGCTAAGTATATATAAATATATATATATATATATATATATATATATATATATATATATATATATATATATATATATATATATATATATATATATATATATATATATATATATATATATATATATATATATATATATATATATATATATATATATATATATATATATATATATATATATATATATATATATATATATATATATATATATATATATATATATAAATATATATATATATATATATATATATAATATATATATATATATATATATATATATAAATAAATATATATAAATAAATATATATATATATATATATATATATATATATATATATATATATATATATATATATATATATATATATATATATATATATATATATATATATATATATATATATATATATATATATATATATATATATATATATATATATATATATATATATATATATATATATATATATATATATATATATATATATATATATATATATATATATATATATATATATATATATATATATATATATATATATATATATATATATATATATATATATATATATATATATATATATATATATATATATATATATATATATATATATATATATATATATATATATATATATATATATATATATATATATATATATATATATATATATATATATATATATATATATAATATATATATATATATATATATATATATATATATATATATATATATATATATATATATATATATATATATATATATATATATATATATATATATATATATATATATATATATATATATATATATATATATATATATATATATATATATATATATATATATATATATATATATATATATATATATATATATATATATATATATATATATATATATATATATATATATATATATATATATATATATATATAATATATATATAAATATATATATATATATATATATATATATATATATATATAAATATATATATATATATATATATATATATATATATATATATATATATATATATATAAATATATATATATATATATATATATATATATATATATATATATATATATATATATATATATATATATATATATATATTCGTATTTCTCGGTTTTAGGGACTTTATTGTGTATGGTGAGTTCTTCCTCTATTTATAAATGCAAAAAGCTACTAGTATTCTAAGTTTTAT
Source organism: Linyphia triangularis (assembly GCA_963978545.1). NCBI lineage: Eukaryota > Metazoa > Arthropoda > Arachnida > Araneae > Linyphiidae > Linyphia > Linyphia triangularis. The sequence continues at coordinate 1,099,536 of OZ021727.1, read as the reverse complement.
ATCTTTTAGCTCCAATAGAAATATATATTAGAACTAGCAGAATTCCAGTGCTGCGCTACGAAATTTTGTAATACGCATTTTTAGCAATCAAAAGACATTCATGTATTCTACATTTCAGACGTTTGCTCCCATTTCGATCTCGACAGTTTGATTGATCAAAATAGAAACTTTCCATTGTTGTCATTTTTTTCGAAAATTTATAGTGGTGGATATATTGGAAATGAGACATTTGAATAACCCTCGTTTAGAACATTTAACCCCCTTTTGAACAATTTTTAATCGAAATTACAATAGTTTATTGTGTTTATATTTGCTTTTTAGTTCTAAATTTAAAAGTTGTAACTGTATTGGAAGTGAGACATTATGATATTCCTCGTATAGTTTCAATGTTACGTTGACTTTTTATCCCTCAAAAATGCATTAATCGATATTGGAATAACTAATTTTTTTCTTTATATATATTTGCCCTTCTAAACATTTGCACCAAATATCAGAATTGTGACAACATTAAAAGTGACCCATTCGGATATTCCTCATTTGGAACGTTTAACCCCTTTTCGACCATATTTAAAATTTGTTAATCGAAATAGCTTACTTCTTCTATGTTTGTCTTTGCTGACATTAGTATCAATTTTCAGAGTTGTGTGGGAAGTGGGGTCATTCGAATTTCCCTCGTTTGGAACGTTTAGCCTCTTTTTGACTCCTTAATGAGGGCTAATCGAGATCGGAATAGCTTACTTTATCTCTGTTTGCCATTGATGATATTTTGACCAAATTTCCGGAGTTGTGATCAAATGGAAAATGGGACATTCGAATACCCCTCATTTGAAACGTTTATTTCCTTTTCTACCCCTTTAAGTGGATTAACCGAGATCGGAATAGCTTACTTTTTCTATGTTTACCATTATTGATATTTGTACCAATTTTCAGAGTTGTGGACATGTGGGAAGTGAGAGAATTAGTGATGAGTGAGTCAGTCAGTGAATGAATGAATGAGGGTTTACCTTAAATAGAGAGAGATTGAGATTCAAATTTTGTGTACATTTCCTCCTTCAGGAGCACCTAGATTTGTAGAGTAAAAATTAATACTAATATGTTAAGAATTTAACGGAGTATTGTTTAAAAATTGCTATCGATATAGTTGTTAACAGGAACAATCTGTAACTATTGAAGAAATAAATAGATTATAGTGATAGATTGCATTTTATTAAATCCAGAATTTGATTTCAGCAGAACCAATCTGAGAAAACTGTTTCACATGAACTTGTTAATGTTTTCTTCTTATAGAACATTTAAGATTCCTATTTCTATATAATGTTCTATTCTTTATCGTCCATAAGGAGCAGGTGTAAACTTTTATAGGTAATTATGATAATTCTGAAATCAGTTATGACCAAGAACATCTTAAATGACCAGAAGTAAATTACATCGTAAAGTTTTATTTCAGATTTAGTTGTTTCAAATATCGTTGAAAGTGTTACTATTATTGAAGCTTGAAAGTAGATATAAACCATTATGACTCTCATTAAAAGTTCCCTTTGATAATCGACGAGTAGTAACTATTTTATTAACGTACATTAGCGTTGAAATGTGAGGTTAATACATTCGTATTGTATATTTTGTGGTAATGTATTCTAAAGCAAATATGTTTCGAAACTAGTTGAAATTCTAATGAGCTTAATTTTCTTTCTACCAATTTGTACAAAAAGAAAAATGGTAAAATCTGTGTACTGTTTCTGATTAAAGGATATTTCGAAACGAAACAAAGATTATACGACTTTTCTGTGTCCAAAAATTGATAGAATGAAAATTAAGCTCATTTAGAAATTATTTTGGATTTATTTGAATTACTTACGATTGAATATTTGATTGCCGTTGCATAAACAACTCAGGTTACTTTGACTATTATTCGATTTCAAATTGTAAAACATGTTTCAAATAAATTCAAGGAGAAAAAAGTACTTATTTGTTGAAACGGATTTGTTGTTTCAGTTTATGATGTAATTTTATTGTATAAAAAATTGACATTGTGAACCTAAAAACTTAAATGACCTTTTGCTGTAAGTTGGAGATTTACACATTGTGATAGAAAAAAGAGAAATCAATATTAAAAAAAAAAAAATTCGAATTATCTTCAAAATTTTCAAAATACTTGTTTCAAGAAAAATGATTCACGATTAGAACTTTTCAATTGTCCTATTTCATGCAGATGTTTAGGCTTTATTAAGTCTAAGGACTACGTTTTCCACAACAAAACACGCTTTAACAATATTTGTGTGTGTTTAACAATACGACTCTAACTTTAACAATATGAGTACAGCCTTATGATGTGAAAATAAGCAATTTTCACGATTCGATGCATTTTACAGCAAGGGACAATATAAATATACAAAACTATTTTTGAAATTCTCCGCTTAATTTAAAATTCAAAGCAGAGTGAGTTGAAGCAATTTTGCATTATATACTGCGGTAGAATCCCAAGCTGCACTTAACTTTACTTACAAAATGGTGGATTAGCCCTTTAAAGGAGGTCTAGCCATATCAAAATAAAACATATCTCTGTGATATCAGTATATTTTTGTATTCATGCCATAAAAAATACGTTACTGGTGGACGTCGGATTAAGAAGACAATACTTTTTTGAGAAACTAATAATTTTGCTTACATTCGTCATCTTTCACACTTCGATGATATTATTCGTACTATACTTCAGGCAGCTTTTTGTATAAATTAATATCTTTGATTGTATTTTAGGAGAAAAGTAAATAAAGTTATTAGTAATTAATTTATTGTTTTATAATTTAAGCAAATTTTAAAAACATGAGAAGGTATTTCGGAGAGATCATATTGTACTAGGTGGTACCCAAACGCAATTGAGAGATGAATTTATTAAAAAATCAGGAAAATGATATAAATATACATTTCGCTGCACACTTGGACATCAACGGAAATGTATCTATTGAATGAAAGTGTTTAAAAAAAGCAGTCTGAACATGTTGCAAAAACTAAAAATGTTCAATTGCCCCATGTTTTTGCTGAAATTTTTGAAAACATTGTTTTGTAATGTATAGACTATTTTTAATACTCCTTTCATTCAATAGCGCCATCTGTTGCTGAATTTTCGAGCTATTCTTGAAACATGACTGAATATTTTTTTTTTCCAATAAAAAGGCATACATATCTATCATGTCCCAGTTTTTTTTTTTTTTTTTTTTTATTTATTTAATGTATTTTTCAATCTGAGTCTTTTTTGAGACACACTGAAAGTAAAACAAAAAATTAGAACCATGTCAAAATATCGTGCTCTAAAAATATATATTTCCATATTGACAAAATCAGCCTTTAAACACAATAAATTCTAGGCACCATAACAAACTTCATTCAGTGTAAGTTCCTGGCATTCACATACACTATTTTTTTTTTTTTTTTCAACAAAAAATAATACTCCAAAGCATTCTTTCGAAATAGCGCAACTTTCCTCGTTAATCACCCACTTTTTGACGCACTGAAGAACCGAGAGAGTGATAAAAAATATATAATCCATCTAATGGAAAGAACTGCTGATAAGATATGAAAAAAAAGTGAGAAAATAGAGCAAAACTCGAATTGAAGACATCGATGCAAAATCGAAATCAATATCAGAGTGAGCCTCGTCGATAAGTTATGATAAGTTTGACGTACAGGTAATAAGTAAAGACCTTATCTTCGGCCTGCCTTAGGTGTGTTTTGGGGAGAACATAAGTTCGCTGAGGAAAGAGGGATATTTCAAGGAGATTAGGGATACAAATTGATGTGAAGATTTTTAACTTTTTCCCTCTCCGTGTCTTGAGGGTGAGATGCCGGAAAGATTCTGAAACTATTCTCAAAGTTAGAATGTTTGGCCAAAGTTGGAATCTTCAAGTTTTGATTTATATCGTTGGGGCATTAAGATGTAAGATCTCCAGCTGAATCAAAGATTTTTAGAAATAATAATAAAAAAAAGTTTATTCAAATATATTAGTATATGTTGAATACACTGCGTTAGAGAAATGTATGTAAATATTAAAAACATACGAAAAAAATATTTGCATGCATATAAAAAAAAAAGATCTGTGAATATTTTTGTATGTGAATTGAATGATATTTTACAAATTTCAATAAATGTTTTTAACAAAGTTCAGTCCTTTAAGACTTAGAATGAATTGGGCACATTGTTTGTCGTTCGTTATTTAGATGAATGAAATCTAAAAAAAATAATTAGGTTTATTATATATTGAATTTTCTATCTTCCTAGTGAAGGATATTTCTTAAACGTTATTTAAATTTTTGGCCCAATTTCGCTCCAAATTATAACTGAACTACTGTCTTTTTACAAAACTAAAGTAGCTTTTTTATTTTTCAACGGAAATAATTTTATCATTTTCTTTTTTTTTTTTTCTGAGAGTATTAATATTTAAAACTAAAATTCTGACTTGATATACTTTGTAAAACATAATAAAACTGTTATTTCATGAAACGTACCAGATTAACTTTTTTGTTATATTTTTGGTTTACTTCATCAAATAAAAAGTGAAACCTATATCTGATTTGAAAGGGCGTGTAAATGTTTAGATAATGTATCCTACATTAAAACTTTACAATTTATTTCATTTGAATACTATTTATTCTTTGAATAAGGAGGTTGAAGGTATTTAGTGAGGGAAGTCAACATTTAAATTGATATGAAATCATTTTAAATCTTAAAAATAAACTGTATCTTCATAAATATATCATATTAATTATATCGAAATTTATTTCTCATTAAAAAGGATTAAAAGGATACGAATCCTTTTTTAAATTCTTTTACTGAATCCTCTTTTAAATACTCTTAGAGGGGAATCACTCAATTTCAATTGTCATCAAAAGTATAATATCTTGTAATGGATATAATTTTAAATATTATGTTTGATTTTATTCCCTGAAAATGGAAACTGTCCCACTGAGAAAAGTCAGCACGAACAATTTTTGGATAGGAACTAAATTTAGTATTTAAAAAAAAAAATCGTTACCCAATACACATTTAACACTAAACTAATGGACATTTTACATATACCTATTTCGACCGATGGCGGTCAAACCGCGGACAGCACGACCATTTTTCCAATAAAAATTAAACTCTTTTTAAGTTGATTATAAATAATACAGAATTTACATAGCCAATAAAACACAAAATAATGATCATGTAATAATTAAAAAAATATTTATTTGTTTCGGACTTTAGGAAGAAAAATTAATACCTGGAATTTAACAATGTTGATTAAAGTTTCAAAGGCGATAATTTGTTCGCGTTCTGGTAGGTTTAGTGTTAAGGTGAAAACACTCATTTAAACATTATATAATCAGATGTATAACCAAAAAGTGTTGTACTTTTACCATTGAACAATGCAGTTCATCGTTAGTTAATTTTATTTGAATAATTGCAGGTTCGTATAGTTTAATTATTTGTATACGTCATCACTGAGTTAAGTAGTTCGATCAAGTGTATTTATCATAAACAATTTGTAATATCAAAAACAACCGCATATTTAGACTACAACATGACATGCTAAATTTTCACTATTGTTCATCATTATCCGCAATTGTTCCTCACACGGTCTTCGCACGCAAATAATTGATAACCAGATTAAGATTTTAATTTCTGCATTCAGAAACTAGTTTAATTGCTGGGACTTTATTGTGTGCCGTTATAAAATGTATCCAGAAATATCTACAGCGATTTTCTGCGCTGAATAATTTTGTTCCTTGTACTTGTCAGATTTAAATTTCATCAAGTTTTCTAGTACATAAAAAAATTGATTTGCAGCATAAGAAATGATGGATGGTAGTATTTAAAATATTATGGTTTAAGAGTTACTCGAAGTTTCAATATTACGTATGAATAACTGAACTTAACCATATCTCACAACAATGCCATTGAAGTGAACATTCAGGAGAAACTATCACGTAAGAAAAAAAGGGTAAATCTCTGAATACTCCCGCCAGGTAATTGAGCATTCATTGGAACTAAGTTTATAATTTAATGTCGAAGTGAGATGCCTATACAAAGGCTCCAACTGTCTATTTGTCTGAGATCACTACACCATAAAAAACTATAAGTTCTAAAGACGCATACGATATATCAAATGATAGGTCTTTTTCAAGATGAGTTGCAATAACAAAATTTAATCCGAAGTGCTTTAAAACTGGACAGAAAAGCGTTTTCTAAGTAATTGTTTAGAAACTTCTCACATTGCAAACATTTGTTCAATATAGATATACGGGGACAAGTTTATAGTCATGTTTGTCTCCAAACTCACGAAATTGATGTAATTTTTGTTTATATAAAAAAATATCCTGATCCGCAAGGTTTTGTTTTTTATCATATGTGTAACATGGGCGATTTGATTTATTAATTATTGACAAATTGTAAGTAATTATACCAAGACCTGTTATACCACAACAGAAACAAGCATAAAAGTAACTTTTCATTGACATTTACTTTCTCAATTCTACTTGTTTAAGTCATAGATACGACCTGCCATATTGGATATCAAGGAGTTCGGTTTCTTGCTATGCAAAAACACATAATTTCTTCGGGGAAACTATGCAACAGTTTGAAGCCTATAGGCAAAGATCCACTAAATAAAAAAGTATAAAATCGCTCTTATCTACTGCTTTCGAAGAAAGCGCTACCACATAAAATACATAATAAATTGACATTTTACGGCAATATTTTTCAAATGTCACCTTGTTTAAGTCATAGATCTGTACTACCATACTGGGTATCAAAGGGTTATGTTTCTTGCTTTGTAAGTAGTCGTAAGTTCGTCGGGGATACTATGCAACACTTTGAAGACTATAGGAAAAGATCGACTGTAAAAGAAGTATCAAATCACTCTTATCTACTGCTCTTAAATAAAGGACTACCGCATGAAGTGTGCATAATAAATTTACATTTTACGACACATTTTTCAAAGGCTGTCCTGAACTATGTGCTTGGCGAAGTTTTAATTAAATTAACGACTCCATTGGCGTCTAATGAGGCGAAGTGCGTGCGGCGGGGTCACTGATTCGCACTTATTGAAGAGTCATCAATCAATTTTGATGACAGAAAGATTATGCGGCGAGATATTTTGTTCATTCACTCTATCGATTTCAGCCCGCGCTTTTAGATCATTATTATGGGCGTACATTACATGTAAGAACTCGGAAATTTCAAGCTCAAGTAAAACTAGGGATGCTCGTACAACGCACAATTTTCAATTACGTTACAATATTGGTCATTGCATTAAAATTTATGGTGTTATTTACCTTTTTTAATTATTCAAATAAAAATTGCAAATTGGGCGATATTTTTGGCATTATTTTTTACCTGGACGCGGGAAAAAAATTATAAATAAATAAAACACCACGATGACGATAACGATTTTATTCTATAGACATTACATTGTCATTTTTGTTCATGAAACATAAATAAATCAAATGTTGACGGGCGATGCTCAAGGGCAGAGAGCTATGTGTTGAAGGCACTAGTTTTTCAACTTTTTACTCTTTTATCACATTTTCACGGGAACTTCGAAGATGGGACAATTAGAACATCTTAAAAGCCATTGGCACTGAGATTTTAATCAAAATCGTTATTAGAGCGGTTTTCTAGCAATTGTTGAAAAAGTGATTTTTCATGATTTCCACCTTATGTTGTTGCGCTAATTCGACAAAAACTTAATGGAAGGTTCCATGACGACCACTGACTTGCACACAAAATTTGAACATCGTAGATAAATTTGTTCGGTAGTTATGCAAACTACGTACACACAGACATGCATACATACAGACACACAGGTAGACATTAGACCACTTTTCTGAAATCAGAGTGTTACAACAATAATTGAAGAAATGCCAAAAAAAAAAAAAAAAAAAAAAAAAAAAAATTGCTATACTTTCATTACCCTACACATGGGTAATTAAAAGGAATAATATTGTTTGTCTTGTATAGAAATGCTATAAAATGTTATTAAAAGATGTATTTCTTGAAAGTTTGTTACAAAAACTACTTTCGAAATAAGTTAAGGGGACATTTTTACGAGTATTTTATTATTTGCGGAAGGTCAATTTTATAGAGTGATGTAGGTATAAAATGCATTACGTTTTGGTTCATTTTCCATAACTGGAGCTAATTTCTTACAGTAAACCATTTTGCAAAAAAACACTATTATAAATGAATACTGTTTGTAAGGTAATATGGTTTAGTGTGAGGAATAAGGTCATGTTAATGAACCAAATCATAATGCGTTCTATAAGGTGTCTTAAACCAGTGAAGTAATCAATTAAGTTATATAAAGTGTTTCCTCTCTTTTAAAAGATTTCGAATCTCGATTTTTAATAAGTTGATTTATAATAAAGTTTGTTTTACATATTTCCATTATTGGTATTTGAACCCATGAACACTTTGTAGATTATGTTTCTATCTAAAAGATGCTGCGTGTCATTAAACTTCTATATTTTAAAATAAATTTCCCATGAAATCACACTATTTTCAATTCTGTACTTTATTTACTCTTTTTCTACCAGAATATTGAGGGATTTTTTTTGCCAAGCCTATTATAGTGATATAAATAGCGTAACAATATTTGATAAAAATTCACTTTGATACTTTGTTGATATATACTACAAAATAATAAATACAAAATGTCACTTTTCAAACTTCGATCTACTTTTTGAAAAAACGGCTACTAATTTATTTATACTTTATATATATATATATATTTGCCTTATTTTGGATATTAATCTGAGATTAAGATTTAGCAAAATTTTGATTAATTATTTATTTTAAATTATTTTTATTTTAAAGAAATGTGATTTTCAGAAATTTTTAGGATTTTGTCATTTGAAATTTAAAAAAAAAAAAATAATAATAATAATCCAGCCAAGATACTCTCCGAATGTTAAACTGATATTATAAAAGGGGATATAAATAATATCCTGTAAAAATTTAAAAATTATTCGCGTTCTAGTTATTTAGAAATGGTAGATTGGCTTTTTAACATTAGTGGCATAAGGAGCTTACTTGTACGTTTATTGGGCAGTCAGTAAAATGAAGATTCGCCAGTGGGCCGTGAGCTGCATTTAAGATTGTTGAGAATAATTACCTTTTTGAAATTATTGCTGAGAGATTAAACATTCCTAAGTTTCCACCCTGTTATTCAATTGCAATTGTTTTGCTATATGTTTCTGATTTTTTTAACTTCTGTTTCAAACAAATAACACAATGTGCAATTATAAGTATTCCATTCATCAGAAACAGAGGTCTTAAATATTTAAATTGGTAAATCATTTATCAAACTTGTCTTTATAAAAGGAGAGAAAAAAGGATCGCAATAAAAAAAAAAAGTTTTATTGACAATCCAATGAACGCGTAAGTAGTTTCAATTCTCTGTGTCTGCTCAAGATGTTCATTTTTAAAGATCGGTAGGTACTTTTTGAGCTACCTGAAGAGACGTAAGAGAAAAAGTTAATATCACAGTTGAAGATTTCTAACCCCTTTTATTTTGCTGACTATTTCCATTTTATAAAGTACAGTTGAGGATAAAGTCCCATTTTATTCATCAAGATTTGTAAAAATGGCCTGCACTCTCTAATATCAACCTCGTTGTGGGAAAAGTGGAACGGACTTTGAGATGGACACTTTATCTGATGGATCTTTTTAAGTGGACCAATGTGTAATCAGTCGTATTTTCATTCAACTTAAAAAGTGCCCTCAATTATTTAAAAGGCAATATTTGTAATTATGTATTTCAATAATAACATATTTTTTATGACTATTACACTTCCTATTTTTATTTTATTTTGTATATACATTATGTAGTATGCCTACATTTAAGATTTAGAATTTTTAAATTATTATATGGCAACTTCTAGTTCGGTACACTTTCATCAAATTCTATTGAATATTTTTACCTATTTTTTTCTATGATCATGAAAACTCAAGATCTATCTAGTGAGGCTAAAATATTTCGTAAATTAGGAAAAATTAATATTTTATGTGTGATATTTTATGTTATGAAAAATAACAATTTTTGTATACGTCAAATATATAATTTTTTAAATATAATTTTAAAGGTATATTAGGTAAAAAAAAAGGTTTACTGTTTGAAATAGAGAGTTGTTTTGCATTTGGTAAAATTTTGATATCAATTTATTGTATATTAATTTTGAAATGTGTACCTAAACAAAGGTTGCGTATAATAATTTTAAAATCTTAAGTCCCAAATATTGGCTTATCACCATGAAGTATATATAACATTAAAACAATATTAGAGTAATAGTGAATAACAACATATTTGTCATGATTATGTCAAAATATAAATTAAAAATACTACTTTTGAAATATTAAAGAGCACTTTGAAGTTGAATGAAAATACGACTGATTTGTTTGTCCAGGACTCTTGTTTTCCCTTATTTTGTGGTTATCCAAATAAAGGGTGTTTAATACAACATAAATATGTTGGCTCGTGTCCATATTTATCAGTCGTTTTAAGACAAAAAATTTATACTTTGTTCATATCTCATGCTTAAAGAAAAATTATTCAGTTATTACTAGCTTAATTTCGTGTTTAAAATCCTTTTACAATAACCTTTCGCCTTAATTAGAAAATATTCATTATTATTATTATATTTTATATTCATTATTTTTTAAATAGAATGGTTTTTGTATGCAACATATTTTCTTTATAACATCTAAAGTAATTAAATTATTATAAACATAACTGTTCTTTTAAATTCCTTTTCGTTAATCTTTTGAGCAATTTACTAGGCGTCGTTAATAATCATAAATCTTATTGTTTTATATGCGTTTTTTTTTAATAGATAAGTTATTTTTAAATAATCTACATAAAAAAAAAGGTAGTTAAATTCTTAAAAATTAAACTCCGAGTTTAAAACCGTTTTTAGCAAACTTGCACTCAATTTGTTGCATTTCGTTAAAAGTATTCATTAATATTTATTTAAATCCTCTTTATTTACTTTTATCCTAATTATGAGTTACAAAGTTAAAATTTTGCATTGAAATATGTGTGATATCATTATTAATTATTCAACGTTCTTTTTTATGTATATCTCTAATTTAAATTAATCTCTTTGTAAATCTCTTCAAGTGACAGATAATTTGATACATTTAATTAATTATCTTCTTCCTTAATTTCATTTCGACATTTTTTAATTTCAAACAAATGTTTACACATAAATCCTTCAAAGCGTGATTAAGAATCATTTCATTGTTGTATTAAGGATTAAAAATGTATCCATTTCATCCCTAGAACTTCAATTATAACTTTTTATAACCTAATCCTTTAAATACAGTTTTGCTCAAGTTAAACACGTGTGCAATTTAATTACTATTGCGAGTGATATTAAAATTTAACGATTCAGTCGAAAGAATCTTTAGCTGCAAAGCATTAATTAGACTTTAACTCGCTATTCAATTTGCATAACACAAAGGCTTTCATTTTTGGTGTTTCCCCCCTCAAAGTATCTTTTTAATTTCGTTTTTTTTTTTTTTTTTAATATTTATTATTATTATTATTATTATTATTATTATTATTATGTCCCATTATAGTACTGTTTTAAAAGTATACCTATCATATACAACTATAACTGAAAGTTTTTTTTTTTTTTAAATGTCCCAACTTTAATACGTCAACATTCTAAAGAAAATGACAAATTGGTTATTATAGTGGTTGTTTCCTTAAAATTTCATTGTGAAGCACGTTAACCATATTAAAGCATTTGGGATTCAGTGAAGAAATATTGTTAACAAAGATTGTTAAGAATATGTATTAGATAAATTTTAGTTTAAATTAGTCCATCGAATATGTAATGAATCTAATTGATACATTTACCGTTTACGTACCAAAATTTAATGTTACAGAATTAGTTTGAGCAAATATTGGATTATTAGTTTTTTAGTTATAAATAATTTTTCTTGTTAGTTGCAAAAAATAATAAATATACATATATGTTTACTGAAATAATCAAAAATATGGTGTATCCCACATGTTTATAAATCCTTTATATAAACTGCGCTTTTGTGTGTTTATTTGTCAGCGGGAGAGGAATCTACGGAGGCCTAACTTACCCCCTTGCCGTTATCCAATCGGGCTGAAACATAGCAGATTGATACGATGTCGATGACAATGCATTCTATCAAAGCAGCTGTCACTTTTTTTTTGTCACTAAAAGGTCTCTTTTACTGAATACTAATAAAACCAAATTTCCGTCATCCAAACTCTCTGAAATAGCATTTTACCGATCATTGAAGAAATTATGTCCTGTTGCTTTAATAAATAAGTGCTAAAATAGTTTTAATCAGAACATATAAAGGATATTTGGATGTGAGTGCACAAATTCACATTCATGTACAACGAATACATTTTGAAAAGTAGTTTACCGCATATTTTGCTAATAGAGATGTTTTTAATATTTAAAATTGGATGCCAACCCCCAAGCACAGCTGGCAACAAAAACGGCTCTTTGTTAATGAATAAAAAAATTGTTAATGCATATAAAGGAGTTTTATTAAAAACTTTTTATGGGTTCTATTATTTTATTATAGCAAATTACAGTTCCTACTAGAGCTGCATTCGGTTCGTCTTAACCAGCGCTTTTTTAGAATTCTAGAAATTCCCAGAAAAAAAACAGTTTTTTCACTCATTTGAACTTGCATTTCTCCGATACTATTTACAATTTTAACTGTACAATGAAAGGCTGTAATTAATAGTGATTGCAGAACTAAAATAGAATTATGGAGCATTTATATTATTCATAAATACTTGAATGTATTAAGACAGTTATTTAATGTTTTAAATGAACTATAAAAGAATATAATAAGATATTTTTGCAAAATGTTATAATGGTAATTTTTAAATCTTGTTTTCATGGACTTAAGGATACTGTATTTGTTCAACATTCATGATTACTTATGATTGAGGTCTAGTAATGATGTGTATGTACACTGCATTTCTATATCTTGCAATGTATCCAATTCCTTTCTCAAATGGAACACATATCACTCCTTTATTACACCACATATATCAGTTCATGTGCATCGTCAGGGGTATGCCAATGGGTTTAAATTAACACCTGCCTGGCGTTTGGAAACGAAAAGTAAAATTCTCAAGAAAAATTACATAAAATATGGGTTTTAAATTATGCAGTCAAGCAGAAAATTAATATAGAAAAATCAATTAGTTTTTCTATAAGAAATTGAATTATTATTTTCCTAAAGTGAAAGTTTGACAAAAAAAAAAAAAAAAAAAAAAAAAAAAAATAGCTATTTGCCCCTCCCTCCATTCTTGTATACAATTTGAACCATACTAGAGATAATCCTGCCGTTACCCATACATCAAAATTAATGAGGCAATGATACAAAACAATATGTAACAATTAAACCAGTTTCCCGTTTAAATGAATTATCTAATGTAAATGATACACTAAATAAAAGTGTCTTCTATCTATTGCTATCTATACAAAAATCCCTTGCAATGACCATTAACAAGATGAGCCATACATCCGCTATCTGCACACGATCTATTCATCAACTTCTTGTCAATCTAGTGAGATACATCGTATATTTCATTCAACATCATATTTCACCATCTGACACAAAAAACAACTAGGAGGAGATAAATTAAACTCTTTTTCTAGTAAATGACTTAAGCCACTCAACTTGATTACGTATGCAATATGCATTCACCAACTCTGATGTGGAATTTATATATGTAAGGTTTTTTTTTTTGTTTTTGCCGTAGTGGTTTACAATCATCAATTAAAAAGAAATCGACAAAGATTGATTCTCATTAATAAAAAGGAGACCAATAAATAATTTTAAATTGCGTTTTACAAATTAATTTATGTGTTTCAAAGGTAACCGGTGAACTGCCAGAATAATTTTTTTTTTACAATTGATATTCCGTATTTTTAAACTCTTTGTAAATTTATTTCTACCTATTTTTTTTTTTATTTATTAAAACTTTAAGTAAATGTAATTCATAAAACATAAAATGCACACGTAGAATAAAATTCAGTAAGAAAATCATCAAGTTTTGTTCTTGCAAAAATTGTATAACACCCTTTTGTGTGGAACGTTGGATTGATAATACAAATCAAAATTAAATTCTTACGAAGTAATACTTTTTTTTTTTTTTTTACTGAAAGGAATCATTCGAATTGCTTTACAAATATTGTATTAAGATGAAAGTTTCTCAGTAAAACATGAGATCAGATATTTCTCGGGGTATGTTATTTATGACAAATTTCAAAAAAAATATCGGTAAGTCTTAAACAATAATACATTTTGAGTCCTCTTGAATAAGTTGAGCAAAATGAATTCCTTTTACAACATTTTGTATTTTATAATTTGAGTTTAACAGTTTGCAAGTGTAAACATATTGTCAATATTATTTAATCGTAATTAACCAAAACTATATCTGCCTTAAGACAAAAGGGATAGGTCATGTTTTGAATTAGGATTGTCTTGATGGAGTAGCAAGTGCTGTTTGGAGTGATCACAAGTAAAGATAAATCACTTCACAACTTCTGCAATGTATTTATGACAGAACACACGGTGATTTTAGTATCGTATTTTTCTGTATTTAATGTTGTAAGAAGGCAAGTTTAAATGTTTGAAATGATAGTAATCTGATAAGAATAATTGCTGCAATTTTTGTGTGTCATCGTGTCATGGAATTGTGAGCTTCAGCTTTTTTGAAGCCTTACCATACTGAGACATTGGTTAGTTATTTAAGGTATATAGGGTTTATACAGTGATATGTGCATACAATTAGTTTATTTATAATTGAAAAGAACAAATATAACTTGATTTTTATGTTTCTCTAGTATTCTTGATAAAAATCTGTGTTAATCAAATCTTAATTGAATTTCAATACTTAGCCTTCTGATAATGGAATATATATATATATATATATATATATATATATATATATATATATATATATATATATATATATATATATATATATATATATATATATATATATATATATATATATATATATATATATATATATATATATATATATATATATATATATATATATATATATATATATATATATATATATATATATATATATATATATATATATATATATATATATATATATATATATATATATATATATATATATATATATATATATATATATATATATATATATATATATATATATATATATATATATATATATATATATATATATATATATATATATATATATATATATATATATATATATATATATATATATATATATATATATATATATATATATATATATATATATATATATATATATATATATATATATATATATATATATATATATATATATATATATATATATATATATATATATATATATATATATATATATATATATATATATAT
Source organism: Linyphia triangularis (assembly GCA_963978545.1). Taxonomy (NCBI): domain Eukaryota; kingdom Metazoa; phylum Arthropoda; class Arachnida; order Araneae; family Linyphiidae; genus Linyphia; species Linyphia triangularis. The sequence continues at coordinate 1,084,076 of OZ021727.1, read as the reverse complement.
ATATATATATATATATATATATATATATATATATATATATATATATATATATATATATATATATATATATATATATATATATATATATATATATATATATATATAATAACTGGTAAACTGAAATTTGCTTAATGTTTTCTCTCTCCTCAAACACTATGAGTGGTTATCTAGATTAAAACGTTCTTATAAATCATTTAACCCAAACGAACACTAATGGATAATTAGACAATCAGTCTTCAAATCTAAAGCTTCTTTCTTTATTGACCTAGTAGCAGATATTTCAACAACTTGCTAGAAGAGCATTTTTAAAAGAGCTCCGAAAAGGCAACTCCCACACAAAACATCACGTCCATTTGTTTGCCCATATGATTCATCCTTTTCAAACCCAAGTTGTCTTCCATTATTTAGAAAGCGCTTCAACAAACATGGTGCAAAGCCTGTCGATTTGAGTTTGTTTCCAATCTTAAGCATCGTCTGAAACACCAGACCAAATATTTGCCTACTCAACTCTTTCGGAAGAATGATGGGGTGTTGAGAAACTAAAAAATGCTTAAACTTCACTGTTGCCAGATTTCGCGCAGACGCCTTAATTTCCGCCAGCCCGTCAAATTCTTCCCCGGTGTTAGAGAAGAAACTTGTTTTGATAGCGGACACCAATTTTGACGGAAGTTTTAAATTGCTCTCAGATTCGATCGGTGGATAAATGTTTTTAAAGATATTTATTTTGGAATATAAAGTTACTAAGAAGGCTGAATACATACTTTTTCGAAGATTTTCAAACATTTTTATAAGTTTAAGTGTATTACCTATACCGAAATTGTAATGATTTTAGTTATTTATTTTAAAAACGATATATTTACGTATTATCACTTCGGCTCGAAAGGGTTGTAAAGTTCAACTAGAAAGGCTTGTAAAGTGATAAGGCGAACGTTCAGTTGGCAATCGTGTTAATAAGTATAGGTACTGTTCCGTTAGATGGGTACCAGATAAAAACCACAAAATTGCAGTGATAACTCATCCATAGCTTTTATAATTCTTATAACAATTCATTGTAGAGTTGCTATAGCAACCCCTTGTAGTTCACTACAATTCATGAAAAAATAAAGTGACTCACCTTTTTTGGTTGTTTTCAGATTATCTGGCGCCATCAGCAACACGAGGGCTATAATGCGCCGAAACATTCGTCATTAGACAAGCCAACATACATTTAGAAACACCCATGCCTAACACGGGACTCGAAACCGCAACCTCGCAGTCTAGAAGCTAGCACGCAAACCACTATACCATTTGGTCGGCCAAAGGCTTTCAGGAAGTTCTACCGCAAAGCATGAACATGCAGAATTAAGTGCATGCTAAGCGATGAAAAGCCTAAACCAAATCGCTAGAATTCTGCCGTTCAAAATTGAAGTTGCAACGCGGCAATGTGAATCTTCGTTCCTAGTGAAACACCCACCAAAGAAAGTGTGGCCACTCGAACGAAAGGAATCTAGTACGTTTGAGTTCGATTATCGTGATCTGTGCTACAGCGTTTCTCACCAGTGTGCCGTATGGGTCGTCATAAAATATCGCGTGCCCAAATATAGAGTTATGTAAATGTGGAACAGCATAAAAGCAACCGCAAGAAACCCGATTCATCAGAGGCCATCGGTCTGATACACCAGCAGTCACTCCAAGCATGCCTTTAAAAGCGATTTTAAAAGCGATGCTGGTTGGACTGATTTAATTTGACCTTTGACTGTAAATACTTGTATATAATCTTGTAAATATAAACTTTAAACTTCAAGAATGGATTCCAGTCTGTAGTATCTTTAACGCTTTGCACTCGTAATTATGCTTTAGAAAGTTAGCAAATAACTCGGAATTTTTTTTCTTGTTCAATAAGGATGAATTTTTTTTATGGAAGTGTTTTCCAATTTAACTAGAAGGGTTATCATCCTTAAATCAAAAATTTAAAAATATAGGCCCTGAATACACCCCTTGACCTAGGATGGGAATGTGGCCACATAATATTTTATTTTTCAACGTGTCAAAATAACTTATTGACTACTATGAATACTTAAGTATATTACACTACACCGCATCCCTTTGCATTCCGCAGTCCCCGGACATCGTAATCTAGCATATCACTCAGATGTGCCCTCTCAGGGGACATTAAAGTTTATCAGTGATTACGGAGAATTAACTTTTTTCAGCACAACTTTTTGAGAAAACATGCTTCCCTGAAGTTTTCTCTTGAAATGGCACAAGAAATCAAATCAAAATATGATAAAATTACCAAGATATATAAAAAAAAAACATTTCAGCGGGGTTTTGTGTCAAAAGAGAACGTGAGAAGTGTTGGTTTACGACGGTCCGAACACTTTTCTGCGCCACTTGAAAGGAGCGATAAGGAGAGTTTGTCGATGGTTGGGTTTGTTGAAATTTACTGGCACGAGGGCAACACTAGGTCTGAGTTGCTGGTAGCCGTCCAGAATGGTTCGGAGTGCAAAAGGTTAAAAATCTAAGAAATGTAATAATATGAACAAATTATATGAACAATATTTAGCGGCTGAACTCCTCTTTAGCACCTCCACCAAATCAAATCTACTTAGAAATACTTCGAACAGAAATGTTTTGGTTAAGTTATCACAGTTTGCCCAATACAGATGCGATGTCCCCCATACGGGGACATACGAGTGAAAAGGGTTAATATGTAGTATTGTAGGAATGACAAGCATTACTGTAAAAGTAGCCGTCCTATTCACTACACCCTTAACAATCCGCAAATATATCGGCTTAACGATACATGTAGGTGTCATTTAAAAGTTTACACAATCAGGCTTGGTGACAATCACGAAAAAGTAGCTAATAGTTTGCATATAAAATATCATATGCTAAACTTTATTGAAGATTACTTATTTATATATTTTACGATTATTTTTCAAGAAGTCTATTCATGGATGGAATCCATACTTGCTTATATGATTCGTAATGATATTATGACAATTGACACATGATTTTAAAGATCTGTAGTATTCCTCTTAATGATTAAAGAGATTTTTCTCTAACTGACTGTATGTCAGGAACAAACTAACTAACAAACTAACTATGTTTAGGAACAAACTAACTAACTTCAATATTTTCAATAAGCACATTTATAATACAAAGCAGATTATTTACAAATTAATTGTATTCTACGAGGGGGTATTTTTTTTTAGTAGTTTAGCCAATCTCCTTTTACTTTGGTTTAAAAAACAAAATACATCTTTCAACGCATGACCTTTTTGGTTTCAATAACATACTTCACCAGTCTCTGACAAAATTATCTGAAAAAGACCAGTCTGCATTTTTGGTCCAAACTGAGTTATTGTTACCAGCTGATTCTCTGTAATTTAGTATACATAATGATGAAGTTTAATGATTGTGCCTATACAAAAAATATGAAAATATTAATAAGTTAATAAGACAGCACAGACTACATGAAGTTTTTAACTTTAAACCGTCATTTCTCATTGTAAGCTGCGTTACAAGTACCACAATATGATTAGCGCGGGAGTATAAATATAAATAAAGCTTCAGGAATGTAAATAACAGATCATAGATGGCAGAAGAACATTTTACAAACACAACAATAGTACAGAACTATCTTGCGAAAATTGCATCACAATCTTTAACTTGAGAAAATACTTTCTCGCATAAAATGCCATTCAGTCTCTATATCTCGGGACAACATTACTTGAGTCTTGTTGGATGGATCCTTCTGTGTAAAGATAGAATTCCGTACAAAACACAACTTTTGTAATAGTCCGAGAGGTGACTGCAATTTTTGGACCTCATCGAACATCATTCTGAATTTTATAGAGATTGGAGAATTGTGAGTAGATTACGAATCCACTGGTCTGCCGTGGCAAAAATGGCCGAAACTGATCAAAAATCGACTTGGAATGAGTTGAACTAAAATCCGATTGCCAAATATGTCATAACTTGCCAAAAAGAGAACAAACTTTTTCGTCTGGCAACCCTGCATTTTGATTTTCAATGAGAAAAAGCGCAAACGATTTCTGATCTTTGGCTAGGAAAACTTATATCTTTTAAAAGTAAGCCGAATTGGCGACATCAGTTAGATCATAAGTGACGTAATATTTTTTGCCAACTTGGCTCCCTTTTAATAGATGCAAGTAGACCGTCGCCAGATATCTGAATCATCTGCAACCTTCTTAATTGACAATTAAAGAATGAGGGTTACCAAATAAAATAAAATAAAAAATGCTCATTATTTGGCAAGTTATGGCTCATTTGGCAATTGGATTTAGTTCAACTTATTAAAAGTTGATTTTTGACCAGTTTCGGCCATTTTTGCCACGCCAGACCAGTGGATTCATAATCTACTCACTTTTCTCCAACCTCTATAAAAAATTCAGAATGATGTTCGATAGGGTCCAAAATTTGCAGTCGCCTCTCAGTCTATAATGATATCGATAACCTTCGCACATATTTGTGTATTAAACTTAAATACTGTTGGTAACAGAAAGAAAATAAAAGCTTTTAAATTTAAATTTTAATTAATATTTTACTTTGCTAACCATGGATACTATAAGAGTTTTAACGAATCGGCAACACATCCTTCGAATCAGCGCGAAGTAAAACCAGTTCACATATTGTCATAGCTCAAGTAAATATGTCCCAACTTTTTTTTTATAGAAACTCTCAACAACGATTCGCTGTAAAAAAGCCACAACAAACTACTCGAAAGCTTGAAAAACCACATAAAATACCATCTAGTCTCTATCCCTAGAACTTCTCAACAACAATTCGCTGGTGAAAAGGGCCACAACAAACAGCCTGAGGCGAACCTGCGTTTCATCATACCTTCCGCCAACATCCCATTAAGGTAACTGTCAGCGCTCCTTTAGTGACCAGGGGCCCTTATGGCTCCCTAGGGCTAAATGGCAATAAATAACCCTCGGCCCTTAAGCCGATAACAGTATTTGACCCGCAATTGCGTTCCTATTTTGTTTAGCAGGGATTTAGGGGTTAAAGAGTATTGCTATACTTTCTCAGCCGCAGATTAGAAGTAACGGGTGTGGAGATGTTTTATTATGGATTAGGGGAGGGATTGTGTGTCTTAGGCCAACACGCGGCCTCACTTCTGGGAGAGGGGGGAATTTTCTTCTTCCTGTACTGATTTGCAGTGCTTGAGTGTTTTCGTGTATTGGTATGAGTGTGGTGAAACTAACTTATCGAGATTAACCTTAAAGTATAGAACGAAAAAGTACTTCTAAATAAAGATTTCGATATATTTGTAGCTCATTATTAATGTGAACTTATTGTTATTTCACTCTTTCAATTAAATATTGCCTACCTATTGTAACTTATCAACAAATAACTATCCAAAGTATAATCGGTTTGCTAGTTATATAGTACACTAGAAAGTTGTAAGCCGCCAAAGGCACCCATTGAAAATGATGAATATAGCAAACACTTTAATTTGATATACACGAAATAATGATTAAAATTCAGTTTCTCTTTTAATGTTGTACAAATAAAAATTACTAAATAAATAGTGAAGTATATAATAAAAGCAATTGAAATTATTTCTTAATATTGTACCAATGAAAATTGTTGTTGAAAAATGTTCACATAAATTTCCTTGTCACTTGAAGATTTTGAGGAATTGAAAAAATATATATATTATTTTCTTTCTAATTCTTCAGAATGTAACCAACGAATTTTCTTTTTCTCAAGACAACTCCATCTTCCACTGTTGTACATTTCAGTCTAATTGCAAGTAATAATAATACGTTGAAATTGAAATTTCTCTTACGCGATTTTACGCATATGTGCGTGATTCTTCTAGTAATTCCTCAGACTCTCACAAAAAACCATGCTCCACTGTAGCACTTTCATTATAACTGTGAACAAAATTATGTTGAAATATTAAAACAATCCTCTGAGTAGAAAATTCGCAACTAAAACAATGTACTTTTCTTTATCACGTAAACAGAAATAAATGAAGAGAATCATGCGCCTCCAATTAATCTTAATTTATGCAACAATATAATTTCCATAACATGTGAATAGAAATAAATGAAAAGATGCAGCGATACAGTGTGATCAGTCAGAAGTTACATTGTATATAATTACAGAGGATAACATTATTGCTCACTATATAGTATGTATTTACCCTGTTAATAATGTATCAGTCATAAAAGAATACTCTGAAATTCTTGAGAAGTAACCTAAGAAAAATGATTCTTTATAAAATATGATACATTCCTTCTTTTTTTTCACTGAAATATCATATTCAGCTCCTTTTTTTTTTTTAACAGATGGCGCAAAAAACCAAAAGTCGTGCGAAATAACACTCCAGCGACAAAAGAAGGTGTCGCCAAATAAAAAGAACATGTAACATCGTGTCTTTAGCACGTGTTGTAAAAAGCACACTTTCAAGAAAAATTTTATTCGGGATTTTTTTCCCTATCTCCTTCTGTTGACTTGTTGTAGTCTCAACGCATTAGGGATATTTTTTTGTTGTAAACAACGACTTCTAAACCTTGCAATCGATAAATAATACATCAATCTATAGGTTCAGTAAGAACAAAGCCTTTACATGGGTATAAAAAACCACTAAAAGTGAGATCACATTTTTTTTTTTTTTTTTTTTACTTTTTAAACTGTTGTTATTTTTTAAAGGAACTATTTCTTCACAAAAGTGTAACAAAGTGCTCACGCTCTTTTCTGTCATTGACATTTTAGGTTTTTAACCTGTAATACTCTTTTTTACGTTCCAAGAAATTTTATATTTGCCTGTGCACAAAACAGTTTAAAGTGCTTCTTTATTGATTATTCAAACTAAAAAAATCAGCTTGGACTATCTGATAAAAATAATAATAATGATGATAATAATCACATTAATGATATTAATGATAATAATAACAGTAATAATAATAATGATTATAATCACAATAATAATAATGATAATAATCATAGTAATAATAATAATGATAATAATCACAGTAATAATAATAATGATAATAATTACAGTAATAATAATAATAAAAATAATAATAATAATGGTGAAGATGATGATAATAACAACAATAATAATAAGATTATAATAATAATGATAATAATAACAGTAATAGTAACGGTAATATTATTATTAATAGATAAATAATAGTAATATATAATACAAATAATAATAGTAATAAATAATACAGATAATAATAGTAATAAATAATACAAATAATAACAGTAATAAATAATACAAATAGTTAAAGTAATAAATAATACATATAATACTAGTAATAATGATAATAATAATATTAATAATTTTCATATTTCTTAAATAGTACATTTTTTCCAATTCTTAACTACTTCACAGCTAATTTAAATATATGTACTGATATTTTTTTCCCCTTCATTTTTTCGAAATCACATTAAAAACTTATTATTTATTTATCAGTTTCCGAATGTCAGGTGAACTTTTTATTTCATTTTTTCTCTTTTAATTTGTAAATTTGTTTTTTGTCAGACTAAATGATTCAATTTTATATTACTTTAAAAAACGTTTTTCTTTTTCCGTGTTTTACTCTGTTTTAATTTTTCATCAAATTGAGTTAAAATATTATTTTGAAAGCAAATTACAAATTTAGATAGGTTAATATTGTACTACTTACAACATTTTGGTAGTTGACGAAGTTATTTTTAACTTGAAATACGTAAAATATTTAAACTCGTTGTGGTCATGGAAACGAACTGAAATTTACGAATAAATACATTGTCGCTGATTGTCCCGAAATATCCCGGAAACAGGAGAAAGCTTGTCATTCAGAGCGACTGAAGGCAATCGCGAGTTTCCCGGAAAACTTTGCGTGTCTTTAGAAGTCACATATTATCCGGAAAATTCCAGGTTTCCCGATTCTCTTTGACAATCGAAATGGCGAATGCCGCATTTGGCGAAAAGTTTGACAGGAACTGTTCAACAAATGGCTGCTCCAGAGAAAGCGCTCCATGGAGTTGTGTTTGGAGCGTCCACTTATTTCCGATGTTTATGCATTCGTTATGGGGAGAATCTTCGTGCAATTTGGGAAGAGGAGTGAATGCTCAAGAGATCAATTTCATGGTCTCAATTTTGAGAAGGGATGTATTTATTGAAGGCAATGCTGGGAGTGAAGGGCTGCGAAATAAAATGTTTTCTTCAGAGAACAATCTGCTTCGCCTGCAGTTCCTGAAATTCATATTAGGTTATTGAAAAATACTTGGATTGTATTAAGAGGATTGATGTTCAATTCGTAAGATTAATTAATTTCAAAAATCTTCTAAGACTCAAAACTTTAAAAATTCTTCTTAAGTTTTATTATTATTATTATTGAAAAAAAAATAATAAAAATATTTTTAAATAAAAGAACATAAAATTTTTGATCGTGTCTTTAGTAGAACTTGAAATATTTAAGTTGTTGTTTCATGACAGTTGTTTCTCGGACTGCTATAGTGAAATTGAAAATGATTTTCTCAAGGGCGGCATGTTGTCCCTTTTCTGAGTTTCACTACTGAGTTAACTTAAAAACTGCTTGTTATAAATATATGAAAATTTCCACAATTATTTTTCATATATATTTCTTTTATTTGATGTGTAATTCAAATGTGTGGAAAGTTTAGTTGATGTAGTTCTAAGCATTTTGTTTTCACACTCACGAAGATTATAGAGATCACAGAATAATTTCTTTCAAGCAAATTGGCAAGCTACCATTTTTTTATTTTAATACTTCTTAGCGAGTATTCTTTTTTTTCTCTATAGACACCAGTTATTTTTGTTTCCTTTAATTTATCATTCCTAATGGGAAATTATGAAGATTCTAATATCTTTTTTTTCTTACAAGTAATTATTTTCCCAGAAGAAATTTATTAAAATGGATTGTTTTTGATGAAATTTTATCCTTTTATTGATCAGTAACCATTTGTATACTGCACAATTCAACACCATTTTAGTAATACGACATTCTCGAATAAAATTGACTGCACGTTGACTTAAATTCTATATCTTACAATCAAGAATTAAAAAAAAAATATCTCTGGAGAGAATACTTACTTTTTATATCCACTCATGTCCAAAATATAAAATAATTCGTGAAATACTCAATACGTGACTTTCATTAAACCAATTCCGATTTAAACTTATTATTAATTAAAAGAATCGTAAGACGAAGGTAAAACCTTATTTAAAATGCAAATCATTTTAGTTTACCTCGATTTTCGACTAACAACAGCGCACTTTTAAACTAATGGACATGAGTATATTAGATCATACAGTACGGATCATGATTATAAGGACAGTCGATTATTTTGGGATACCGAATTAAAACTTTACTGTGCACAAGAAAAGGCAATACATACTTGTTGAATCTGTCATAAAAGCAAAATTTTATCCTTTATTAAATTATAAATATCAAAAATTAATTTTTAAAGGGATAAAATCACAATTTTCATAAAATTTTAGCGGTTCATAATTATAAGGACATCAAAGATTTTGCTGCTTTAATTTACATATGATCAAAATATTACAGATAAATATGATTATTTTTAACTGCGGTCCTTATCTGAATCCATATATAAAGTTTGAAAACTTCAGACACAAGCATCAGTCAAAATGCCGCGTGGGAAAGAACTTACGACTTCTGAAGTGAGAAAAGTGTGGTTTCTTCGCGAAAAAGGTATTTTTATGCGGGGTATTGCCACTAAAATTAAAAGGTATAAAACTGCTTTTGAAAATCGTCAATCGTGGATTAAATGGTTCGGTATTAAAAAGATCTGGTCCAAAACCAAAACTGACTGAGAGTGATCGAAGAATCATCGTACGTCGTGCAGTCATTCAAAAGATGTCTGCTTCTGAAATTGCGCATACTTTTGAAAAAGACTTTTCAAAGCCAACAATTGTAAAAGTTTTGAAGAACAGCGATTTCACAAAGTACGTTAAAATGAATAGAAAACCGGCGTTGAAGGTTGAACATAAAAAGAAACGAATACAAGCTGTGCAGAAGTGGATTGCTGAAGGTTTGAACTGGAGAAATGTCATATTTTCTGATGAAAAGCGTTTCAATCTTGATGGCCCCAATGGTTGGAATAGTTACTGGCATGATTTGAGAAAGGAAAAAGCAGTCAGATGGAGCAGACTTTTTAAAGGTGGATCGCGTTTGTTTTGGGGAGCGGTTTCAGCCAACGGAAAAACGGATTTGGTACTTGTGCCTAGTAATATGAACACAGAGTTGTATTTGCAAATCTTAGAAGTACAACTACTTGCTTATTGTTCACCGTTAGGAGGTGACAATTTCGTTTTTCAACAAGACGGAGCTTCTTGCCACACTTCTAAAGCGGCAAAAGAGTGGTTTGGTGAAAAAAAGATCAATCTTTTGACATGGCCATCTAATTTCCCAGACCTGAACATTATGGAAAATGTTTGGTCTTACATGGTTAGGCATGTTTATACGCAAGGTAAGCAGTACAATTCATTTGAAGAGCTAGAAGACAAAATGTATGCAGTATGGGGCAGTATCGATGCTGGATTTTTGAAGAAACTTGCTGAAAGTATGCCAAATAGAATGTGTGATTGTTTAAGTAAAAAAGGAGCAGCAACAAAGTATTAATTGTATAAATAATGACAATAAATTGTACTGTCCTTATATTTCTGAACCTCCATTTATTCTCCATTACTTCTGTTTTTCACCTGTACTTTTAAATTATCGAGTTTAAAACTTATAAATAGTGTGTATACATGATATAAAAATAAACAAATATATACTTGTTGTAGTAATAGCTTTCAGTGTTGCTGAAGCCAGAAAAATCTGCTGTCTTTATAATTATGATCCGCACTGTATAACTATCAGGACTGAACTATTCTACTTTAGTACGAGCATCTGCTTAGTCTTAACACCACCCTCAGATTTACTTTGCTGTGTAAAAGTACCTTATTTCCTTTTACTTTCTTATTCCCCACTTGGAGCTATCAACCCTTCAGTCAAGCAACTCATTATGACTAAGTACTGATCGTATGTAACATATTTTTATCACATCATTCGTGTGTATTGTTCAAAAAAATTCGCTTATAATTTAACTCATTTAAATAATATCACGCTATTTTTTCAGGGCTTTATATAATTAAGTAATTGGAAAAATAATGGGTGATTTTTCATTTTTACTTTTAGGATTTAATTAATTTTAGCAAAATATGACAGTATATATATATATATATATATTCTAAATTATAATACATATTATAAGTTTAAAAAATATTCATTATATAATTAATACTAGTTAAATATTTATTTTAAATATTTATTAAAATTATAATATTTTCTTAAATTTTATTATATTTATTAAACATTTTCAATCCATTCACCGAACATATTTTTCATGTCCTTCTAATTAAACATTTAATACTAATTTTATATGGGAACGACACTGTTCTCTTTTTTTTTTTTTCTTCATTATTTTTTTGGGACACTCTGCATTTACTGCTCTATTAGAATCGGTATTTATTTTAACACAAAAAAAAATATATATATAATTTCTCTAACTTATTACTTTCAATTACAAAGAATATTTACAAAGAATAATGAAAGTATTGTTTTCGATCAATTTTTTTTTTTTTTTTTTTTTTTTTAATTCATTTCTCTACGTTTTGGAATAGGTTTGGAATAAGTGGTATAGAAAATATATCTGACAGCTTTCACATGGTCAGCATAACTTAAGAACAAATTGACCTACGATGTTCAAATTTGGTGTAGTATAGATTAGTAGTGGACATGGGACCTACCATTAAGGTCTTCGTCAAAATTGTGCATGCGCATCAGGTTGGAATAATGACAAATCACGAAAAAATAATGTTTTTCAGTAATAGCTAAAAAACGGCTCTAATGATTTTGATCAAAATCGTTGTGGTAATACCTCATAAGGTGTTGTAACATCCTCACCTCTTATAAGTACTATCGTCAAAATTATCACCAAACTGGTCAATTTTTTTTTTTCTAAATGAAAGATGAAAATATAAAACCTATAAATAACAACAATCCACGTCAGTATGATTGAAAGTTGTGCAATGTTCCACACCCCAATACTCCAATCGAGTATCATTCCAATCTAAGAACTCACTTCTCCAAAAAGTGTTAAATAAACATCCCATCTTTTGATTTCATTTTTACGCCTCCCCTCTTCATCAATACTCTTTAATTAAACATCCTCTTCCTAATCCCCATCTTCTTCTGGAAATGAGTTCTCTCCGTCCGAAGTGAGTAGTAATGCCCAGGACGCCAATAATCCCGCGCGTCACAATGTTTTAATTAACAGATTGTGTCGAACTGAATTTTGAGTTCTTTATTAAAACGATGACATCTGAGCAAACGACAGATGTTCCGACGGGGTGTTTTAAAACCCTTCACCCTCATGCCTGAGGTGGTCACCACTCAAACATCGAATGGAATTTCGAATATGCAAATGAACCTCGAAGACGGAAGTTGAAGGGGTTTCCGGGGTGCTTTGACGTTTTGTAAAGTGCGCGGGGGAATTCGCTTTTAATTGGTGATCGCGCATTCGAAGTTGACCTAACGTATTTATCACTGACGATCTTTCCGTTTCGGGACGTTTGGGAGTTTTATTGGAAATGGTGACATTTTAGAAATGCTTTTCAGGATTTGCTTATTGTTAAATTTGCATTATTTGAACTATAGGAACTTTGAGTTCGTTACCTACATGTCGATACTGAATTTTCAAAATGCATTAATGGGAAATTATAACAATTCTAGAGGAAAACTCTCCTGATAAGTGGACTTATATACCAGGTAGCGCAGCGTTATTGGCAAATTTCGGAAACAGTGCTACTGGTAAAGATTGGGAAGTCGATTCCGAACCTCAAGCATCGTACCAAAATACACGATATTTTTTTTTTTAAATAAACATTTTGAAACCCTCACAGAACATATTTTTACCTCTCCATCCTTTCTTATCAAAATATATCTTGATTTTAAAAACACTTAATCACATTTAGAAACTTTCAGTCCATTTTACCCAGGAATGGGCGAGTTTGGCAATATGTTTCTATACTTTTGATAAAATTAAATTAAACTGAAATCATGTTAAACCGTAATTGAAACTGCGCGTTAGATAGACAAATACATATAAACTTATTCTCTAACAATTGGGCAAAACAAATTTGAAATTGTTCGATCATTGTATTTAAATTTTACAATAGTCGAACCATTTGAATCATTGATTATCGCGGTATTTAGTTAATCCCAATTTCGGGAATAGTTAATTCCAAAGTCACTGATTAGAAGTTATCAATAATTGTTTACAATTGAAATTGGACTCTAATTCCAACGATACTTTATACAATTACACTATGTACGTACTGTAAAGATGTATCATTCCTTTTTTACAATGCATCGTCACAATGACAAACTCAGTACAGAGAAGGTCAAATTAGTTCAGTTGATTACAATTTATGAACATCTTCCATTTAACACTCAGTCTTCAATTTTAGAACTTTAACCACAAAACATCGGAATAAAATTTTATTCCTGATAATCTGGATTAATCAAGATAACGATAAGGCTAGTTCAATTTGGTTCAGTAAATATTAAGTTATGGTTATTTCCCTTACCACTCGCTACCCTCAATGTTAACACAATAATCATATAAACAAAGTACTGAAATTGCGCTGATTAATTAATTAATCTGAAAGATTAAGGTATTTATAGAAAAAAAGGTAATTTTTTTTTCTTTGGATCTAAATGTTTTGATTGAAATTATGATTAGACTTAAGAACTGTATTTATCGCATTAACATGAATACAGTAAACTTTACCTTGAATTGATGGTTGCAAAATTTCGTGCTTTTCACAAATCATCAAATTCCCAAAATTTCATTAAGATCAGAACAAAACTGTTTTTTACTAAAAAAAAAAAATACTTATCATTTATATAGACTGTCTTTGAAACCACCACATTTCCTCATACATTATAACCATGTAAGTAGATCAACTGTAATCGAATATGAAAACTTAAAAAATAAATGAAATTTTAATAATATATTTCCTCAGCTAAAAACACAGAACTTTTTCAGCGTTTCTTAATATTATTTACTGTGATTATTTCCGTCATTAAAACATCAATTTCTTACTTTGCTTCACTAAACATGTTTCGTAAAATGTTACAAATAATCTGACTATTAAATTAACTTTAAGAGTAGATAATATTCACCATTTAAAAAAAATTTAGAAGGCGAAGATAAAAATATTTAAATGCCTCTAAATAATTATTCATATTCGATGAAAAAAATATAAATCACAGGCTAGCCTTTTCTCAGCGGGAAACTAGAAAATTAAGTGCAAACATCTCGTCTTGCTGCCAATTACCACCTAGATATGAATATTCATAAAAGTTGCAGGAGGCATAAATTGCCAAAAAACAACGAAAACATTTTAAAGATGGCATTAAACAGCGCAATCTCTAAGTAAAAAATGCATAAATTAAATATGCGTCAAGTTACATCTTTGGAAAGTGAAGATTATACATATAAAGATAAAATAATTTGATCAATAAATTTCAATTAGAGATGTAAAAAGTCAAAGGCACTTAAAGAGTTGTTTTTAAATGAATAATTTACTGATTTATCTACTTTACAACAGAAGCAAAGAGATTCGTTTTTCTTCATCAATTATACTTTGAAAGGTGTTTCCAAAGAGATATTACTTGAAATTTTATATATTGACATTTAAATTATGCGGTTTTAAATGAACTCAAACGTTAGCAACGAAATACGTAAAGACGAATAATTAAATTAAACTTATATTAAAGACAGATAACCTGAAAGATATTTTTATGAAAATTTTGTATTTAGAGATTACTATTGTTCAGCATTGATTTCGGTCAACCTTTTCATTAATATCATGAAAAATTGAATAATTATTTAAAACAAAAGTGGATTTTTTTAGAAATGTCTCGCACGTTAATATAAATAATTTTGCGGCGAGAAATTTTCATTTAGTCGGTGAGTTTTTGACTTTGTTTTGAAAGGATTTAAGTTTTTTTATTTACTTTGTGTTCAATATCGAGCGATTTGAAGTGTATCAAGCGAAGCTTGTGTTAAAGCCATAGTGCAAATACTATTGTTCCATTTTACCAGTAACTACACCTGTATTATTCATATTTTTGTTATTGAAGAAGCATAAATTTATCTTTTAATATATTATGTGATGGTATATTTTATAAGCGACTGAAAATGAAATTGAAATTACAATTATGATATGCTCAAATAGAAACTGAATATTGCTTCTGACACAAATTGTATTAAAATATTTAGTGAAATAAATTGCAATATCGATATCGAATGTCTGCAATAATTTGGTTAGGATCTGGTTAAAATACGAAATAGCAATTTTTGTCGTATTCTGAACTTACTTCAATAACTGATCTACAAAGTATATTTTCCTCTGATCTATAAATTATTTTCTTGACAAACTATAAGAATGTAATAATTGAGCATAAACAATGTCTATAGTGTGTAGTACTAGTTATCATAGTTAATTTTAATGAACTAGTATAAATAATTGAACTAGTGTAAAGGAAGTATTTTAATACTTATAAAATTAGATGCATGATAAGGTTTCTAAGTATTATGTTATTCAAATTCAATTAAAATCTCAAAGTAAAACTAATTCTTTGGATTTGTTTATCAATTAATATTGCAATGAAATTGACATTTTCCATTTTAAATATGTTTTACTACCCAGTTTAATAGACATCTTTCTATATTTAAAAAAGTATATAATAAATTTTAATAGTAATGTAATAATTTACTAATTTTAAATTTGAAATCTAAATGCATATATTCAAAATGAACAAGTTGAAATATAAATGGTTTCTAAGACATTCATCATTCATGAGGATACTCATTGCTCAAAAAGTTCTGAAAAAAGAATATGTGAAAGTTTTGTACAAAAATTTTGCAGATGCAAAATTAACAAAACTTTGTATTTATTGTCTGTCCTTTAAGCTCATCAGTTTAAAGGTATATTATATTGTTGTGTATGCTTGAAAATAATTGGAAGGAAAACAAATTGACTACGTATTTCATCAATTGTTATTTTATGATTCAATAATTTATTTTAATGTTTTGACAACCAATGTTGTTTTCAATTCTGAAATATGATAGAAAAATGTATTAAAATTTTTTTCTAATTTTAAAATAAAAGTCATTGTTAACAAATTATTTTCAAAAATTTAAACGTCCAAAAAAGGATTGAAATCTCTTGGATAACATGTGCTTCTTAACACTTTAGGGGCATAGGTTGATTGGATTTAAATTTATTTGGTGCAAGGGCAACACGAACATTTGGATATAAGATTTTTAAAAATGAAATAGATCCATGTTGCACAGAAATTTTATTGTGTATGTAGCTATTGCACTGTTTGGGGTGTGGCTCTAAAAAATCCTCAAAATGAAGTACTGTGCTTTAAAAAGGTGGGATATTTTTAATCCCGCCGTACCTCAAAGAGCTAAAATATGCATTTGAATAAAATTCACATACTTTGGCCCAGTTTCCCTAACATCCATAAAAGAATTTCTATCTTGTAAACATGGCAAATAAGTTAAATCCCGTAACCTAAATTTCTATTTTGCTTCATTTGGCACATTTCCATTCTCATATAAACAGTATAATTTCCGATAAAAATAACTCCTTAATATCCTGACTTTGGAAGCAAGAATTTTATTCCAATAAAAAATATTTTGTTTCTGTATAAAATTTGCTGATTACAAGTGAAGAGCCAAAATTTCGCCCATAATTATCAATGCATGGAACTATGGGAAGGAACTACTTTTCTTCTTCCCGTTCTGCCGTTCTTTACTTTTGCCTTGAGGTATTAGCACACTCGCTAAAGGGTGTGATTCGGTTTAGGCAAGCTCAGTCAGCACTCCAGTTGCGTATCCTTTAGCTCAGTGGATTAAGTTATTTATTTATTTTAAATTATATTATTATCATTTATATTAAATGGATAAGTACATCATGGACTGTGGTCCGGTAAATTTAACTTTCTTAAAAAAATCTCGTATAATTTTCCGCTAATTGTATGTTGTTGAGAACGTTTTTTAAAACTTCCTTAAAATCAAATTATAATTAAAAGAATAAAGGAATCGGCTAATTAAATAGTTCCCGTAGTTGGCCGTCAGCAAAATGTTTGTCGACGGTTGACTGTATGATAAGTAGGGAAAAGGAAAAAAAAAACTTATAGCTTACTGAACCCTTAAATTCCAGAAAGTTTTTCTACTAGTTAAAAAACTTAGAAAAATCAAACTGTTTATAGTTGTCCAAATAAATAATAAATTTATATTTAGTACCTTAAAGAATTAATATTTAGTACCTTAGAAGAAGTGAAATCCCAACAAAAACATTCCTGCAAAAGGGCGCCAAG
Source organism: Linyphia triangularis (assembly GCA_963978545.1). NCBI lineage: Eukaryota > Metazoa > Arthropoda > Arachnida > Araneae > Linyphiidae > Linyphia > Linyphia triangularis. The sequence continues at coordinate 1,066,632 of OZ021727.1, read as the reverse complement.
TTCTCCATGCAATGATTATGGCCGTGAAAAGTATTAAGATCTAAAGTAGAACCATGTTTAAAATTGTTGTAAATTACGGACAATGAAAATGTGTAAAATGTTCTTCTCAAAGTCAAAATTCCCCTGCATAGACCTAAATATCTAGCTACAAAAATGCTTGTGTGATTTGGTCATTGCCCGTTAGTGAACCAGAATACGTAATGGCCAAGTGTCATAAGTATTTTTTGTAGCTAGATATATAGTTATAAGCAGAGGAATTTTGACTTCGAGAAGAACATTTTACTAATTTCCATTGCCCGTAATTTCCAACACTGTCCCTTCTTTAGATTTCAATACTTAATAATCATTGCATGAAGAATTTGGCGCCTTTTTACAGAGATGGTTTTGTTGGGATACACTTTTCCATGTTCTCTATCTATAATGATAAAGCAAGCTGTGTATCTGTCTGTCTGTGGATCTATAGAAACCTACTTAAAATTGAAGTAAAGTTCTGAAATTTCCAACACAAGAAGCTTAAGCCTTCTAATTTTATGTATTTCAAACAGAATATTAAAAGTTTAATTAGTTCTTTTTTAATTAATATTTAAATATTTTTTATTTTTTTTTACAAAGTGACTTCAAGCAGAGATACAGCTCTGAAATTTTCAACATAAGTAGTTTTATCTTTCTATTTGGACATTTAATAAACAGAATGTTAAAATTTTAATTAGTCATTTTTTTTTTTTTTTAATTTTTTTTTTTTTTTTTTACGAAACGATTTCTAATAGTATTACAGCTCCGAAATTTTCAGCATATGTAATTTTGGCCTTCTTATTGAAATCTTGAAAAACAGAATTTTACATTTTTTATTAGTTTTCTTTTAATTTATTTATATATTTTATATATTACAAAATTATATATTTTACAAAACGGTTTATAATAGGGCTAAAGCTCAGAAATTTTCAGAATCAGTAGGTTTAGCCTTCTAATCGGACTTTTAAAAAACGGAATTTCAAGTTTTTATTTAGTTATTTTTAATTAATTACTAATGATACCTAATGGGGCTACAGCTCTGAAATTTTCAACATAAGTAGTTTTGGCCTCCTAATTGGACTTTTGAAAAACAGAATTTTAATTTTTATTTAGTTTTTTTTAATTAATTTTTTAATTAATTAGTAACTATTTTACAGTACGATCCTAATAGGTCTACAGCTCCGAAATTTTCAACTTAAGTAGTTTTGGTCTTCTAAATTTTCTTTCCACAAACACGTGGCCACAAACTTAAAGGCGTGTTGTATTGTTGTATTAACGGGGATTTTTTTGTTTGTGTGTTTCGACAGGGGAAAGGTTTCTAATTGCTTCACTTAGCAATTAGATTTTAGCGAGCTTATGCTTACGCAACAATGAACCTTTCAATGATTGAAGTAAGCCTGTACTTATGTGTCAGTTAACTTTTCAGTGAACGAAGCGAGCTCGATTTTGCATAGAGATGAGCCTTTCTCATTAGGGCTCTACGAGGATGAACTTATTCAGCTTTCCAAATTTAAGAACAATTTGTTGCAATTTTCACTAGCTTAATTAATTTTGAAAAACTCTGTATTTTAAAACGCTGTCTATAAAACATATATTTTTTTTTTTTTGTCTTTCGCTGTTTTGCTTTTTAAAATTAAAATTTCCAAACACATTTTGTTTGACAATTTATTCAAAGTTTAATGAGTCTTTCTGAAGAACTCTGTAAAAATACATCGAATAAATATACAAAACATTTTTATGCTGCATTGAATAATATATCTTAAAAAGAACTGACCACTAAGAAAAATTGATTAAAAAGAAACTGAGCACAATAGAAATGTACAGTTTACTGTATTTTTGCATCAATTTTTAGATCTAAGTTCACTGGCAGATTGATTGAAATTTTGATTGAAAATACAAAAAACAGCATACATAAGTTGCGCAATCTACAATACGATTTTTCAGAATAACTACCAGTTCTAACTGCAACATGAATGCACTTAAGAAATTGTTTAGAAGTTTTTAGCAATATGTTTAGACCACATTTTTTTTTTTACTTGTTCAATAATCAGAGCCATTTTTTTTGAATTTTGAAACTATTTGTGAAAAACGATTAAACATATTACACAGTTGTCGAAGTAGAATTCAGCAAATAATACATTTCTTTCGATTTTTGAATTTAAAAAAAAAAAAAAAAAAAAAAAAAAAAACTATTTTTTGAGATACGACAAGTCTTCTAAAAAACATTCGTGCATGATAAAAGTTCACATGCTGAATTATTAGTTTACACAATAAAAATATAATGATCACTGTTATTTATCATCCAAGATTAAGAAGAAGTCCTATTAAGGACCATTTATTCTACTCGCTATGAAATCATCTTCTAACTCAGTGCATTTAGAAACTACTTTGTGTAATACTGTTGCGTGGATGGGTTCGAAAGATTTGAAGCCAAAGCAGATCAAATCTTGCAGAAATTTATTCCAGGATAACTCTTCAGAGATTCCTTTACAACTGCAGAGCTTATCGTTCTAGTAGACACAAAACAGCTCTATACACAACAATAGAGCACAAACAGCAGTTAAACTTGACACACAACAGCTAAATCGCCGCAAAAGACAATGCAATACAGTTCGCTTTCGGAACTATCTGAATGCTCGCTGACAGACAACCAAGTCATTAACTCCACTCAGTCAGTATCTCAACTAACTAACTCCAGTCAACTAACTGACTAACCAACCAACTCCACTCACGGCCGGTCTTATATAGGAGTCAATACTTCGTGAATCTTCTAGAGATAGACATTTGGATCTTTCCAGACATTTGGAACTTTCCAGATCGTAGTCGAAAAGTCCTATACATGTACATGGGGACCGAAAATGTTTCCAAATGGTCGCCAAATTTGGCGACATTTGGTGATTTATAGCCAAATTTGGCGTCAAAAATCAGTCGCCAAAACCAGCTTGACTCTATCTCGCCAATTTGGAGAGATTGCCATTACCATAATGTTAAATGCCCTGCTCCTTGTAAAACTGGCTTCCCATCGTTATCTCTGTTAAACTCGTTATCAAACATTAAGACCCATATTGCAGGGAAGCCAACTTAAGACCAACTATTGAACTGCCTTATGCAAAATGTACATAAATGTTCCTATTTACAAAATTAACACTACGAAATATTTACAAATACACAAAAATTCGTAACAAAACCTTGACTTCTGTTGAGTAGGTACAAAAATGATCACTCAATGAAATGACATTAATTAAAAACTGAAAAATGGCATCCAATACATTTTATTTTATATTTGAAATATGCGCAAGCAGTGGCTCCACCTGGTACTATCATTTCCTCTTTTAATTTTCATTTAGATATTAAATGATAACAAATGATGTCATTTCATCAAGTGATCATTTTCGTAACTACTCGCCAAATTTCAAGGTTTTTATACAAAGCAGTTTCTAAAAGTACTTGGGATAAAAGATTGTAACATAGCGAGTATAGGAAATGACTTCCATCCCCATACTTTTTCTCAACCAAATCCAAAAAACATAATGGAATAGTATCCCATTCATCCAACGCATTACTCACTTGCCGTCCTTCAAGTTAAGCTCTGTGTAATTGTCCTCATACCAGAGGAAGATAAAAGCAATGGATTCAAGTCCAGATTTATATCTGTTAAGTTTAATCGCCCGGAGGTTATTGCATTGTTGTTTCTGGAAGCTCGATCTTCAGTGATTGCTTTTTTCAAAAATATATGCGCTTCGGGGCGAAGCATTTTTTTTTTTTATAAAATGCATTGAATGTGGGTGTTTTAGAGATAAAAGATAGATATTGTGAAGGTTGGCTTCAGGACGAATTGCTGTTTATCGTCCATATTTTTTTATTGCTGTCAAAGTGTTTTGATTGCTGTCTAAATGTTGACCTACCGGATATTCTTAAGTAAAGTTGACTTGTTTAGAATCACTTAGAGCCTTTATTGTGATCAAAAAGTGTTTATTAAATGTAGTATAGTTGTTTCAGTGATCCCAGAGAAATAATATATATAAAAAAAAAATGCTCAAATTAAATGCACTAAAATTAATGGTTAGTTATAAAACCAGAAATAAAGTCATTAAATGTAATAGTGGCCACCAAGTGGCCGCAATTCATTTTTTCTTATACTTTTCACATAGTGAACTAAACTGAACTGAAAGGAATTAGTAGATCCCTTTTTTAACAAAGAGTGCTTGATTGGAAAGATGTTATAGAAATAGCTTTATTTTATTTCAATTCATGAAATGTAGCTCACATGTAAGAATTGAGATTATTTTGAACAACGTCTAGACTGCCAAGTACTGATTCATACGTAGGTTCTTTTTAATAATCCAATTTTATTCAATATTCACAAAGCATCTCAAAGAAATATAACGTGTCTGCTTGGCGGTAACCATTGGATTTCATTTCATCACTTTTTACACAAACACATCGTACTTAACAAGTTTAGTTATTAAAATGAAAGATTTTTAATTGGAACGTACGAGGTCAAAAACCTATGCATGTTGACTTATTTAACATTAAATTTTAAAATGAAGTTGAAGCACGCCATTACAGTGTTTTAATACTCATACAAATTATTGAAGTGAGAATATTTAAACCAAATACCCATCTCTGAATGCGGCAACCACTCCTAGCAAGAATTGTACTATTTTGAACTATACTCACTTCTGTTCCTGTACTTTCACTAAGATGTAACTAAAATTAATCTTAAGAGCCCTTTGAGCTCAATCTCTGTAAATCTAAATTAATGTGTAAATTAAATGCTATGACCTTACAAATTCTTCATCACCTTTATTTACCTTGTGTTAAATTTAATTGCCCTACAATCTCATAATGGATTCCTCGCAAAGAGATAGATAACTTCAATCATCATATCCCGTGTAAGATGCATAGTATTGATCCAACAAGAAAAGTTATCTAATTTCAACAATACAAATTACTTGTAAATATAAGTATTTTTTTTTATTCGTAAGTACAGTATTTTACCCGTGAAACAATCTGCTTCCTTACGTGGAGCATAAGATCCATCTACCCGTTTTTATTTATTCATTATTCTGTCAAAAATTCCAAAATTCAGGTATTATTTTCTGGCGATTGAAGTCTTCATTTTCAATGAAACCCACCACTGCCACACCCTTTAGTTGAAATGAGAAAGCCATTGATGATAAACGGAAGACTTAAAAAAAAACACATTTAGTAATATACATAATAACAAACACACACATAATACAAAAAGGGAAAAACTGCTTTTTGCTTCAGAATTTGCTGTATTTCACTATTTTTTTTTTTAATTTCCATGAACTAGGGGTTGTTGCGAATGCACCCCCTTGCAACTTCCTGACTGGAAAATTATTTTGTAAAGGGAAAAAAACAAAACAAAAAACAAAAACAAAAAAACAATGGTAGTTAGTGTAAAATATTAGGGCAATTCACAAACACTATTTTTTCTTCTCGTAAATAAATTATAATTGGAAAATTATGATGCACATAATAGTTATTTTTTGTTTCATATAAAACTAGTTTGTGGCCAAGTTACATAGAAAAATATTTACTTTAAATATATCAAATACACATTTATTAGTCACTGACTCATAGGACACGAAAGTGTTTCGTGCTGCGGTATTATGATATGCATATTTGACCTGGTTAAAATAATTTTTTTTTAATGTAAATTTGTTCCAAAATATTATTACATAAAACAAAAATGAAACTATTGGATTCATCATAATTTTAAAATATGTCGTATGTTTACGAGTAGAAGAAAGAACCAAAGTATCTCGTGCGTACTGGAGATAATTGCCCAACTGTTTACAATAAACCCTTAGTTTCTTACTGAAAATCATTTTTATTCACCCTACTTAAGTTGTTTTGTTAACAGCCTTTATAAAATATTTTTTCCAATCCAAGCAAGAAGGAATATTATTAAGGATTCAGAAGTTTGTAAAAATCCACCAAGAAACAGATACTCGTATTTTTCTAATATATAGCTAGACAAATATATTGATTGTTTCAAACACAAAGGTAAAATATAAAATAGTTGCACCTAGTTATCTAAAAAAACTCTAGAGAAAATTAAAAAGATGCTAATGATAGCACCAATGATACAAGTGAAACACGAAGTGGAATCAGAAACAGGTGAATAGGAAATCTTTAAAACATCCTTTTTGAAAGTTTTCTGTGGAAATATCTGCTTTTTTAATATCTCCACACGTTTTTATTTGGATTCAGGAGAGATTAATTTTGTAAGAAAATAAATATATATCCCTAAAATGTAACCGTTACGAATTACAGGTATGTAAAAAAGCCGTTTTAGTATCTAAACTATATAAGAACTACCCGATTTTAATATTCCTAGTCGTTTGACAATAAAATTATTTTTTCTCGTATTAAATTTTAGGTTTCCAAATTGACATCTAAAATGTCATGTATAATTTTAAAATATATTTAATATATTTAAAATTAATACAGAAACTATTTATAAATTCTTTATGAGTCCCTTTCTATTAAAACAAAAATTCTTAGAATATACTTTTATTTCCTGTTCACGGCAAACTATCTAACTTCTATATTCCAAACACATTTCATAAAAAAAAAATAAGTTTTGAGTGAAAAAAATCTTATATTTTCCAAAGACAGTTCAGATTACATCAAATCTGTTATAAAAAAAATTAAGTTACGAAAGAAAATAGTTTCGATTGATTTCCGTTTTTTCTTGGAGGTGGCTGGAGACGAAATATTAAACCGAGAATTCAGCCTTGTGGACGGAAGATTCTTTTTAAGAACTTTTCCTTTGAGTTAAGTTTATTACTTTTCAATCTTTCTTCTATTTACGATTGTTTCTAGAATCTAATAATAATCACCAAAAGTCGTCTCAAAGTCTCAATCTGAAGTAAAAAAAAAAAAATATTTTATATTAGATATTAAATATTATTCGACTTTTTAAAGTGAACTAAAATTATATGTTATAATTTCAAAATCATTACATGCATCATAATACCGAGACAATATTTGTGATTTATTACTTAGAAAGATTACAATGGAATAAGATTAAAAAATACATCTTTACTGTGAATAGAGATAGCCTATTGAAACATTATTATTAAATGGGGACACGTTTCAGTTACTACCTTCCTTCGAAAATTTTCATCATAACCGAAAGTGTCACCATGAAGCAGCTTTAGCTAAAACGAAACCAACCAAATAATTAAACCAAAGTAAATAATTAAAAGTAATAAGGAGAACTTCAAGTAACTATTGTTTGCACAGTTTGTTGTGATGGCATTGTTATCCATCACTTGTTCTAAAGCTTCCATTTGGAGTCATGTTTAGGTTTTGTCACAATTGGTCAACGAGATAATACGTAAGTACGTCCGAGTTTCCTTGCCTGGTTTGCTGTCAAATTGGCGATATTTTTGTTTCTTGGACACCCAACTCAATCTGACTTTTACAGAATTAGAATTTAACTGTGAAAAGTAGTTAAATTTGATTTCAATATATTAAAAGTATACTGTAAGAAGTTTTTCCCTTTTCTCGTTAGCTGGAGCTCCCCTGGGACAATATTTCTCAATCGTATATATCGGCGCAGTATAGCCTTTCTGTTGTTCTTGGGCAAGGATAATTCCCAACCAACCTAATCGTATAATCTACTGGTTTCTACCAATAAATATTAATAAGTAGTAGATTCTTGATGTCTGGAACCAGATTGCACTGTTGAGTTAGCGTGTGTAAAAGCGGCATTTTAGTTACAATGGTCTCCACATGTAAACTTTCTTATTATTTTTTTTACTTAATAAGTACATAATAAGAGATTGCATAATACTAATCTGAACTAATCTTGAAAATACTGGGCTGTTAACAATAAATGGAAGATGAAGAGATACATTAAATGTTTCACATTATATTTTACCATCTTCAACCCGAGGAAATAATCTATTGTTTGCTTGTCGGAATTCCGACAATTCTTTGCAATGGCATGTCGACCAATTATAGGACCATCTAGAAACACTTCAGATGGCATATTGTCAGCAACTCATTCATCAAATGTGAAGACGGGAGAAAATGATCGAGAGAAAATCGTACACACTTCCCCATTCATGTTGAACTAACCACCTGAGGAAATGTACTTCTTAAGATTATACTATTTAAAAAAATAGTGATTTTCTGTAGTTTTTAAACTATATTCTTACCAATACCTTTGTATAGTACGTGGGAGATATAACAGTTGATTTAAATCCGTCTAGATGCTTACTTCTTAAGTGTTACATGCACATTTTGCGATGATAAAAGCATTTAAATGAAATTTCATTCTAATGTATGTTAACAACCTACTAAATTATGCTTTCAGATATTTAGAAAATATTGTATAAGCAAACACTTGAGAGCAAACGAGAGAATCTCAAAGTTTATGAGAATTAATTATATTCCGACTAGACTTAGGTCATAAAATTTTCACTGAATTAGAATTTTATTGCACTCCACATTTTAACCACTCTAAATACAATTAAAAACTAGTAATACCAAAATTAATTAAGGGATTTCTAGAATTCATTCAAACTAATTATGAATATACTTTATACATTGTGTTACATTAAGCTTTCATTAAAATTCATTCCCAAGAGTGTATTAAGAAGATAGTAAAATATTATTTTAAATCTTTATTTTACTTAACTTTAGCATTAAGACACATTAGTTAAGTAAACTGTAAATAACTAAATTCTTTGAAATAAGCATAGGTAAGTAGAATTTATGCATTAAGTTGATTTGATTTAGTTAACGTTTGTGGCAAACACATTTTTTGCAGAAAATTGGTTACTATGCAAGTTCATAAAGTGATATTTACGAATTGAAATATTTTATTGACATCTTTTACATCCCTCCGTTAACAAAATTGCAAAGAAGCAGTTTCAGCTAATGGTAAGATTTGTGTCCAATTTAAAATAACTTACTTGGCTCGATTGACTCGTGTTCCATATGCGTAGAGTCACACTTGTTCTTAATTTAATTTTTTTTTTAAATATTTAATAAATCTACTCAAATTTTAAATAAGCCGTTTAGTTTTATTCATAAAATAAGACAACTACAAAACAAATTACTTTGGTTAATAAATAATAAGTTTCATGTGGTCTTTAAAAGTCATTGCAAAACTAAAAAGGCACTGCTGCAGAATTTTACGAAATAAAATGGTATTAATTGTAATGTAAATGTTGAATAGCATGTTTTCTATATTAAGTTCAATATAAACTATTAGTGTTCTACTTAGATCATTAAATTATTCACGTAACATAATTTAGTTGTGTAATAATCATTAGTGTATAAATTTCAATTATCAAAGGATTAAAAAAAATGAAAATAAATTGTAAAAAAAGGCTTATTTACAAAGTATATTTTATAGAATATTCGTTTTTTTTTGCTATAAAAAGCTGTTGTGAATGTACTAACATACCAAAAGTGTATTGATACATGGACAATCCATACATCGACACCACATAACATTTAAAAAAATTCCTATTGAATCTGAATTGACCTAAAATTTATAGGGACTTTCGGAAAGTCCTCCCTAACTTTGAAATAACCTTACTGCAAAATAGTGAGGGACTGAGAGAAGAAACAGGTAATGAATATTGAATACATTGGAATTGCAAAATTGGTCACACTATTAAATAAATTAACTATACATCTTAAAATATAGGGGAAAGTTTCTCGTGTCTCACATGAAAAAAGACCTCTGTGATCCTTTAACTGGATAATGCAGCCTAAATGATTTTTTTTTCAGAATGTAGTGGTTCTTCAAAACCCACACACGGGTTTTGAATATCCCATATTCACCAGCTTTGTTTATTGACTAACTCCATCGAAATGAAAAGGGGCCTCATAGGTAAACCATATGCATTCAGTGTTCAATTAATTTTTTTAAATCGGTGCATTTGAAATTCTATTCCAACTTACTACTTGTATCTTCTTTCTGTTGTTTCGCGGTTGTTGAGCGAGTTCAACAGCTGAATCTGTATCACACAAATTTCTATGCCACTTGCCTATCCTGTTAATATGTCGTTTTCGAAGGTATAATAACTTTTTATAATATTGATGAAAGAGAATTAGGTAACTGTTTATGTATTTATTAACATTAAACCAATGGATGTACTGTTTTTGAACGAAATTGTTTGAAAGATTTACGTTGATTACCAAATATTGCTTTCTTAACCAACAGCCCTATCGTTTTATTATTATTATTATTATTATTATTATTATTATTATTTTTTCAAAGTACTTCTGCATGTCATTTATTTTTACTTTCAGTTGCCTATACGTTTAGATAAGGCAATGAAAGTGTGGCATTCAATTAAAAAAAGTGATTTTTTTTCATGTTTTTGAGTTTTGGAACACCTTGATTTCAAAAAGTGGTCTAGAAAAAATATGTGTGTTTGTTTGTGATCTGCATAACTCCGGAACAAATTGACCTACGGTGGTCATATTTGGTGTGCGGGTTAGTGGTGTGCATGGAATCTACCTTAAAGATTTTCGTCAAAATCGCATGCGCGTAAGGTTAAAACCATGAAAAATCATGGAAAAATTATGTTTTTCTGCAATTGCTGAAAAACGGCTCCAACTATTTTGATTAAAATTTCTGTGCTAATGCCTCTTAATGTGTTCTAATCATTCCCACCTCTGAAATTCGTGGAAAAATTCGATAAAGTGTAAAAAGTTGAAAAACGAGTGCCACAGAGCTATCTGCCCTTGAGTATCGCCTATTAACGGCTGATTTTTTTTCTGTTTGTTGCACAAGAAATGACAATGCAATGTCTATCGAATGACATCGCCAATTTCATCAATTCCCATGCAAAAATTACTACCGAAAATATCGCCAAACTGACCGTTTTTATTTAAATGAGTGAAAATATCAAATTGGTAAATAATATCATATCAAATTTTAATGCAATGACCGATATCATAGTGTAATTGAAAGTTGAGCGATGTTCCACACCCCAAGTTTTGAGCGGATTTGTTGATTGCACATTTTTTTATTACCTCGTCAACCACATTAAAAAAAACAAGAATTTCTCCAAACGAATGCTCTAGTCCGTCTAAAGGGTCTCTTCGCTACCCGGATCACTTACCGCACATCTGAGGCAATTCATGGGTAGACCCCAACGCTGCTTCTAGCCAAATCCTAGGAAGAAAGTGGACTCGAATTTTTCGTCGTCACTAAAAAGTTGGCCGACAGTCGACGGTATTATACATATAACACCCATTTTTTTAAGGTATTTTGTAGATAAAACCTACAAAAACCTGCAGATAATTTGGAATACTGAAAAATTCCTGATTATGTGTTCCAAACTCCTGTAGACTTCTTGGTGTCTTCCTCAATACCACAAATACACAATCCTCGATCTTCTTCTTCCGACACCCACTTATCTACATATGATTAGTGGGTGTCGGAAAACCTTTACATACCTATTGATATGGTTTTTTAGACGAAGGTATTGATTTTTCCCATAGGAATACATCGAAAAATGAGACTGAAGCTTCAAAAGATAAAAAGAAAGTCAGGGTTGAAAATTAAAATCAGCAGAAGATAAATAATACTAAAAGTTAGTAAAGCACAGGAAAGTAAACCTGATAATCGTTCATTGAAGGTGATTGAGAATATACTGAATGCATATACTGCAAATTTAAGATTTAAGTCTTTACTTGCAGTAAAAAGACACCCACTACTGTCTATACTGGAGTTAAAACTATTGTCCTTTTCCTTATTAAAATTGTAATTAATTTAAACTTTTACCATTTCTTTTTAATTGTGTAACGTTCTAATAAACAAAATAATCATCCTGCAAATTTAAATGATACATTTGTTTTTGAATTAGAAAAATCACTTTGTACACTGGTGCAAATGGAATAACTGTAAGCATTTAGGGTAATTGAAATTCTAGTACTATAATAATTGAGGCATATAAATATTCAGTTGTATAACTTTAATTTGACAATGTTAGCTTAAGAAATCCATCATTTTCCCCGATCCTCTTCTATTCACTACTACAAGCTATGTTAATCAATTGCAATACAATACTAAAGTAAACAATAGATTATTTATTTTTTTTGAAAATTGATAAACTTAGTCATGCGAATAGGGTTAATAAAGCTCAAAGAAGACTCATACATGTCCATTAACCGAATCCCAGCAACCCGATAAGAATTTTTCTCCTCTCGATTTGAATGTCATTCTATTTGATAAGAATGCCCTATTGATGTTTTAGTTTGAATAATGGTATTAGAGAAAGATGCTTCCTTAATGAGCCACTGAGCTAATTCTCGGAAAGACTGAAGATTGAATGGGTTCGCTGCTAAACCGCTCCCTTTAAATGAATAATTGCATTAAATGAAAGGTGACTGAGGTTTACCATTCACAACTTTTAATTTGTAAATAAGTCATTTCGGGAAAGATGTGACGCTCCAGAGCTCATTTAAAATTCTTATAAGTGAAGAGAAATGCATTAGTAATTTTCGTCTTGCCATAAAATGTCTTTTTGTGGCATTCTACTATTGATATAAATAATTAATGTTTGAATGAATTAATATAATTTATTTTTTAATATATTCATCGTATGAGAGCTGTTGATATAATTGATCCGTAACTGTTCTGGGAAAGAGCACTTATGGAAATAAGTACATTGATTGAAGTTGATTTTATTTATTTTTTCACCTATATTATTGTTACGAATTTTTCCGCTGAGGCAATGATGGCACAGATTTCACGGTTTAAAAATATTTATTCTCTCTTCAGAAAACTCACAAAATTTATGCACAGGCAACAGTCTAATTACTCTCAAGCTTCAACACAAGCTTCAACAAAAGTAACTTCGAATTCAGCGATTATACAAGCTCACTCCAATAGGTAAACAAAGCGATCAGCTTTCAACGAAATCCGAAGTCAACCTGAAAACTTTCCCGTTCTCCAGTCCTTTATATACAAGCGCGTGAGACATTCTCGAAATTTCCATCCAATTTATCGGAAACGAAATATCTCGAAACTTCTCGATTACTTTAGGTGTTGCCACCTTTTTCTAACTTGTATAATCGCTATTAATTACTAAATAAAATAGGATAAAAATAAATTACAATAGAATTTTGAAATAATACGTCACTATTTACAATATATACAGACAATTTGTGCAACATTTCCCCCTTCTTAAAGACTGCACGTCCCGGGCAGTGAAGTCCTTAAGCCATTCAATGACTTCTACCATAATATGGGGCTAGCCTATTGTAGTGTACAACTCTAGGTTTACAGGAAGGTGTCCGTTGAATTCTCACCACGACGTCGTTGATCTTCTTAAGGATCCCATACGGCCCTTCCCAGTTCGTCTGGAGCTTAGGGGAGAGTCCTTTCCGACATTTGTCACCTTCCTGGAATGAACGGTCCATGGCCTTGGCATAGTACCGGATCTTCATGCGCTCCGTCATGATGTTGTTTCTCTCTCTGGCGAACCGATGTACTGCTTCCAAACGTGCCTGCAGATCATCTAGATACTGGACAGGCGAGGAAGGAGTGTCCTGTGGTTGTCCAAAGAGGAGGTTGCTGGGGAGCTTAAGGTCTCTTCCACACATCGTTAGAGATGGAGAAAATCCGGTGGTCTCGTGAGTTGCACTCCCGTATGCCAACAGAAGCGGTGAAAGTTTCTGATCCCCATCTTGCTGGTTATATGATTTTGAGATTGCGTCCGAATCATCCGCGGGTGCAGCTGATAGATCCAGGGACCTCCGTTCGATGCTTGTAACAGGAGTACGGATGTCAATTCCCTCGTCACTAACTTTGTCCATTTCCACATGAACCGCTTCCTGGGAGGGTTTCATCAACTTCGCTTTCTTCGGTTCTCTCTCCGAAGCTGGAGAGGTACTTTCCATAGATGTGGACTCTTCAGCATTCTCTATGACATTGTCTTCATGAGCTACAATCCGATATACGCACAGCTCTTTCATGTCTAGATCGTGCAAAGGAACTTCGCCTCTCCATGTTTGCAGCTGGCTTTTCTCAAAATTCAGCGTAATTCCATTTTTCTTCAAAAAGTCTAGTCCGAGAATGCACGGATCTACAATTTCGGCAACATAAACGGTGTGCTTGTAGGTGTTAAATCCAAGGGCAATGTCCACTTGTAATTTCCCATGAACAGAGATATTACCACCAGACACAGTTTGTAGAGAAACAGAGGGCGCTGTGTAGAGGAGTCGGCTGTTCAGGCGACGAGCCACGTCCGTCCTTACGATCGTTACGTTCGCTCCCGAATCGACGACTAGACGACATGGAGTTCCGTTGATCTCCCCCTTCACGAATAAACCCTGGTTTCCTCCTTGTCGGGATGAAACGTGGAAACGACTGGTCGGGGCTTCACCTGTTCTACATTGCAGCTTCTGCCCTGCGAGATGACATCTTCTTAGATTCAGTTGTGGAGAATCCGTGGTAGTGTTATCCCTTCTCTTTTTCAAATCAAGGCAGTTTCGTCGTAGATGCCCTTCCCGTTTGCAGTGCCAGCAAACGACTCTGGTCCTTCGATCCCTGGCTCCGGGATAGCTTCTCATCATTCTATCAATTTTGCTCTCCAGTTCTCGAAGCTTACTGGTGACAAAGTCAGAAGAATCCTCGGCTAATGCACCACGCACATATCGTCGGTCTTTTCCAGAAGCTAGCTGCGCGGCTTCTACTCTCATGGCGTACACGAGGGCCGACTTCAGGTTTTTGTTTTGGGATAACCTTACCGCCTGCTGCACATCGGGATCTTGAATAGCGTCGATAAAATACTGCAGAGAAAGATCGTCTCGTACATCCGGGGGACAGTCAGGGAAAGCGAGGAGCGACAGTCTTTCTATATCTGACGCCAACTCTTGAAGAGTTTCATTGGCCTTCTGCTGTCTTACTTTCAGTTGCAGTCTGTTGTAATCCTTAAGATGCTGCTCACCAAACCTTAACTCCAACGCCCTTGCCAGCGCCACGAATTCTCCCCGCTTCTCTTCAGGTAGTGTTTGTAAAATGTCAGCAGCTTCACCTCGAAGAGATGCCGCGAGATGGAATGCATTCGAAGTATCGTCCCAACCATTCGCAGAAGCAATCATTTCAAACTGCGTTTGATAAACGCGCCAAGACGACCTCCCATCAAAAGTGGCCACTTTGATGTTGGAACGTGGCGTAATGAAGGGGGTGGAAACATTATCCCATTTAGGCGTCGCAACGGTCATAGCTTCCCCCGTTTCAATTTCCCGTAGCCTTTCTTCAACAGCGTCATGAAACTTTTCCTGTTCCTCTTTCATGGTGGAAACCTTTTCTTCGATTTCATTCCTCACAGTCACAAGATCTTCTTTCATTGTAGAAACCTTTTCTCCCAAGCAGTCAACTTTCCCATTAACCGCCTCAAAACTCTCACTGATTTCTTTTCTTACTTCACTCAGAACATCTTCTTTTACCGATTGTAGAACACTGGTAGTAGTCTCTATTATCGTAGATTCCACCATTGTAGACAGTTCGGATTGCATTTCTTCTTTAATCCCAATTATAGCTGCTGATGTGGATTCTCGGCAGGTGGCGATTGCAGCGGCGAGTTCGGCATTTGTCGTTTCTTGACGGGCTTGACCAGCGGCGATTGTAGCGGCGAGTTCGGCATTTGTCGTTTCTTGACGGGCTTGACCAGCGGCGATTGTAGCGGCGGTTGATTCTTGTCCGGCTTTTATTTCGGCGATTGTAGCGGCGGTTGATTCTTGTCCGGCTTTTATTTCAGCTTTCATTTCAGCGGCCGTGGATTCTTGTCCGGCTTTCATTTCAGCGGCCGTGGATTCTTGTCCGGCTTTTATTCCAGCAATCATTTCCATTAATTGTTTCATTTGGTCTTCCATCATTCCTCTAGTTGTCGGCATTCAAAATTACGAGATCCCACTTCTGACACCACTGTTACGAATTTTTCCGCTGAGGCAATGATGGCACAGATTTCACGGTTTAAAAATATTTATTCTCTCTTCAGAAAACTCACAAAATTTATGCACAGGCAACAGTCTAATTACTCTCAAGCTTCAACACAAGCTTCAACAAAAATAACTTCGAATTCAGCGATTATACAAGCTCACTCCAATAGGTAAACAAAGCGATCAGCTTTCAACGAAATCCGAAGTCAATCTGAAAACTTTCCCGTTCTCCAGTCCTTTATATACAAGCGCGTGAGACATTCTCGAAATTTCCAGCCAATTTATCGGAAACGAAATATCTCGAAACTTCTCGATTACTTTAGGTGTTGCCACCTTTTTCTAACTTGTATAATCGCTATTAATTACTAAATAAAATAGGATAAAAATAAATTACAATAGAATTTTGAAATAATACGTCACTATTTACAATATATACAGACAATTTGTGCAACATTATCTACTACCAGCTCTTATTAAAAGCAAGCCTTTAGTTTTAAACATAAAATGTAATATATCATATAATAACGTATATTCATGTATACGAGTTATATTTCTATGTTTATTCCTTAAGTAAATGTGTATTTAATAAATTAAAAAATAATGACTATTCATTTCTTAAATAAATTATGATACTTGTAATCATTTGTGGTGAGGTTACACAATCACATCATTAGGTGTGGAAAATTCCATTTAAAGTCAATAATTTTTCATTAAAACCATAACATGCAGATTTAATATTCTTTTAATATAAAGTATTGAAAATATATGTTGACAAAGATAACATTGAGAATTCACTTAAGAAAAATATTAACTAAAAGTTTTCACAATATGAGATAATATAAATACGACCAACAATATAACAGATGACAAAAGAAGACAGATAGCTTTAAAGTACTTTACATAATACTGAATTCAACCGCATGTTATTCTGTAAAGTTTTTTTTTTCTCCAAAACTTGCATTTATTCAAAATTAATTTATGTGGCAAAATAATAAGAATAAAGTCGCAACTTTACAATTAAAGTTTAAAAAATATATATATTTCAAATAAATTATTGTTAACTTAGTCTTTGATATTTTTTTCTTACAAAATTATTTTCCTTATTCAAATAAGTTATCAAATTGGAACTATATCTATTTGAATAATATGATTGAGAATGAAATCTTAAAAGACAGGTGACACCCCAGAAAATTAAATTAATGGGATAATATTTTTGTTCGGTTTTCCTAAATTATATTTCGTTTGATATATAAATTTTCTCGTTATATTTAACAAATAATTCTAGTCACTGAAGTGCTCGTAAGCTCAAAGGGAATAAAAATGATTTATTCTTAACTATTCCATAGTTTGGAACATTATATTATGATAGATAATTATTCTATTCTACGTCTTTTTTACAAATTAAGACTGAATGGTATTAATACAATAAAGGGAACGTTATGGTATGTGAATTTATGTTTCTGGTTCATATAATTTGAGAGTGCAAGACGTGCTAAAATATCATTAATCTTATGAACCACTCATAATCATTCATCTAGAAGTAGACAAAATGCATTAATCGGAATGTTAATTGTACTTTTGCGTTTTTATTACTGTACTTTCCTTCAAAGTTTGGATTTTAACTTTTCTTTAGCTATTAATAAGGCATATGTTACTGACGCAATACTAATGGAAAAAGGAATCATGATAAATCACATTTTATTTGGTAATGTGGTGTCATAAGTAACTGGAAGAATTTAAATGATTGATGAAGTGTGTATCTTATATGGAAGAAGATATAAAGCTTCATATCGATGCATTTTACTATACTTTTTGGTAAACTGAACTTGAAATTACAACGACAGACATACAAGTTTGTAAACAAAAATTATGTCCAGGTAGTTTAAAAATACTAAACTAAATATAAACTAATTATGAGGTTAAATGGGCCAAATGTTTTGTAAAATTTATTACAATAAATTTATCACATTAAAAAAAAAAAAAAAATATTCAAAGTTTAATTTAAAATATAAAAAATTCACAATGAACTTAACTATTTTGATGATAAGGACAAATTCAAGGTCCAATGCACAAATTAACACTTGCAATGATACAAGTAAATTGAGCTTAAAACAGTCTTTTGACCAATCCAAATGTCAATTGTTCTTACTCGAATAATCAATATCTTCTATCCCCTGTCCATGTCTACGTGGATCACTAAAAAGAATCGCTGCTTTTTTTCATTTCCGTTTAAAATTTGACATTGAATTGTGTCATTATTCCAACATCATTCATAATAAAAATACATTCGGTATGCTTGAAAGACTTATGCATTTGTTTTTGCCAAACGTGTTCTACAGTGACTAATAGAAAAAATTCATTAAATGTCCCATCTCCCAAATTATCACATTATTTTCACTTAAGCGATTCGAAACATCTATACATTAATTTACATTTGATAACATGAATGAAATTCAATAAATTAATACATTTTGCGGTAAGCACTCCTTCACATTTTCGATCCAAACCTCTACAAGTCCTTTTCAACCTTCAATAATCAAACCATAAATTCGCCCTCTGACTTGTGCCGATTCATCCATTCACACTGAAGAACGTTGTAGGGCAACAAACGGATGTCCGTTTTGGGTTTCGCGAAGCGAAAGCAAGATAAGAGATGAGTAGTTATCTTCAAGAAACTTGTGTTTCTACTCAGATGACTCGGACGGAAGTTTCGAGTAGCCAGCTACTCTGATGAGATGAAGATTGTGGAGCTTATGCCACTGGAGCGAGAGAAACGGATCAACATGTATGGGAACATGAAAGCTGGTTTTGAATACTACCTTCTTCAGACTTAACTTCAACCTATTCACCGTTTCATAGGCTTGGCGTAACTCGATCCAGAGCGCAAAGATCGACTGAAACAATGATTCAGTGTTTGTTGTTTCTTTAAAAGTAAGATTTGTAAATGAGGTAGCACAGTGGTATTGGTCAATTTTCGAAACAGGTTTTTGGATAGATTGATAAATCCATCTTAAAACTCGGGCATTGTTCCAAAGTGCACGATTTTTTATAAAATAAACATATCGATACCATCACAAAACATTTGTTATTCTTCCGTCCTTTCTGATATTTAAATTTTAAAATACGTCGTCCATTCAGAATAGTGGTTAGCGCATCCGACTCCCACGCTTGTGGGTCTCGGTTCGAATCTTTGGTAAGATATGGATGTAAAACGTGGATGTCCTAAATTACGAGCAACGATAGTCCTCCCACTGGTTGCCCTTTCACAAGCGGTTATCGCTACCAGCCTTGGAGTGGCCAAGTGTTAGGCATTAGTTAGGCTGCCATCGTGATCGTTAGTGGATGCCTCTGGCCACATTGGCGTTGTGCTGAAACCATATTAACATTGGAGTCAAATGCAAAGTAACACCGAGGGAAGAAGCAACTCAGATTCAAATAAAGAATAATATAATTTTATTAACGGCTAACACATAGGTTATGAGTAAAGACATTGAGAAAGAACATCCGAAAACAATAAGTAAAAGCTTACATTAAAACAAAATGACGAGATAAATACGCGCTTAATTTAATCTAGATTTAAAGGCTGTGCTTGGAGCCAGAGATAGAGAAATGGTACGTACTATGTTGGATCATCTTTGCAGCAAAACTTCCGACTTGGAGACTACAACCCCGTATCCCCGTGTGTATCCTATGTATCCCCTTGTGTCCTAACCTCCGCGTATTTAAACTTTCCAAAAAGTCAAAGTTCAAATTTAATCATTCTAATTCTAATAATAAATTGTTCTAAACCTTCTATACATGTGATTTCCGTTTGCATATTAACAGCGGTCAATACCCTATCGCCTTCCTAACCCGAGTTAGTGCCTTAGATTCGATAAGAGCACGTTGGAACATTCAGTTTCCCGATAAATACTTTAATCTGCAAAATCCAACTTAAAGCCAATATCTCCGAATTAAAAACAACAACCAAAGGATGAAAAATAATAACTGTTGATTGCTTCGATAATTAAAAGAGTAGCAATCCAACACAAGTGACTGCGAGCACTTTGGCCCGCCATCGGAAAAAAAAAAATTAAAGCACTGCATCAACATTCCAAAACTTCCAGGATATTTTACCCAGCACTGTGAGAGATTGGCCAATTAGCAATCGTCAGTCAACAACGGCCCACTTCGGGACTGGCCTGTGTTGAGTGGTATTTGACAGCGTATTGGTGCTTCTGTGTGAGACAACTGTCTAATATTTTTTTCGAAATTGTGACCACTTCCGGTTTGCTATTTCTGCTATATTGAAGTGCTTAACAATTATCGATTGACTCCTCATAACTGCAAAACTAGGTTGGATAAGGAAGTCGATACCTAAGCAAGTTCCAACTTCCAACCACATCAACGAGAGAACGTTAAGAGTGGACGAATTTATGATGCATTATCGTACACACCTAGTTAACAAATAGGATGAATAGTATAGGATGTAGCAAATAACATAGGATGGTATAACATGGATAGCATAATATGTAGAAAATAGTATAAGATGGTTAGTATAGGAATTAACAAATAGTATAAGAATGGATAGTATAGTATGTAGCTACTAGTATAAGAATGGATAGAATAGGATGTAGCAAATAGTATAGGATGGAGAGTATAGGATGTGGCAAATAGTAGAGGATGCACCTAGATAGTATAGGATGTAGCAAAGCTTTCGTAAGGCGAGCAAATATTGCATTATGTTTCATAGTAGGAGAAAGACTCTTAATGAGTGAATGTGCAACAAACTATTTCAGAGATTAAAGAAATAGTACTACTATTACTATTATACTATTTAATTTATATAAGAAATTCTGAAATATTTGAAAGGAGGGTGAAAATATCATTCAGTCCTTCGTTTTTTAGTTCAGACACATTCAAAATAAATAAAATTTTAATGAAATGCATTTATCCAAGCTGATGTCACATGAGAATTTTTAGATTGATATATTTTCAATGAAATAATTATCTTCCTAAAATTAGGAAATTATAACAATTACAATTTTGCATCTGTTTTCTTATGATTTACAATTTTGCTTAGAGCAAGATTTAAAATTACCAAAATATTTAGATAGGCAATCAAATAATCAATAATATGTTACATAATTATTCATTTCCCTCTTATACTTTTCACTTAAAAAAGTATAATTTGGTGAAAAACAATACAAGTTCTTTTTACGTTTTTCATATTAATGAGCGAATTCCATTGATAAGTGTATGAGTTGGAAATGTATAAATGGAAAGCAAATCAGATCATAAGTATATTTTTTCATAATAATGTTTTAAAGTTGGCAATGTATATATGGAATAAATGCAAACCACATTATGCTAAATAGATCCCTATGCCAGAAAACACTTTTGTTAAAGCAGTAATTTACTCTCGTAATAGCTTTACGTTAGTAAAAATAAAAGTTTGCTTTTATATAGTTCAATTAAAAGTTATGGGTGGTGTAAATCTTCGAAAATGTCTTTCTGCCTACACGAGTTGTTTTTATAAACCAACTATACCACCATTTGCTCCATTAACAAAACACTTACTCTATGCACAAACCATTTATAATCACCATGCTCAATCACATATGTTCTCTAATCAAACGAATCATTTAGCTCTTTAGGGATTTTTTTCGCTGTAAAAGGTACCAAGTTCTTAATGCGATAGTTAAAATCTGAAATAGAGCCAATTTTAACGTTGCAATATATTACTACCATTGAAAATTAGTGATATTTTAAACTATATATTTTCTTTCCAATGTTAAATTTTAACCATCATATATCTAAATATCCAGTTATAAAAACTCTTGAGCGACTTGGCCATCAAGCATCACATCACCAACACAACAAATCTGTTCTTCAGAATACGTAATAATCAAGTGTCGCACACGTTTTTGATTTTTAGGCCTCTGTCTGAATTAATATTTGAATTGTAATACTATAAATTAAGTATAAGTAAGTTTGAAGTGCATTATACAGTGATAATACAAGTTATGCAGTGTTTGAAGTACAATGTACATGTATACAGTTATCTATTATACAGTGTGAATGAGAGATTTTTTTATGCATTCTTCCAAATCACACAAAGTTCAATTTAACTGATTAACTTAATTTATTTATGCATTCAATGAGCAATCAAGTTTTATTTGAAATAAATAGTTTATTCTGATTTACAAATATCTTTCGAAACAAGAAAGAAACAATTTCGCCGATTGTCGAGGAATTAACACGCAAGTACCGATGTAATTTATTGACACAATTTACAAATTGTTCTGATTCCTTGAAACATTTTTCATAAAGTATTGAACTTTCAACTAAAGTGTTTCATCTACTTGGAACATGAGCTTTTCTCAATTCCAGATTAATAAGTATCTCTTTCGGATACCCCAAAAGCAATGCATATATTAGCATCGTGCAGGAGAATCCATATTTCAGCTGACGCCATTTACCTTGAAGGGAAGTTCCACATTTCAGGCATGATTGACTTTCCGCAATGAGCCTAATCGCAGGATTGGAAATCAAACACATTTATTCCGAAGACTCGGTAATCTACGGATCACATCGATTCCCGATTACAGCCGAATGCGCTTCGAGTTCAAGCACTCGGCCTGTTTCGCTTTAGTTGCCGATTTGGCCGCGAATGATATATTATTCAGAATAGAAAGGGAATCGATTGAGGAACGGTGTTGTGGATAATTACAAAAGCATCTGTGGTTGATATTAGTAATTTGAACTACTTTGGTGAAGGGTGATTTGGAGATGGAAGCGATTGGTGGGTTGTGTGGTGAACATATTTTAAGAGATAATGTCGAAGCAAAAATTAATTGTTATGATGATATTGGCTATGCAGGGTGGTTATAAAGTCAGGACCTATATGTAACAATGAATATTACAAAGAATATACATCCTATCAGATTTTTATTTCCATTGAATACATTATTCAGGTGTACTATTTTGTTATTAACTTACAATTCAACGCATGCATCCGCATCTTATCCGCAATGTAGCACCGGGCAGGGGAATTCTCATCAAGCGGATGGGGACCGACAAAATGCACCAAACCCCATGCGACTTCTTTCTTTGGGGTAAGGAACAAGTTTATAACTTAAAACCAAGGGATATTAGGAGCCTTGAACCAAGTATCCGTGAAGTGTTTGAAAATGTTCCAGTTGAGATGCTAAGAAGAGCTGTGGAGATGAGATTCAAGAAATGTGTGGAAAATCCTGGTGAATACGTTCAAATGTAACTTAATAACCAAATGGTACACCTTAATAATATATTCAACGGAATTAAAATTGTGACAGATTGTTTACTCTTTGAAATATACATTCTTACAAATAAGTACTGACTTTACAACCATCCTGTATATCTATTTTGAGAGAGTTCATTTTCGAAACAAAAAATATGCCATCTAAGTCAAACAATAAATTTTTAAGTTTAAAAAAAAAAAAAAAAAAAAAAAAAAAAAAAACCAGTGAATAAAACGCAATCGTATACAGTAAAGAATGCTGTTAAGAATTTTCTTTTCAGAGTTATACTAGATTACTAAAGTAATTCCTTTTATTCCACGCAAAAAAATGTACTGTTCTTTAATCAGTAACAGCAAAATCTACTCAAGCTCAAGCCAAAGCTTCCCGAATCAACAGAAGCGAAAATAGTTTCCTGGCGTTTGGAAAACCCCAGAACTGCGTTCACAGCAGTTCAATTTCAAAATATCCACAGTCGGACTAGACTGGCACTGATTAATTCTCACGCTAGATAGACTTCATCCTATTAATAAGGATTTCTCCAAAATTCTAGAAATATCCTTCCAGATAAACATAATAGAGCAGCTAGGCAAAGATTTAGAGCCGATAACGGCATTTCGTGAAACAAGTCTCTAATTTGGCACATTGATAGACTATGTCATCCTGATCATTTTAAGAAGTGGAGCCACTCGGATATCACTTCCGGTCGAGTTACTATATTAGTTCAAAGTTAGGCCAAAAATTTTCGTTTTTATTACTAAAAATAGTTTTATGTGAGGTCACAGCCAAATTTACGAACTCTATAGACAAGTGTAATGTGTTAAATTACTAGGCATAGAAGAAAGATTTAAAAATATGGTAACAAGTTCAACCGGAAGTAATTTGCATTTCGACGGGAAGTCTATCTGTAACAGCTTAAAGTACATTTAAAAGCTTCAACTACATTCATGATACATATACTATCAATAGAAAAGGGAATTTTGGTGATGTTTTATTATGAAGTAAAATTTAAAAAATGACTTCCGGTCAAGAATTTAGACGTTTTTAAAGTAAGACAGTCACATAAACGTAAACTCGCGAAGAATTTAAGCCAATCATTGACCATTATTGCATTGCACTTAGCATGCATGGGTGACTCATACAAGTGCAAAAAAATATATATATATATATATTTAGCCAGTTTAGAAAAAAATTCAAACTTAGTCTAAAATACAATTAAATATCTGAAAGTTAAACCAAAAGAAAAAAAAAACTTAAAATTTTCAGCTTTAGTGTCCACCAACCCCCGCCCAAAGGAAAGTGCGATGTGCATCCCCTTGAAAATAATCCTGCCTTAGACCATGTTTAAGATGATGTCACCTAGTATTTAAATACTAGTCATACATACTAGTCATCTGGTATTTATATTTTGGTCACATCTGAATTGCATTGAACGAAAATTCTGTGCTTACGAGCCGACTTCCGGTTGGAATTTCAGTCATCCAGTTGAAATTTACCATTTTATACTCAGCATGATCATCTTTATTTTTTTCGAAACATCAATTGAAATCTTTCGGCTACCTGAGAGGATATTATCGTGATATATTGTTATGAATTCTCCTCAGAGGCAATGATGGCAGTTTCTATTAGATAAAACTATTATTTATTCGCTTTTTAGAGGCTCACAAAATTTCTCCGGACAACAGCGCAATTTTTCTCAAGCTTTAACACACAAGCCTCAGTAAAAGCAACTTCGAATACAGCCGTAATTCAGGCACACTCCAATAGGTAAACAAATCACTCAGTTTTCATCGAGAACCGAAGTCAAACTGAACCCCAATCTTATGCTGCCGTCTAATTTATAGGTGGAACTTTCTCGAAATATCCAGTCAAACGGAAACAACTCGAAATTTCCAGATTGCTTAAGGTGTTGCCACCTTTTTTTCTAACCTGTATTATCGCTATTCAGAAATAAAATAAGATAAAATAAAACACAATAGAACTTTAAACAAATACGTCACTATATTTACAACTATATACAGAAGATGTGTGCAACAATGTATAAATGTATTAGTATATGGACAGTATCAGTTCTTTATGAGCAGTCATCAGTCGGAATTTCAGTCACTTCCAGTTGAAATTTGTCATTTTATATCGAGCATATTCAATCCTTATAATTTGTTAGTGATATAACAATGTGTAGTATTAATAGTTTTTAACTGTGACCCTTTGTATGGAGATGGTAAAATTTAAAAAGAGCTAACTTTATAAAACCTCGACCGGAAGTCACTTTTGAATTTTAGTTCATTATAAAACATCACCGAAATTCCCTTTTTATTGAAAGTGTATGTGCCATACACGTAATTTAAGCTGTTGGATGTAGTTTAAACTGTTATAGATTAACTTCCAGTCAAAATGCAAAGGACTTCCGGTAGAACTTTTTTTTATAATTTTTTTATCATCCAAGCCTAATAATTTAACATATTACACGTGTCTACAGAATTCGTAATTTTGGCTGCGAACCCAAATATATCTATTTTTATTTATTTAAACGAACATTTTATGCCTAACTTTGAACTAGTACAAAAATTTGACAGGAAGTGAAATAAGAGTGGTTCTACTTCTTAAAACGATCAGAATGACATATTTTATCAATGTACCAATTTACAGACTTATTTTTCGAAATGCAGTTTTTTTTTTTTTTCCTCTAGCCGCTCTACTATAACCATTGCCACTACTTTAAAGCTTGTATTTCCGATACTATTTATAATTCTTATATTAATAAAAAAAAAAAAAAAAAAAGTGACTGCAAAACTGAAGTAGAATTCGAATAAACAAAATATTTACATTATGTACAATTATTTATAAATTCTCGGTCGTACCACTATCTTAGTATAGTTAGTAGTGGTGGTCAAGAGGAGTATCTGATGAACGTCCCAATAATAGTCATCCAGCATGAATGTGAAATAGACTTAACCAGTTACCGTTGCTCCATCTTGGCTACGACCAGATAAAAATCTTTATTGTACTCACCGTAGGTTTACAACTGGCGAATTTTTGTAGAGCCAATAAAATATTCATCAATAGTTAACGTTCTTTCCATTTGCTGGCTTTTGGAAATCAGAATAATAGACGATTGAAAATAATTCTGTCCCATCATTATTCTCACGAATGCTTAAATACATCATGTACTGTGGTCCGCTAAATTGAACTTTCATTATAAAAATCTCGGTAATTCTCGAGTGTAAAAAAACATTGCTGAGAATGTATTTTCCATTTTTTTTTAATTAAACAGTAATTTAAATTCGTATTCCAAAGTAGTCAAACAATACCACAATTTGGGCAATACACTACAAAAAAGAAGAAAAGAAATCGCCAACTGTCGATGAGAGAATTGTAGGGGAGACACCTTTGTACTTAAGGTCGCCTTTTTTCAATGCACAAAAAATGAGCAACTGAGCCGTTTAAAACTGTGAAACTGATATGCATACATCGTTGTAGTAATTACTTCCCATTGGAATTAATATAAATATTTAAAATAATAGATTATGTCAAATAAAAGGTTTTTAAAGGAATTTCACAAATGGCCCTAGGTACAAGACCTCGTTCTACCTACGGCAGTAGATGATGTATCTAGGGCCATTATTTTTAAGTGAGGTTTCAGACCATAATGAATGGAAAACAAACATACACAAATGAATTTTAGAAAAAAAACAATATCAAGTTATTATCAGTCATTGATTTATCATATAATAACTAAAATAAATATCAACGTGTCAAACTATTAGTGAATTACAAATATTTTTATGACTTGAAAAACTGATTCCAAAAAGAATTAGCTGCCTGCATTATCTCTTTGAAGCACCAAAAAATTTTGATTTTGGCAATTTGAACTCAATAAGCAACTATGTGGCCTTGGGTACACGACTTGGTAATTTCAAATAAAATGTCTTCTACTGAATATGCACATGGAGAAAGGACTTATTTCAACATCTCATTTAGTACTTAATGTTACAAACAAAATTATTTACTATAATTCAAAGAAAAGTATTTGACTTAACTTTGTAAAACAGTAAAAGACATGAGCTGCAAAATGTTACTGCAGATCATATAAAAAAAATTTCCACTTATAAGTTGTCACATCTTTCTCCTCTAAGATTTCAAATGGCTGACAAAAGGCAATTAGGAGTAAAAAAAACTTAGAACTAAACGTTATTCAATGAAAGTAGTTTGGTCCTAGGTACATGGTGGTACAAGTCTCCCCATAGTCAAGCAAGAATACTTGTGTCATTACAACCTTTTCGAGTGGGAAATACGTCATGACCAAGCACTTAAAAAATGACTAAATATATACTGTCATTTTTGCATCAGAAAGAAATTCAAAAATTGGAGAACTTTTTGTTACTAAAAAAAGTCCAACAGGATACTACATAAGTACTATAAGAATTGTACATAATGCTTGACTTAAATAACATAAGACATAATTAATAACGATTGAGTTAAGATAATCATCATTCAGAAAGTTGTTAATATTTTGAGGATTTCTCTTTAATCTTTACTGTCAGATTATTGTCTATTTACATAAAGTTTCACTCGTTAAATTTGTAATATATAGTTTGTATTTTATATAACATTTTAGGTTATTAAATAAAAAATAATTATTATTTTATGAAAACTATAGAACATAAAACGTAACAATGGAAGTAAAAAAACAGCTCAATAGATAGAAAGTGAAAGCAATTTCTAATGTTATGCAAACAAAAATCTATAACAGGAATGTTTTCTTAATAAGCTTTCGCATTAACATAATAATCTTTTTATGAGTGCGTTTTTAAAGTACATATTCTATAAAAACTGTCGTTCTTCCATGAACTAACTCAAATTTCCATCTCGAACATACGCATATGACATTTTTTTTTTCGATGTATTCCGTTGGTAAAGCGATTATTTTTTCCATCTAAAATACATGGAAAATACTAAAAGTCAGAATAAAAAACGTCAAACCCACCTGTCAAATCCCCATCTCCCCAAGAAAGCGTTTCGTAGGAAAATATCTGCATAATCCAAGAAGCTGTAGAGAAATCCATTAAAATTCTTCAATGGTTAGAAAGAACTTTATCTCGATCGACTTTTATATCAAAAGCAAATTCTAAGAAAATTATTAGAAAAAAAAATATATAAAAAAATAAAAGAATATGAAGTCATCTTAACTGAAAGGATATAGCTAATGCAACGTAATAATTTATTTTCTGTTGCAAACTAAATTGGGTTTCGCTTTTTTCTTTTTTGATAGTGATGAGATTTGGGATGAAATAATTTTTCCAAAGATAATTAGACTCAAAATGTCGGTTTACGTTAATTAGTTATTTAAGCCGGAATGATAGCGTGCTTATGAAATTGTGGAAACCCCATTAAATCTTTCTGGTTTTGCTGTTGTACATATGGCATCTAACATCTAAAAAATACACCCAGAAAAACCATCGATAGAGAGAAACTACTGGATAGACTGCCTAACGCTGGGAAAATGAAGCCGTTGCCAGATAGTTGGACGGACAAAAAAAAAATAAGGATTTCCGAGGATTGAAAATAAAATCTTGTGTTGTATACAGGAGAACTGTCAATAGTAGACCTTAATTAGTATTAATGTATATACAGCGTGTCCCCGTATAACCTGGCCGACCTTTATTTTCTACATCGTTGGTGCTAGATGCATAGTCCAATTGAAGAAATGTTTTAAATCATTAAAATATTTAAATTGAATAGTTTTTAAGTTAGCAAAGGGATTGGTATAAAAATTACGAATTGTAAATTTTTATACGGCCAACAGTTCCCCAACACATATTTAGAAAAATGTTGCCCATGAAAAAACATTTCAAATAAAAAAAAAAATTGAAATTTTTTCGACCAATAGCCACGGTGTATTGGAGTTTAAAGTTTTAACGCTATTTGGGGGGGCCGTACATAAATTGAAATGAGAAAATATCGTCTTATCGGAATAAGAGCAAGCTTCTAGACTAGGTTTGATTACGGCAAACAGTTGTTGTTCATCGCCTAAATGCTCGAAATGTTTTCCTTCGACTAAAATACCTAAGAGCGTGATTCAGCATTACAGACATAATATACCTAGCAGCGAATAAAGTTCGATTCGGCAAATCTAATAGACTCGTTGATTTTTTTTTCATAGATCTTGCTTTTCAAAAATCCCCCCCCCCCCCCAAAAAAAAAAATCTAAAGGATTTAGATCTGAAGATCTAGGAGGCCATTCTACCGGACATCCATAGCCTATCATGTTGTCTTGAAGCAGGAAGCTGCTTGTGGGGTGGTGCATCATCCTGTTGAAACCACATCTTTATAAGGTCTGAAGGTCTGCTAACACGACATGGTCATCCAGAAAGTCAGGTAATGGTCCCTGTAACAGGTTCGCATACTTTTAACCTGTTAATTTATCAGCAAAAAAGAAAGGTCCTTCTAAAGCTTCCTTCCATATGCCACACCAAACATTAACGGACCATCGCAGTTGACGCTTGTTTGGACGGATTACATGGGGATTTTGCAGGGACCAAAAGTGTGTGTTTTGAATATTTACTACCCCAGTTCTTAAAAACGTGCACTCATCAGAAACTAGAATGTTATTCACAAATAATGAATCCAATTCTAGCTTGTTCAAGAGGAAATTGCAGAAATCAAACCGTCTATTTTCATCACCGGGTAAAAACTCTTGCACCATTCGTGGGCGATAAGGATGTGCACCGTGTCCATTTAAGACTCTCCACACATGGGTTTTTGAGTATCCACATGCTTCACTAATGTCCTTGACACTGAATAAGGGAAAGCAACAGCATAGCCCAAAATACCACTCTTGAATTTTCGGATCGCGGACGTCTTCCTATGCTACTTTTACAACATTTATTTAGCTATTTACAACATTTAAAAATTTTGAAATTTTTAGAAATTTACCATTGGAAATTAAGCATTTGGAAATTTAATTGCATATTGTCTTGCAGCCTCTAGCCCATTTCGATTACATAGTAATATTAGAGAATAATTTTCCAAACGCAATATCTCTTTCCCTGTATTTCATTTTGTGTACATGCCCTTAAAATATGTTAATGACCACGGGTGTAAAGTGGTATAAGTCACTAAATTCCATTTTTTATATCTCTATGAATATTGGTAGTAAAAATTTCGATTCTTTTTTGTTTGAAATGTTTTTTCAGAGGGCAACATTTTTCTAAATATGAGTTAAGGGAACTGGAGACCATATAAAAATTTACAATCCGTAATTTTTATACCAACCCCTTTCAGAACTTAAAAAACTATTCAGTAAAAATATTTAAAACATTTCTTCAATTGGAACTATGAACCTAGGACCAACGGTGTCGAAAATAAAGGTAGGCCAGGTTATACGAGGACACGCTGTATATATTAAAAAAAAACTATTCTAGCATTTTATAAGGTTTCTTGCATTCTTACACAACAATAAAAGTGGAATGAGATTGGTTAATCCTCCACTCATCGTCATCCTTATCAAACACCGGCGCGTTTTTTCCTTTGCATTAACATTGGAGCAGTCTATTCAGTTGTTTATCTATATAGACGAGAAAAATGTCTTTACTATAAATCTTTCATATGAATTGCCAATTGTACAATTGCAACTTATTGAAGCAATATTGGGCACAGATCGTGTTTTTGTAACTCTTTACTTCTACTGAGAAAACCATTCATTACGTGCCATTTACAAACTTTATTTTGCCTCCAAAGCTTAATAGAAAGAATTGTCATCGGCGAGTCTATGTATCAAGTTTCAATTCGATTGGAAGTTACAAAATATATTAATTATTCCTCCCAAGTGGTCATTTTAGTGACAGCTTCAGAACCTTGATATATGCATTGTCATGGACATCGAATATATCTGCCAAACATCAACCATCAAAACTTGATAGAATGAATCTAATTGCCAAGTTTCAACTCACAGCAAAGCACGTTTGGATGTTTAATTAGCCTTCCACAGATTGGCGAACCAACAAACGAATTTAATATGAAGAAATAGTAAACTTAACATTTTTAAAACGCTTTCATTGAGATTGTCGTAATTATAATTTCTATGCTTGCATATGTTTTGTTCAAACACCGAAAACGTTCACTAAGCAAACAAACCAATTTCAAATTATGGATAACTCGTGAGTGGTTTCTAACCTGCATGCAAATCCAAGTGTCCTTTGACAGTAGTATCATTTTACCTTAAGAAAAGCATTCAGGTTTCTTAAGATAAATTGGACTTCAGGTGATATACAAAAAAGTGGGAGAATGATATCACGCGGTAAATCCACATCAACTGAGAAGAGACTGAAAGTTTTTCTTCTCCATCGAACATCATTCTGACTATTTTTTAATACAGAGAAAAACTTGTAGATTATTAGTCTGCTTGGGTAAAAACAAAAAACAGTCGAAAGTAAATAAGTTCTAAATACTATTGCCAAATACGTCGTAATTTTTTTTCATAAATAATGAGCACACTTTTTATGAGGGAAATCACAGTTCTTTAATTTTCAATGAGAAACAGCGCAGACACTTTGACCGAGTCCAAAAAACTTGCAATTCTTAAAAGTAAACCAATCTTAATCTTGGGGATAAAAATCTTAATCTTGGGATGCAGTAAGTTTGAAACAGTTCTAAAGATGACATGATCAACTTAACAACTAGAGATCAAAGAGAACTTCATGTTAAGTATGAGAATATAGAAAACACTGATGACAGAGAAAATCGTATCCTACTAAAATTCAACTCTTTGAGTTAGGATATTTTGAATAATGTATATGAATAAAGTTAATTATTAAATGGTTCTACATTATTTTACATAATCCGTCACTCTACACTTTGCCTTACATTTTACTGAGTTGGTTTACTTATCGTTATGTTACACAACGAGATCTAATTTATGCTGTTTCAATGCATCGTTGCATGACTCGATTATTGAGAAAAAACTTATAGTGGATCCATTTTATATTTTCATCTCATTAAGGTTATTTTGAAAAGATTTGCACACCTTTTACAGAATAAAATTGTTGAAAGGCTGGTGGTGAAAACGTTACAAAAAGCTTGGAAATTATAAAACACGATCTCTTATAAAGCTTTTTAAAAGTTAAAAACTTGCCATTTAAACATTGTGCCCTTTTAATTTAAGTGATGGTAATTGATCGAGGAATTGAATAGGTTTAAATGCTATCTGTGAATGACTCTTTGTTTTACTTAAGGAAATCTTTTCAAGAGGTCGAGAGCTTGAGGCAGTGGCAAAATGATACAGTCCAGGCAGCACAACGGTATTGGTCAACGTCGGAAAGAAGGATTCAAGGAGAATTGGCCAGTCCATACCGAATCTCAAGCATCGTACCAAAATACACGATTTTTTTTTAAGTAAACAAGTCAAAACCATCCCAAAACATATTTTTTACCCCCTCCCTCACCCGTATTTTCTTATAACAGCATATTTCAATTTGAAATTCACTATATTTCAATTTGAAATTTGCTATATTTCAATTTAGTAATAGCCACTTATGTGCTAATATAAATATTAAAATCCAGTCTGATCAAGCATTGGAAATACAAACATCATCTCCACCCACCCAAATACGAATGTCATTTGTTTATATGGAAATTACGTTTCAGGTTGCAATCAGTGATTGCACTGTAGAAAGTGCAAAAACGCCTTCCCGCGTACACATTACAGATGCTCATTCAGTAATTAAACTTTCTGCATTCACCTGTCAAAGAAAGACATTAATTTATCCGGAGTCGTCGCTTCGGAAAAAGATTATCTGTCTTACTTTTAATTAAAGCCGAAATGCGTCAGACGCATTTATCTAAACAAGCAAAGATTTTAATCTGGTTTTCTCGGAGAATCACTGTTTCTCTTGATGAAGCAGATACGAAAAGAAGGATCAAGTTCTCGCTTTGGTGATAAGTGCGTGTTTATGCAAATTCACCAGATTGAAAATGTTCTTTCACGTTGGTGATAATTATGTGAGAATAAGTATCTGTTTCATTTGGAGGAATGCAGGAGCTCTAAATGTTCCGTTTTTCAAGAATTGTGTTTGCTTTTTTCTTTGCTGCGAACGTAATTTAAGATAATACATAACCGTGAAGAGGTTACAGTTGACAAATATAGTCCTGGAATATGTTTATTTTATTAGTTAGTGTTTAAGAGTTTATTTTTCATGGAAGATACAATAATTTGGTTATTGTTATGTAAGAATAAGAAACTGTTTCATTTGGAGGAATGCAGAAGCTCTAAATATCCTGTTTTTTAATTTTTTTTTTTTTTTTTTTATTTTTATTTTTTTGCAAACGTGATTTAAGATAGTACATAACCTTTAAAGGGTTGCAGTTTACAAATATCGTCTTGACATACGTTTATTTTATTAATTAGCATTTAATCATCGTGCTTTCTTATAAGATACAACAATTAGGTTATAATTATGTAATTATAAGTATCTGTTTCCTTTGAAGGTATGTAGAAGCTTTAAATGTTTTGTTTTTCAATACTTTTTTTTTTTATGTTACTAACGTGATTTGCGATAATACATAACCTTGAAGGGGTTACAGTTTACAAATATCGTCTTGGAATATGTTTATTTTATTAATATGTATTTAAACTTTCAACTTTCTCAGAAGATACACAAATTTAGTTGTAATTATGTGGGAATAAATATCTGTTTTATTTGGAGGGAATGCAGGAGCTCTAAATGTTCAATTTTTCAAGAATTCAACTTTTTGTTTTTCATTATTATTATTATAATACCTAACCTTGATGAGGTTACAGTTTACAAATATCGTAATGCGTAATGGATTATGTTTATTTTATGAGATAGTAATTAAAAATTGAGCTTTCCCAGAAGATTCAATAATTTGGTTACGTAAGAACAAGTATCAGCTTCATTTGAAGCAATACAGGAGCTCTAAAAGTTTGGCTTTTCAAGAAATGAGTTTTTTGTTGCAAAATACATAACCTTTAACAGGTTACAGTTTACACATATCCTCATGAAATATGTTCATTTTATTATTTAAGGTTTAAAAGTTTATCTTTCTCAGAAGTTACAATAACTTGGGATATAATTATATGGGAATAAGTATTTGTTTATGCATTATGTTCTCTAATAACTGTGGATTTTTACAAATATGATTTGGGATAACATATAACCTAAAAAGAGAAGGTAGAGTTTACAAAAAGAAATTGAAATATATTTATTTTATTATTTAGTATTAAAAAAATAAACTTACTCAGAAGAGACACAATAAATTTAATATAGTTTTCATATGTAGAACTAGCTGAATACCCGTGCTGCGCTACAAAATTTTACCATTAGCATTTTAGCGATCAAAAGACATTCATGTATTCTACACTTCAGATTTTTGCTCCCATTTCGATCC
Organism: Linyphia triangularis; assembly: GCA_963978545.1. NCBI lineage: Eukaryota > Metazoa > Arthropoda > Arachnida > Araneae > Linyphiidae > Linyphia > Linyphia triangularis. The sequence goes on along the minus strand of OZ021727.1, from coordinate 1,031,998 downwards.
CGACAAATTGATTTATCAAAATAGGAACTTTCCTTTGTTGAAATTTTTAACAAAATTTAAAATTGTGATTAGTATATTGGAAAAAGACATTTGAATATCCCTCGTTTAGAACGTATAACTCCCTTCGGACCCTTTTTAATTACGTAATCGAAATTGCAATAGTTTATTGTGTTTATGTTTGCTCTTAGTTCTAAGTTTCAAAGCAGTAGCTGTATTGGAAGTGAGACATTAAGATAATCCTCGTATAGTTTCAATGTTGCATCGACTTTTCATCCCTTAAAAATTCGTTAATCGATATTGGAATGACTTATTTTTTTAACATTTGCCCTTTTAACATTTGCACCAAATATCAGAAATATGACTACATTGGAAGAGGAACATTCGGATATCCCTCGTTTGGAACATTTAACCCCTTTTCGATCCCTTAAAGTTGGTTAATCGAGAACGGAATAGCTTAGTTTTTCTATGATTATCTTTTTTGACAATTTGTACCAACTTTCAGAGTTGTGACCAAATGGGAAGTGGGAAATTCGAATGTCCCTCGTTTGGAAAGTTTAACACCTTTTCCAACCCTTAAGTTGGTTAATCGAGATCAGAATGGCTTACTTTTTCTACGTTGGTCTTCATTGATATTCACACCAGTTTTCAGAGTTGTGACAATATGGGAAGTAAGACATTCGAATATCCCTCGTTTGTAACTTTTAACCACTTTTCGACCCCTTAAAGTGGGTTAATCGAGATCGGAATAGTATGCTTTTTCTATGTTTACCATTGTTGGTATATGTACCAATTTTCAAAATTGTGACCATGTCGGAAGTGGTACATTCGAATATTCCTCGTTTGGAACCTTTAACCCCTTTCCCACCCCTTAAAGTGGGTTAATAGAGATCGGAATAGCTTACTTTTCCTACGTTTGTCTTTATTGATATTCGCACCAATTTTTAGAGTTGTGACGAAATGGGAAGTAGGATATTCGAATATCCCTCGTTTGGAACTTTTAACCCCTTTTTGACCCCTTAAAGTGGGTTATTTGAGATCGGAATAGCTTACTTTTTCTATGTTTACCATTGTAGATATTTGTACCAATTTTCAAAATTGTGGACATGTGGGAAAATTAGTGATGAGTGAGTGAGTCAGTGAATGAGTGAGGGCTTTGCCTTATATATAGAAAGATTTACTGTCTTTTCAGTTTGAACACTATTTCCTTAATGTATTTTTTTTTTTTTTTAATTTAATTTTAGTATTTTATGTTACTTTATGGGAATGGTTGAATTTATTTGTTTTATATTTTCTTTTTCAAACAATACACCACTTAATTAGACTTCAATTGTTATAACCTTTAATTAAAATAATGCCAAGTATTAAAGGTACTGTTACACGCAACAAAGACTTATGATCTAACAATGAGCACTAATTTCTTCTTTGTAGTAAAAAAGACAAACTCAGTTGTAGACTAAAGTTATCTGTCATTTGAATCAGTGAGATTTTGTTTGCGCTTTTATGAAAATCGTTGTTGATTTATTGAAAGTTACTGTTGAGTTACTGACGAAACTATTGAAAGTTACTGACGAAGCTATTGAAAGTTACTGTTGAGTTACTGACGAAACTATTGAAAGTTACTGACGAAGCTATTGAAAGTTACTGACGAAGCTATTGAAAGTTACTGTTGAGTTACTGTTACTTGTTGAAAGTGAGATATGGATTGCGAGGAGATGGAGTGGGAACACAGTTGTCCCTTTTGGGAGGTAGATGTGATCCTGGAGCCAGAGGAGCCCATGGAGTGGTTGTCTAGTTCGCTAGAAGTGGAGGAGGTGGTGGAGGAGAAGGAGGTGGTGGAAGAGGAGGTGGAAGAGGGTCCCCATCATTTGGACTTCTTTCGCCTCCTCTTGCACTGTCATCTTAAGCTCCTGGGTTCCTCTGGTGAGGGGTCACAAGTAGAATAGGCGGCGAATGTGAAGGGGAAAAAAACATCAAGTGGGTGGGTTGGGCGGCTTAAAACGGACTCTCCAATTCTAAAGTGTGTAGGTTAGAGTATAACACTCCAACTTCTCAACACAATCCTTTGACAGGTCTCAATTAATATGATATGGACTTAAGACTAAAGAATACGACTAGAAGAAATAAATCTTCAAATACAATACGACAGAGAATAGACTGAAATGTGACTGGAAAAATGTCTTTTCAAATCGTAGTGGCATTTTCACTTGCTCATCCGTATTGAAGAAGAATAAAGTTTAGAAAGCGATACCTAAATAAGACCACGACCCCAAGTGGCCCAACTGGATCAGTCGATGAACAACAACTGCACCCAGAAGCTTCGAATTCTTCATTGTCACGAACTCCGAAAATAGAAGAAGGTTTGACGGTGCAATATGATGATGAAAACTGTTTCTGGACAGAATGTATGGAGACATTCTTACTTAAGGGATGATGTGATATTTCTAATAATGACGAGAATGAGGACGCTTGTTAACTCTGAAACAGACAGAAGTAAATCCTTATTGCTCAAGAACAGCTATTTGAAAGCTGTGTCTCCTTAAGAAAGTGAAATAAAAGAGTGAAATGAATCAATTGATGAACAACAACTGCAGTTAGAAGCTTCGACATTCATTACTGCAAAATCTTAATACAAAAGAGGGTTTGACTGTAGATTACGATGATGAAAATTGTTCACAGCTAGGACGTATTCAGACGTTCTTACTCCAGACTTCGACTGGATGATGGGAGCTACGTTACTTCTGGGAGCAACGAGAATGAAGATGACATTCGCCACTTCGATTATTCTTTTTTCATGATTTAAAGTTAACCTTTTCAAGGAAGACTCTGAACAACAAACAAGTTGTGTGAGCATCTTACGCCCTATCTGTAGCTCACAGAAGTACTGCTCATGCGGAGCAATGTAAATATTGTATATAGTTTGTTGGAATATTTTATGTGTTGCTTATATTTTGCCTCAACTTCATTAACAGTTATATATTTTTTGGTCTTTCAATAAACAAGATAAAATAATTGTATTTGTTTATGTTTTATTTCTTGAGGAGTAATTTATTACTACTTGATAGGATTCTTTTAATTTAATGAAAAGTCTCTATATTGTGTCGAAGTATGTGTTCATTAAGAAGTCAAATATATTTTAAATAACTAAATCTTTAACTTTTTAAGTGGGTTGCAAGGTGTTAAATTACATAAATCATTATAAGATGAAATGTAAATGTGTTCCGGATAATATAACTTTGCATAATTACAATAACGAAAATTAAAAGTAGTTAAAAAAATTATAAAGAAGATCTTCATCAAAAGAAGTGTCTCTTATGTTACACTAGCTGAATACCCGTGCTGCGCTACGAAGTTTTACCATTAGCATTTTAGCGATCGAAAGACATTCATGTATTCTACTTTTCAGACGTTTGCTCCCATTTCGATCTCGACAAATTGATTTATCAAAATAGGAGCTTTCCTTTGTTGACATTTTAAACGAAATTTATAATAATGAATAGTAAATTGGAATAGTTTATTGTGTTTATGTTTGCTCTTAGTTCTAAATTTCAAAGTAGTAGCTGTATTGGAATTGAGACATTAAGTTAATCCTCGTATAGTTTCAATATTGCGTCGACTTTTCATCCCTTAAAAATTCGTTAGTCGATATTGGAATGACTTATTTTTTTAACATTTGCCCTTTTAACATTTGCACCAAATATCAGAAATATGACTACATTGTAAGAGGAACATTCGGATATCCCTTGTTTGGAACATTTAACCCTTTTCGACCCCTTAAAGTTGGTTATTCGAGAACGGAATAGCTTACTTTTTCTATGTTTAATCTTTTTTGACATTTGTACTAATTTTCCAAGTTGTGACCAAATGGGAAGTGGGACATTCGAATATCCCTAGTTTGGAACGTTTAACCCCTTTTCGATCTCTTAAAGGGGGTTAATCGAGATCGGAATGGCTTAATTTTTCTACGTTTATCTTTATTGACATTCCTACCAATTTTCAGTTGCGACTGTATGGGAAGTGGGATATTCGAGTTTGGAATGTTTAACCCCTTTCCACCTCTTAAAGTGGGTTAATCAAGCTCGGAATAGCTTAACTTTTCTATGTTTGTCTTTGTTGATATTTTTACCAATTTTTAGAGTTGTGATCATATGGTAAGTGGTACATTCGAATATTCTTCGTTTGGAACGTTTAACCTCTTTCCCACCCCTTCATCCACCCAAGATCGGAATAGCTTACTTTTTCTAATTTTGTCTTTATTGATATTCACACCAGTTTTCAGAGTTGTGACAATATGAGAAGTAGGACATTCGAATATATCGCTCGTTTGGAACGTTTAACCCCTTTTCGATCTCTTAAAGGGGGTTAATCGAGATCGGAATAGCTTAATTTTTCTATGTTTGCCTATGTCGACATTTGCACCAATTTTCCGAGTTTTGGACATGTGGGAAGTGGTACATTCGAATATCCCTCGTTTGGAACATTTAACCCCTTTTCGACCCCTTAAACTGGGTAGATCGAGATCGGATTAGCATGCTTTCTCTATGTTTATCTTTATTGATATTCGCACCAATTTTTAGAGTTGTGATGAAAGGAGAAGTAGGATGTCCGAATGTCCCTCGTTTGGAACGTTTAACCCCTTTTCGACCCCTTAAAGTGAGTTAATCGAGATCGGAATAGCTTACTTTTTCTATTTTTACCATTGTTGACATTTGTGCCGCTTTTCTGAGTTGTGACTATGTGGGAAGTGGGAGAATTTGTGATAAGTGAGTGAGTCAGTGAATGAGTGAGTGAGGGCTTTGCCTTATATATATAGAGATTATATATAGCATGTATTAAATTAGATTAGATTGAAAAGAGAGTGGCAAAGCCATGTGTACTTAGGCCTGTTCGCCCATTGTACCTCTCTAAAGTCTTACTAATAAGAAGAACAGCATATGGCATGTTAAATAAGGTAAGTGGCCTTACAGAGGGCCAAACAGTTTGTGAGGTAGCATTACGAAAGTCGTCAGATTCGATGTCAACAACTCCACAGGTTTTAAGCCTAATGTCCATGAATGATTGGCATTTGTCAAAGATTTGCTCTACTGTTTCATCTGATACTCCACAGCCCCTGCAAAGACCATTTTCAACAACTTTCATTGTTTTAACACTAGATTTACCAGCTATTTAAATATACATATTTCTACCAAAACCAGTCATAATGACTGGTGTATAAGAAAAAAATTTTATTGAGGCTTCCAGTCTTTATTTACTCTTAAAAAATGACAAAAAAGTTCAACAATATTAATTGTAATAAAGAAATGGATTCTTAAGACATTGTCAAATAACAAACCGCTTATTTGTTTACATTTTGCCGGTCAAAATTTCTACATATGTAGATTTTGCTGTGTGTACACTTTCCGCATACATTTTTTTTTTCATGTATTGCAAATATTTGTAGTCTTATTGCTATTGCAATATCCAATTTGAAACCATTTGCGTACAGTAACCTTTCCACTTGTAGTTGTTATATCAGCTTCGTGTGGTTTTTGCATTAAGTCTGATATTCTGAAGCAAATTCTTCGGCTAATCGAAACAGAAAGTCTTTCTGTGAGATATTTTCTCCTGTTGTATTTTTGCACAATATTCAGCAATTTATTCCGGCTAAGTTCCTTATTGAATAAGCGTTTGTTCTTTTTCCTGTGTGTTTCCAAGAAGGAAAGGTACATCTTTATGATTCTCCTCCTTGTTGGTCCTCTTGTCCCCAAGCAAGGTGATCCTGGCAAGATCGGTCTGGTAATAAGGTTAGAAATTACACGTCCGCAGTAAAACTACGGACGGCTTCTCCATACCAACGATGATCCACAGGCTGTTCTTCTCCTGTTTAACATGAGGATTCTCCGCTTGGGGGATTCCAGACCCTTGTTCTGTATCTGGAGTAGTTTCAGAGCCATTTACGGTCTGTGCTCCTGTCCAGGAAACCAGGCAATTACCTCAAATGGCTTTAGCAGCTCGCTGGTATTAAAAGCCCGTTGGGAGATGTCCTATAACTTCAGCTGGGGAACTAGGGAAACGAGCCAGTTCCTACTTTTTTCATCCACAAAAGAAATGAAGAGGTATTGGTCTCTTGCTCTCGCTCTGTGGAAGGATGGCATCTGTGCATCATCTGGGAGATCCAGGATTGTTTTTCCCACAGCATCCATGAAATTTTGACGCTGCAGATCCATGAGAGTTGCCTTGTCCTCACGTTCCACAGCGACTGTTACGAAGACGGATGTTGGTGGCCGTAGATTGTTTGTAGCTTCGGACCATTGTGACATCCTCCTCTGCGCCCCACTAAGTCGCTTGACTTTAATGCTTGCGAGTGCACCCTCTAGCTTTTCCATTACTGGACTACCTAAAGGATTAAACTCTTTTAGAGTGCTTACTGAATCCAGTGAGTCTTTGTCTGACACCAAGCCACTAGTTAAGGAGGAGATATAGAAATATTTTTGACCAGCCAGAGCTTCCGAAGAAGACACTGCTTTCTCGATGTCAGGGGTGCGAACAACCGAGGTAAGGTTAGCCTCTGGTTGTTCGCTCCTGTCGGACACAGAATTTGCAGGTCCTCCCGTGTTTTTTTTTTTTTTTTTTTTTTTTTTTTTTAATCCATAAATGGCCAAAAGTACTGCGGGGAAGATAAGTCGGAACCAGCATGGTCCCGCTATACTGACACAAGGCAGGAACACTGAAGGTCGCTCAGCGGCTCCATTAGAGATGCTACACCCAAGCACCATTCATCCCTTTGGCAATGATCACATGACACCTTGGGATTGGGAGGGAGAGGTCCGGGCTCCGAAGAGGACCTCAAGCGTCAGTACAAAGCCTAACGCTAGAAGCTGGCTATCCGCTTGGTGGCTGATCCCCACAGCCGCAGTTCTGCAATCACCGAAGCGTTTACTTCCTGGACCGGGATATAGCATGTATAATCTCATCTTATAATTAATATAAATATCTTTTTAGTTGAGGAAGTTTTAAATTTGCATAGTCGAAATTATTTTATAAGTTTAGCAATGAAATTGCTTTGTCATTGTACATGGTATTGTACAAGATATCTCCTATTTACATAATGTGGATTAAATTTAATTTGTTTACCATACTTATTCAAGCATTATAAAATGCATCGTTTACTAAAATTAACAGAATAGCAGCCTGCAATGCCACTTTTAATCTTGTCATTTTTATTTTACATTTATAATTCCTTCATTTGCCATATATATGAAATAATCTCACTCAGTAGTACGTTAAATATTTACTTACTTACCTGATATTCAAAATATTTCTATTTTTTTAAAAAAAACTTAGTGAAGCATTGAAAAATGCGAATCTCAGTCAGAATACAATGATTCATAATTATATTTACTTCATTACACATACATAATAAGTTCTTTAAATCAAAATAATAAGTGTACCATATATTTTATTTATAAAAAAGTAATATTAATTTATTTTTCAATATACTTGGAAATTTTTTAAGAAAATGCAAAGCTCACTCAGTTTGCATAAAACCCATGAGCAAGAATCATATTATGTATAGATTATTGCTCCAGAGTATGCATAATCTTTCTAATCAGATATATAGAAGCAACAAGTTCCTTCAATCATTCATAAATTGTTCATTCACATTCTTACGAGATTTGTATTTAGGTTATCTAGATCTATTTATTTATTTACCAATGAACTTGATCAAGCTTTAGAATATGCGAGGATCAATAATTTTAGTAAAATACTCAGCATAAAAACTCCTCCTTCAAGAACAGAAGTCTGCAGAAATTAATGTCAGAAATTTATTTACATGGATTTTCAGAACGGAATCCCAAATTCTTGAAATAACAGCGAAACAGTGAGAGACAAGAGGTATGTTGGGTAGACCAGGAAAGAAATTTTAAATTCCCCCCTTTTCAAAATCAATTGATGGGATTGAATTTGATGACTGCTTCATTTAGCCCATTTTCACTTCAACAGGATTTATAAGCAAAACTGATGAATATGAGGAACTTATTTGCGCAGATGGCAAAACAACTGCCAAAAGTGACCAGTTGGTCTGCACTAACCTGTAAAAGGATCATATTGACCTTTTTCATTAAGAACGCGATGAACGTGCTCCACTATATTTAGGTTTTACAACTATTAACTAATTTTGTAATCTGATGTATTTAAAATTCCTTACATTTTTATCTAACATACCACTTGCCCTTTCTCTATGTGTCTCAATATTTCGCAGTTATGTTATTTCAAAGTCAGGCAATCCTTTTTGAAAGACTTTGTATAATTTAAGTACGAATGTGAAGGGAAAACTCGGTGTTGTAAGTAATATTCCCCACTTTTTCAAAATTTAAAAATGAACTTTCTTTGAACAATACTGAGTATAGTTTACCTTGTTTAAGAAGAAGAACTTATTTTGATGGTTTTTAAAAGACCTTGAAATTCTTCAAACATGCTGACGTAATTTATTGAAGTACCATGATTATTTTATTGCCAAAATATTTATCTTATTTGGTCACTCGTGGAACTCGTTTTATTTAAACATCTAGTCTCTAGAAAATTTCATTTCCTTTCGAGCTCGAAATCCAATAAGATTTCAAGTGTCTTTTCATTGAAGGAAAGACATTTTCATTTCAAAAATACAGGCTTTCAACTCTTCTTCTCTTTTCTTCATTTCTGCGAAGATTGTAGTTGGTTTTATAACACAAAGAATAAAATAATGCTATTTATTCGTGTACATTTTATATTGTTAAATCGTAAAATTACTTTAACATTCAAAAATACAATTTTCATTTACTATCCTACTGCTACGATACTTTTTGTCAGTTAAATACACACATTTTAAAAATTAAGAGCGTTTTATTAAATTTGCAATCATAAATATGAAATCTAAAATAAATTCATCCTCTCTACTTTCTGAACATCATGAAAAATTAATCTTTCCTTCATTGAATCGTTCAATAATTTAAAGTACATATTGAGATATTTATTAAAAAAGGAAGATTTAAAAAGGAAGCAATTCGTGAAGAATATGAAAGCAATTAATCTTAAAAAGGATTTTCAAAAAAAGGTTTAATTTATGGATCTTTTTTTATCGGATGAGACTTACTTAAGACTTAATTCGATATTGGATTAATAAATAAGAAGTTTCTTTCAACTTATGCTCTTATCAAAAGATGTATATTTGCTTATTAGCAACTTGCGTTTTAGATTTACGATCACAGAAACCTTATAAAAGTACAATTTTATTCATCTATTTTCAAGAAACAAAACTACATTATAATTAAAGACCAAAAGAATTATTATTTAAACAATAGCATGCTCAGATACATATTTAATAAACAAGAACAAAAAAAGAATAACTTTACCAGATGTATAAACACCGGGAACTGAAATCATGATTCAGAAAATCACAATGAATAATTGTACTTTTAATATGTTAATCAGTAAAACCGTAATGCAATTATTAACCAAAATTTATACGTGACTAAATTATTCTTTCTATTGTACTTGAAAGAAACGCAATTATTTTTTACCTATATGCTGTATGCATGGGGAAAACACATCCATTAATCTCTCCTTCTTTGTTGTCTCTTCCCTTTCAGAGCATCCTTTCAGCACTCCTGAAGAAGATGATGCAGGTTTTTTGGGCCGCACGGTGGAAAGGGCCATCAGGTTTGGCATTGAGCTAGTGTTATTGATTGTGTTTTTCTAATCTCCATGAATCTTGATTTGCGTCTCGATTACTCTTTCTATAACAAACGAACACATGCAGAAGGTTAATAAGGGTTTTCCTCTTTTTGTAGGAGAAATCAATTGTCGGGAAACTGTAATCAAAACTGTAACTCGGAAAATATTCATAATTTAAAATTTTTACCATAATACTGGTTAGATAATCTATATTAAATTGTTTTTATTAAAATTCATTAAAAATAGAAATAGTAATATTTTATTTTATTTTTTATTTTTTTATTTCGAAACATTGACCTCTTAAAAGTGACCACCTTAATTAGCTACAATGCTCGTTAAGGAGAAGCTATAGTGATTAACCTTCAGAATTTTTCTTCTCTAAACTATTGTTCAGATACATCGTAAAAAACATTCCAGCTTTCAAATCAAAATTACTAACCCATTGCAATAGTCACAGGGTATAAACAAATTTAGGTGAGTAATTTTCAATACGTATAAAAAATAATTAGATATTCTAAATTAGAGAATACAATTCGGCATGGTATATAGTATCGGCATGGTAATTCGGTGTATAGAATAAACGTATGAACTTCCATTTTTTAGGTTTATTTCTCGGGAATTGTTTTTACTAAACACCCAGTTTCATTTAACTTGTAAATACATAATAAATTTCCTGTCCAATTGAACAAAAAAAAAACAAGATGCGATATGATATTATGAAATACAGCTCATAGATATACAGGCCTTGATTTTTCAGTTTTTTTTTTTTTTTTTTTTTTTTTTAGTATTTCTAATTTGACAAACAATGCATTTATTAAAATTTTAATGCGAAATTAGGGTAACATATTTAATTGCAGATTATATAGTGTGCGTGTATTCGGAAATTAAGAGAAGTATATATCGAAGAAAAAATAAATATTCTTAAAGATAGTTAATCGAATGTTTATGTACTTCACAGTTTTTACGTTTTTACATTCTGAATTCAGTTTATGGTCAAATTTTCATTTATGCTTACTCAATATAAAAATAATTTTATTTTTCTAGCTCAGTAATATTTAGTTATTTTTGGTATGCAGCGAAAAAATTACATTTCTCATTAATTTATATCACAAACGTGACCCCCCATGAAAGAATTATTATATATTCAAAATATTTTTGCTAATAATTTTTATTGTTTTAAGCTATAGAAATATTAGGAGTTTTAATTATTTCTCTGTATTTCGTCTTGTTTACACAATTTCAATAAAAGTTGGAAGAGAAAAAATATAAGTATAGTAACAGGATTATATTATGATTACATAATTATATAATGTAATTATACAATCATAATTATATAATATAATTATACAATCATAGTTATATTATGATTATATAATTATATTATTATATATTAATTATATTCTGAATTGACAACAAAATATATATAGAATTCAAAATGCTTTGTCATTTTTTATAATTGTTAAACCTTCTCCCATCCCAAACCTACTTTAAATTTCCCGATTATTTATTTGTGAAATATTTTCAAAAACCTCTAAATATATATTTATCGCAACACATTTTCGTCACCAGTTTGAAAATAAGGAATATGATATGGGTATTGTTTTCGCTTAATCCTTTACAAGAAACCTTTAAATAATAGTTTCTAAACTTGTCCCTGTATTTAAATCTTACATTAACAGACCTTGTTTTCAAATGAAAATTCATATTTGGCTATTTATATTTTTGTCCCAAGATTATCCATAAAGTACAGTTCAAGATAAATGTTTCTAATACCCAAGAACTATAAATCGTCTACATTAGTATTTAGTAGGGCGTATTCAAAAAAAAAAAAAAAAAAAAATTTAAAATTTCAAGTCTCTATAAAAAGTTGCCACTATGCTCACATATTTACCAAAAAATTTTTTGATCCAATCGCAAAATTTTTGACAAAATAGAAGATTTTTAACTTTTTTTAAAGCCATAAATATAAAGCACATTTTTATTTTCAAGAATAAAAATGAAAAGTTTAGAATATTAATTAAAAGTAAAATAAAAATTATATCTGCCATTTAACATAACGGTCTCCCGGAAGTTACTTGAAAACCTTAATTTTTTTCAAAAAACTGATATTTTTCAATTTTTAACCCATTCTTTTGGTTAGTTTCAATTATTTTATTTATAGCATTTTGAAATATCAAGAATATCATTTTATGAAATGGATTTTACTAAACTCAAGTGTTAAATCAAGCAAGTGCTCCTTTGCGGGATTTAAGTATTGTAACACGAGGAAACCAGGCCTAGGTAATAGAAAAATTGCGGTTTTTCGTAAAAGGGTAAAATACCATCAGGGTGTTAGCTCAACTATTTTTCTCTCAATTCATGTAATCGAAAGGATGAAGCAATAAGTATAGAAATTGTAAGCAGTAAATGTGTTTGCATAAATAAAGAAGAAGAACATGTATCTTTGGAGTAAGAACTATATTCAACATATTTTGGACAAGGAACTCCAGACAGTGGCTCTGCTTGAAACGTAGTATCATCATTACAATTTATGAAAGAAAGCTGCATTAATCAGAAAACTATTCAAGGGTTTGGTTTGGGTGGTACTGCATGAAATACTGAAGTCTCTAATTGATCAATTTCATTATTTGAAAATACTTTAAAATAACCAGTACAAGCAGTTGTTTGTTTACTTCATTTAAACGAATTGCCTCTTACAAAAGTAATGGTTACCCTCAATGGTAAAGTTTCTTTAAGTACTTGTTTTACTATTCAACAGGAAGGCGCTTAACAAGTTGTCGAGATTTTACTAGTTGTTGAATACAATAGCATAAAAAGTGATTAAAAAGTTAATTTTAAAAAGTTGACATCGACCCGAAATATTGGAAAATATGTCAGGCTGTTCTAACAAGCAATGCACCTAAGGTTTAGCAAACAGAAACCCTGGAAACATCTAAATTCAAGATGACTGATAATGGCAAATCAAATTTCACGTTCATATATTGTATCACATGTTTGTAATGAAAATTTATATTCCCTTATGGTTTACATTTCGACCTGAGCCACTGTCTGGAGTTCCGTGTCCGAAATATGTTGAATGTAGTTCTTATACCAAAGATACCTGTTTTTCTCGTTTATTTATGCGACCAGATTCACTACTTACAATTTCTATACTTATAGCTTCATCTTTTCGATTATTTAAATAGAGTGAAAAATAGCTGTACTAATACCTTGATGGTATTTTACCCTTTCACGAAAAACCTTCGATTTATCTATTACCACTGCCTGGTTTTCTAGTGTTACATTCAAATCCCTCAAAAGGGAACTGACTAATTAAGCTTCTACTCTAATAGTAATGGCTCTACGGTAACATTCTCTAGAAAAAGAAAGTAGATTTTCTGGCAGCCCTTGTTTCACTGAAATAATAGAACTTTCGTTTTTTTCCTGATAGAAGCATTTTACTATCAAGTCCACTTTCATCACTCGAACTCTGTGACATTGAACCTTTTACAATTTCGTTACCTTCATGTCTCAGACCTAGAGACTTTTTTGGTTGGAGAGTCCAAGATCGTGCAGAAGTGACATGACTAAATACTTGAGTATAGGATGCATCATACCATAAAATGATATTCCCGATACACGAAAATGCTGTACTACTATATCTAGACTATAAATAAAATAAATGAAACTAACCAAAAGAATGGGTTAATAATTGAAAAATACCCGTATTTTGTTAAAAAAAAAATCGAGGTTTTCATGTAGATTCAGTGAAACCTAATTGTTAAATTGGAGATATAATTTTTTATTACTGTTAATTAATATTCCAAACTTTGCATTTTTATTCTTGAAAATAAAAGTTTGCTTTATATTTAAGTTTTTAAAAAAAAATTAAAAATCTTCGTTTTTATCAAAAAACATTAAACTTCAGGTTTATTCCGGGAGACCTAAATATTTTTCAATTGAACTAAAAAAAAAATTTTTGGTAAATATGTGAGCATAGTGGCAATTTTTTATCGATTTGAAATTTTGAATTTCCCCAAAAAGTTTTTTTCTTTACGCCCTAGTATTTAGTCTTGCATGATTAATTGCAATGAACCTAAGTATATTTCCGGTTATTAATTTTAAGATATAACAGACGAAATGACACATTTTGAGTAGTTTCATATAATTTAATGTGTTCAATGTTTACTTAATGAATAAACATAAATGTCTTTTTTCTTTATCATATTATATGCATATAAATTAGGCAACGTATTTCTGTACAACGTAGCGTATAAAATGACATACAATTGGAATCAAATGAAATGCTTTAAATAAGCAATCACAATAATGTCGTTTTCTTTCAATAAAAATAAACCAACCAAAATATTATTAATAAGCTTTAAGAGAATTTTTAGAGATTTCCATTTAACTCTATCGAGTTCATTTTTGAAACCAGCCATAATGAAATATTTCCAGTTATTAAGCATTAGTTGAAGATTTTCAAAAGAGTTCTCTTAAAATTGTGTGAAACATTTGCTCCTTCTAGCAACCCCAGACACGCCATCATTTCGATCAACCGAACAAGTTTAAATCCGAATAATACCGAATAAATCACATCTTCTACGATTTCAGGGATTAACAAATAGAAATTTTTTTTCAGATGTTCTGTTCGACTCAAGACTCGAACCAAAATTAGGTATGCATCAATGAAAGTTTTCGCTCATGTTTATGCTAATAAAACGTAGGTTAAATGAATTTCTACTCAGGATGAATTAAAAGGTATAGAAATGCAGCTGGAATAATTTCGAAGGATTTTTTCCAAGTTGAAACAGTGGGAGAAGAATGTTGGAGGTTCATCCTTCAATAGTTTCTGAAATATGCGCTTGTATGAATTTCTAAATAACCAGCATATGTTAGTTGTTCCGATGGAAGATTTTTATCCTAAACACTAATTATTTTCATAATGATGCTGCCAACTCATTATGAATAGATTTACGTTCAACTTTACAAGCAGCTTTCCTTTAAACTATTTCATGCATTGCGAATTCCAATTTGTTGAGGATTTATTTACAGGTGTGTTTTTAAAAAATATAAAAACAACATTTTATATTTCGTAAGATGCTCTTTGTAAAGCGCTTGTATCGGACTGTAACTAAGGATTCTGTTGGTTCATCACTGTCTTTTGGGTAATTCGTGTGAAAGAGGAAATGTCCACCATAGAATATCTTATATATGCTCTCCCAAAATTCCATGTGAAAAATAATAATAATAATACATTTACATGTTATAGGAAGCGGGACGCTGCTTAACCGACAGCTACGATCCTCTCTAACTATATATGCATATACTTAAATTGTAAATCTTATTGAGTGTACAAATAGTTACAAAAGAGGAAATTGCATGCATACACATTCACACATATTCCATGAACAAGAACTAATTACATATTAATATTGATGAAGGTATCTGAGTATCTTAAAACTCTTTAAAAGTTAAAGTTTCAACAGCAGTTTAAACGTTTAGGAATAAATAGCTCTACTCTCTACATATTACAAAAATAGCTCCCTACACAGAGTCGATCTTTGTTTGCAACCATGTAAACAAGACTAGCCTCATTTTCCACGGAGGATTCCACGGAGAGAGTGTACGTGATCTGTTTGTACGTGGCCAGCAAATGAGAAAATTGTCCTACGATGCTCAAATTTGGTGTACGGATTAGAAGTGGCCATGGGACCGACCGTTAAAAATTTTTCTCAAAACGTGCGTGCGAATAAGGTTGAAATCATGAAAAATCATGTTTTTCAGCAATTGCTAAAAATCGGCTGTAACGAGTTTGACTATAATCCCTTAGGGTGATTTAATGATCTGCATTTTTTAAATTCCCTTAGAAAAGCTATTAAAGCATACAAAGTTGAAAAACGAGTGACTTTAACATAGAGCTCTCTGCCTTTGAGCTTTTCTGTTTCACTCACAAGTCTATCGTATAACATCGCCAATTTTGCCATCTTCACTTTTTTTTTTCTTCTTTCTTTTTTTTTTTAACATGTAAAAAAATATTGTCAAACTGGCCATTTTTATTTAATTGAGGGAAAAGATGAAAACGCTTAATAACACCATATTAAATGTAATAACCAATATTATAGTGTAATTAAAAATTGCACGATGTCCCACACCCCCAATTTTTTTTTATTGTAGCACTGTCAGCAGAGAAAAAGGAATGCTAGAGTTACAGTTATATGTACCAAAATTTCAAATTTCAAACAGCAATGCCTATTTTAATGTGTAAATGTACTTAAATTAAATCTTTCTTAGTATTTTTAAGAAATAATGTAAGTTTATTTTACATGATATAAAAGCAAATAACAAAAGAAAATAATTTATTGCAATTGAATCGCTTTGATTGTGTTTTTATTATAATAAAATAGACTCTCAAATAAGAATGTTTATTTTTTTCATTTACTTTCCTATGTGTAATATATTTTGATCTAGTTAAAATTAAGTTTTATTATCAAACATAGTGCAGAAGTAGCACATCTTTAAATTTTAACTTCCGAGCAATTTGACAATTATATTTTACTTTTATGTAGTCAAATGTTACATCACGTAAATTAACCCACAGAAAATAACAGAATGCTACTTAAATACGATATTTCAGACAATAAAATCAATTCCTCCAAGACAGACACATAAAAAACTCAAGATAAACGTGTAATTAACCGTTGATTTCTTTATTATATTCTGGAAGTCTTCATTGCCCAGTTTTTATCAACAAGCAAATATCTCTTTCATTAAAGATCACAAACATTTCGTCCTCTAAGTTTCAAACACATAATTAATCCTCATCATTCGTAATCTATCCCAAGTCATCATCATAGCAATTATTGCGATTCCTCCTTTGTTTTTCGCCCTTTAACAACAATTTCCCGAATTCAATGTAATCCCCTCGTCACATAATTACAAATACGAAGTGACCGACAAAAATCACATCAATTCAGATTACACGCTCTGAAATTAGCTGAAATGACAAATAACAATTTGTGGTTCCCGATGTAATTAATTTTCAAAACTAATTATGAGCAAAAGGGAGGAAGGAGGGTGTAATTCGATCGGGATTACATTTCTATCTCTCTCTCTCTCTCTAATCTCTGGACTTGGTTTTATTTTGATAAGAAAGTTTCGTTTAATTAAAGAAGAACTTTTGAAGTTTTGTGGAGTGAAGTATTGATAATAGAGCGAATTGTTCTGTTTTGTAATAGTAATTGCTTTTCTGATAAATGTAATTAATTCTCTCTGAGATAAGGAGATCCTTCAAACGTCTGATTTATGCAATTGAAATTAAACTTTTTAGTTAATATAAATGAATTTTTAAGCAAACATATATGCTCAATAATCACTAATTACAGACCACTTAATATAGTCAATAGGTTAAACCGAATTGCACTTAATCTATTTCATAGTAACAATGTAATGGAGTTTATTAGCATTGTTTGTTTTAAATCTTAAGAGTTACTCATATATTTTAGCAATGTTTTGGAATAAATGTGAATTTTTATTGTCAAAAAAGTTTGTTCTTTCGCGTTTTCATGGGAATTTACTTTGAGAATATTAGTGTAAAAGTGGCATGTGGTCTCAAATATTTGTAGCGGCACTACAATTCACGAAAAGTAAATAAAATAACTCACCGTTTTTAATTCCATGAAACGCCTTCAGGAAGTTCTACCGCAAAGCATGAACATGCAGAATTAAGTGCATGCTAAGCAAAGAACCACCTAAATCAAATCGTAAGGATTCTGCCTTTCAAAATGGAAGTTACAATGCTGCATTCCTAGTGAAACACCCACCAAAGAAAGTGTTGCCCCCTAACGAAAGGAAGCTAGTGAGTTCGAGTTCGATCATCGTGATCTGTGCTACAGCGTTTCTCACCAGTGTGCCGTATGGGTCGTGTTAAAATATCGCGTGCCCAAATTTCGAGATATGTAAATGTGGAACTGCATAAAAGTCACTGCAAGAAACCAGATTCTTGAGATGCCATCGGTCTGATGCCCCAGCAGTAGCTTCAAGCATGCCTTTAAAAGCGATGCTGGTTGAACTGATTTAAATTGGCAGTTAATTGTAAATAGTTGCATATAAACTTGTAAATATAAAATTTAAGATTTAATTAAATTTCACGAATCAATTTAAACCTGTAGTAACTTTATTATGTAGCCGTCCAACTTAACTACATATTGAAGGTCAACATTTTCTACCCTCTTATTTAGTTCCAATGCTGTAAAAAATAAAACATTTCAGTGATATTAAGAGGTAGCTCAACGCAAATGAAATTCACACTATTGTCCCATAGGGAGGTTATTTTCAAAGGTGCAATCAAAAGACAAATGAGATTGTAGTTGCAGTTACTTCTCCATGACGAGTATACTCGTCAAACTCAGTTAACTGGTTAATATTAAAATCAGTTTGAGAAATTCTCTGTAATCATCTCTTATCTGGGTTTCATCCAAAAAATGTTCATCAAATCTAATTATAGTGGTCTTTATATGAGGAGTCAAAATTTCATTATTAAACATTACTATCTTATATTTGTCTTTGTCAATGAACTCCCAGTAGGCCTGGAATATTTTTAAAAGAGGTAACTCTAGTTCTTACTTATTAGTGCACTTAGTGTAATCTGAATTAATAACCAACTCTATAATATAGTGCAGATAAGCCAGATAAATTAGTTTCTTGTTCATTTTTTTTTTCCAAGTAAGAGACAGGTACAGTACGCAAGAAACAAATCAGAACAATGGCTGTATCTTCGGTTTTAACTATCGAAGAATTTTACGGTTTGCACAAAAATGTTTTGCTTACAATTTTCTATATATTTGATGCAATTTTTTTTTCTTAAGGGGCCGTTTACTAAGTAAATGTAACGCTATCTTCAAAAATTTCAATACGAACCCCTACTTTTTATCATTTCATTCGATTTAGAAAACATCATTTACTCTATATACCAAGTTTCAATTCATGATGTTGAGAAACACCTCACTTATGAGCGAAAATGTTTAGACCATGGTTTAACAGATCTTCATGGAGAATTTCCATGAAACGAAAGGTATTTTTAAGGTTCTACTTCACAGCGGGCGAATTGAACCTTCAGTGCGGCTTGTTTCAGGACGTTAAAAAATACAAATATTAGTCTAAAATTGCATAGAAACTACTTGGATTTATAGTGTCATGTTTAAGATTAATTCAAAAATAGCAAGTAAACGCAAAAGTAACATAATTTATTTACAAGATTAAAGATGAGCATTCTCCAAACGAAATTAATAAAATATTGAAAACTGTAATTATAGAAGTAGAACGTATACTACTGATGATTAGAAAATTGATAAAAATAAAATGTAGGCATTAGGAAACAGTATTCAGCAAAGCGTGATTATTTATTTTAAGGAGAAAAATTTCACTGTAAACACAAGTGTAACATGATCGTTGAAATTATTTATAAAATGAAAAAAAAATCACATAAATCAGTAAAATTTTCAAAGGATAACTTATATAATTGCTTAAAAAATTTTGTTTTAAATAAATGTAATTTAATTAAAGTTTTATTTTTTTTTTAAAAATCAATAGGCTGTATAGTGCCCATAGTGGTTGATAACTTGTAGAATTCGTTGGGGCATTGAATCGACCAAACTGAATTTGATGCCCGAATCAACCCGTAAGGAATTCCAAGAGTCTTCAGCAGCTCTCCATAGTTCTGCAGTTGATTGCACACCCGAAAAATCAATCCTGGTTTTCCATAATGCCCACAAATTTACCATGAGCGTAATTCCCCAATAAATGATAGACTGAGAGGCGACTGCAATTTTTGTACCCCATCGAACATCATTCTGAATAATTCTTTTTTTTTATAGAAATTGAAGAAAGTGAGTAGATTACATATCCACTGGTCTGCCATGGCAAAAATGGCCGAAACTGGTCAAAAATAGACTTTTAATAAGTTGAACTAAATTCAATTGCCAAATGCGCCATAGCTTGTCAAATAATGAGCATTTTTTTTATTCGGTAACCCTTACTCTTTAATTTTCAATTAAGAAGGTTGCAGACGATTCGGATTTGTGGCTATGGCTTACTTGCATCTTTCACAAATGAGCCAAATTGGCAAGAAACATTACGTCACTGATGACGTAACTGATGCCACCAATTTGGCTTACTTTTAAAAGATACAAGTTTTCCGAGTCAAAGATCAGAAATCGTTTGCGCTTTTTGTCATTGAAAATCAAAATGCAGTGGGTTGCCAAACGAAAAGTTTGTTCTCTTTTTGGCAAGTTATGACATATTTTAGTTCAACTCATTCCAAGTCGATTTTTGATCAATTTCGACCATTTTTGACAAGTGGGTTCGTAATCTACTCACTTTTCTCCAATTTCTAAAAAAAATTCAGAATGATGTTTGATGGGGTTCAAAAATTGCAGTCGCCTATCGGACTATGACTTGCGATGTACAAATTTGATGTACGGGGTGATGTTGGCCATGGGAACTGGTTTTCTTCAAAATCGGGGATGCGCCTGATGTTGAAATCATGAAAAAATCATGTTTTTCAACAATTGCTGAAAAACGGCTCAAACGATTTTGATTAAAATGTCCGTGCTAATGCCTCTTAAAGTAGAAATGCGATACAAGCACATGAAGTCAAAAAACGAGTACGTTTAACACAGAGCTCTCTGTCTTTGAGCATCACCCAACAACGATTGAATTGCTTTTCTTGTTTCATGCCCAAGAAAGGATATTGTAATGTCTAAATACCATCACCATTTTTTTTCCTTTTTTGACTATGTAAAAATGTTTGCCATAAACGGCAAATAACACCAAATTAAATTTTAGTGCAATGACCAATATTATAGTGTAATTGAACGTTGTGCGATTTTCCGCACCTCTAGTTTACCTTGAATTAATCTTTGATTTGTTTCAAATGTCGTCTACTATACAGTCCTTTAAAGTGAGAGGGGTTTTTTTTTCAAATTCGCTACAAAATCGAGAACTAAAAGTCAAAATGGAAAGAAAAAACATTGTGTGGGGGTTTTAAACCTTGGTAAATCTGATGAAAGCAAAAAAAAAAAATTATATGTTTCTATTAAAAAAAATTAAATTGTTTTATTAATTTATAATTAATTATTAAAAAAAATTCTTCACAACAAACATAAAACAATTCATCACAACCCAAATTCCTTTCGGCAAACAACAACCATGTTCCTCACTGCCTGAAAAGAATTATGATAAAGGCTATTTAAGAAGTTAATGGAAGAAACAATCCTACAAAGCGTCCTGACTCAAAACGTTTATGAACCTGAAACTTGAGGACTTTGGAACTTTGTTGTTTGAAAGAAATGGCCTACCAGATACATTTCTTCAAGTAGATCCAGAAATTTGGGAGGCTATGGAGGGTTACAGTAAAAAATTATATAAACCATTGAAGTCAATGATCACAGTGAAAGAGGATATGGAAATTTTTTTAAAAAGAATTTAATGGAAAAATAATGCACAATATGAACCAACAACGATTCTTGTTACAAGTGGTGGAAGAACATCGCCAAACACATCTTGATGCAAAAAACAAACTTTAGTAGCCACTGGCACATCATCTGATATTTAAATGACACTATTGTTTAATTATTATATTGTTTTATAATTATTTTTATCTTCCAAAATGATAGAAATTTAAATAAATTAATATTTATTATTTTCCTGAATTTTGGTTCTTTCTGCAGCATAAAATACCCAAACACAACATACCCAATAAAACAACAAACACAACATACCCAAACATAGCGTTGAGCTATCTCTAAATATTAAAATCATGAGTTCAAACTTTTCATTATTTATTTTTTATATAAAAGAAACAAATTAAGCGCCATTAAAAATCTTTAAAAAAATAAAATCGACCATTTTTAGACCACTAACTCAAGACGACAACTTTACCAAGTTTTTAAAACTGACAGGTACAGTACCCAAAAAAAAAAAACAGAACGATGGCTATATCTTTTGTTCTAATTGTTGAAATAACAAACAAAAGGTACCGTTGTAAATTGTGAAAGGTTTTTAATAATTGTATGTAGTTTTTTTTATCATGAGGGGTCATCTACATATTAAAACAGAACCAAACTTTAAAAAGTTCAATAACAACCTCATAATATTATTCCATATTTGGATTCAGCATTAAAAAAGAATGCGAAATACAGAAATTCGTAATTTTCTAATGAATGGTTTGTAATTTAAATGATAAAAAGAAAATGATAAATTAATGTTAAATAAAAAAGTTGTTTTTTTGGCCATAAATACTTAAATAATTAATATATTTCAGTAATTTTTTTTTTCAAAAGGTAGTTTGTAAATGGCCAAACATAAATAGCAATCAGCTTTTGAATCAATTTCTTTTTTAATAATTAATTATTAATTAATAAAGCAATTAAAAAAAAATTGAATAGAAACATATATTTTTTTTTGCTTTCATTAGATTTACCATGGTCTAACCCCCCTCCCCCCCATAATTTTTTTCTTTCCATTTTGACTATTAGTTCTCGATTTTTTAGAGAAAATGTAAAAAACGCTCACTTTAAGGGACCGTATAGTAGACGACTTTTGAAAACTATCAAAGATTAATTCAAGATAAACTAGAGGTGTGGAAAATCGCATAACGTTCAGTTATCGTATAACCGATAGTTTAAAAACTAAGAAACACGCTTTAATAGGAAAGTGAACTAAAAAGTAGAAGATAATTTTAAATAAGTTTGAAATAAGAATAGTGATTAACAAGAAATATTTATTTTATCGTAAAAAAGCGTGGGGTGCTTGATGTCAATTTTTTGTAAATATTTAATGACAGATATTGGTAAAAGTAGAGCCATTATGAAAATATTTTAAAAAGCACCCCACGCTTTTGTACGATAAAATAAATATTTCTTGTTAATCACTCTATTCTTATTTCAAACTTATTTAAAATTATCTTCTACTTTTTAGTTCACTTTTCTATTAAAGCGTGTTTCTTAGTTTTTTAATCTATTGATTATTTTCTACTTTTTAGTTTGATTTTCTATTAAAGCGTGTTTTTTAGTTTTTTAAATGATTAATTATTTTTTCTGTAAACTATCATTTTTTTTTTTTTTTAATTTGCTCTTTTAAATTCCATTTATTTAAAACAACATTTTTTAAGCAATTTCAATAAGTTATCCTTTAAAAATTTTACTTAATCATGTGACTTTTTCATTTTATAAATAATTTCAACGATCTAGTTACATTTGTGTTTATAGTGAAATATTTCTGTAAAATATTCATGCTTTGCTAAATACTGTTTACTAATGCCTACATTTAATATTTATTAATTTTCCAATTATCAGTAGTATTCGTTATATTTCTGCAATTACAGTTTTCGATATTTTATTATTTCGTGTGAAGAATGCACATCTTTAATGTTGTAAATAAATTATGTTACTTTTGCGTTTACTTGCTATTTTTGTATTAATCTTAA
Organism: Linyphia triangularis; assembly: GCA_963978545.1. NCBI lineage: Eukaryota > Metazoa > Arthropoda > Arachnida > Araneae > Linyphiidae > Linyphia > Linyphia triangularis. The sequence goes on along the minus strand of OZ021727.1, from coordinate 1,008,843 downwards.
ACATGACACTATAAATCCAAGTAGTTTCTATGCAATTTTAGACTAATACTTGTATTTTTTAATCTTCGTGAAACGCGCCACATTGACCGTTCTATTTCTCCCGCTGTGAAGAAGAACCTTAAAAATACCTTTCGTTTTATGGAAATTCTCCCTGAAGATCGGTCAAAAAATGGTCGAAATATTTTCGCTCATAAGTGACGTGTTTTTCAACATAATGCATTGAAATTTGGTATACAGGGTAAATGATGTATTCTGAATCGATTGAAATGATAAAAAATAAGGGTTCGTATTGAAATTTTCGAAGATAGCGTTACTTTTACTTAGTAAACTGTCCCTCAAGAAAAAAAATTGCATCAGATATATAGAAAATCGTAAGCAAAACATTTTGGTGCAAACCGTAAGATTCTACGATAATTAGAACCGAAGATAAAGCCATCGTTCTGTTTTTTTTTTTTTTTTTTTTTTTGCGTACTGTACATAAATATTCTAAAAGTAAATTCCCCTGAAAACACAAAAACACAAGTTTTTGCAATCGTTCGATTGTTTTACGTTTAATTTACAGTTTCTAACGTACATCCATTAGATTTCAAAATTTCAGTAACTTTTTGGTAACATCACGATTTAATTTACACGTAGAACATATAAAATTGTATTATGTTAAGTAGATGACTCGTTTATGAGGTTGCGCACAAATGCCAATGGAAATGAACTGATACATCCGCAGATAGTGATCTGATAAAAGAAGGGGAAAAAACTCTTTATCAAAATAATACTCCTCAGGTAGCACAGCAGAATTGGACAATGTCGAAAACAGGAGTGGTTCTGCTAAGATTAGTCACTCCATGACGGATATCGAGCATCGCTCCAAATACGCGATTTAAAATAAAAAAAACACGTCAAACCCATCAAAAAACACATTTTTTACCCCGCCGTCCTTTCTTCCACCACTATATTTTAATTTTAAAACTCAACATTTGAAAGCCTCCGGTATTATTTACGCAGCACGCTTAGCGAGATTAGCCAATACCCGTAGCAACGGCCAGTCTACAGTCGTCCACATCTAGATTAGCCAGTGTTGAGTTGATATTGTGCTACTGGGTTATCAAGCTCCTGTAAAAAATATTTAATCATAAAAGGCCCTGCAGAAATTAAATCACTTTGCCAAAAATTCTTTAACAAATCTTTTAAAATTGGTAATAAGATAAGAAGAAAAATTTTATCGGATCCTACAAATTGATTTCTTTTATCGTATTTTTATCAAACACGTGTTATTCATTTGGGAATCTTCAAAAGGGTGTTCTTTTTTTGTCGTCTTTAAATTTGAATTAGAGCCGTCATGAACGAATATCCATATTAATATTGAAAATGCAAAAATCCAATCATTTAATAGTTGGACTATTTATTTTATACCATTTATCGACATTTAAACAACGTCAAAGAAAATATTAAAAAAAAAAAAAAAAATCGTTACCGTTTCATAAAGATTTCCAATAGAAATTTAAATTATTGATTATTTTTAGTTATTTTTTCTTTCAAGAAGTAAAGAAATATTTTTCGTACATTTTATGGGGGGTAAAATGATTTTTTTTTTCTTAATTTGAAAAAATGCCACCCTATGCAATTGAAGAAAAATGGTGCAAGTCATGTTTAGTAACGCGTTAAGTTATTTCATTAGGAGTTTGTTAAGAAAAAGATGCTTAGGTGAATTGGTGTTTGCTTGATAAAAGAGTTCGATTCGTTATCTAGCTCGGGCGTAATTGCGTTTGTGCTGAGGAATAGATTAATTTGCTTGTTTCAATTAGATCACGGCGAAAATAAATAGCACCCAATCTACTCAGTGTAGATGTTTGAAAAAAAAAAAAAGAAGAAAAAAAAACTTTGAATAGGCATTCCGAAAATTGCTACAGAAATCACAAACGCCTGAGTTTAAGTAGATTTAATTAAATAAGTAATCTAAATATTTTGATTGTGTTATTTTTGGAAGTTAAACGTAGTCATTCACAAGAAGAGTTTTTTAGTCTGAAGAAGTAGGTTGGATGGCAAATTGAATGATTTAGAGCTTTTTTTACTTATCCGTCGACGCATAGATATTTCATCTGAAAAGTATTTATATAGATCTAAGGAGTTCCACTTCCATTATACAAATTTAATACTTTGTTACTTCTCAGTCGACATATGACATTTGAAAAATCTCTATATGGATCAAAAGAGTTCCACTTCAATTATACAATTTTAAAATATGTTTTGCGTTTCTCCACGTTTTGGGACATCCTGATTTAAAAAAAGTGATCTAGAAAATATGTCTGTTTGTGTGTCTGTGGCCAACGTAACTCCCGAACAAATTGACCTAAGATGTTCAAAATCGCTGTGGTAATGCCTCTTAAATTGTTCTAAACATATCCACTTCCGAAATTTTTATAGAAATGCTTAAAGGCGTAAAAAGTTGAAAAATGAATGCAAAGTTATCTTTGCTTGAAAATAGGTCATCAATAATTGCTTTTTCTCCTCTCCTCAGTTTCACTTATAAGAAAGGATCATGTAAAAATTAACGAAAAGTATATCGCCAAAAAGGCTATTTTGGTATTTTTTTTTTCTTTTTTTAAAGACCTATATAAGAATTATCACACGAACCAAATCAGAACCATATCACATGTCGCCAAACTGGCCATTTTTTCTAAGTGAATGATGAAAATATAAAAACGAGTATTGACACAAATCCACATCAGTAATATAGTGTAGTTGAAAGTTGTGCGATGTTCCTTACCCCAAGTTTACTTGTCAGTCAACTCATAAATATTCCCCTTAAAAAAGTTTTTATACGGATCTATGTACTCCCATTTTACAAAATTAATATTTTTTTACCTGTCAGTAAAATTATATATATTTCACTGGAAAGTTTTTATATACATCTATAGAGTTCCACTTCCATTTTAAGAACTTAATACTTTTTTACTAATCAGTCGACTCATAACTATTTCACTTGAAAAGTCTTTATATGAATATCCTTTCCATTATACAAATTTATTACTTTTTTTCTTGTCAATTCACTAATAATTATTTAATTTTAAATGTCTTTATAAGGATCTATAGAGTTCTATTTCCATTAGAGTAATATATATATATATATATATATACATACTATATATATACATAATATAATTGATCATACATATATATATATATATATATATATATATATATATATATATATATATATATATATATATATATATATATATATATATATATATATATATATATATATATATATATATATATATATATATATATATATATATATATATATATATATATATATATATATATATATATATATATATATATATATATATATATACTCTCTCACAGCTACTTAATATGCAGTTATTAACATAACAATAACATTTAGTTCTTTGGTTATTAATAATATTTATTCCTGGATATTTGTTCATTTCTTAGTATAGCCTTATATAGAATAAAGCAAGAACATGTGAAATATAATACTGCTTAATCTCAAAAGTTACAACTTCCATTATAAGCATAGAATAAAAAGAATATAGCAGTGTAGAAGAGCAGAGAAAAGAAATAGTGGATATAGTTTCCTAGTAGAGAGTAAGAGTTGCATTTTCTTTATATCCAGCCTAGTGCAAGAAATGAAGAAAGTAAATATGTGAATAACGACCTGCATACAGATCTTGGTAGTTGCATTTCGTTTCATAATCAGAAAATAACGCAGTATAGTAAAGAAATACCTTGTTGATATAAAAGTCTACATATGAACCAAAAATATACTCTCGCATTATAAACAACATGTGTAAGAAATAAATGGAAGAAAACATGGCAATAAATTCATGGCTCTGATTAAAGCTGATTTTGTAAATTGATCAAAACATTAACGCTCAAAGCAATTGAAAACAACTTACGCATCCAACATTTTATCTTCGTAATAACGTTCCTTAGCATCCTTATTACTTAACGAGAGACAAGGGAACATTATCTATTGAACGTCGCTTCTGATTTTGCATCGAAACGCGAGAAAGAAATATGCTAAATAAGTTTCAGGCTGATGAAAGACGATGCTTTTAAAAAGAAACAATTTGTTTCAGTAATTTTACTTTCTATGCAGAAACTTGACTTTAGAGTTAAGATATTTCTCATCGTTTTTCTAAAGTACGTATTCTATATTTGTTTATACTGAAGGAGATGTTATTTTACATTGAAGTTGGAACATTGTTTCTTGTATTTGAGTCACTAAACTATTTGTATATTTGCGTCATCCTTACAAACATGTCCACTATAAATGTAATAAAAATAACTAAAAAATATGTTGCAAAATATCTTTAAAATGTCTTAAATACAAGTTAAAAATATTTTTTTAAATATTATAAAATGTTCCGAAAAATACCTTTTAACATAAATATAACATATTTTATGTAAAATATGTCTGAAAATATGTTAAAAAATGCATTCAAAATATCTGGTTTAAGTTAAAAATATCTCTTAAAACTTTGTTAAAAATGTGATGAAAATATCTGAAAAATCTTTTAAACATATCTTAAAAATATGTTAAATATATCTTAAAAATATGTTGATCCGTATTTTAAAAATAATTCAAGAAATATCTCAAAAATTGTTAAAAAAAGTATGGTAAAATATTTGTCAAATATATCAAAAATATCTGTAAAAATTTCTTAAAAATTACACCATTTTATTCTACATATTCTCTTCTAGAACTTTAGTATAACTGATTGGAGGTAAATAAAATTTAATAAAGTATAAAACCATAAAATTCATGAACTGTTAAGAATTGATTAGGAGGAAAAAGAGTTTAATTTTTTTCTGCAAAAACAAAAGATCAAAACAAAATTGTCTAGTTTTGCAATAAATTTACTCATTTAGTTAATCTACTATTTAAATAAATTATTTTAATTGTCTTACTATTAACTAATTATTTAAATAGTTTAAATAATTCTGTAATAACTTAAGTGCCTACTTTTTTATTATATTTATTGGCACAAAAGAAAACATATTTTAAACACAAATATATTATTTAAATTGTATAACTCAGGTCTCACAGCACACTTTAGGGATCAAAGTTGTATTTACTGCATTTGGAGAAGTATATGTTTACTCTTACTGTTCTGTTTCGTAGTCTCCAAATGCCAAAATCAATTACTGTAACAAACACTATTAATACGCCGGTATCGTCTTCCCTCTGTTCTCGAATAAGTTATAAATGAATAATCATATTCATAGATAGTGTATGAGTGCATGAAAATTGCATTCAACATGGAATCTCGAAGTAGAAAGCAAAACTCTCACTTTATTTGCAATCTCAACATTAGCTGAATATTTCAATTCATGGATGTTAAATTATAATAAGCGATCCTTCAAGGAACAAAAAGTTGAACTATTATTTGCATATTTACGTGGAGATTTAATGAAGATTTTTTTTCCTATGAAAACGTCCCGTAACTCATTTATTAGCTTCATTCAAATCCTCTTCGCACCCTATCATATCTTCTCAGCAGGTTTTTTTTTTTTTTTTTTTTTTTTTTTTTTTCCTTTTGTGCTTCAATGCTTTTTCATAAAAAATTTTTTAAACATGTTGAGCTCAGTACTACACTAATTATCCTAATAGTAAGATTTTTACAACGTCGCGTGTGCATAATATTGAAAAGATCACTCAAATTCAGTTATATGACCAAATACGAGACTACATTTCAGTAGCTGAAAATTTTACAATCCGATGATCCTGTGCTCTAACTACGCATTTAAGAATGTTTAGATGAATTACATTTCTGGAAGTTCATCAAAGTGAAATATTTTATTCTACATCCGAGAGAAAGAAGTTTCCTGAATGAACTTAAATTACGATTTTCTCTCACTGTAGCACCGATATCTAATTAATAGTATCACAACATATCAAACTATTTTTAGAAAATTTCTCACTTTTGTTACTTCTATATTCATAAAAAAAAAAAAAAAAAAAGTGCAATTATACAAAAGGGTTTGAAGCAGGATTCGTCGGAAGTCTTGAATTGATGTGTCATTGTTTTGAATGAACTAAATGAAAGGAATATTTACAAATAAAACATAGTATACAAATAATATATTAAACAGCTTATATAAACTCTCGAGCATTATCTGACATTTCAAACATAACCTTTCATTCAAAAGCCGAATATCATTTTTTGAATTTAACTCAAGTTTCGTATCTCTACATCGAATAAAATAGGAAAAATAAATTCCTTTTTTTTTTAGAAAGTTAATATTTCCTTTCTAGCTTGCAAAAGCCACAGAGAATACTTCTCAAAATATTACCAACGGCTACAAAAGAGAACGGAATACATATCTTAGACGTACAATTCTGAATACGTACCTAAGAAAACTTCACACCATACCTCACGAAACCCTTTTGAGAATTCTCAGGAATGGATATTTGAGTATCATGTGTAACAGTGGCAAAATAAGAAACCAAATAGAATAAAGCATTGCCCCGCGGTTTTTGAGATCTGAGAGAACTTATATCATATTCCAATGTGTCACTCAGAATGTGAAGAAATCCAGACGTTTTGATCCCTGCATTCTCTTTTCGATATACCAAGATAAATATATACGTAGAAATGTAAAGAAGGTAGTTTTGACGTGTTGAAACACTTAAAAAAAAAACGTAAAACGGGATCGGGTTTATTTTTAAATCTTATTTTTAGGTATATTTCCGATGCATAAACATTGGTTTTTCTTACTAGCTTAATATTGTTTCAAACTTTCTGGTCAGAGAAATGATGTCACTGGATTACAAAAATAAATATTGCGTTCAAGCTTAAACCAGAGCTTCCAATCCTCAACACAAGCTTCCTGCAGATCGAAAAAGTACAGAGTCGTATCCACAGCAGTTCAAACCCAAAACAAATAACAAAGAATTGGACTGACCCAGATTAATTCTGACATGAGTCTTTTATAGGTTGACGACGTTTTCTAAAATTCCAGAAGTATACTGAAAAATCTAACTGATGAACTTACATTAAATCTTGCATTTCCGATACTATATACAAATTAAAAATTTAAAAAAAAACATATAATAAAAAGCTAGAAATAAAAGTGATTGCTAAAATAGAATTAGAATTTTCCAATGAAAAATTATATACAAATTCTCGAAAGCAACAATATCTTCTGTTTAATTAATAAACCTGTTCAATCTTGTTTGTTTCAACTGTTTCATTAGTCATATAAAATTGAATAAATTTTCTTAATTTAGGTACGAGCAATTTTGGTCTTCTTTTATTATGAGACAACTTTAACAGATTTCGTAACGAAGTGATGTTTATTGAGCTCCTGAAACAACCAGTACATTGACACAATCTATCGGTTGGATCAAGAGCTTAAGAGCATTACATTATTTTTTTTCCTAATCTGGCAACTCGTTAATAATGATTAAAATCTTTCTTTCGTTTAATGTCGTATTGTCAAGAAAATAAATTATATTTGCTATTATATTTAGCATACATTAAGTGAAATTAATAATGCAAGTATCAATGTTTATTTAATTTCCGCATGAGTAATCTGTATTTTTAAATCCTGTATTAAATGTTGTAAATTCAGTTAGCGTAAAGAGTTTTAAGGGGGCCTGGGACACAAAATTTGGAAATTCTCAAAAAATATTTTATTATTGTAAAAAATAATGCATATCTTCTTGAACAAAATGGCATAAAAAATGTATTTCTATCTTTAGTAGAACTTGAAATATTTAAGTTTTCGTTACATGACAACTACATCTCAGACATGGAACTTATCTTGGAACTTTGAAACTATTTTTCTCTGTGATAGCCTTTTGTCTATTTTTTGAGTTTAAATTGATATAACTTAAAAACTACTTGATATAAATCTATGAAACGTTCCACAATTATTTTTTATATATATTTCTTTAATTTGTCTTCATGAATTATGTTTTTTTCATTGACTTTTTTAAAAAAAAGCTTTTGAAGCTTAGTATACTATGGATTTTATACAGTTTTTGCACAAAATATTTTTTTTTTATTTTTTTCTAATTTTTTTACTGAAAAATCATGAAGAAAATTTTTGAAATGAATTATAAGAAGTAGTGTTATGCAAAAATGAAGTGATTTTTAAAAAAAGTGTTTTAGATATATCAAATTTAGGAAATATCAAAATTTTGAAGTTTTTTAATTTTAAAAAAAAAAATATTTTAAAAATTTGAAAATTTAAAATAGTTTTTAAAGTTTTAAGGCATCATACATTACTGCATAAAAACTTTCAGAAAAATAATTCGAAAAATAAAGATTTTAGAATTTTGAGTTTCAGACCCCCTTAAGAAACAGATATGCACTGGGGGATCATCAATGGGCAATAATTGGATTACACTGGCTTAGTAAGTAACTTATATCTTGTACTTTGTATTTATTTAATTTAGATTATTTTGTTACTGTATTTGGTTACTTATGTTTGCGTACTGTTGGTTTTTATAAAATTTGTCAGCTTGCATTATGTATAGCATTTTTCCAGTATGATTGTCAAACGCTGTGTCAACTTTGTATATTGTATTGTATTATATATATTGCATTGTATAACCCTGTAACTATTGTATATTGTGTGTATGATCTTGTATCTATTCTATATTGTATGTATGATCCTGTAACTGTTGTATGCAAATTATTTTCTATTTCTATATACGTGTATATATATATATATTTACTCGACCAACCCTGTTGGGCCTTGAGCCTGCTGTTAATCTTAAAATGTGTATGTGTATTTGTCAAACTTCGATTTTGTGTGTGTGTGGGTGGGTGGAGAGGTGTGTATGTTGATGGTGGGCAAATATGCAGAGGCCAAATTAATCCCCTTTATCCAATATCCAATCAGACTATAAATTGGCAGATAGATTCGGTGTCGATGACAATGCATTCTATCGAATTTCGGGGGCTGTCACTGCCATTAAAGGGTCGCTTTTACAGCACACTAATAAACCAACTTGGCGTCATCCATTCGCGCTGAAATAGCATTGAAGAAACTCTTTTCTGTTGCCAAAAATGTTTTAATAAATAAATACATTTTTAAATAAATAAATAAATAATTTTAATCAGAATACATAAAACATGTTTAGATGAGAATGCTTAAATTCAAATTCATTTTTAATGAATAAATTTTGAAAAGCAGTTTACGGCATATTTTTCTGTGATAAGGTTGGTTGGTTGTATTCAGATTATCTGGCACCGTCAGCAACACGTGGGCTATAATGCGCCGAAACATTCGTCATTAGACAAGCCAACATACATTTACAAACACCCATGCCAACACGGGACTCGAACCCGCAACCTCGTGGTCTAGAAGCTAGCATTCTAACCACTATACCGTTTGGTCGGCTTCTGTGATAAGGAAGTTTTTAAAATTTAAAATTACACGCAAACACCAAACATACGCTGACAACAACAAAGGTGCTATGTTAATGAATATAAAAATTGGCAATGAATAAAAGGATTTATATTAAAAACTTTGCTTTTATAGCTTATATTATTATTGTTCATTTATAGAAGTTTAGTGACGTAACTTTATTCCAGTAACTAAACCAAAAATCTAATTAATTACTAACTCACATTTGAAACATAAAGTAGGAGAACAATAGTAACATATTAGTTAAGCCACCATAAATATTTAATAAACAGTTTTTATAAACTAAAAGTGTATAGGTTCATTTATTTTGTACAATGTTAAGCACTAGCAATTCCAACAAGAACCAAGAAGTACTCATAATTTATTGAATATTTACAAAACTAATCTATATTTTATTGTGTATATATTAAATACTTTTATGACGGTCTGATTGTATATCTTATAAAGCTCAAAGATAAAACTGTAACAATTATTCGAAACCCAAAATAAGAGAACAATTGTTGAATTGAATAAACTGCTTTTATGCTTCGATTTGCATCCAGCAAATAAAATGGATGCTATTATTCCAAAAGAATGCTTCAATTCTATTTCATGCTGAAATAGTTTTATGTATTTCTAATACTTAAAAGGTGCTCGACTTTTCTTTTCCAAAATCGAAGGAAAATTTTTAAGGAGAAACCTTTAATGAATGTGCTTATATCTTAATACTTCAACTTCTTTACTTATCATTGAAGAGAGAAAAGAAGAAGAAAAAAAAAAAAGAGTTTGAGCAAAAGAGAAAAAAAAAATAGTATCCCCTTCAAAGACTTGAAGGAATCTTTTCATAACTTCACTAAAAAGTTTTTCTCCTTTTAAAGAAAAATTCGTCGGAAAAAAAAAATGCCGTCACTCTGCAGATTTCAGTTTACAATTTATACTTTTTTTTTTTTTTTTTACAACTTATAGCTGAAGAAACTTTGAAAATTTACAAATCCACTTCGAAAAAAAAGTTGTTGTTTTTTTTTTCTATCTCTCCTGCTGAAAATATTCATCGAATACCAGTTTCTGATGATTTTATAGTCCGGGAAGTAAATTTTTTATTTTGCTATTTCCCTTTGACTTCCGTAAGTAATTTTTCATTTCTTTAAAAGAAGTAACACTTAGAATTTAGATTTTAATGAGCTAGTTTTTGTTTATATATTCAAGTATTTATAATAGTTAATTTTATAAATAACAATTGCATTGTTGTTCTATGTTTAATGTTCTATGTTCTATTATTAAAAAAATCTTGTTATTAATTAAACCCAATTAAGCCAAAAAAGAGTTAATCAAATGTTAATTTAAGAGCAACTAATTATGAGCAATTAAATATTATCTTTAACTCCCAATAGCATTTCTTCAATCTCCAAGTTATATATTATGGATTTTTAATAAATTGTTCTTGGGTATTTGAGAAGGATTCTCGAGTTTCGGCATGGACTGGTAAATCTTCCCACAACCCTTGTTTCCAACTTTGGCCAATACCGCTGTGCTACATGAGACGTAATTTACGTTCAAGTTAAGAATAAAACATCACTCACGTTTGAGTTGTTATAACTCTGGGTTCTAAAATTAGGAAAGTTTGTTTTTTTTCTCTTTAAATTTGGTCCAGACAGTTCTTATTTAGAGAAAACTAGGATTATAAAATAGACTTACTATATTGAGTATTTAAAAATGCTCCATTTAGTTGAGTTGGTCATATTTGAGTAAATTAGAAAAAATTTCCCAAATTAAATTCCTTTAAAAAGAATAATTGACTTCAATCAGTTTTCTTATCAGCGTAAAATGTCTTTCATTATTGTATTTCCCGCAAGAATCACTTTTTATTTTAATTTAGCCATATGAATTAATGTTGATCGAAAAAAAAATATTTTTTTATTTTTGAAATGCATGAGGTGAGAAAAGTTATTACATATCTTGATAAGAAAAACTGTAAAAAAAAAAAAAAATGTTGAAAAAAAAAAAAATTCTTCCGATCGGGGGGGAGGGGGGGCGCATTCATCTCAAAGTTTGGAGAAAATACAAAAATAACTCTTTTTCCTGAATTTTTAAAAATTTCTAAACGTTATATATTTGAAAGGCAATAGTTTGCAAATGTGTAATGAAAGGGTGGTATAACACAGGAAAATACTATTCTATGCATTTTTAAAACATATATTAATAATTAAAAATATTCAAATATACATTTTTTTTATTAAAAAATGGATTTTTCTATAAAATGGATACTAACGTTATTTCTTACATATTTTGTTAACATTGTTTTATTTACTTAAAGCATTCAATTCAAAGTTTTGAATAAATACAAAAAATACCTTTTTTCAATCAATTTGTAGAATACACCTATCAATAAATTATCGAGGCACATTAATTTGTATTATGTGGAATGAAGTAGATAGAACTTAGAAAAAAATTAAATTAGAAATTATGCAATAATAATCGTTTGCGCACAACCTTTGAAACATTGATAAAAACTGTGTTTTGGCGGTTTTCAATCTGGATGGCCTTTCTTGTGGCGTCTTCTCTTCCTTTGAAGCTCATAAACTTACTTGCTTATTCATTGGATCATAGAGCACATGACTGGAATTGGGACTGGGATTAATACTGGCTGGAAAAAAATCTGACAGATCAAAGTGTACGTTGGGAGACCACTGCAGGGGTATATATGCCTTCTATACTTCAATAAATTACCATTCAGATGCCTATTTCAACCATCGATATAAATAAACAACTGGATAGACTGCTTAACGCTATGAAAATGAAGCCGTTGTCAGATGCAATTGGTGGGATAAAAAATACGGATTGCTGAGGATTGAAAATAAAATTTTGGGTTGTAAACAGCAGAAATGTCAGTAGACCTTAATTAGTAATAATGTGCAAAAATATATATACTCTAGCATTTTAAAAGGTTTTTCGCATTTCCATCCAACTATAAAAGTGAACTGTGATTGGTTAATCTTCCCACCAGCTTCGCAATCCCCGGCGCGTTTTTCTCTTTGCATTGACAATGGAGCAGTCTATCCAGTTGTTTATCTATATCGATGATTTCAACACGTAGAGAGTACTACAACAGGACCAACATCTTTTAGTGGGAACATAGATCAACAATTGAAGAACTGTGAAAAATTTCCTCTGACTGATTTCTTACGTGTTGAATGTTTAATTCCTCAAGTTCAGATGAGAGTACAGAGAACAGATCAGTTACAGAATACTCTAAAGAATACACCAAATCTTGATATTTTTGCATTAAAAAAAAAGAGTTAATTTTCTGAAAGACCTAAGATCATATATGAATCAATTCGATTTTCTCGATACCTTCCTTAATATTTACTGGAAGTTTTAAACTCGGTTACTAAACAAAATGCTTCCTTCCCTCACTCAAACAATTTGATTTCGGCCATGATTTTGTTCGAAAGGAGAGATGTAAGAGAACTGGGTCGTCGGGTTATGCAATCTCGAGAACTTTCCTAGAGAAAGACAATCAGGCATTTCTAGGCAACCAAACTTAACTTTATTGACACTTAACTTTATTGCCACTATTGGACATAATTAATTGGAATGCTTGTAATAGGACTGAAAAGTTACAAACGAACATTTGCTAGTAAAGACTGGTGCATCCTGGCTAGCACAGCTGAATTGGAGGAACAGTGGAATATAGGTTAATTCTGGTCGAGCATAGTTCCAAAATACACGATTTTTCAACAAACAAGTCAAAACCACCTCATATTTTTTTTTCCTCATAAATACAATATCCCAAGTTTAAAACTGTGTATTGGAGTATCAAAATCTCTTCTATATGTTATCCAGAATTGGGCGAGATTCGCTAATATTGTTTCTAACGACCGATTCACTAAGTTTCACATCGGTATTAGCCTATGTCTGTCGAAATTGGCCAGCGTTTCTATGCTACTAGGGACCATTGAAATCAGACTTTAACTCGTTTCCTTGTCTTTCACAAGCTGCGGAATTCTTACGTCAAAACAAGAGACAAGACAAAAAGTGGGTGGTGCTGACACAAAAGATGTTAGGACAACACTTTTTTTAAAAAGATCCATAATGCTCGACTTTTCTACAAAAGTTTCTTTCAAAGTGCATCAGTGGGATAGAAAGCTTGAGAAAAATTGAACCAAATAAATAATTGCATGTTTAAAAAAATAAATGTTAAGAATAACATTAGTACCCATTTTACAAAAAAATTATTGTTTTATACAAAAAATTTTACTTTGGAGTATTTTTAATTATTAATATATGTTTTAAAATTGCATAGAATAGTGTTTTCCTGTGTTATACCACCCTTTCACTACACATTGCAAACAATTCTTTCAAATGTATAATGCTTAGAAATTTTAAAAAATTATGAAAATTTTTAATTTTTTGTATTTTTTCCAAACTTTGAGATGAATGCGCGATCGGAAGATATTATTATTATTATTATTATTATTATTATTTTAATGTTTTTTACAGTTTTTTTATTAAGATATGTAACAACTTTTTTCACCTCATGCGTTTAAAAAATATATATATATATTTTTTAACCACCCTATTATGGATGATTCTTTATTGAAGTACATGCTATGTTATTTTAAAAACATATTACTTAAATAGATACATTATATTACTAACTTGCACATTACTTACTTATCGAACAAAATATCATGGTAATTCAACATCTAAACAAAAACAAAAAAACACTTAAGCGACTATATTTAACCTTCGAGTAATTTCAAACCTAAAACTGATAAGCTACTTAACTTTGGATAAGACTTACCTCCATCATTTGCACACTTCTATCTTCAATCTCCTCTTCCTCAACAAAAGAGTTGTTAGATCAACAATCTCGAAGAAACTCTTTAATCTTCTGAAGGAGATGTAAACACTGAGGATCTTATCAAATGGAGGAATAGACACAGTGATCATCACACATGTCCATTTGATAAGGACATCGCTTAATATTGCCTTTTCTTTGGAAATGCTATGCTTCCCTTTGCGATTGGGATTCAGATGTCTAGTGAAGATAATAGTTGGTGGTGCATCATGTTCTGTTAGTCTTATATGGGTGTGGAAAATTAATATTTAAAAAACTAAAAAACACGCTTTAATAGAAAAGTGAACTAAAAAGTACAATATAATTTTAAATAAGTTTGAAATAAGAATAGGGTGATTAACAAGAAATATTTATTTTATCGTAAAAAAGCGTGGGTTGCTTTTTAAGATAATTTTATAATGGCTCTACTTTTACCAATATCTGTCATTAAATATTTACAACAATTGACATCAAGCACCCTACGCTTTTTTACGATAAATTAAATATTTCTTGTTAATCACTCTATTCTTATTTCAAACTTATTTCAAATTATTTTCTTCTTTTTAGTTCACTTTTCTATTAAAGAGTGTTTTTTAGTTTTTTAAACTATTAATTATTTTTTTTTGTAAACTATAATTTTTTTTTAGTTAAGTGTACAAAACTCTCCAGTTGTTCCTGCCAATAGTCACATGATTGTCTCAAATTTAAGTCATGTGTATGCCGTAGTATACGCCGTATTACTTGGCACAAAACACTACCGTGTCTCCGAATATGAAAAATCACTAATCCTGAAGATCCTGGTAAGGATAATGCGACTAAAAAAACACTCTTTGTATAACCGTCGTGCCCACTACAAATCTTTCAAATGTCTGCCTTATCAGTTGTCGATGATAGGTTCTGTGATTACTGGGATTGTAAAGGGTAACGGCACACCAGGGTTCGATTCTAGAGAAGGTTGGTTGGATGGAATTTAACAGCGCAAGGGCAACACGAGCTAATCCTTGTGATAAAGCGAGAAACTTATTGAATTATTGTATTGTCATCGGTCTTTGAAAGTTTGCAAAGTTTGAATGAAATCTGATCCCGCAAAGTAGGGCAAAATCGAGCCCAAAAGAGTCGGTTACAAGCATACAGGTGAAACTAATTAAAGCGTGTTAAAAAAGAAACTTGTTTCGTTGCTGTTACAATATCAGTTGTAGGTTGAAAAAATGAATTTAAAATTATGAGTGTATTATGTAATATAGGAGCAGCTTCAAATTGGGTATTATTACGTTAGATGGGTACCAGATAAAAACTGCCAAATTGCAACGATAACTCATCCAAACTAACCACCTTTAATTCATTTTTAATTCCTATAACAAACAATTATTGATTTGCTATAGCAAATATCCAATAACCATAAGCAATCAGGCTTGGCAATACATTTAAGTGCAGACATTTAAACATTTAGAGTTGGCACCAACTGCGTTAACTGGTATCCGTATACATATTTGTATCATTTTGTATCTATATGTTGCCAAAAGTATCGCAATCCAATACGTCTAAATTTCCTCAAAATATTTTGTCGGAATTTGCTGGAAATAAGAAACTGTTAATCAAAACAGAAAACATATTTTTTTTTTTAAATGGTAGTAGGTAATTCAAATTGTAAACTATTTTTCCAGCATATTTCTATTTAAGTTGCATTCTTTGAACTGAAAACCCTTTCCTTTCAAATTTAGATAATATTAATTCATCTTCAGTTTATTTATGCAAAATTAAAAATGTGTTTAAAGAGTCAATGACTAAAATTGCGACGAACAACAATAAAAAGCAAACGAACATCATTCAAATATCAGAATAATAAAAATTAGTAAACGCAAGAAAAATAAATGAGAACAAAGTGTTTTCTTATTTGTGATCAAATTTTAAATGTTAAAGACTGGTCCGTGAAAAAAATACAGAGAACAAACATTTAAAATTATTTCTTTCAAATTGATTTGAAGCATAATTGATGTATATTATGTAAATAGCATTATTGTTTATTTACTTCTTTTTTTCAGCTGGATATCCACGCTTTGCAGCAAAATTTCTTGCAATATTTTTTACAATCAATTAATTTTTCTATGGGTAAAGTGTCAAAAACCTTAGACGTGAGTTATTTGATAGGAGTGTTAGAAAAAACGTTGAAAGTCATAACTCGACAACATTGTATAATCAAAGTACATATTATATCTTATTCAATGTAAAGTTTCATTATTTCCAGCATAGCGTTTTAGGTGTGAATCGCTTTTCAACGAACAAACAAACAGCCAAATATTATTTTTATAAATATAAAGTATATATTCTGAAAGAGAACTGTTAACAAGCTGGTTAGAGGAACAAACAAAGTTGAAAAATATGAACTAAACATTATTTACATTAGTAGGACAAATGGATTTGCCATACTCTTTAAAATTATTTAAAAAGGTTAAGCTGCGTCATAGTCCACTATTTTGGATACCAACAGAAAAATTAATATATTTTTGCTAACTTAAAATAAATAGAACATAATTGATACTGATTTAATAACTTAGAATTTAAGAAAAAGTTAAGTTAATATATTACTAAATATGCAGCTATGAATTATAACCAAAACAATATCATTTTACAAATCAACTTAGAACTATTGAATAAAAAAAAATACCTATTGCTTATCTTTTTTTAGTTTACTTACATCCAACTTAGTGAAAATTTTGATTAAAAATAGCTTAGATTTTGGTACTATGCATAAGTTATAATAAATTCAATAGTTTTGAGTCAAAATTATACGCGTTAAAAATTTCTTCTTTTTTTTTATCAATTATTTCCAGCAATTGTAAAATGCAAAAGATATTTCAAATTAATTTTATTTTCCTTATTCGTTTCCTTTTCTTTAATTCGTCAAGTCTTTTAAAACTAATCATGCCCTTAAACGACTTTATTTGAGTGAATCTTTCGTTATTAATTTAAACAAGTTTTTTTGTTTCATTATTTTTATGTTAAAAAAATACGTTTATAGCTGATGGGTAAATAATTATGTATGTTTTTAATTTCTTTCAAAGTTTTATTTGGCATTGTCCTTGGCTGGAATTTGATAAGTATTTCTAGAAGTTAAAAACACTGTTTTCCAAGTGTCTAATATAATTAAAAAAAAGTGCTTCGAGGTTTAAATCTTTTCGAAATTAAATTTGTTTCTATCTCACACATTCAATTAAACTTTATAACCTCTGTAAACATAAATTAAATTACAAAATCAAATTACTATTGTTCATTTTCAGTGAAAAAAAATTCCCAAAGTTGCAATGCAATTTAAAAAAAAAAAAAAAAAAAAAAAAAAAAAAAAAAAAAAAACTAGGTAACAGCTAATGTAGAGATTTTCCAGTTTTTGACACTGGTGAGTCAGAAAGTATGTAGTCAGAAAGAAAAAATGTGTCAGAAAGTATTGTAATTGGTTAATTTAATTTGATCATTATGTTAAATAGTTGATTTTAAAAAGAAAAAGTAATAAAAAATTATTGTCTTAGGGTACTGAAATATTTTATTACTTTAAATTAAGGCAATTTTATCTCAGGAGAAAATAGTTTTACATGTATTCAAATGTTAATCATTGGAATATCATGTGAAGTAATTGAATGTATTACTAATAAAAATTTAAATTCAATATTTTTATAAAAGTTAATAATCTATCTCCAAGGATTTTAATATTTAGCATGAAATCATATTTCCTTTTAATTTCGATAAAGATAAAAAACAGTTACTAATAAATTTTTTTTCTAAATTGCTTTTGATAATGCTATTTTATTAAAGAAATGACCTAATCATTTTATATATATGAATAAAATATAATTTTTAATTATGTTAGTAAGTACGTATGTAGTAATGTAACATAAAAACTACAAGCATATTTTGCAGTTAATATAAAGCATAATTTAAAACGCTTTGATTTATTATTCACGCATCTTTTAATTGCCATCACTTCATGAACGTTTCTTAACATTTTAAATAAAAGTAAGTCTTACTTTTTAAATATCTCAATCGTTCCAAACTCTTCGTGGAAAGTGTAGCATACAATTTTCAAATAAATCTTCAAAATAATATTTTATTTACGTAGTAAACAATTATTTGCATTTCAGAAATTACTATTCTGAAAAACCATTTTTTAATGTACTGATTTAATATTATTAAATTGTTGAACAATTTTTCATATGTAGAAAAAATATATAATTTTAAACCAAACTAGCAAAAAACCATACTTCAACGTTTAAGCGTAAAATACAAAGCTTTATTAAATAATTTATATTAGCTTCGATTTTGTTCGCATGTATGTTTGTGGGTATGTTGTGAGCAAATCTACGGAGGCCTAATTAACACGCCTTGTCATCATCCAATCGGACTGAAACTTAGCAGATATATTCGATGACAATGCAGTGTAGGAAATTATGGCGGTTGTTACTGTCACTGAAAGGTCGTTTTTACAGAATACTAATAAACCAACTTGACGTCATCCCATTGTCTTAAATACCATTTAACCGATCATTTAAGAAACTCTTTGCCGATGCCAAAATTGTTTTAATCAGAATAAATAAAATATATTTGGATGTAAGTATTCGCATCAATTTTTATTGACTAAATTTTGAAAAGTAGTTTACCACATATTTTTTCTGATAGAGATGATGTTAGTATCTAATTTTGAATATTTAAAACAAGCACACGCTGGCAACAGAAATGTCTCTTTGTTAATGAATATTGAATTTGGCATTGCATATAAATGATTTATATGAAAAACTTTATTTTTATGAGTTAAATTATTTTATCAATTACTAGGTGAAGTGTCCAACTTTCCACGGGTTTATATGGCAACTCGTTTCAAATTAATTCAGTATATTCCAAGTAATTATGATACCTCCTCTCCCAGTTGATCTTAGATATCCCCACATTAGCAATTAAACTTCGGAAATAAAGTATGTTCCGCTAATAAGAATATTTCAAGACATGGAAAAGAAATGATGGTTTTAAATGTTTCAATAGATATCAAGATTTTATCATCAACCTAAAAACAACCCGCTTAAAAAAAACAAAAAATTGTTCTTTAAACATTTTATTTTGTTGGATGAAACCTTCTGACGTTTTCCTAAAGCAGCGTGAAAATGCTTCATATGCTTTAAATAATTTAGAAGAAGTAGACACATTTTTAAAAAAGGTTCTTTTTTTAATCTTAAATAAAAAATCAATAACAGATTTCTTTAAATAATAAGTTACATATACTTTATTTTATTCCTAATGTACATCGCGTTAAATATAACTAGTATTTTAAATGTGCATTAATAATATGAGAAAGTTTTCAAGTGGTTAGCATGAAATTCGGTTAAGGCGAAACATTTCAGGGGTCTAATCGAGCTCGTGTTGATGGGGCTTAACTGCATTTATTTTCGGTTAAAATAAATATGAATTTTGGTACACTTGGCATTAGAGCTCTCGAAAGTTATGAGGCAATTCTTAACCTTCCCAATAAAAGTAAAAGGCCAGTTTGATGATACCCGTTCACAAATATCTGATTTATATCCTAAATACAAGCCTTGCTTCATGTATTGGAAACTCTTCCGCGTCATTGCAGAGTGGCTAAATATGTCAACGGAAACATTTGCTCTCGGGACATATTGATCACACAACACAAGAACCTCGTAAAAGTGAAATATAGTGAGCATACTTCACACGTTTGTTAAAAAAAAAAGAGATAGCTTTTAAAACGCGACTTTTGAGTTATGTCCTGCACTGAAAGAAAACGGGGAATTGCGGAAGAAAGGAGTTGCTATCATGTTTAGAGAGATGAATTCCGTCTGAGTTGTTGGGATTGTTGGCAAACACCGAAATATGGGATAGCACAAAGTGGGTTTAGAAACTTTTATGAGCTTTTGGAAATTGGTAACATATAGCTGGTTTTATTTATTTTTTTATTTAGTTTTGAGAATGATTATACTCACAAAAAGTGTGTGCGCATGTTTAATTCTATGTATAAGTCACTCTAAAATCATTACGATTCGTACTTTTGAATATATATATCATTTAATATATATCCGAAACATAGGATGGAGCAAAGTGGGTATAGAAACTTTTATGAGCTATTGTAGAAAATAGGTAACACGTTGATACTTATTTTTTTTTAGTTTTGAGATTAAATAAGCATAGTTAAAGTGCATTTTCCTGTTTAACTCTATGAATAAATTGTACTAAAATCATTTCGTTTCGTATTCTTCAATATATACAAGTTGTTCACAAACTAGTTTGCAAATTTAGTAATTGAATAACGTGTGACATATAAATTGTAAGTTACCGGTTCAAATGCAGATTAATATTAGTGTTTCTCAAGTTCGTGGACAGATAGAAGAGTTGGCGTAAAAGTGAATTGCGATGCCAGGATATAGGAATTCGAAAATCATCTACGAGCATGAAAGGGAAAGTCCCAAGATAAACGGTAATAGGTTCTTCTAATATGTTTGTCCCATTTTCCTTTGCTGAAAAAACTGTTGTTACTTTTCGATACGTGAAAATCGGTTTATCAAAATCAGAATTTTTCTTTATCTTGGTTTCAATTTTCAGAGATGTGACTATATAGAACATTTGAATATCCCTCTTTTGGAAAGTTTGAACCCATTTTGACCAAGTAAAAAAAAAGTTTGTCGGGATTGGAATTGCTTACTTTTTCTGTGCTGATTCTTGGTACCAAATTTCAGAGTTGTGTCACGTTTGGAAGGTTTCAATCTCATTTCGTCCCCTTAAAATTGATTAATAGAGATCAGAATATCTTATTTTTTAAAATGTTTGTCTTTTTTGACATCTTGTCTCAGGGTTGCGATTACATTGGAAGTTAGACATTTAAACATTCCTTGTTTAGAACATCTGACCCCTTTTTGACCCATTTTAGTTGGATAATCGAGATTGGAAAAGCTGGATTTCTGTATGCTTATACATTTGCATTAATTTTCAGACTCGTGACTGTATGGGAAATGGGAGAATTAGTGATGAGTGAGAAAGTGAATCCGTCAACCAGTGATTGAGGGCTTTGCTTTACACATATAGAGATATATAATATTATATATAAAATATGAATCATTATATATTGGTTGAATATCATTATATGCATTATATATTGGATAGATATATCATTATATATTGAATCTATATATATCATTATATATTGAATATGCATAAATATGTATGGAATATATATCATTATTATATCATTGAATATATCACCAATAGCTATTTTTTATAACATAATGCTAATATCTTTATTATTGGGCTTCTTTTATTTCGAAATATATTTTCAAATGTTTTTTTCTGAGCTAAACAGATGATTTATTAAGTTTTCAAATGCAAATTGGTAAAATTAAATCATGGATTTTTCAAATTAACTTTTCCAAAAAAGGAATAATTTAAATGATTAAAAAATTAAGAATGCAAATATGATATAGATAGGAAGTATTAACTAATATATAATTATTATGATATTATATAAGAAGCCATTATTTAAGGAAGTTCCAATAGTATGCCTTATTATTGTTAAACAATATATTCTAAAATTGGACAAATGAAGACATGACAAGTGATATAATTAAATGATATGAAGGCGAGTAATATAATCGATCTTTTCAGAACTTTAGACATTTTTAAAAGAGTACACCTTTAAAAAAGCTCTTATTCAAAGAAATAGACAATATATATTTACGTTTTAGTTCTTAATATTTATAAGGTAATAATGTATGCAAACTAATAATGCTTTACTAATAATTAAAAATTTTAAAAACATATAATTAAAATGATTGATTTAATTAATTCTAGAATATTCCAGCCACTAACAAGTGAAATTTAGTAAAATAAATCTAAACCGACTTTTCCCTTTGTTCTTTCCAGTTCAAATTAAAGGCGTAAATAAGATATGTGACATTATAAAAATACATAAATATTACCCAAGTGCCAAGTGCACCTGCTTTTGTATCTTTCATCCTCTTTCTCGGAGAAAACTATTTGTTTTATCCTTGAATATATTTATCTATATATATATATTTACATCCCGTTGCAATTATCTGAGAATATTTTATTGATATAATATTTTTCTCTGGAAACTTGAGCGCATAAAATCCATTATATGGTCTCCTTTCTTACTTTGTTCATTTGAAGGTAGTAATATCACCTGTAACACAAATCCGCTAGCCAATATTGGCTAGACATTGGCCAATATTGGCTAGACATTGGCCAATTCCGATGTAGACCAATGTAAACTGGCCATTGCTATGGATCTTTGTGATAGCCCCTAGTTCTGAGTAAAATATATTGAAAATGTTTTGAAATGTCGACGCATATTTTTAAAATTAAAATATAGTGTTAAAAGAAAGAGTGGAGGAGTAAAAAATATGTTTTGTGATGGTTTTGTCACTATTATTTTTTTAAATCGTTTATTTTGGATCAATGATTGAGATTCGGTATGAACTGGTCAATCTTCCAACTGACATTGGCCAATACCTCTTTGCTACCTGGAATTCTGTATAGGTAATGATAATCACTTAAAATGCTGTCCATAATGAGAGAAATATAAATTAAATTTCCAATTTTAAAGAATTGTTGGGATTTTTTTTGTTTTAGGTTATTATTATTATTGAATTGAGAAATATATTGTGAAAGGAAAAAAATAATATTAAGTTTCTTTTTAATTAAATTAAAAAACACATGTATGTAGAATTCTTATGATAAAATATATAAGGTTGAGAAGTTACAGTTAGTTTTACCATGCATGTTTCGAAGAGATCGTTTAGTAAAAGCAACTGTCTTACAAAATTGTTCACAGTACTAATTTCCAAATAAACAGATTAAAATAAATGTACTTTTAAAGTAATAAATAACTAATTTTAAAACATTAAAAAACAACTTTTAAGAAACCTTAAAAAATACTTTAAAACCATTAAATAACTACTTTAAAAGCAATAAATAACTACCTTTTAAAGCATTCAACAACTACTTTAAAAGCAATAAATTACTACTTTTAAAACATCAAAAAGTATTCACTAAGTTTTGATAGCACAGTCGTGATTACACATCATATTTACTCTTCTCGGTTGCAGCTCCTTAAAAACCACGAACTCTTGTATTATTATTTTCCAGATACTTTTTCTCCACATCCATTCTCACCTGGGGAATGAAAACCGTGTGCTGTGCCATGCCCTTAATGTCTTCCGCAACTGAAGTGGGATATATCTCCAACTGGAGAGTAATTCTCTCAAATGTGCGTTCAAAGCACTTTAAGCTGCATCCGAAGGTATTTAGGATTGATAAATGTAAGCATTAATATATTTCTTGAAACAAGGGAAGCATTTATCTCTTATATCAGATCTACTGGGAGAAGAAAATTTTAATGAGATGTTAAGAAAGAAAACAAGCTGGTATATCCAAGTAACGCTTCAAAGAAGGATAAACTATTTATGTTATAATATTAAAACCTTATATTGATAATTCATGAGAAATCTATTTAGTATAATACTTTTAAAAGACTTCGTTATGTATACTATTAAAATATAAATATTTAATAATACAAAAAGAACATATTTATATTTAGAAATTAAGTTAATTCATGATATTTAAGAAGCTTCTACAAGTATATTTGAATATAAATTTTTCTAATAATTGCTGCTGAAAAATTAATGTTTTAATATATGCATTCAATTTGAAACAGAAACTGCTTGCTACCATTACCAACCATTTCAATATTCAATAATTAATGTTGCTACAGATTTATAAACACGAATTTTGATTTAATAGTTTTTTGGGTTTTTTTCTAGATGATGTCTTCTGGCTCTAATATTTTTAATCTCCAGTAGAATAAATTAGAATTTACAATTCATCTATTTCCGCGTGAGAATTGAAAAAAGAGGTTCATCCTTTATTTTATTTTCTTATATAGTTAAAAGAGATTAAAAAAGTATCGATTTTAAACTTGTTTCTGTCATCTTCATTATCTGTTGTTAAATTGTTTTTTCCAATGATCATAGTATTCTAAAGACAATATGTATGCATGCTTGCCAGCACATGAATATTAAAAATAGTACTTTATAGACAAATATGATAATTTATTGTATCAAATTTTACAATAAAATATAATGAAGTTGATAGATATTCAACACATTTACGTTATCAGAATATGTCATTGAAATAAATAAATAAATAAATAAATAAATAAATAAATAAATAAATAAATAAATAAATAAATAAATAAATAAATAAATAAATAAATAAATAAATAAATAAATAAATAAATAAATAAATAAATAAATAAATAAATAAATAAATAAATAAATAAATACAGGCTGTTGAAAGAACTCTTGCAAAATCTTTACAACTATGCCTTAAAAAATATGTTCAGAACCAGTGCTAGAGGTGTGGATAGACGCGGGGTGACACGTACCCTCACTTTAAAAAAAAAAACCCTTTCGTTCTTCCACTTTTGAAACCTCTGAAATCCCTCTTTTAAAAACACTCAATCCATCTAAAACATTCTTACAAAAATTAACATTAACCTTTAAATGCAGTGACATTGAGAAGAAGTGATTTCTTTTACATTTGAAGATATATTTTTTATTAACAAATACTGTTACTCTTGGTAAACTTTTAACCTTTTAACTTTGGAGGCACTTTCTTTAAAGTTAAATTTTTATTCGTGTTTCATATAAAGACAAACTATTTAATATATATATATATATATATATATATATATATATATATGTATATAATATATATATATATATATATATATATATATATATATATATATATATATATATATATATATATATATATATATATATATATATATATATATATATATATATATATATATATATATATATATATATATATATATATATATATATATATATATATATATATATATATATATATATATATATATATATATATATATATATATATATATATATATATATATATATATATATATATATATATATATATATATATATATATATATATATATATATATATATATATATATATATATATATGTATATAATATATATATATACATACCCCATATTTTATATATTTTCTTACAACTTGGATAATTACTTCTAGTCTGCACAGAATCTTAATACACGTCATATTGTGAAACAATGTTTAATATCAAGATTCTTAAAATAAATATTTCCCTATCTCTTACAAACTGAACAATTAGATTTATTAATTTTAATGTACGTGAAAACTATCAAAATTACTGTCAGTTCTTTTTACTTTTAATTGCCTATATTCTAACATAGGGAAATGAAAGTGAACTAGAAAATATATAGGAGTGTTTGTCTGTGGTCAGCATCACTCCAAAACGAATTTACCTATGATGTTCAAATTTTGTGTACAGGGGTTTGTAGTGGCTGTACACAAAATTATCATTGAGGCTTTGGTTAAAACTTGTCATTGAGGTTTTTTTTTTTTTTTCAATTGCTTATTGCAATGACATAACTGCCATTGAAACATTTATGTTTTTCAGCAATTGGAAAAAAAGGGCTCTAACGATATTTATCAAAATTGCTGTGGTAATACCTTCTATGGTGCTTTAAACATCTCCATCTGTGAAATTCCGGTAAACGAAGTGTAAGTAAAAAACGAATGTTTTTAACATAGAGTTCTTTTCCCTTGAATATCGTCTAATTTAATATTTACGAAAAAACATAACGCTAATTTTACCATTTATGAGGTAGTTTTTTTTTTTTTTTTTTTTTTTTTTTTTGCAATAATTATGACCACAAATATCACCAAATTGGTAATTTTTTTAAGTAATAAAAATATGAAATCGAAAACGGTAAATTACATCAATCCATGGCAAATTTAAATGCAGCGACCAGTGTTAGGTGTAATTAGAAGTTGTGATGTTCCACACCCCAATTATTTTCTACGAAGTTGACATAAATGACCTATGGCATTGATTTTATTCAGTAAATAAACAAACCAACGAAAAAAAGCTTTTATCTTGAGTAAAATAGGTCATTTAACGACACTAGAAACACATATAAAGTAAAAACAACTTTTTATAGTCCTGAAAAATATTCGATGGGGGGGAGGGGACAGTAAACTGCATAAGGTGAACCAAATTTTCATCGATTACTTAAAAAAAAAAAAAAAAAAAAGTAACAATAATACCAAAAATGGGAAAGGAGTGATAAAAAATAAAATCGGTTTTCGGGATCTGTTTCGTTCTCCGTAATAAAATGAAAGTCGGAGTGAAGCTGTAAAAAGTTTAATAACCTGCTGGAAAAAGTTAAAAGGCGTCAGGATGTCGTAAAAAAAGAGCTAGTACTGATGACTGTTGTTACGAGCAATCAGTTTACCTGCCACTGCCTTTTGGAAGCTGATGAACAAGTTTATCGATTAGTGCACAAAGAAACGGGAATTTGAACGTATGTTGTAGACCTAGATCTATGAAAGAAATATTCTGTTAAAGTCAAATTTAAAAGTGTGTATTCCTTAACATAAAATGTTTTATTTATAAATATGATTTTGTACTTTAAGAAAAAAAAAGTATTTTTAATAATTATTCTTGAAGTGTATTTCGACTGTTAAGTTTGAAAAATTACAAAACCATTCCAAACAGGACATTCTATATATAATTATAATATTTCGTACATTCTTTAATATTTTAGGGATATGTTAACGATTAATTTTTATAAATTTTAAAAGACAATTCTTAAATTGGCATTTTACAAGATAATTAATAATTTATAAAATTAGCAATAAACGACCATTTTTAGTAAAAAGCAATTTACAAAACCATTTTTAAAGTGACATCCTGGATATATAAGTACAATTTAGAATCTTCTTAAATTTATCTCAATTGCTCTTAAAGTGTATTTTGTCTGTTAAGTTTGAAAAATTACAAGACCACTCCAATCAGGACATTCCATATAAAATTAAGATGTTTCGTAAATTTTTTCCATTTTTTAGGGATATATTAACTATTAAATTTTATAAAATAGAAAAAAAATTGTATAAAATGGCGATTTTCAATATAATAATAATTTACAAGACTGGTAATAAAAGACCATTTTTAGTAAAAAGCAATTTACAAGACTATTTTTAACGTAACATTCTGGTTATACAAATAGGTTTCTTCTTCTTCAATTACTTTTGAAGGTTAGTTTAGCAATTATATTTGACAAATTAAACAACAATTTTTAGCAAAAAGCAATTCAGATCATAATTACAATTAGTATTTTTAGAGGTTTGAATGATTGATTGAACCGATTTGAACCAGATGTTATCGGGTAACGCCGGACTACATATGTTTGACCCCATCTAGTTAAATTGTAAGTACACTAAGCAAATCAACAGTGATAATAAGGTAACAGTTGAATTTCAGACAATTGAACAGTGTAAGGGCTAAATGTGCCTTTATGAAATAAGCAGATTCTACCAAAACCTCATCATTATCTTGATTTTCTCATTACATTTAAAGTAATAATAGCCATATTATTTAAAAAGTTCATCTTGTTATGCATTGTAACTATTTACTATTGTTGTGAATTTTCCACAGAGGCAATGATGGCACAGTTTTTATTAGATACAAATTATTATTTATTCGCTCTTCAAAGGCACGCAAAATTTAATCGAAGAACAGTGCAACCATTATCAAGCTTCAATAACAACAAATTCGAATTCTTTGATCATTCCGGTACACTCAAAGCGTTCAGCTTTCATCGAGTTCCAAAGTCGAACTGAAAACTTTCCCGATCTGCGGTCTTATATACGCAGGAGCGTGAGAACATTCTCGAAACATCCAGCCAACTCGACAAATAAAAGAAACATCTCGAAATTTCCCGATTGCTTTCGGTGTTGCCACCTTTTTCTAGCCTGTATTATTGCTGTTAATAAATAAAATAAGATAAAATAAATTACAATAGAATTTTAAAATAATACGGCACAATTTACAACTTTATACACACAATTTGTGCAACACTATTAATTTCATGATTGACAATTTGATTCTCATGCTTAATTATCTTTTTTAATCTTAGTGAAGTACTTCATTTATATATTTAATGACTTTCATATGAAAATGTATACGTCTACTAATCCATATATAATTTTAAATTAGAATTTATAACGAGATAAAATTTTTGTTGATTGGCCAATCAATTTTAAGTTGAAGATGTTAATGAAAAAATTCACAATCTCAGTTACAAATTATCGTTTCGAAGCCCTTTATTTTTTAATTAGAAGAAACATGCGATGTTTTCTTAAAAGATATTTTAGTGCTTAATAACTTAATTACTGACATTAAATATTGATACTGGAAAGTTTATTCAAGAACTGACAAAGCAAAAAAATGGCAGGTGCTGTGATTGATGAGTATATTAAAAGTTTGAATTTTTTTTTAAGTTATTAAAAGTTAATCTACATTTTTTAAGATAAATATTCATTGTTTTATCGAACACTTCATAGATACTATATAAGCCACATTAAAATATCTATACAATGTATCCATATCTATATCAATACATTGATATTTTAGTAATAATAAATCAGCAACAATACAATAAATATTTTTTAACTTTAAAACTGAGTTACTAGTGTTATCGTTATCACGATCCTTTTTCTACGCCCATTCATCATTCTTAGATCTCCTTATTTTTAGAAAATGGTTTAGAATGGAAATCCTTCTAAAATTACTGTGAAAACAAAAAGTTTATTATTAACTGTGGTGAAGTGATGCTCCCCACAACTTCAGTAATTTGTGGAAATGTTCCATTGAGCGTGGGGAACCTCCATCCAAACAAGATATCTGGAAATAAAGCACCATATGTTAATTTCAGACTGTTCAAGTGACCACTCCAATGAAAGTGAGGGGCAAGAAATGTCTCATTTAGCCCTAGTTGTTTTAGGGTCCTGTTCAAGAATGGACTCTCAAAGAAGCACAGCCCCTGGAGAACTCCACAGCTAATTGCTTAACGCAGCGATTCTCAACCTGTGGGGCGCGCCCCCCTAGGGGGGTGAGAGCACACAAGAGGGGAGGCCCGAGAATATCCAAGAGAAAATATTATTTTAAAAAATTGATTAACTGACTGAAAGGAAAGCACACGTACACATAGAAATCAAAATGCATTTCGACATATTTAAAAAATAAAGTAAAACAACTTACTAAATCAAAACTTGCTTAATCAAAACATACTAAATTAAAAACAAATTTCGTAATTTGTGACTTCCTTGGGCCTGTCTTGCAGAGCAAAGTTTTTTGAAGGAAGGCTTAATATTAGAAATAGCCACTCTCAGTTCTGTTTCTATATTTAGCCGAGATCTATATTTTGTCTTCAAAGAAGCCAAAGCAGAAAATCCAGTTCCATAAAGGTAGGATGTTGTGGAAAATGGTTATAGAATGTGAAATGCCCTTGTTTTGAGTGCAGAAAATTCATCCTCTACTCCTGCCCAAAATTCAAATAGTGATTTATTGCTAACCTGTCTTTTAGTTAAGCCACTTGTCGTGAAGTCTATGAATTTTTCTTCCTCATCAATTGAGACTCTTTCTGGAGTCTTATGAAATGGATCCCTAACCCACTCGTAACTTGCTATCAGTTTCTCGTCAGCAAGAAAATACTTTTTTAAATTCTTTGCCAGCATGGCTAAATGATTTTCAATGGTTAAAAAAACAACTTTTACATATTCTTCTTTAGCCTTTTATGTTTTAGTACAATCATCCACACTTGCAAATATTGTTAAGTTTTTTTGCTTTAAATTTCTGCTCCACAATTCCAATTTTCTACAAAAAGCATTAACTTTATCACTCGTATCCAATATGTGTATTTGCTCCTTGGAGTTGAATATTCAAGTTATTTAATTCCTCGGATATGTTGACCAAGTAGCTCAATTTCATCTTAAATAAACCATCGCGAAAAATCTCGGCTTCCGGTCTGTTTTCTTCTTCTAGAAAAATGGCAATTTCTTCTCTTAATTCATAAACACTTAACAAAAATATCCCACGTGATAGCCATCTTGCCTCGCAATAAAATAGTAACGCTGAATGTACCGAACCCATGTCTTTACTAAGTGCTTAAAAGATTCTCGATTTCAGGCGTCTAATTTTTATATAATTTACTACGGTTACAACCGTAGGTGACACAATATTCAGACAAGGACTCATTTTTTTTAAGCCAAAGCTTCTCTGTGGATCATGCAATATGTCCAGATGCACTGAGGCGATTTTTGGTTTACAAGTGCTTGTATACCTTGGAATCTTCCGGACATTGAACGAGCGCCATCGGTGCATATTCCGACGCAATTTTTCCATTCTATGTTTGCTTCGTTCCTAAAATCATTTAAAATAGTTTATAAGGTGAGCGCTGTTGTTTGGAGTTCTATTAGTTTGCAGAAATGTAGTTCTTCTACCACTGACATATTATCACAAAATCGAACATAGGAAATTAAATGAGCATCTTTATTACTATCTGTTACTTCATCAAGCTGTATTGAAAACAATTTATCACGCAACTTCAAGAAAAGCTGACACATCTTCAGCTATATCACCAATTCGACGAGCAACAATTTAATTTGAAAGAGGTATGTAATACAATTGTTTTAAAAAATTATATTCAAACATAGTTTCTACAATCTCAATTGCTGCTGGCAAAATAAGCTCTTCACCAATGGTGTGAGGTTTTTTACATCTGCCTATTTTATATGAAACTCTGTAAGATGCAATTGAAGCTTTTTTTATTCACAGATAAAGTTTCTTTATAAAATGTTTTTTGCTTTTTGTATGATTATAATTTTAAATC
This sequence comes from Linyphia triangularis, assembly GCA_963978545.1. Taxonomy (NCBI): domain Eukaryota; kingdom Metazoa; phylum Arthropoda; class Arachnida; order Araneae; family Linyphiidae; genus Linyphia; species Linyphia triangularis. Next base: position 977,790 of record OZ021727.1, on the reverse strand, counting down.
GAAGAATTCTATGGGTTTGTTGACTTACTCAATATGAAGCGTTTCCAAATGTCGTTTAAGTTTATTAGGTTTCATGCTGTCTGCGGCCAATATTTTTGAGCAAATGATACCCAGGGGAATTTCTTCTTCATTTACTTCAGTACTGGTAAACCCAAAATTTAAGTATTCTTGAGAATATTTCCTTGATTTTATTTTCGGAACCACGCTCGTCTGTGTACTTGTTGATGCTTGAATATCGTCTAATGCTTGCTTACTTCCGATTAAAAATTTATCCATGAGTCTGCATAAATCTACTGCCGTGAATATTTAATATGGTGAATTGCAATTAAAACGAAAACATATATAACATACACATTCACGATAGTTTCGATATCGATAGAAGGATCGACTCGAATGAGACTGGCTGGCATTGAAACTTGTGTTATCGAACATTTTCCTTCATCCTATGAAAAAACATTTGTTCTGCGTATGCTCAAGACGGCATCGGTCGTGTTCACTTCCCCCTTGGAAAAATGCCAGATGTGTTTTCTCGCCAACGCTGGCCCTCTTTTACTCTTGTTTTGGTAGTTAGTTAAAAATAATTTAAAAACAGAATCCAAAATACTCAATATACATTATTGTTGAATACATTTTATTGTAAGCGGGGGCGTGATGAAAATTATGATTGAAAACTGTGCCGAGAATACTGAAAGGTTGAGAAACGCTTGCTTAACGTCCGAAGGGCCGACCTTACCTTGATAAAAATAAGTTTAGACACCAGTGATATGAACACGACTTCTCGAGAGATGAAGATTCTCACTTTACTCTTCCAAAAGAAAAAATTTTCATTTTATCTTTAACTAAATGTAAAACGTTGAAAAACTAGCTGTAGATGCTGTCTTTGTTCTAAAACGCGGAAATTCTTCCATCCATCACTTGTAACCTCAAAGTAATTAAATCTTTAAGTTGAATTTTTCATAATGTTGTCCTCTTTATTATTTTTGGTCATTTGTGTTTCTTTAGATTTGAATTGAGTGATAAAAGCCCACTATACGACCCTTTATTACTGAATTTGTCTTTTTGAAGCAATTTCAAATACCTTTATCCCATATAACCTTTCAGTGTATTTGATTACAACTGAATTTAAAATATGTCAGAATTTGAAATTTAGCTCACCTTAATTTTTTCAAGAAAGATTTTTTTAACGATAAAGTAATTTTGAACAGTTCCTGTCCATTCATAATTAAATTTCATTCCCTCCGTTAATCGCATTATCCTTCCATTGGCCGATTCGTGTTTTAAAACTAATGAAATGGCACTAATTAAAGACTGCAAACTCGAAGGACTATTTCGCAGTAAGATTAGAAAAACATCCACATATGTTAGGGGGAAAAAACTGCACAAAAGGAATAGAGAAAGTTAATGTTGCCAGTAGAAGCATTCACAATTCTTCCTTTTTGAAACCTCTTCTTTTGAACAAACCAAAATGAGCAAGTGAATAAATTCGGCAAAAGAAAACTAAAAAAAGTAGATTTAAAAATCGCAATTGAAAGTCGCAAACTCAAAAATAAAGCGGAGAGATGATTATATATATAAAAAAAAAAAAAAAAATTGAAAAAAAAAAAAAAACACCTGCAGCCATTGTAGAAGCTTTTTTCGTGGATTGTTAATTAACATTCTACAATAAAGAGCTTTTGTGAGAGCCGCGATTCGAAAACAAACTCCTTTTTAGTAGTGAAAGAAAATACGCAAAATGTTTTTTGTCTGGGATTTGAATAGAATTAAAAAAAAAAAAAAAAAAACATTTAAAAGTATTTTCCTAGATTTGGCACCCAACAAAAGGATGCGTTATTTTTCGCTCTCTCTCTCTCTTTTCATGAATTTCTGGGAGCGTAATTTCCATTTTATGCAACAGTGGGTTTACAGTAAGAACCACTTTCTTTGATTCCTTAAGAAAAATTTAACTATGTGACAACTATAAAAATCGAGTAGAGATGAGCTTCGTACTCTGATTTTGATCTTTTATTAGAAATAAGTTAAAAGATAAACTACTTCAAATGAGTAAGTGTTGTGTTTGGTTATGTCTTAATATAAAGTTAACGCTTTTAAAAGAAATTAAGATTCTAAAAAGCTTTTTTTTTTACATCAACCATTTTATCTCTTGTGCTGTGAAACCTTCAGGAACATCTACGACTTTGTTTTCAAAAACAATTTATGTAGTTTATAGCATATTAAAAAGTACTTGTTTTTAAATCGAATTGTTTAGAATTCGTTACATACATCAAACTAAACTATTTTTCCAAGTCATTACTCTGCCCTCAGATTTTGTCCAGTTACAATATAATAATCAAACACTATTTGAATAAATTTAACAAGAATTCAGGTATATTTCTATCATCAAACATTATCTTGAGACTTTGAAAATGAAACTAATTAATGCTGTTCATTAATGTTTCAATTAATACTACTTATTTCTTAAATGTAACATAAAAATTGTGTCTTGGTGATCACAAGTTAAGGTACAAAAGAAATTATATTTAGTTAATGTATCCATAATTAATTATCCTTAATTAAATAACAATGAAGCGAAGAAAAAACTAGTGTACAATATGAAATCCGAGCAAAATATTTCATTTCCATAGTATTTTGCAACATATTTATGCATAAATTATTGAATAAGCTATAGCTTACTGAGTTTTTTTAGCCTGTATTGTACACAGGTAACTCATACAGATATTTGCAAGTTTTTCATGAACAGTTTTTAGTGAAAAGATTAGGTTTTTACAACAATGTGTATTAAACAATTATGTTTTCATACAAAGAAATAAATCGTTATTTATTGTAGTTAGTTATAGTTACTTATTACGTAGTTAGATTCGTTAAGTTGTTAGAATAGTTATTTTGTAGCAGAAACTATCCAGTAAATTCTAATAAGTAACTATTTGTTCACCTTGTATAATTAGAAACTAATAAAAATTACCCACTTTATGTCGGATAAATTTAATGCAATCTTTTCCAATTTTAATCAGTTTAATAAAACACCCGCACACTCTAAAAATAAAAGGGGCATAATGAATACGTAAAATTTGAGAGCTAAGACAGATAATCAATAGTTGGTGCCGTGACCAGTGCTTTCTTCGAGCAAAGAAGTGCAATATTTCTTCACTCTGTCTTACTTAGCCGAAGACCACAATTCATGTCGACAGCTGTGCTTCAATGTAAACTGACAAACTGGCGTAACGAAAAACCCACTTTTTTATTATATTCACCTGACACTTATTATAAAGAAGGGAGTGCCATAAAAAGGTTGCAGTGAAGGTATCATAAAAACTGAGGTAATGAATCTTCTTGCAGGTATGTATTATTTGGCATATTTTCATTGTTTTCAAGCATAACTTGGGGTACTTTTCAGTTGGTACTTCCAAGTACGGTACGGATTCTGCGCCAAGGATTGTTTACATAAAACCCTTCAAATTATGGCAACCATATGCAGTTTACTTGTTATCAAAAACAGGCAGCTGCGGCCATTTATTGGCGGAACTCATCTTAGTGCAGAATCCGTACCGTACTTGGAAGTTTTACCCATATTTTATCTATTGCCAACGATCCACTTTAATGGAAAAGTACCTGAATGCTTCTTGCAGGTATGTAATATTTGGCATATTTTCATTGTTTTCAAGCGTAACTTGACTCATGCTAGATACTGGTAATTTCTAATTGTCAAACCTTGTTGATGCGAAGTCAATGGGGCAACCGAAATTGTTCGCTTTAACCGAATTTCATATTAAACGAATAAATTAACATTAAGTTTTAAGTACGGAGAACTGCTTTTACTTCGCGTTAAACGGGATTTCATGTCAAGCAATTTCCCGGTGTTTGAGATAGTTATGTTTTTGAATATCGATATTATCTATATAATGAAATATAGTATAACGAAAGTGTACTAATTAGGGATATGATTCGGGAATTTTTCATTTCTTTGTTATTATTGCTATTTTTAAATTTCATAAGCTGAAAAAATATTACAAACTGAGAGAGAAATTTGATACCACTTGTGGAAAACTATGGAAAACGGAGAAAAAATAAATTGCTTTTATTAGAAAATACGTTAAATGCGGCAACAAATTAAATTAGATATGTTTATTATTATATCTCTGTTGATTAGATAAAAAAAACTAACAAACTTTTCGTTTGGATAAGTTGCAACTTACACGTTGTAAAACAACTTTTAAATAAAATTATATTACAGTGTGTGAAAGGAAAAACTATGGATTTTTAGCAAAGTAATGGCATACTTTAATTTTTAAATTTCAGACCAGAAAAGTAGTTATTATTTATTCTCAAATCCTACACAAATCTGTTTATAAATATTCTTGACTTTTCACCTTAGAATAAAAATTAAAGTAGCTGTACTCTTTCCGATCCCAAATGCGACTTATCCGCCACCATAAGATCATTTGCTTCTGACACCGTTGATGCAGGCAGAAATAAACACATTAAAAGCTCATATATCGAGTTCAGTCTCAGTAGGTCTTCCAATAGCAGGATGCTCTTGAAATTTAAATTAGTAATACAAAAGCCAGGCTTTAAAATACAGTTTGTAGAATGGCATAGAACTGGCATTGCCAAATTTTTCCAAACATACATTTTATTGCCATCATGCATTTGCATAATGTCCATAAAATTTATATTTGCGTAAATTTGTGCAATTTGCTATTCATAGATGGTGGTTATGGTCACTCCTCTTTAGAAAAACTGTTGAGAAAACAATTTGTGAGAATGACTTGAAATTTTACCGGGAAATACGAGAAGAAAAAAAAAATGGTTAAGCAAAGAAAAAAACACTGGTTTGAAATATTTTTTTCTTTATGTTTTTTCTTGTGACTTACAATTTTCGATTTTTTCACCCTTTTTTCCCTTCCTCAAATTCCAGGTCATTCTGAACTGTGCTTCGGTTTTTAAACTCTTATCAATCTGTACATATAAAGGTAAGTGACTGCTTCCAATTAAAAAAGGTATTTAAAGATTATAAAAAAATTTCATGAAATTCAAATTTCGTCACATACATAATTTTTTTACTACCACAATTAAACTATATAATATATTTCCTTGGACTTATCAGCAAAATTACAAAACATCGCAAACGCCACATCAAACTATATTTTCTAGGCTGAAGCTAAAGTCCCATTAAAATCATTTTCAAAAATGATCCAACCTAAATTTAACATCTTGACCTTTTGTTTCATATAAGCATTTGAATTGTGTTTAATGTGGTACTATTAAAAAATCACCCGAATTATAATAATAAAATAAACCGAAAATAAAGCAAACATTATTCCGTTTTTCAAACCTGATAGAGATACTAGTTTCTGGAAACCTCTGCTGCTGTGTGTGATTGTGTTTGATATACAGTGTTTTTCAGAAAGAGATTCTTAACTTTGAAATGACATAACAAATTGAGTGAAACAAAGAAGAGACAAGGTTGGATAAACAGTTATAGAATTTTAAATAAACCAGTTTGAAAAATGGATTTATTTGAGTAAATTTGATTTACGGCTGCACTCGCAGATTAGCCACACTTTCATTTCTATGGATTTGGGAGTATACCCTTTGTGTCTGTCTTGCAAAACCATTGCATTCGTCGAAAGTGACAGCTTAGGATGCACTTAGCAGTTAAGAGATCATAGGGCACTTTTTCGTGAATGAAACTCATTCCGCTATGTTAAGTATTTACAACAGCAAGTTGCCACATTTCTGTTTCTCCCTGTTGTGCAGTTAGAAAGTCCTTTAAAAAAGACAATCCTGATGGTGGTGACCAACAAACTTCTAGAGACATTAACTATTACATAACTGCATTTCGGACAACAACAAAAAAAAATAATAATCGCAAAATCTCATTCTAACTTTTCACTAGTTACATGCATATCCCGTTACATAACAAATGTATTCACAAATGCTAATAATCAAGTGTCCATCTAAAAGCTCATCTATACACATCTCGTTTGACACCATTTGAGCTCCTCATATCCATATTGAACCTAATGCTGAAAGAGCAAAACTTCCTCGGAGGTAGGACGCATTCGAATGCGATTAATCACTCCCATATTGTCACACAGGAAAGACAATTAATTAACCGCCCGGCCACGATTTGCCTATGTTTCGAAATCCAATATGGCGGCAGCTTGCTCTTGATGGATGAATTGAGGCGCGATTTTAGAATTTGGTCACGATTTCGTAAGTTATTGGCACGTGACAGACTGGCATTTTGTCACTGTCGTGCCCTGAGGGGGGGGGGGGTGAATTGAGTTGCGGCGGAAAGCGATCAGGCGTGTGGGATGTTTTGAATGCTGGGAAATTGGCGGTGGAATATATTTAGTGGTTTATATGACGGAGGTAACTTTTGATATTGGAATAAGATGACGTTTTTGCGTTAAATCATACTGTGAGGTTTAAACTTTTGAAGTGATAATCCTTCTTAGTCAGACAATTTGTTTTTCTTTTGAAGTGACCGTCTTAATATACTGATTGAAAAACGCTTATTAAAATATTATATTTTAACTTATTTTAAATAATTTTTAATTTCATTGTTTTTCTTGCTAAGAACTGGTCTGTTTTGAATATCGCAGGTATCACCCATTGAAAAAATTTATTCACTTCACTTCGATATTCTGCATCAAGAAGTATTTGTTTATTCTAAGCAATTTAGGTATTTAAATTTTACTAATGATAATAATTTATTAGTGTTTTTGGTGTAAAATTTCACTATTATTACGGACTTAATTTTGAGTCGTGTAATTTTCGGAGATATTCTGAATCTGGAGTGACACATATTTTACCCGTTCATGTGTTTACCTCTCAGGTAAGCAGCTGTAACGTACAATTCTCTCACTTTTTGAGGAAGATGATAAAGGATTCGTTTATAAGCTTTACATTTTATTTCTATAAATCAATAAAAATATTTTGTAACATTTTAGCTGGAATTTATGGATCACTCACAAATCGCATTGAGTGCAATTTAGAAACTCTATAGTTTCGAAGAAACTGATTATCTTTATCCTTATCTAACGAAAATTAAATCATTTTTAATGAACTGACACATTTTAAAAAGTGACTAAAATATTGCTCAAAAGTATAACAGGAGATATTTAAGAGTGGTCCTAAGAAAGTATCAATCCCTAAAAGGAGATGGGGTATCCTAAAATTTATAAATAATCGATTTGGAGTTTTATAATCAAATTTTAAACTATTCCCTATAAAGGGATATCTCATTTGTAATTATTCTTCAACTAACAGTTTTTTTTAACAATTCGTTTCAATATTTTTAGACTATATTGGTAACTATTATTGTAAGTAAAGTTTTCTTTAAAATGCTTTTTTCTCAAAAGTATATTATTCACTACTCATGTACCTTTTTATGTCTCATTTTTCATGTCTCAGAAACTGCACTAACTATCTCTGTAAAATTTTTACCATATATTCCTTTTATGTATTTGTATATACTATAGTGAGATTTTTTTTTTTGGGGGGGGGGGGATATTTTCGGCAGAAAAACAACTTGTGATTTTTTTACAAATTCGAGTGACTTTTCCGAGACTTTATTTAAAAAAAAAGGTAAATGAATTATAATCAAAAGCTAACTTTAGTAGGATAGCAAGTGTCTGCTAAATGTATTGAAAAAAAATTAGACTTCTATGTTAATTACTTTATGAGAGAAAGGTACATTAAATATGCCAAATTAACATTACCAGTATAGAGAGTACCAACTCACTCCCCTTAATAATTCATACAAACACGCCATTGATTGACCATCAAATAGAGAACAATAAATCATCTCGTAGTCACCTTTTCTATCTTACTTGGTGTTCAAATACATACCAACCAGAAATTAAAATTTATTAAACACATACATAAATGCGCAGATTGATTTGATCTTGGTAGGTACAGTACACCAAAAAAAATCGAATGATGGCTATATCTTGTACTCTAATTGTTTAAATAACAAACGAAAAATACCGTCGTAAATCATAGAAAGTCTTTAACAATTATATATATATATATATATATATATATATATATATATATATATATATATATATATATATGTAATATATTAATCCTTTTTAATTAAGGTTATTGCAGCGTGGTCGTGGAACTATAGTGAAGAATCCATTTTTAACAATATAAAACATTTATTAAGATATAAACCATAAATCAAAGTTAAACCCGGAGAGAGAGAGCGTTAAAGTTACGTCTTTACAACATACTGACTGGGAATAGAATGTCCTACATAGTAATGTCGAACAGAGAACAGCTTCGTTAAAAATCGTGGGAATCACTGATTCATCAAATGTAATTTATAAACATTGTAGTGAGAAGGCAAGTATGTTGGCGCCAGAACGGAATACTAATTATGGGATACAAAACAAGAATGCTGACTCACCAAAGATCTCACACATTAAATTGGCGTGGGAAGTTATCCTAAATAAGTTGTTGAATGAATTGATTAAAGAGGGTTTTGTGCTTTGGAAAGAGGAATTAATTTAACTGTCGGTTCTAAAAAAGGATTTCTATTACATATCCCCCCTGACAAAAATGCTCCCAGGGTCAAAAAATTGTCAGTAGAAGTATTTTAAAAACAATTCTAAAAGGTATAGTTAAAAAAATTAAATTTTTGAAACTAGCTTTAGGTCAAACAGCATGATGGCCGGTCAAACAGCCTGACAAAAAGTAGAGAAAATCTGATAAGTCTTAAAGTGGCTCTTTTAAAGTTGTTCTCTGTTAGACGACTTAGTAATGTAGAAATAACATAAAAATATTTCGAAGAACAAAGTGCATAATAGAAGCTGATACTACAATGTAAATACAGTACAAAATATTACTGGGCAGTTGGGAACACAAGTCCAACCAATAAACAAAATACAAACAGTATTAACTGAAGCACAAACAGTATTAATGAAGCATAAACAACTTAGTTCTAAAGAAAATAAACAATTAAATGGCAAAATTCAAAAATATAAACAATATTAAGTATTATCGAAAACACAAAATCGTAGTGCTCTAAAATATAAACAATGAAAAAAATGGGTGAGGAAACAAGTGTTAACACATGGGCAAAGTAAAAATTCAATCCTGGTGTGTATGATACATCATCCAGTAGGGTAATGGAATAGCAGAATTGACGCCAGCATCAAGTCCTACACTTCAAATCCCTAACTGGATGAGGGATAATACAAAATAAAATAGAGGTACCATTCTTTGATGAGTGAGCATTAAAAAATTTGAATAATGACATGTCATTAATGTGCACAAAATAAAAGTTTGGAATACAATGTTGACAAAACAGCTGTTGGTTTGTATTCGATTGGGATGTTAAGTGAAGCAGGCATAATCATGGATTAATAATATACAAATTGAAAGTAAAAATTGAAGTAGAGAAGAACTCAGTCATCTCAGTGATACACTAGTATTTTTTGAGTGATGACAACAGTATTCTTTCCTGTGTGATCTTATAAAACACGTTATCTCACTGACAAGGAGTTGCATCTAGCTCAATGAAGCAGTTGATAATTGAATAAATGTTAAAATATAAAATAGTACACAGTAATAATCCGTTCAAAATTCCTAACACAATTTGTGAATCTTTGCAGTTGATGCTCTTTTATTTACAATTGAAAAATAATAAACAGAAAATTTTATTCATGACACAATTTAAGTTGTTCTGGAACATAGTATGGTCGCAATTTGGAAACATGAACAATTTCAGGTGCTTTAGTTAAGCGATTAATGTTATCTATTTCATAATTAACATCTGTAGTTTGTTTTAAAATTTTGTATGGTCCCGAGAATGGAGGTGTCAATTTACGAGTGTTGGGGAATTGAAATTCTTCATAAATAACTGTATCTCCTACGTTAAAAGTTTTAGAAACAAATCGGGCATCATAGTAGGTTTTGTTTCTCTTATGATATTCTAATGTTTTGATTCTTGCTATTTGACGAGCTTCGTCTACTGGAGGGTAAATGTCTTGATTAAGAGGAGACTCGAAAGGTAAGACGCTATACATTAAATAATTTGGTGGAAAAGTAGTGACTGTGTGAGGTGTATTATTGTATTCCTTTACAACTTGTTCTAATAGTTTTGGCCAAGCAATTTTGTCTGAAGAGGAATTCACTTTAGTTTTTAACATTGTTACAATGGATTGTTGAACCCTTTCAGATGAGCCATTGCACTCAGGCCTAAATGCTGAAGTAAACAAATGTTTGACATTATAATTTCTCAGAAATTTTTTAAGTCGAGAAGAGGTAAATGCAGGATTTCTGTCAGTTAATAATTTAGAAGGAGGTTGGACATTAAAAACTTGCTTAAGGCAATTTGTGTAAGTTTCAGCAGTTTCATTTTTTGAAGCAAAGGCCCAGATGTAGCGGGTAGCATGATCCAACACTACATGCAAATACCTTTTTGTAGAATTATAATAATTAAATCCTCCTACAGTGTCTAATGAAATTAACTCAAATGGAGAATCGGGTTGAGGAACGGTTTTCATTAACCCAAATTTCCTTTGCCTAGGTTTTTTATTAATTTGGCAAGTGTGACAGTGTCTAACAAATCTGTTTATGTCTTCATTAATTTTGGGCCAATAATAGTGAGGAGTAATTAAGCGTATCATTTTATAAATTCCTGGATGACCAAATTTTGTGTGAGCTTCTTGTAATATTTTTAATCTTAATGAAAAGGGGACTACTATCTTATGAAGGTTTTTCTTTTTAATAACTATGACATTATTAATGTTTAGGTATTTTGGACCATTTAAATTATCTTGTTGTTGATGAGTTTTAATTTCTTCTAAATCTAATAATAGTGTATGATGGTGTCGCATGAGATGTACAGTAGGATTTCTACTCAACATATCAGCTTCATAGTTATTAGCACCTCTAATATGGACTATTTCATAATCATACATTGATAATTTCAAGGACCATCTAAAAAGTCTTCCCCGAAGATTTTTTACATTTCTTAACCAGACTAGTGCGGCATGATCTGTGTGTATTGTAAATTTAGTTCCGTGAAGATAATAATAAAATTTATCAATAGTGTCAACAATTGCAAGACATTCAAGTTCAGTGACAGTATAATTTTTTTCATAATCTCTTAATGTTCTAGAATGAAAAGCTATAGGATGTAAGGTACCATTTTGATCTGGTTGCTTCAAAACAGCACCTATAGAGGTTGTCGAAGCATCAACAAACAAATGACAATGAGAATTAGGATTAAACAATTTCAAAACTGGTTTAGAAATTAGAGCATATTTTAACATTTCAAAACTTTTCTGACACTCATCAGTCCATATCCATGGTGTATTTTTTTTAAGAAGTTTATTTAAGGGATATCTTAATTGAGCATACTTATCAATAAATTTGTTGTATACATTGATGGCACCTAAAAATCTTTGTAACTCTTTAACAGTTGTGGGAGGTTTTAGTTTTTGAATTCTGGCTATATTGATGTTAGCTGGAGTGATACTACCGTTTCGGATTTCATATCCCAAAAAGTTAATAGTGTTTTTAGCAAAGACACATTTAGATAATTTAAGTTTAATGTTTTCTTTCTGCATGATATTGAATATTTGTTCTAGGTGTTGCAAGTGTTCTTCCATAGAATTCGAGTGGACGATTATGTCATCAAAGTAACTATAAGAAAAATTAATGTGATGTTTGTTAAGAATTCTACGCATAGTGCGATTAAAGATTCCTGGGGCAACTTTTAATCCGAAAGGAAGAACGAGAAATTCATACAAAGCTGTATTAGTGGCAAAAGCGAGTTTTTCAGTGTCTGCTGGGTGTATGGGAATTTGCCAGTAGCCAGAGTTTAAATCTAATGTCGAGAAAATTTTGGAATTGTAAAGTTTGTCTAAGGTAGCATCAATTCTGGGAAGAGGCTCGCTATCGTTTTTACAAATTTGATTAAGTTTACGAAGATCACAACAAAAGCGAGTTTTTCCAACTTCACCTTTTTTCTGCACAAGAGTTACAGGAGCACTGTAAGGGCTACAACTTTCTTTTATTATCCCTGCTTTTAACATTTGTTGAACTTGAGTGTTTATTTCTTTTTCATCAGCAGGAGAAGTGCGATACGGACGTAAACTAATGGGCAAGTCAGAAGTTAAATGTATTCTTTGGTGTTCAATATTAATAGTTCCAATGTCATATTTATTCTTTGCAAAAATTGATTGATACCTAAATAATAAATCAGTCAGTTCAGGGCCATTTTCAACAGTCTGCAAGTTAATTGTTTCGCTCACAGAGGTTACTGACCCTAGCAAACATTGATCCATTATTGGATTGTTAGTGTTTCTAGATGATAGGTTAACAGTATTTGTATTCAAGTTAGTAATTTGAGCATTTGTTTGATTTGCCTGTATGTATAAAGAAACTGGTGGTGTCGAAGTTGCATTACATTGCGATACAATAACGTTATTTTGAGTAATTACATGATTCATACAGTCAATAACAAGGTTATACAGAGCTAACTCGGCTAGTCCGAGGATTACATAGGTAATATTAATACTATCTAATATATAAAATTTACAATTTTTTACAATATTTCCAATTTTGATTGGAATTTGGCACATTTGTTTGAGAGTAAATCGTCCATTGGCTTGTTGTACTTGTAAGGGTTGGGTGTTTTGAGCCCTTACCTTTAACTTCTCAAACAGATGTCGAGGGATTAGTGAAATTGTGGATGCTGTGTCGACAATAAATGGAAGTTCAAAATTTTTATAGTATCCGCGGATTATTAATCGTCATATGTCGGGAGAGTTGTTGGTAGCTACGGTTGTGTCAAAATTGTTTGGTTGTTCGGGACAATTTGGAGTATTTTGACGCGTCGTTTTAAAAGGACAAGTTGCCATCCAATGGTAAGCATTGTGAATGCCTCTTGATTGACATATCTTGCATGGTGATGGTGGCAAAACTTGTGTATTTGTATTCGTGAAATGGTTTGTTTGGGTTAGATGGTGTCGAGGTTGACCAAATCTTTGGGGTCTGAAACGAAACTCCTCCCTGAAAGAGGGTCTTGGTTGAAAATTTCGTGGAGATTGATAAGGCCTAAATGGTCGATAAGGGTAATGGGATTGATTCCCAGAATTTGGAGAAATATTAACTTGATTAGTTGGATCCCTGATTTGATGAAGACGAACAGCTAGTTCCAACCATTCATGCAAGGTGTTGGGTGCATTTATGACAAGTCCTTGCTTAATAGCTATAGGCATACTATCAGTTAATCCTTGGAGGATCAAGTTAGTTGGCAAACCTAACTTTCTACCACATTCTACTTTTTTATGAAAATATGTAGCTAAGTCATCCTGATAACAAAAAGTAATCTTGGTAAATTCTGTGAAAGATGTGGTTGTGGGCATTAAGTAAGATTCAATAAAAATTTCTTTTAATTGTGGCCAGTTATTTATGTGTGTACAAGAATTAATGTACAACTTAAGGGCAGTTCCCTTCAAATAAGCTGTTATGTTGGTTATTTTCCAAGATTCATCTTGTGAAATTGAATCAAAATAATGTAGCCAAGCTTGAATGCTCATACCAGCTTCAGGATCAAATGGGATTATAGTTGGTTGAGACATAGATTTTGAGTCTGTTAAAAAAATTGGATGATTGGAAAAAGAACTACTTGAATAACAATTATTCAAACTATTTGACTCAGTTTGAGAACTATTTTGGATTACATTAGTAGACTGACCATTTTCTTTAGTAAAATCATCTGAAACAGTCTGAGAACTACTTTGAGTTACATTACTAGGTGGAATGGGTGGTTTTTCCGTAGTAGACATGGGGGTTATATGGCCAGAACGCAGTTTCATTAATTACACAGATGTAATATAATAATCGTATTTAAAACAACTTAATAATAGAGAACAATTAAAACTTAATAAGCATTAAATTTGAACACAACAATCATAAAAGGATATTGTAATTGTAGGACTGTCTCGCCGGTCTAGAACGGTCTCGGCGCAGCTGGACTGGCGACATGGCATCCGGCGGCAGAGGAACATTGGCACAAAGGTAGACTTGAAAGTGGTGGTAGAGGCAAACTAGCATTGAACATCTTTCAAGAACAGAATTAAATCATGAGGAAGTTGTTGGGATTTGGTAGACATGAAATTTGGTTGCAGAGGAACACTGGCATGGAACCTCTTTCGAAAATAGAATTGAATCATGGTTAGGAAATTGTTGGCCGACCGATATGGGGAATTGGTGGTGGAATCTCTTTTAGAGCAGGATGACCTCAGAAACATGGCACAAGAAAAGTTGGCGATGAAAAGATGGTAAATAATCCTGCACTTGAAGGCTTTTGCTGGGCATGGTAAACACAGTTAAACTTGAAGAATTTGGTGAATATCATCTGTCAGTCCAATGCGCGTGGTTCTTGAACAGTTGAAACATCAGTCATCAGCCAGGAAAAGTCTCTTGATATTTGCATAATGCGGCGAAAAGGTTGAAAAAGGATTAAAAGGTAAAATAGTTTTTCAGAGCGTCATAGTCGGTTGGGCTTTTGATGCGTATCGGGTTTTTCCATTCGGCGTTTAATGCGTAGTGGGTTTTTCTTCTTATCTCTCTCCGGCGTTTAAGTTAAGTTTCGAAAGAAAAAGATAATTACATGAAAATTTTAAACACATCGCGGGGCTTCACGACAGGACTATCCTGTCGACTTTTGTAATATATTAATCCTTTTTAATTAAGGTTATTGCAGCGTGGTCGTGGAACTATAGTGAAGAATCCATTTTTAACAATATAAAACATTTATTAAGATATAAACCATAAATCAAAGTTAAACCCGGAGAGAGAGAGCGTTAAAGTTACGTCTTTACAACATACTGACTGGGAATAGAATGTCCTACATAGTAATGTCGAACAGAGAACAGCTTCGTTAAAAATCGTGGGAATCACTGATTCATCAAATGTAATTTATAAACATTGTAGTGAGAAGGCAAGTATGTTGGCGCCAGAACGGAATACTAATTATGGGATACAAAACAAGAATGCTGACTCACCAAAGATCTCACACATTAAATTGGCGTTTGAAGTTATCCTAAATAAGTTGTTGAATGAATTGATTAAAGAGGGTTTTGTGCTTTGGAAAGAGGAATTAATTTAACTGTCGGTTCTAAAAAAGGATTTCTATTACATATATATATATATATATATATATATATATATATATATATATATATATATATATATATATATATATATATATATATATATATATATATATATTGCCATGAGAGGTCATCTACATATTAAAAGAAAACCAAACTTTTAAAATTTCAATAGCAACCTCATAATATTATGCCATATTTTGATTTAGAATTTTTAAAAAAAGTCGAAATACAAAATAAATTCATAATTTTCCAATGAATTGTTAGTGATTTAAATGATAAAAACAAAATTATAATTTAATGTTAAAAAGAAAAGCTGTTTTATTGTTTGCCATACATTATTAAGTAATTAATATATTTTGTAATTTTTGTTTCAAACGATAGTTCGTAAATGAACAAATATAAATAGAAATCATCTTCTGCATCAAAAGTTTTTTAATAATTAATAATTAATTAATAAAACAATTTATTTTTTTTTAATTTTGAATAGAAGCATATTTTTTTTTTTGCTTTTATTAGATTTATCAATGGTCTAGAACACCCCCCCCCCCCCCCAAAAAAAAAAAATTCCGTTTTGACTTTTGATTCGCAATTTTTTAACGAAAAAGTAAAAAACAAGTTCACTTTAAGGGACCGTATAGTAGATAACATTTGAAAATAATTAAAGATTAACTCACGGTAAACTAGTGGTGTAGAACATCGCACAACGTTCAATTGTACTATAATACTAGTCATTGCTTTACAATTTGATATGGTGTTATTTACAGTTTTCGACAATGGTTTTTACATGGGCAAGAAAAACTACATGACAAAAAACCCGGCTACATTTGCGACTTTCTTCGATAGACTAATGTCCTTTTATGTGCGTGAATCAAAAATCATCAATCGTTGATGGGCGATGCTCAAGGGGGCAGAGATCTAAGTGTTAAATAAATTCATTCTTCAACTTTATTCGCTTTTATCACATTTCTACAGGAATTTCAGAAGTTGGGATGATTAGAACACCTTATAGCAAGGATATTTTAATCAAACTTGTTAGGGCAGTTTTTTAGCAATTGGTGAAACACGTGATTTTTTCATTTAATAAATAATTCCAACATTCACGTTTCATTTGTAATTACAGTTTAATGTTTCTGTTAAAAAATATTCATGCTTTGCTGAATACTGTTTACTAATGCCTACATTTTATACTTATCAATTTTCTAATCATCAGTATTATGCATTATAATTCTGCAATTACAGTTTTCAATGTTTAATTTATTTCTTGCTTATCTTATAAACAAATTATGTTACTTTTGCGTTTACTTGCCGATTTTGTATTAATCTATTGTTGAACATGACACTATAAATTCAAGTGGTTTTTGTGCAATTTTAGACTTAATACCTGTATTTTTCTAAAGTCATAAAATACACCTCCCTGAAAGTTCGATTTCCCCCGCTTTGAAATAGAACCTTAAAAATTCATTTTTTCTCTTTAAGATTAGCCGTGAAGATCGCCAATACAGGGACAAAACATGTTCGCTCATAACTGGCGTGTTTTTCAACAAAATGAATTAAAATTTAGGAAATTAGTATAAATGGTGTATTCTAAATCGAATGAAAACATAAGAAAATAGGGTTTCGTATTGAAATTTTCAACGATAGAGTTAAATTTACTTAGAAGCCCTATAAGAAAATGATTTTGTACCAGACATATAGACAATCGTAAACAAAACGTTTTGGTGCAAACCGCAAGATTCTTCGATAATTAGAACCGAAGATATAGTCATAGTTCGTATTTCTTTTTTTTATTATTACTATTTTTTTATGCGTACTATACATATACTATAGAACTCGATGTATTAACAACATCTGAGTAAGCCATTAACAAGAGAATCCCATAAAATATAAAAAATTCCATATTGATACGCGATTTATTAAACATTGATTCAAGCGTATTATTCATAAAAGATTAATTAGAGAAACTATTGATACGTAATTTTTTTGTATTTAATTGTAAATATTGTACATATTTCTTTTTTAATGTTATATTTTATTAAATTTATTTGTTAACAGCAACTATACAGGCTGAAAAAAAGTTGGCTACACCTGAGTCAATCGGAAAATTTCGAGACGTTTCCAACGCGCGTTTTGAATTTTTCGAAAATCTTCTGACGTGATGCTATAAATAGCACGAGAGCGTGAGATCGGGTATCAGTTGAATTTCGAGGCTGCTTTGAAAGGAGCTATCTAATTTTTTACTTTCGTTGTGCCTGAATTAGAGCTGTATCCGAAGTTTGGATTTTGTTCCGAGAAGTTTCGAAATAAAGAATAAAATGTAATTTATAAAAACTGCATCATCATTTCCTCTGAGAAATATAAACGAAAGCTGCTCCTTTAAAAAAGGTACTTTTCAATCTCCTTAATTCCGTCCCAAAACAAAAAAAAATCTCAGAGAGGAGGAAAAGGAGACGTTCATCAACGTCTCTGGTAGTCATCAAATCCTTAACATAAACTTTTCATTCACAGAACATAAATTAAAGAACGATTAACAACTCCATTTGCATGGACACTTGTGACATCCTTTAAAATACCCTTTTCTCCATCTTCTTAATGAGCGACAGAAGACATACCTTGCGAGCAATTAATCATTCAAGAAGGAGCTATCTCCATGGGAGGAATCCCATTTCTGAGATCAAAGCTAATGTGTGCACACTGCATGCATATTACGGAGACAGTGTTGCATTATGGGATTTGATTTGGCCTCAGGGTGGAAATGAAATGTATATTCTCAATCTTAATGTATTTACCCATTGGAGATGAGAGTACAGGTGCATTCCATCGTTCGGGCTCCCTCACTGTTCTGCTGGGATCAAATTGCGTTCATCATCTTTTAGAATACATACTACAGTATAAAGTTTACGTTGACTTACCTATTGATGGTAAGGAGAAGTTGCATTTAATACTATAACACATAAAAACAAAGTTTTTTTTTAATATAAATTCTTTATATGCATTACTAAATTTTCTATTCATTAATAAAGTGCTGATTCTGTTGTCAGCGTGTGCTTGGTGTTTGCATCTCATTTTATAAATTAAAAACATCCCAAAGAGAAAAGTATGCGGCAAACTACATTTCAATTTTATTTATTCAAAATGAATGTGAACTCATGCTATCACGCTCAAATATCTGTTATTTATCCTTTTTAAAACTATTTTAGCAACAAGAAAGTTTTAACAATGATCTGTTAATTAGGATTTATTTGTATTCCAAGACGACAATAGAAATGTGGGCAAAATTGACCTTTGAGTGACAACCCCCAAAACCTTATAGAATGCATTGTCAACGACATCGAATATGTCTACGAACCAATCAGATAACAGCAAGTGGGTTAATATAAAGGATTTAAGTAGAAAGAGAAGTGTTTAAAACACTGAGAATAATTTATAATGCATTTTTGAAGGATTTTTAACTGATCTACTCTCAAGTAGTTCAAACAATGAAACATGAAAAACTCCAAATATCCCAAATAACCTAACGTTTTACTCAGTCACCTAATTCTTTATAAGTTTTATCTTAATTATTTTTTCATTTCAAAAACTTGCAGTAGTCTACAATTGTATATTCAAAATACAATTATGAAATTGTAAACCTTTTCTATTCATTGCATTATACATTCGAACATAATTCAAAAAGCAATTACTCAGAATTATAACCTTTTGCGAGACAAATGCTTAAATTATATTTGCCAATATTCTATTATTATAAGAAATATGTTTAGTAAATGCTTTGGCACTTGATAAGGAGTTGCTTAACCACTTGGAAATGTCATGGGTTATTTTCATTTGGAAGTAAATAATTAAAGTAATTAAATAGGCGAATAAGTAAATAAGTAAAGTTACACATAAATAGGCGAAGATCGAGTTTGGAAAACAGTGTAACATGATTGTAATAAAATCATTTAATACTATCATTTATAAATTGTAATACTATCATTTATAAATAAAGAAAAAAGTGCAAAAAGTTGCTAAATGAGTGCAAAGAGCATTCATATTGTAAAAATTATAATATTAAACTACCCTTGTGAAAGAAAAATGCTTATAACAAGTATGTAACTCATTAACGACAGCAAAAACCCGAAAACTCAAGAATTAAGATGACAAATAAGAGTGATAATATAAAATATAGCCATATATATTTATTTAAAAATGTGAATTGAAATGTTGCTGATAGAAATGTAATACAATCTCTTCAAACCTTTTAATTAAAAATTTTGTAGAAGAAAATATACCATTCCATGCATTCTTAAATGAAAAAAAAAAAACCATAATCTAAAGAATTCATACAAAAACGAACTAGATTATAAATAATGTTCTTTAATGTATTTTACGTCAATTTTAAAGATAGAACATTTAATTTATTCTATTTAATCTCTAAAACACATTTTTAATTGAACTTCATTTTCTGTAGAGAATACTTTAAAATTAAAGTCCTCTAATTACTTTACGTTTGAAAATGGTACCATCTTTTTCATTTCCTTATATTGATCAGATTGGACATTTTTTGTTTAGTTAAATATATGAAATCTTTATGGAATTCTTTATTTTAATTTTGATTTTTTTTTCTCTTAATTTGTCCTCGGTTTTCATTTTGAAGTAAAATAACATTAATTTCAGTTGTTCTTATCTAATCTCTCAGTCAAAAAAGAATAGCATTGTGCACGTATGTCACGTCTTTGGGCAGAATACAACGAAAACCGCATTACTATGATAGACGAATTGAAGTTTTTACAGAAAAAGATTGTTAGACATGTCTAAATCGAAACTCAAAGTAAACAGATATAGATTCTTTTGGCGTGAGACATGATTTTTAATATTTTTCACTAAACCTGAAAAAAAAGATGCCTTTGAAAAATGGTGCGAACTGGAAAGATTCAAAATGTCAACTTGTCAACATTTTATATTTTTAACGCAAAATGGGATTGAAGTTGATATCTTGAGGGTCTGTAGAGACATCAAATGCTACATTTGTATACCACGTATGACAGGATTGATCTCAATGCTTTTGACCATGCAAAATATTGTAAAAAGTTACTCTTTTGTATGGTAGACATTGAAAATACTAGATAAATAACTAACTTATTTTAAATAAACTTCGCACGTACGAACAGTAGAGCTATAAATAAATAACGTACAATTTTGTAGTAGAAGATGTAAACTAGTTACATCTTCTACTACAAAATTGTGGGTTATTAATTTAGTAGTATAAGTAGTTGTCATTTTTTATTTTTGGCAGGGGTGAAACTAGTATTGCATTAAAACAAACAAATAAAAATAATAACTGGATTGCTGTGCACATAAATGTCTGTAACTGAAAAAGATAGATTTCATTTGTGATTTGAAAAAACACACAATTTTACTTCTCCCCTAAGAAACTATGTTCTAAAGTTTATTAATCAATAATATTTCGTTTCTACAAAAATAATAATAATAATAATAATAATAAGTGTTTCTGCATACAGTTGCAAAACGTATGTCTTTTAACGCAGTTACTCAATAAATCATATTTCAATTTTTTTATGAGAGTGAGCCTTATGAAATATTTGAACATTGTGATATTGCCATGCAGCAGTTCATTGTATTTCTAATTCTGTGTAAGACAGAATATTCAAATTGAAAAAGCATTTCAAGAATATCCAAAATTGAAATAGAGTTTATAAAGAGGAAATTGGAATTAAGTTTGTTTGCGAAAAGAGACGGTATTGTAATACCAATTTAAAAATGACTCTTTTTCACATGAGTATTTTTTTTTCCTTTTTTCCCTAAATTTTATAAAACAAAATACATTTTATTGATTGCTAGAATGTTATGAATGATAAATGCAAACATTATGTCCCTTTTAAATCTCTAAACTTTGGATCATTTTCCATCACAGTAAAAATGAATAGTTTCAAATATAAGTTGATTATTCTTTCGTAATTCACCTGTACTTACAAAGTATTATATACCTGCAAGTTTAATTGGAAAAAAAAATTCAATAGAAGTATTATTTTGAGAATGTTCATCCAGTTTAATGCCACCATTGGAGTGTTTGTTCGACAAAAAGAGTCACTATCGTTTGAGACACAAGTACTTAACGCAAAACAGCCAAGCAATTGATACAAATATGACTGACTTATTTCTCAAAATTTCACCAGTACTTGGGAAGTGTTCCATACTTTCAAATTTAATTAAAAGCAAATACTTTATAAGTATTGTTATTTTGAAAAACTTCTATCTTTGTTAAAGCCGTAATTGGAATTCTTAATAGGCCATGATTAAAGATGTAGATATCATTGGAATACAAAGTCCGTCACGCAAAACATTAGTTTGAAATATGAGTAGTTTAATTCTTCTAACTTCACCAGTAAATATTTGCAAGGTATTGTATACTTGAAAATTTATTCAGAAACAGTTACCGTAGAAGTATTAATATTTTGAGAAACATCAATTCAGTTTAAAGCCGCTGTTGTTTCATATAATTAATTCACTGTATTGATTGTAAATTATATAATTCACTTCGTCATCTGGTTATTAAATTCCAAACCATGCTTCTATTCCTCTCGTTTATAGAACACTATTGTCCCATTAATATCAACGTAATTGATACTATATTCCAAACACTATTCAATTTCGATTCCTTTAATGTGAAGTTATGAACGCTTGATATAACTCTGAATCCTTTTGTTGCAGTCAAAAAGGAAAATGTTTTAATGGGAAATGGTCGGTGTCTGATGAATCGCAATTGTAATATTGCATTAAGGTGCATATTTTTTATTTCAATTTACAATACATTACTTTATAACGCGATACAATTGGTAAAATTAGTGCAGAAGCTAGTATTCAGACACATTTGTTAAAATGAAATTTCAAAATGAAGCATTGATACATTGCAATGCATGATATTGCATCGCATCAATATGCATTGATACGAGCACAAAATGAGATTTATAAAAGATTAACTGTCATTGGAACATAGAATTTTTAAATGATAGCATTTATTTGATTTTAATTTATATAGCACAGCGTTTTAAAATCTCATATATCACTTTTATCATAATTTCAAGAATTTAATTAGTAGGCAATTAATTTGCATATAAAATTTTATAGCTGTATAAATACAACTTGGTTTGTTTAACATATTAGTGCCCAAATTGTTATACCTATACGCGTATTATTGGCACCACAAGCAATTTAAATATCTACATTTCAAAACACACAATATCTTTATTTGAAAGATACCTACATTATAATAATATACAGACAGATCTGACTAATTTATTCACAATGTATGTAGTAAAATTTATTCAAAGTGGGATTTGTGTGTTATATGATACTTTGAAGAATATTAAATAAATGAATAATCAATTGCATACTAATAAATTGACTCATAGAGAATAATATATTAGTTCATGTTTATTCTATACTTAAGCTTTTTAGAGTACTTTGAATATTTGTTCAAAAATCCTCCCTTCCTTTTATGCGGAAGATTTGTTAATCTCCTTAAGTATTATCTTTAACATATACACAAGAACAGGCCACAACTCGAACAGAAAAATACAATTGGGAAAAAATTAAAATTTTCCCCGAGTCTAAAGACTGCATTCTTACCAGAGAAGTTAAAATCCACAAACCCACAAGATCTATTATTTATCACAGTAGTTTTTCTTCTTCCATATCCCTACCTTTAATTCCAAACATCGCTGTAACTTTAAGAGGTGGCATATTTGAAAATAAATCCTTTGGGCAGCAGCTTTGTCACCGACTTTCATTTCAAGCTGGTGTACGAATTATTTATATAAAAAAAGCAAAGGGCTGGAGTGGATAATGTACATAGCTCTGTCAACCTGCAACCGATAAATATAATTGCAACGAATGTTGACGGTTGCAGTCAACGAGGTTATTTTGACCATTTTTTAGCTTCAGGTTGTAAGATATAAAATTTCAACAAGATTTGAAGAGAGGCAAAAATACTTAATTTTGGTAGAGGGTATAGAGATTTTTTTTTTTTTTTTTTTTTAATTGAAACTTGGATTGCAAACATTCCTGGTATCAGGTAAATTTTTGCATTCGTTCTTTTCCACACTAAACAACCAGAAAAATGACATTCGAGCCTGAATCACAAATTAAAAAAATTCTACAAGTAAATAATTGTCAATATTCATGTAATTCAAACACGATATTAAAAAGATAATTTGAAAAAAGAAATAAAGGGAATATACTTTAGTTTTCATTTAAACGGAAGTTTAATACTAAAAAGAAATGCATGAATTACTTATAAAATCAAAATAATTGAACAAAATACTAGTAATAATTCTCCTCGTTATAAATTCAGAAGCAGATTGATCTTTAAAAGAAGAATTGGTTCATTCATTCTCCATCTGCGAACAATTAAATGAAATCCGACATATAAATTCTGACCAACCTTATCATAAACGTCAACTATTTATGCCAAAATCAAAAAAATGCAGGAATCACTTCCTGAGGAAATGAAAGCCCTCGACTGATTTTTTTTTTCATTGTGTTTACCAATTCCTTTTTAACCTCCTTATTTTAGTTCTTCGAGGAATTTTTGAGTCATTCACAGATAAGTAAGTTTCCATTGTTTCATTTCGAAAACAAGCGGAAAACAATCCCAATTTGCTGAAAATTAACTTGGTAAAGTATATCCCTACAAAATTAGGAACTCCATTGAGGAACATAATTCAAACCAAAATTCCACCACAATCTTTATTATATTAACATTAAACTGAAACATTTATGTTTTTCGACATTTTATCTTTTTCGTGATGAAACACATCAAATTATTATTTTCATATAATATCATTAACTTTCAACCCTAAATGTATTGTATTGTTTGATATATGATATGTATTTGTTTTATTATTTAAAAATAGATTTTTTTGTTAGAAATTGAACTGTATAAAAAGTTACCAACAATTAATGTACAAGTAGTGTTGTTGGCATTTTGTATCATTTTATGCAATGTAAAATTATAAAAGTATCGCGTACGATATAAAAAAAATACTTTTGTTTGCATTTCCACAGTTTTGGATTGTTTTGAATAAAAAGAAAAAATTATGTAGAAAGATTTATGTGTGTGTATCTACCTGTGGTCAGCATAACAAATTGGCCTACTATGTTAACCATTTGTAATTGAGTTAGTGGTGACCATAGTGGTCTTTGAAAAATTTATTTATTTCCCCAAATCAACACAATCGGCTTTATCGATTTTAATCAAACTCGTTGTGAATCATAATGTCTTTTTAAGTTGTTGTAAGCACATCCTACTCCTCGAAACTCCCTTTGGTTCTCTTACCTTTCACTGTTCTCGATTTTTGACTTCAAAAAGATTCAAGATTTTTTTCATTTTGATATCCTTGAAGTTGGGAATGGTTCCTCAAATATAGCCTTTGCAACATTTATAAAAAGATGTTTTTCTGAATTGGGCGATTTTGCAAAACTAAAGGAAACAATATCTGTTCAATACCATTTATTTGAAAAGAAATTGTTTCACAGTATTGGGTTTGAAAGAAAATAAATATATTAAGAAGCGCGCATAACTGTTAAGAAGAATAAAGATACTGCATAAAATTTTTACGTTCTTGGAAATTGTTAACCTC
Source organism: Linyphia triangularis (assembly GCA_963978545.1). NCBI lineage: Eukaryota > Metazoa > Arthropoda > Arachnida > Araneae > Linyphiidae > Linyphia > Linyphia triangularis. Next base: position 953,006 of record OZ021727.1, on the reverse strand, counting down.
GATATATCTCACATTGGAATATAAAAGGATACTAATAATGTTATCAAGAAACATTCTGATAAAGAAATTCCAATTTATCAGAACAAACATTCGATCGAAAATTCACAAAAGTTAAGAAGGAGTGTCTTCTTCTAAATTACGCGACAAATTTAAATTTATTCAATCCGGAAAAAGCAATATACTTCAATATATTCCCGGACAACTTTCCTGATTCTAAAACATCGCATTTTATTAAAGGATGGAAATTCTTTTTCGATTGTTTACCACCATGTTCTGTAAGATTCCCCGACAAACTCTTCTGAAAGCAATTTGAAAAACGCCAAATGAAACTCTTTTGTAAGTTTATTTACAACAAAAGATTTTTCACAGCAACTACTTAACTTGATTTACTATTCCCAAATTTACAAAAATTTCTTGAAGAACGTTTTCATGCTTCCAGTTTCGAAAACACCTTCACATTTGTTAGAGAACACTTTCAACAAAATATTTGCCATCGAACATCCTCGGGGCTCGAGGTAGGGATCTTTATTTTGGCAAATGATTCCGACCAGCGAATTGAATTTACTTACTCGAAGTACCTAAGGATAGAAACATGCCTGATTTGCTCTGAATGCGGATTGGTCGTTTGTTCAGAAGGAAGCAACTCAATTGGATGGAAATAATCCTTGAACTCGACACTCGAGAAGTTCGCTCGGTTAGACGTCTGATTCTGAAGACGTGTGCAATTACATCAGCAGCCATTCCTTGAAATGCGTTTCTTAATACTTAAGAATACTGCATTAAAGTACTTTCGTTCTGAAAATTCCGCAAATGTTTAGTAGAGAATATATTTCTTTTTTTGATTTCGAACACTCTTAAGGGAACCAAGTTTGAGGCCAGTAAACAGGTTTAATACATGAATCCAAATTAAACAATCAAAATGGCAGATGTGATTCAGCAACTCTTCATCGGAAAATGAGTTCATAAAATTAGTTTTAAGAAGAAGTCCTAGTAAGGATCTGTAATCGCTTTGTTACAATCTTCTAGCAACGTGCATTTAGAAATTAATTTCTGTAACCACCTTGACATTTGGAGAGTAATGATCACTTGATGAAATGACATAAACTAAAAACTCGAAAATAGTGTTCAATATATTTTATTTTATATTTGAATTCCTTCTGCAGTGGCTCCACCTGCAATTGTCATTTGCCTTTTTAATTTTAATTTATAAATTAAAATATATTAAAAGCTATTTTCAAACTTTGCCATTTCATTAAGTGATCGTTTTCGTACCTACTCTCCAAATGTGAAGGTGGTTATAGAAAGTAGTTTCTAAATGCACTGGGATAGAAGATTGTAACATAGTGAGTATAGATCCTTACTAAGACTTCCTCTTAAGAAGATTTTTTTTTTCTTCAAATTTTACCTTGTGGTTGTTTTAAAAATATTTGTAATTACACTGTCGAGTACCAACCAAATTTAATCTAGATGGATGTTGTAACTCTCTTAAAAGTTCACTTGTTTGAATTGGAATCAAATGTTGATAAAAAATAGTTATAATTAATGAAATCTTAAAAGTTGGTGACTTAAGGGGGGGGGGGGGGAAACACTGACTATTTCGAGTTTTATTTAAACAAAAATATTTCTAAACTGGTAACTTCGGTAATGAAACTACTGATGACAGTTTTCACTGAATTTTCAAGTTCCAATCCGATATCTGTATTTGCAACTAAAATGTATCATTCTCATATAATTATTAAGATGCGGTCACATTTTAAATTATTTGTAGTTAACCATTTGCTTGAGCAACCAAGCCGTGCCAAATTTTGAATACCAGAACTGACTTCGGGTAGGTGAAAAATCATGATCTGACTGGTGCAGTAGTGTTACCCTTGCGAAAGAAAACTCAGGAAAATCAAACTATTCCGGTGATACCAAACAGCGTTTTATTGTTTATACTTTTTTTTTTTAATGTTCTACAGGGTGGCCATAAAGAAACTTTGTCGATAAATGGCGCTCTTGGTTACGCTTACAGTTAAATAAACTCGAAATTTTCGAATGGGAATCTACTTTTCCCTGTCGCAAAATTCTCACTATATGAAAAAAAATCTGAAAGCCATAAACAGCGTTGCAACGGTACGTGTATCACAAAAAAACGGACGCGTTCTGCACGCACAAAAAAACAGCTCAGCGAATGGCCAACAAAAATACAATAGGGGGCGCACGGTGAAAATTTGCATATGACAGAGGCAAAAGTTCACATGAGTGCTATCGTTGGCAATGGTTTTGCCATTAAACATTTCGCCGACCAAACGGTATAGTGGTTAGCGTGCTAGCTTCTAGACTGCGAGGTTGCGGTTCCGAGTCCCGTGTTAGGCATGGGTGTTTGTAAATGTATGTTGGCTTGACTAATGACGAATGTTTCGGCGCATTATAGCCCTCGTGTTGCTGACGGCGCCAGATAATCTGAATACAACCAATCGTATAGTATCATAATACAAGATAATTTTATAAGGGGTTGCTCAAATTGCTCAAAATAAAGCGAAATGGCATATACCTCCATCTCACGAATGGTATAAAGCCAAAAAGCCAGGACACTCCCTATCTCTTCCTTGTGATAGGCACACCAATACCCGTCTGTCCCGACTTGCTAGTGGTCACCTTAAAGGCCTAACATATTCCGGGGGAAGTAAAAAATTTCCTCTTTGCCCTAAATGCCAAAAAGAACAGGCATCACCTCAGCACATTTTGGACTGCCTTGGACTGGACTGGGAGGACATTTATAACTGTCCACAACTAGTGTCAGACTTCATTAATGTCAATGGCTTCACTGATATTGTCTGACTTCGTCAGACAAAAGGGAGATTAGAAACAACAACAACAACAGATAATTTTAAAAATATAGCGCGCAAATTTTTTCAGTTATATCCTTTCTTTCTTCTTTTTATTACTTGTTTTAATGTCTTTTAGTGTTCTGCATAGTTCTAGCATTACTAAATACGTTTATTAGTATTTTTATTTTCAAACAGTCTTCCCGTCCTAAACCTAAAGCATAAGAAGCTATTTTGCAATGCTATGAGTTAAAGTTAATAAATGACTTTAATCAAGCAAATTCAGCTATTTAAATGGAGTATATTAAATTGATATTGTTGCGTGGACGGGTTCAAAAGATTTGAAGCCAAAGCAGATCAAAACTTGCAGAAATTTATTCCAAAATAACTAACTCTTCATAGTTCTCTTACAGCTCCAGAACTTCTCGTTCTAGTAGACACAATACAGCTCTTTTCACCTCAATAGAGCACAAAACAGCAGTTAAAAACTTGACAACAACTGCTAAATCGCCACAAAAGACAATGCAATACAGTTCGCTCAGTATCTCCAGTCAACTAATTCAGTGACTCAAAATCCAAGAACTCACTAACCCTACTCACGGCCGTCCTTATATAGGTGTGGTGAATCTTCACGAACCTTCCAGAGAGAGAAATTTGGAGAACTTTCCAGATCGTAGTCGAAAAGTCCTATACATATACATGGGGACCGAAAATGTCGCCAAATGGTCGCCAACTTGGCTCTATCTCGCCAATTTGGCGAGATTCACATTACCATAATGTTAAATGCCCTGCCCCTTGAAACTCGCTTCCCAGAGTTACCTCTGTAAAACCCGTTATCAAGCATTGAGAGGCTCATTGCAGGGAAACAGACTAAGACGAACTATTGCACTGCCTTATGCAAAATGTACATAAATCTTCTTATTTACAAAATTAACACTACGAAATATTTACAAATATGCAAAAATTCGTAACAATATTATCTTTAATTTAATCTATCTCCTGTGCACTTTCTTGAAATGATAAAAAAAAAAAAATAAAAAAAAAAAAAAAAAAAATCTTTAACTATCTGCTCTACACTTTCTATCCGAAAACTAGTTTTATCCCAAAGAAAATAACCTGACAAAAACATATGGTATCTAAAAATCATGATATTTGATGATATGAAACAAATAAAATAAAAAAAATAAAAAATGCAGAACACTTTGTATTGGTATCTTTACGACGGTAACGTATTTAAAGTTGGTATTTCTCTTAAAAAATAAATTTTATTGAATTATAATGAAATTATTACCTTTTAATGTATGTGTGTTATTTGTGGTAAATATAATTTGTTCTATTTTCCATGTTGAAAATAAATTTTAAAAACATTACTTTTGATAAGATGATTTAAGTACATTTATTCTACCTTCTTTACTCTTACATTTTATACACTTTCTGTAAAAAATTTTGAAAGAAGAAATCATAAAATGTTTGTTAAGGTTATATATTCAATAAATAAGTTTATGCTACAAGTAAGATTTATATTTAATGAAGTGTATTAAAAAATTAAATGTGGAATGGAAAATATTTAATATCAATATAAATTTTTAATAATCCTTCGATGAATTTATTCACTAAATTTATTAAGAATTGCTATACTTCAACTATTTATCAATGATATATTCATTTCAACATCAATTCTAATCAACTAAAACAAATACATTATTATGTATTCAATACTTTTTTATTAAAGAAATTCATAATCTAAACATAAAATCAAAATACGTATTTGTTACAAAAGTAGTTTGTAAATTAAATTTAATTTTTGTATTGCTAGGTTGAATAAATGAATAATATAATGACACACACACACACACACACTGAGTTGAAAATGTATAGTGAATGTTAAATGCACAACTTTTTTAATAAAATATAGAAAATAATAAATTCCCATTTAACATTCATTTTTAAATTATTTTTGTCGTGACATTTAAGGTAATTTGGATTATTATTACAAAAAATTTATTTTCAAAATTATATTTAAAAAAAAAAATTCGTAGTTTCTAAAATATTTTGATTTATTAATTTAAAGCAATTAACATTTAGTTTTTGTTTTAAAAAGAAACAAAAAATCATTTTCTTTTGTAATAATAACTATGCTTAAAATCATAGTAAATAATGCAAAATGTTATATATTTTATTTGTGTTTTTCTGGTCATTCTGTAGAAAATATGTTTTACAAATATTAACTTACATAATAACAGTATTATACAATAAAAGTAATTTGAAAAACATCTTTTTTAAAATAATATTTGATGAGAATTGTAAAGAGAGAAATATTATTTATAAAAGAAAACTTTTCCAAAAAAAAAAAATTCCTAACTAAATGGCTTCTTTATCCAGTTTTTAATAAATGATTTTTAAAGGATCTTTTTTAAAGTATATTTATTGTGTTAACAAATATTTAACTTCACAAATATATAATTAAACAAATATTTTTAAGATACATTTTCATTTGTTTAAGAAAACATACTTTTGATAACATTTCATTGTAAAGACATTCAAAAACATTTCTTTCATTTTGTAAAATGCATTAATTTGGGTAAACAATACTTCTTACGATACAGGAACAACAACACATAATACAATAGACGAATTATTCAAAAATACGTTCTTAGTACAAAATCAGTTCAACAAATATTTGAATTTTATGAAAATGAGGCAACATTTGGATAAGTTTTATTTTGAAAGTTTTCAATTATATCCTATAGTAAAACATCTTTTTGAAAAAGCAAAATGAATATAATATTTTCGAAGTAATATTTATATTCATAGTGAGTTTCCAATGAATTTCACAATTAGTTTCATTGAAGTTGAGAGGCAGTAGATTAACATGTATCTAATATCATAATTTAAAGTAAAAGGAACAAAAATTGTAAGTTTACATTAAGAAAGAAAATATGATAAACAACAACCCTATCCACTCTGAAGTTAAGTAACATACACAAAATTTGTCGTGCAGCACTAAAAGGGAGAAATTACCTTCTCAAAACAATTTGCAAATTCCTTTTAAAACACAGTGGAGTGCTTGAAACTCCGTTTTTAGATATACATTACTTTTTATCGTTACCATTAGTCAGAGTCGAGATGGGTTTTTCTTATCTTGAGTGAACTTAAAGGATATGCAGTGTTTTTCGCTTTTTTTTTTAAACATATTTTCGAACCTTTGTAAACTTTATTAGATAAGAAAAAAATTTAAAAGTGTTTTTTAATGTACATTGCAGCTATATTGATTACTTCTAGAATTCTCGTGATTTGTAAAAAACAGCAATTTAGAAATTATTTAATAATTTAAATCAATACAAACTGCACTAATACTTAACTTCCTATAAATGGAATTTCATAAAAAAAATGTATATATAGTATTAATAATTAAATGTATTATATAATAATTATTAGTCATAAAATAATAATTATTATTATAAATGTTTATTATTAATAGTATTATTATTATTATTATTATTATTATTATAAATTATAAATGTTTATTATTAATAGTATTATTATTATTATTATTATTATAAATTATAAATGTTTATTATTAATAGTATTATTATTATTATTATAAATTATAAATGTTTATTATTAATAGTATTATTATTATTATTATTATTATTATTATTATTATTAATATTATTACTATTATTACTGTTGCTGTTGTTACTGTTATTGTTAATGTTACCGTTATTATTATTATAATTATCATTATTATTATTATTACTATCATTTTTATTATTATTATTATTATTACCCTTGATTATTATTAATATTTAAAATTATTATTATTTTGTATTATTATTATCAATAATTGTTATGTTGTTGTTGTTATTATTATTGGCATTCGTAGCGGTTTCTGATATAAGTAGAATGGTTTACTTATTCACAGTCTTAAAGAAGAAAAACTCGTTATTAATAATTCCCTCATAATACCCAATCATAATACCAATCAGCCACCTTTTGTATAAAATCTCATCTCTTGAGCATTACACAATTAAATAACATGAAGATAGTGAAAAGAATTCCAATGGTTTCGTTTTTTTTTTTTAAATATTATGATAAAATAGAGCAATTCTAAAATCCTTTTTTGCTTTTTCTATTCTTCTATCGTAAGAAGCCTCATCAAATATGATAAGGGAGAGTGTAACTGACTCTAAAAAGTAGGTGTGTTAAAGAAGTGTCCGAACCAGAAAGATCAATAGACAGGCTCATAAAATTGTCATAAAAACCGGAACCCAGTAAAAAGATTTGAGTTTCGGTCAATTCAGACAGCTTTTGCTTTTTTAAGTACAATTTTATTTTTTTCAATTTTATTTGTCTTTTCTTCTTCCAGTTTCCTTTCCAAAATAAGTTCTACTATGACTTGGAAATTATGTCTCGTGCCTAAATATAAGAATATCTCATATATTTTATCACTTTACTTTTATTTGTTTTTAGTTGTACCTTTTAAGACGACACCTTTAGTAAAAATAATACACCTAGAGAATAATTTGTGTTGATTATTTAAATATTTTATTAACTTGAACTCCACACATTATGTAAACGTTAGCACACACTGTTAATTTTATTTATCGAGTCGTTATTTTAACCGCACCGGTTGACAAATGATAAAAATTAAAATAAATGAGATGTCCAATTGGAAGACATAATTTATTTTTTTTTAAATTTATGATCTACATACAATTATATGCATTACAGATCAAAAATATTTATGGCAAACGCTTTTGAGTGGTCTAATTTCAAAATAATAAAAAAAAGTAAACTACCATTTTCAGCTTCAGGACAAGTTGACTGAAAAACTAGTTTATATTCCTCATTGAACATCCTTCTGAATTTGGTTATAGAAATAGAACCTGAATCCACTGGTCTGCCATTTCAGCTGACGAAACTATTCAAAAATCAACTTTGAATAAATTCAAATAAATCATATTGCAATATATGACGTAATTTGCCAAAAAAACAAACATTTTTATCAGGTAATCCCCCACTCTTTCATTTCCAATTAAAAAGATTGCAAACGATTTGTTTTTTCTGGCGCTAAAAAACTTTCATCTATTAAAAGTCAACCCAAGTTTGCAATAAATATTACGTCATCAGTGACTTAATAACGATGTTCATTATAAATAAGCAATAAAAATTAAATAATACATTTCTAAATATACTGATAAAAAATTTAAATACGCAGTTGTAAATAATAATTTTAGCTCAAAATATATAATAATAATAAATAAAGCTTTTGTTGTGATGCTAATATTTAATTTACTATACTTATGTTTTTGTTTTAAGTGTAATTCACCACACATTTTCTAAATATGGTATAATAAAAAAAATAATAATCTTTGAGTGAATCTTGTTCTGAATATACAATAATATTCTTTTTAAATATCTTACAATAAAAAAATAATAATCTTAACATAAATCTTGTTCTAATTTTAAAATAAAGGTAGTTCTAAACATAACTTATAAATAAAAAAAATTCAAAAGGAATTTTGTTTCCAAAAAGACACTAAACATATTTGCAAAAAATGCAAGGTTATCTTATTGTAAAAGAAAATTTAAAAATTGGATTATTCACAACAATTGAGAGTAACGATATTTTCACAAAAATGTTCAGAGAAAAAAGTTTTTTACCCACAAAAAGAAAATATAGTATGTTTTTATGACAACATATGGACCTGAAGGAATCCTTGGGTAACTGACCAGCGCTATATAAATATGTTGATAGAAAAAAAAACAAGTCAGTTAAAACTTGCTGAGGAACACTATCTGTTAATTAAAAAACCTATTTTCTTAGTGCGTAAAAATACTATGTTTTTTTCTGTTCATTACTCCTTAAACCACATCGTCCTACTATCAACTATTGTCGAATAACAAAATTTCAAAATTTTCATTTTTTTTAACATGACTCTATATCTAAACTTATTCGAAATATTACTCACAGGTGACTACTTCCCTTTCTTATCACCTCATTTACATCCGACGCGCAATATGCAGACCACATATTTCACTGAAGAGCTCCGATCATCGCATTAGAAAGTTCATTCCAGTAATTACAGCCCCCCACCCCCCCAAAAGATAAGCTCCTTCACTTTTCATCAGTTAAAGGCTGACACCCCCCCCCCCTCCCTTCCCTCATTAGCACCCATTAATCTTCGTTCCGTTCCGCCACTGGCACTTCTCATCATTCCCGAAGACAACCCGAATGTTTGTAAAACGTATTCAACTTTTCCCCACAACACACACTAAATAGCTCATGAATATGTGTGCGCAAAATTAGATTCCTCACTAATTGAATGCTGTGGGGGGAGAAGGGGGGGGTAGGGTAGTAGCAATTTAGTGCCATGAGGTTTTCGTATGTTTTGCTTCTATCTCTCCTGTACTCATAGAAGGTCAATTGTCGGTCTCGCTCCCACCTGCTGTCAGAAGCAATCAGCCACAGCATTTTTCGTTTGCTTTGGTACTCCCCGTTAACTCATGTTGCGCACGTGGAATTTGTGTTATTTGAATATTTAAAATGCGCATTGTTAAAACTGTTGTGGATAAATAAGTGCGTGGTTTGAACACATTAGTAATATAATTAAATGTGATTTATAAAGTGTAACGAACAGTTGTCTGAATGTACAAACGAAATATGTTCACTGGAATGGTTTGAAGAAACTTGACAGGAACAAATGGCTAATGATATCAACATGTTTATGACTAATGAACACAGCGAATCGTAACTGTGTCAAATAAGTTTTTTTCCTTCAATAATACCGGTATTTATGATTCATGATAATACCGTTCGTTACAGTCACCGCAAGTTGTTTTTTTTTTTTTTTTTTTTTTTTTTTTGTATATTTCATCAATGAAATTTTTAAGTTTTTTTTTTAGAAGATATCTAAATGTAAGAGACTTGCTTTATTTTCAGTAAAAAAATTTGTGTTGGTACTATGTAGAACTAAACGCACCATTAGATTTTTCGCAACTATACAAAACTTCAATTCAAACTATTTCACAAGAAAAAATGTCCTTCTAGTATATGTTCTTAACCTTGGAAAACATTTTATAACCAATTAATAGCATGCATTGATAATATTATGATTCAAATATCAATAGTAAAAATAGAGTGATCAGTAGTATTAAAAAGCATTTTAATACTGTTCACTTAAATTTACAAAATAAACATACTTAATTTGCTAAATAAGGTGATTGCACATAAACTGTTAAATAAAAAAAAAGTAATTTAATATTTGTATTTTCAGGTCATCATTTAAAAATCACGATATTTAGAAAATTTTGTTGATATTTAGAAATACAAATTTTGTGAGCTTGCCAAAATTTGTGCTTAGAATCGAGAAAGATATATGAACATAGCCAGCATGTTTGCTTCTAATAAAAGCCCAGTAATAGCGCACCTTTTTTCTAACCTGTATCATCGCTGTTAACAAATAAATTCAAATAAAATAGAACTTTAAAAGAAATACGTCACTATCTACAATTGCATAGAGAAAATGTGTATAACAATACTTTAAAATGACAAACTCTAGTGTTTATTAAATAAGGTAAAATTTTATATTTTTATAACCAAACAAGATATAGTAATCAATGATTGCTATCAAAATTAATGAGATTGAAAACCAATTGTGAACGTAAAAAATGTCTGCAATATCGTTATCAAATATTAAAAATATGTGCTACCAAAGATAATGTAAACCCAATGTGTAAATAAAAAGCTTCCGATTTTCATTAGAAGCTTTGTCTCATTATAAACAAGACATCCTCGTTTCTCATAAGTTAAGGAGTTTATTCTTTCCGGGTGCATGTCATAGCATTTTAACGCCCTTTAAAAGATAAATCATTGATATTTGAAAAATGGTAAGTTTCATGCTTAAGAGGAAAAAATTTTCTTTGAGCTTTTTTTGAAATTAAACTAGAGTAGAAAATCTTTTTCACTTCGGTGAAAGCTGAGAGCTTCTATTCCTCGGAGAAATACACCTTATTAGGTGAAAATTCTTCTCTTGAGAAAGACCTCTTTTAAAATATTCGAAAAAGCTATAAAAATTCCGAGAAAGCTATGCATTATACGGAAGACTTTTGAAGTTGAAAAGAGTTAGTTTTCTTTGCATGTTGAAATACGGAATAAAGGTATTACATTACGTTTTAGTATTTTTGCAGCTGTTTAAAATGTTTTAGAAAAGTTGGATATTGTTGTATATTCGAAAAATTTACACTTGTAATTTTTACTGACCAATTTTAGTATTTAAATGTATACATTTGTTTATTTAGTTAAAGTGTAGCTATATTTAGCTAAAGTGTAGTTATATTTAGTTCAAGTGTAGTTATATTTAGTTTAAGTGTTCCAAGCAAATATCGCGATGTTTCAATAAGTATTGATTTTTCAATCACAATTGTGACGTTATAAATACTTTTTAAACTTTCAAGAAAATAAAACGCAGTTAATATTCGTTTCAACATCGTCTGTTAATGTTCCCATTAAATATTTTGAAAGTAGGTGAAATAAACAAAAAAGTATTGAATTCAATGAAAACTAAAAATGAATAAAATTCAAAAATTATCGACTTGCAATATATTTGACCATATAAAATTAATTGATTATATTAAACATATCCAGTGAGCATTTCTAAATGTTTTTTTACTTATAAATAGTGAAAGAATTAGCCACCCTTATTATAAATTATCATATAATCGTTGCAAAAAATAATACTGCAGACAATAATATATAGGATAATATAGATATATAGATATATAAAATAAATTGAAAAACGGCAGAAATTTGGAATCGCATTAGGGGATTGGCCCAAATTTTCCAAATCGTTTAAATCCAAGAGCTTTTTCTGTAAACTTTCTTTCAAATGCCAATCCTAAAAGCTCAAAAAAACAGAGAAAGAAAAAAACAAGATGAAAGCAAAAAACTTACGAACCCAAAATGCAGGAAACAGGAATAATCTTCAGATTGAAATTACGCTTTCGTATTTTTATTTGAAAAGGTTATAATAAACATTGTTGCCAAAAGAAGCCGGGAAGAGTTTTGTGTTGGATAAAAAGATAACAAAAAACAATTCCTTGAGACCAAAGATGGTTGAAGACTATATTGAAAAACATTGTTAAGATTGGATATTTTGGAGGGAATTTGCCTGGTTACAGTAATAGTCAATAATTTTAATGGGAGTATAGTCAACCAACAATGTCTTAACGTGGAAATTAAGTTGTTTATCGAAATTGTCTTCTTTGTTGCAAATTTATTTTAATCTAATTACTTGAGAACGAATAACATTTTTATAGACTGTAATTGAATTGCTGGAATTCCAGAAAATGAGCTTGTTGACATTAAAATGAAAGGAATTGCGTTTGTCAAATAAATCGAAAGTAGAACCATTTTTGAGAACGATGATTAGCAAATCTAGAAAATCAGCTGAATTATGAGAATTGTTAGCTTTTAATTTCTTGAGAAATATTACTGACATTTTTGAAATTGAAAATAATAAAATCGTCAATGTGCCGAAAAGCATTAGGAATATGGTATGTGAAGTTTTTTTTTTTTTTTTTTTTTTTATAAAAATGGAGAAAAAGGTTGGCAAGAAGATTAGAGAAGGAATTCCCTTGAGGTATACCAGTGACTTGCAGAAATATATTTTCATCATTGAAAATGTAATTATTAAACAAACAATAATTGAAAACAATTTCCCAGAAAGTAAAATCAAATTCAAAGAGATTCTGCTAGTCATAGAAGTAAGAGAATAAAACATTTCTGAGTTTATCAAAAGGAATGCTGGTGAATAGATTTTTAAAATCAAATGAAATATAATGAATAAAATAAATTTTATTGTTTTTAATGGACTCAACAATTAGTTTGTTGTTGAAAATTATCGAAGTGAAATATTTCTGTTTAATAAAATGGAAGATAGTTTCTAACGCTTTAGCAAAAATATTTCCAGGTTTGTTCACATAGGAATTTACACCACAAGTAACGAATCTGAATTAAAGTTTTTTGTGTATGGGATTTATGATTACTAGCAATGTAGGAAAGAGATATGATTTTATTAGAAATATTAATCACTTTGTTAAGAGCAAGAATTTTTTCCATGATTGTGTTAAGATTATCATTGCATTTCTTGTAAGTGGGAGAGTTTGGAGTTCATCGTCAAGAAGACTAAGGTAGAACTTTTTGCAGATAAATGATAAGTTATTAGAAGCTTTATCAATACGAACACTTATAAATTTGTTCCTTAAATCCTATATGGCTTTAAATCGAACCTTTTGGTTGTGGGAACTATTGTTATGTAGATAGGTATATATATATATATATATATATATATATATGTATGTATGTATGTATGTATGTATGTATGTATGTATGTATATATATATATATATATATATATATATATATATATATATATATGTATGTATGTATGTATGTATGTATGTATATATATATATATATATATATATATATATATATATATATATATATATATATATATATATATATATATATATATATATATATATATATATATATATATATATATATATATATATATGTATATATATATATATATATATATATATATATATATATATATATATATATATATATATATATATATATATATATATATATATATATATATATATATATATATATATATATATATATATATATATATATATATATATATATATATATATAAACAGAACAAATTGAAATGAAAAACGGCAGAAATTTGGAAGTTCATCAGGAAATTGGCCCAAATTTCCAAAACCATCCAAGAGCTTTTTCTGTAGACATTCTTTCGAATGCCCCAATCCCAAAAGGTCAATAAAAGAAAGAAAAAAAATACACTTTTCTTTCTTAAAATCTTTCACCGAGAATTAAGTCGTCTATTTTAAGTACAAATGAAAAAAATATATTTAGAAATGGGCTAAATAGCAAAATTAAACCGCTTACAAGTAACGATTTTTAAAGCACGTGAAATTGAATTATTTCAATGTTATTTGTCTCATTATACTGTTGTTGTCGTATTCAACGTACAGCAACATTCTAATTACTATTTCTGCAATAGTACTGGTTACAATTGACTTTACTTCAAAATGTAAAATCTTGTTTATTCATTTAGTTTGTCTACGTATTTTGAAGTAAGCTTTATCATTAATTCATTTTCAAGGAAGACAAAAGAGATTGTACTGGATTAAATATAAGAAATGCAAAAGCTTCATCTATCAAACAATTTTACTAATAATATATGCAAGGGCAAAACATCACCCAAAATACTTTTGTGCATATTTTTCAGTTGATCAACGTGCAAATATCAAACTTTTCCTCTCAGTGTGAATTTTTTTTACCAAAAATTGTCTTCTTTCGATCCACGCTAATTTCGCAGGTAATACATTGTTCATAGCCATCAAGTTTTCTTTTAGTTAAAGTAGAACACATGCAGTTGATTATTACTCTTTATTTATTTCATTTTTATCCACAATTCTTTTTCGTTTTCAAAAGGTTGGGTTACGACAGTAACTGTCACTAAAAGGTATCTCTGTGTTTCTGAATATAGGAATCTGTTTCAGCACTAACTTTAATATGGCACAGCCTGCAGTACATTAAGAAACAAGGTTGTAGATACATGTGTGGAATTTTAAAAAATGATCTTTGCAAAATTAGTTACGATATTGAAATGTGGCAAACAATTGTTGCAAAATATGAATGTAATTATAATCTCTTTTAGAATCGACATTAGTTAATTTAATTCCTTGTTTCAAAGCGCGCATTATATGTTTTTATCACTTCACAGATCTTCACTTTCTTTGTCGCGTTCGACAACCCATTCATGAGAAATTTATTTGAGTTAGTGTCGTTTCCAACAGCGAGTCCTGGCGATTTTATCATTCTCTTCATATCTGTCATCTATATCACACGTATGTTCTCTCCCCCCCCCCTTTACTCATCTCTCTCTCTCTCTCTCTCTCTCTCTCTCTCTCTCTCTCTCTCTCTCTCTCTCTCTCTCTCTCTCTCTCTCTCTCTCTCTCTCTCTCTCTCTCTCTCTCTCTCTCTCTCTCTCTCTCTCTCTCTCTCTCTCTCTCTCTCTCTCTCTCTCTCTCTCTCTCTCTCTCTCTCTCTCTCTCTCTCTTCAAGCGTCCAAGTTAATTGAAAAGTTGTGTTTCGACTGTTCGAATTTTCTGTCTCGCCACACTGCATTAATATACACTAATAAGTGAGAGCAATTCATTAAAATATAGCAATGTGTTCATAACTTCTTTCGTTAAAAAGGGGCGTCTCTTTACTGCGTAGCGAAGTTCAAATGGTCACTTTTTTTGGAATCCAGTAGTTTTTCATTACACATATATAGATTTTCAGTAACCCATACTCAGGGGCCGCGTAGCCCAGTCGGGAGAGTATCATTCTCGCAACTAGAAGGTTGCGAGTCCTGAGGTTGCGAGTTCGGGCCTGGGACCGACTAAAGACCGCCGTGTTCGCTAATGGTGACTGGAGCACGTTAAATCAGTCATGGTCGCAAAGTCCTCCAAGTTCCCATTCAAATCAATACCTCTGGGGGTGGCAAAGCCAAGTCTTCTGGTGGAATCTTCTGCTTGGTATTGCCTCTAAATTAAGAAGTTCCACATACGGTCGGTAGTGCTGCCATCTATCGGGTAGCTACCGAAAGAGGTAGAAATGAACTCTTCGGTGGCTATAGGTAGACTTGCGCACTCCCACTCGCGAGTGTGCGCTTACATCCTGCGCAGTACTGCCCACTACCGATCTGTACGGGATATGGGGTTGGTACAAAATGCTTAAGCAGAGGTGCCTTAGTCCCCATAGTCCTCGATAAGAAGAAGAAGAAGAACCCATACTCACCAGTTTTGTTTATTAACAATTCCATTTACATTCCTTTTATTTAAACCATATGTATCCGTTATCAAATTTATTTAAATCAAACAGTTTTGTCTTTAAAATTCCACACCCAGTTTATCCAACTGGTCTCGTTTTTCATATCTCTCAATTGTCTCGCAGTTATGTGTATCAAAGTTAAGCATCTCTTTCTAAAAAACCAAGTACACCTATAAGTACACATTGTACACTTGTGCCGTTTAGAAAAAATTTTAAAATGGAAATTGACATTTCTAAGGTTTATAACAAATAT
This sequence comes from Linyphia triangularis, assembly GCA_963978545.1. Classification (NCBI taxonomy): domain Eukaryota; kingdom Metazoa; phylum Arthropoda; class Arachnida; order Araneae; family Linyphiidae; genus Linyphia; species Linyphia triangularis. The sequence continues at coordinate 937,018 of OZ021727.1, read as the reverse complement.
TTTTATTTTATTTTTTTTTTTTTTTTGTAAGAAACAAAAAAAAAATATTCCCAGTGCCTGGATATAAACTTGACGAGGAAACTTATCATCGACTATCCAATTTTCAATCCAACAATCCAATATATCTGTTGCAGCCAAGAAAGTAACGTACACCGGTTAAACGATATGTAATCCCAATAAACAGTAATTGTTTGGCAGGTACCAGATAAAATTCACCAAATTGCAGCAACAACTCATCCAAAATAACAACCTTCGAAGCATTTGTAACTTTTATAGAGTTTTTATATCAACCCTATAACAAACCGTAAACTTTTAGACTTAGAGATTCATTTAGGTGTCATTTAAACGTGTAGACATTTAGGTTTGGTGACAACTGCGCCAATTGGTACTCGTCTAACGGAAGAGTACCCAATAAACTTATAGACACTTTCAAACTGATATGGAGCAAATGCCTGTAGCATTAAAAATTTAGGTATAAGGAAATGCAAATTGACTTCTGGTTGCTATTTTCCATATTTCTGGTGGAAACTTCAGGTTAAACTGACCATAAGCTCCTGTAGGTGAAGACTTATTTTTTCACAGTAGGTTCTCTGGGAATGTTGATCTCGGACAAAAGGATTTCCAGACATGCCGACGAATCCTTTTGTATCATATCCTTCCTTTATTTAAGTAATGTAGAAGCTAAAAGTTAAGGTCTAGGAAACGTATCCCAGATGACATGATATTCCTTCATTCCCTCTATCATTGATGGATTATTTTCATGAGTAAATTTTAAACAAAACAGTACAATACTACTCCAAAGAGTTGAAAGATTGTATGTTTTATTCATTCAGATTCCAAATCAGTTTCTGCATCCAAACTGTCTCTTCTTGCTTACTTCAAAACCATTCAGAAATAATCTAGTACGAAAATACTTATTCACAAACATGCCTTTCTATAACTTGAATAGGAACTCTTTTAGTTGTCTATAAAAGATACTAAAAATGTCGTATCATGTAGCACACGTTTCTTCATATCAAAATATTGCAGATAAAGGAAGCAAAATTCTGCTTTTTAAATTAGTTCTTGCGAGGAAAGGATCACTGTGTACTTACGACACAGAACTAAGAATATCGGAAAACTTGATCTTTTTTTTTTCTTCTTTCTTAATAAATGCTTGAAAAAACCTTTTTGATACCCAGACAGTTTTTTAAGAATGCATATAGTTTTTTTTTGTCATCATAAGATGTCATGTACATATTCAAACTGATTCAAACTTTCAAATGTTTAATGGCTTGGTTGTATTCAGATTATCTGGCACCGTCAGCAACACGAGGGCTATAATGTGCCGAAACATTCGTCATTAGACAAGCCAACATACATTTACAAACACCCATGCCTAACACGGGACTCGGAACCCGCAACCTCGCGGTCTAGAAGCTAGCACGCTAACCACTATACCGTTTGGTCGGTGAAATGTTTAATGGCAAAACCATAATAATATTTCGTATTTGTATATAATCAATATTTAGAATTTAAAGATACGTATTACAAAATGTGATGCATTTTATAGCAGTAGTTAGTCTATAAATAAAGTGAGTGTAAATATCGCCAAGCAAATTTGGTGCCTTTTTGAGGACGACAACGTTTCACATTTGACAACATTTTTTTTTTTTTTTTTTTTTTTTTTTTGCCTCGCATGCACACACGACATTGAATTGGCGGCGACTTGTCGCAAACTTTGCAAAAATGCACGAACTCATACACGTAAAGTAGATAGTTAACAAAATATGAAGATCTTATCAGAAAGAAATATCGTGTTAATATTTTAATGAAACTTTTAACAGAAAATGATGTGCCCAAATTGTAAATATTCATCAAAATAGTAAATATTTACCAAATTTCAAATGAATGGAAAGTACCTTTAAGTAAATTTTTATGAAATGCAGAAAGCGAGTCAATAAATTTCTTAAATTCTTGCGACTCATTTTTATACAAATAGAGATGCTTATTATTGATGGTTTTCTTTTTTTTTTTTTTTTTTTTTTTTCTAAATAGAAAAGTTTATAAAAATATATTTTCTTTCAATGATTCTGAACTCTTTTGGATGAACTGATCATTAACTTTATAGCACCGTAATCACTTCATTCATTTCTGCGTGTTTAAACTGTACTTCTACTTACTGCCAAAGAATTGAACATAATATTTTTAATTGAATTATTGATATTGAATTGAATGAATGAATTGAATTGAATGAATGAATTGAATTGAATGAATGAATTGAATTGAATGAATGAATGAATTGAATTGAATGAATGAATTGAATTGAATGAATGAATTGAATTGAATGAATGAATTGAATTGAATGAATGAATTGAATTGATTGAAATTAATTGAATTGAATGAATGAATTGAAGTGAATTAAATTAATTGAATAAAAAAAAAACTTAATCACATTTTATCTAATCAATGAATATGTTCAATATCGTTTATTAGATATTTGCTAATTTCCTTCTATTCCTCAAAATTATACACACAAAAAAACTTGTTAGAAATTTTCTACAGGGAATAATATCTGTGTAACTATTGTTTGTAAAAGTGGTTAATTTATACAGAAGTACTTACTTTATATGATAAAAATATCTGCATATAAAAAAAAACTTATTTAACTAGTTCGTTTTTTTAATAAGGTTTGATTATAAAAACGTTTTTTGTTTTCTGCATTATAAATGGAAATTGAAAATAATTTTGATAAAAATGGAAATTCAAAAGCACTTGGCTGTTTTCCATTAAAATTAAAAATAAGTTCAGGAAACTCCTCATTAAAACCTAAAAAGATCAATCATTGCTTCAAGAGATCCAACTGTGTGCACAGGAATTTCAATCCGAAATAAAACCCCTTCGCATCGCGGACCCGTTTGATTGATGAAGGAAACCCGTTAACAATGTCTTCCTCATTTGAATAACGCGCTATAAAAGGAGCGAAACAACGGTAACGGGTCCGGAGAACGAACCTATCTGATCAGAAGAACAAAGATTTATCAAGGTGTGTGAAGAGGAAAGGGATCATTAGGAAAATGGCGGTGGAAAGAGATTAGGACAAAAGTTCTGGAACGTGATGTTTGCCAGGTTTTTTTTTTTTTTTTTTTTTTTTTTTCTTTTTCTAGAAAAGAGTCTGGAGGCGATTTTTAACGGCTAGCGATGTGTGTCTTTTTCGGATCTTAATGATCAGACTTAAAGTATCGTGGCATTTAAGCGGAAGGTTAAAAACGTTAGTTTACGGAATTTAGAATAATGGTGTGTTGTTTGTGTATTGGGCAGGAGCTCTGACTGTGCGAATAACTTATTAGGGCATTGAAAATGAATTTTATTGAGCTATTTTGTTGTTGTATTTGATTTATTTTAAAGCCAATGGTATTTGATGATAGCTTTTGAAAACTGTTGCTTTTATTGCAAGGCATAGGGATAAATATACAGAATTGCGATTTAATAGTTTTTCTTCCTTTCTGAAACGGTAATGTTTAATAATTTTATGTCCAATGAACCATGTTTATTTTTCAGTGGTGTATTTGAATTGATAGAATTAAGAACTTTGGCCTTCAGAAGAGTGCAAATATCAGTTTTCAATTAATACTATTTAAAACTACCATCTTGAGTTTAATTCAGCTTATCAACCCAGCTGACACTATTAGAAGAATATCAATACTAATTAAAACATCTCTGTAAAAGATACCAAGTTTTTCATGGAATGATTACGGCTATGAGAAATATTGAGATTTAAAGTAGAGCCAAGTTTAAAGTTGTTGTGCAATGAAAATTAGTAATATTTTTTTTTCTCAGAGTTAAAATTCTCCTGCATAGGCCTAAATATTTAGCTACAAAATCTGTGTGACACTTGGCCATTACGTATTCTGGTTCACTGAAGCGTAATGGCCAAGTCACACAAGCATTTTGTAGCTAGATATGTTGGCCTATGCAGGGGAATTTTGACTTTGCGAAAAAAAAAATTACTAATTTTCATTGCCCATAATTTCCAACAACTTTTAACTTTAGATATCAATACTTTTCATGGCCGTAATCATTGCATAGGGAACTTGGCGCCTTTTGAAAGAGATGTTTTTGTTGGGATTTCATTTCTTTTTTTAAGGGACTAATTTAAAATTTGTTATTTATTTTTACAACAATAATTTGTTCTAAAATGTTTAGTGTTCATAATTTTTAAACTTACAAGAAAACTTCTTGTGATTGAAATGGTTAAGCGCAATGTTTTTTTTTACTTACTTATTATAGAGTCGACAGTTGATAAACTTTTTACTGGCGGCGAACTACGAGATCTATATAATTAGCCAACATCTTTTTTCTTTTAATCATTATTTGGTTTTAAGGAAGTTTTAAAAAACGTTCTCAACAACATTTAATTAGTGGAGAATTACACGAGATGTTTCTAAGAAAATTAAATTTACCGGACCGCAATCCATGACGTACTTATGCATTCAATATTCTATAATGCCAAATACACTTTTTTTTATTCTTATTTCTTGATTTTAGAGGTTTTGAAGCGTGTGGTGAGTTTGTCCTCTATTTATAAATGCTAAGAGTTACTAGTATTCTAAGTTTTATAATTCTAGCCCCAATAGAATAATATTAGAATCCAGATTAACATTTTTCAAACATTGCCCCCTTTAAGGGATTCAGAAGGAAAAATCTCAATTTTTAGATTTGTTCCTTTGTGTACATGTTAAACCTTACAAGATTGCAAAATTTCATACTTCTAGCTCTGCTAGAAGCACCTTAGTAATTTGATGATCAGAGAGGGTTTTTTGGCGGTTTTTAAAATATGTTGTTTTCTGCCGTTTTTGAATTTGATTATCTTGACAACCAATATAATTGAAGACTTGAAACTTAGGGGTCTTACTTAAGTGACTAACAGCTACCCGTAAAAAATTTCAGCTCTCAGGTATTCTGTAGTACGCATATATGAAAGGTCAAAATACTGTTGAGTGGCTTCTGGTTAAAAATGGCTGGCAGTGAGCTTGGCAGGTGCACTGCCGTGCACCTAAATACGAAACATCTATTATGGAATAATATGCTGTTACAAGTAAACAATTTAAAAATAAGTTCACATAAAATAAAATACCGATTATAAATCAGTTAGTGTAAAAAATTAAACACATAAACTAACTTAAAATATTAATCTCAGTCATATTGAATACTGTATCAACAAATTATATTTTTATAAATTATTAGGTGCGTTTTTCGTTTAAATTAAATGTGACCCAGTGTTGGAAGGTACAACACAATTCAAATGGTTCAGTTAACTGAAAGTTATAAGTTATCACCCATTTCATATCCATCCTTAATTTCACCGACTTTACCAAAAAGCATCTTAATGAAATTGTAATACCAATAATCTGAATTCACCAAAAAAAAAAAAAAAAAAATACCCTGTTTAAATCGGTTTAAGTTATGGGAAAGAACGTCATGGTTTTAAGAAATCACACTTATCCATTTCATTCCCTACTTTCTCTTCTTTTCAAAATTAGTATTTTAAAATGTCCTCAAGATTAGAACAAAACTGTTGAACAACATAAATTAAACATTCAATTCACCTACTTATTTATCTTCATGGAAAATATTTACACGAATGCGATGATAGATCCCATGGGGAGGCATATCACAACCAACACCCATACAACATGGAATATTGATGTTGTTTGGGATACGAAGACATATCATTAATGCAACATGATGTTGTGTTACATGAATACTTTCTCAGAAAGGAGTTCTTAGTTTTGGAAGGAGGACAATTGGAAAACACCGAGAGTCAGAAAGAAGAGACAAATATTATGTTGAATAAACAGGGATGGAATTTGAAATACAACAGTCTGTTTGATGAGAGTAAATTTCTCATGTGGATGGATTTGTTAATAAACAAGACTAGAGAATATGGGATATTGAAAACCCTTGTCTTGTAATACCACAGCATTTCCTTGTAACTAACAGTTTGGGCTGCACTTTTCAGTAAAGAGATCATAGGACTCTTTTTAAATAAGGAAACGATGTCACTATATTCAAATTTACAACAATCTGGTGCCATATTTGAATATTGTAATTTTTCCATTCGGTGTATTAAAATTTCATAGTTGCCTGTCCAATATACAATTTGTCCTTTCATTATGTCTCTCACTGTTTTGGAGTTGTTTCATTTCGAAGATAGGAGTTACTTTCATTCATAACATTCTGGTTTGGACCAATAATCAGTGACTAGGAGGAAATATACATTTTTCACTTGCAATTTCCCCAAATGCAGTCTATCAAAATGTCGAGCATCACTCCCTTAAGACATGCGTTGATCCATCGCGAGGGATTCCGAGAGTACATTAAGCACAACTAAAACTTCAGACGTTCCTGAATTACTACAACAGCTGGCTCTCGATATAATAAACAACGTCCAAGAGGATGGTCTCAAGGTTTATACAGACGGTAGCAAGGATGGTCAGAATCGTGATGGAGTGGAGTCTACATCAAGAGATCTGATGGCGATATCAACATAAAAATAAGAAACCCGGATTCTTGTTCTGTTTTCAGATCGGAGCTCTTAGCTATTGAGGCAGGACTAAACGCAATTGAAGAGGATTCGCGGTTAGACCCCATCTGGATCCTAACAGAAAGTAGAAGTTCTGTTCAAAATTTGAGTGCATAGCCCAGAGTGGGGGAATGGGCTGAAACAACAATCTTACAACATCTCTGTAAACTTTCCAAGAAGTGAGATATTTATTTGAAGTGTGAAGTGGGTTCCGTCCCCTGTAGTTCTATATGGGAATAAGATCGCTGACTTGCTGGCAAAACTTAGCACAAAAGAACCCCAGCCAAATAACTTGGCCCTGTCATTCTTGGAAATTCACTCCATTAGAAAGAATAGTGTAGAGCTGGACTGGAAAACTTCCCCTGTTCATATCTGGTACTCTAGAGATAAGACGGTTCGCGCTTTGACCTTCAGGGGTGATAGAGGTGATGAGACTACGTACACTAGATTCATTAGTAGTCACCTAAAGTGCATGAAGTATGAATTGCAGCGAAAGATCTATCCTACTTGCAATAATTGTTTCTCCTGTGCATCCAGCCCCCCCCCCCCCCCCACCTCCTTAGATGTATGGATTTTGAAAAAGAGGATTTTCTGCGCGGTCCGGTCTTGTTTTTTGATTTTCTGAGGATTACTCACGTATCTGGTCTAGCTCCACTAGACCGGTGGGGGTGAGAAACAACAACAATATTCTTATTAATTTAAAACACAAAATTTAGAGGAAGTTGATCGGAAAAAAAAAATCTCTATTCCAAAACCAGTATCGATTGTCATACTAATTGGGTATTATATTCATTCGTAACATCCTGAATTCTTTTAAACCTCAAAATTTAAAGAAAGTTAACTGGAAAAAACTATATTCCAAAACTCAGGATTAATTGTCAAAAAAAAATAAAAAAAATATTGCATTCATTCATAATGTCTTGATTCCTTTAAAACTCAAAATTAAGAGGAAGTCGACCGGAAATATCTCTATTCCAAAACTCAGTATTGATTGTTATTGGAACATTCAAATCATTTACTTCTCTAAAGCCAATCCACTCAACGTGTTTCTCTCCTCTTCTCGCTCGTAATTCATCTCACGAAACACAATATGATGGCAATTTAATCTCGTGTGTATTCCTGGATTTTCCGGATCCCTTATCTTGTTGATGCCACCGTAGAAGAGGAATTAAACTTATGTTTGCATATTCGAGAGCTCATACATATTTTAAGTCCGCAATTCTTAAGCCACATATTTCTGAATTTAACAAAAGAAAGAGAAACAGATTTTCTACGCTTGTCTTGCTTACGGAGAGAGAAGAATATGCATTTGAATAACAAAAAAAGAGAACATAACGACAAATAAAACGAAGCAATAACGGAAGAGTGATATTTAAAAGAAGCTTAACCGATTTGGCTGTTTATCTCTCATTTTGGTGTATTCATATTTTTAGACATTTGGAATTCCCACTTCGAATCTGTATTTAGTGCAATGTGAATATTTGTTCTATTCCTAAATTGCATTTTAATAGTTTATTCCAGAAACTTGTGGAAAGAAAATATATACCATACCGCAAACAGAATGTCGATAACACACTTGGAATTGAAACAAGTTATATGTTATTAGAAAATCAAAAACATTTTGAAAAACAATCTGAATAGTATTGCTACAAGTTTTTTATTCAAGTAATTTCAATCTCCGGTGAATAAGGCTGCTTTAGGTATTTGTTTCTAAGTGAAATCGCAAGCCTGTCTCTGGTCCACAGACCTAATTCTTCAATATTTAGCCGTAATATCTGCTCAAGTATCGCTTTAAACGTACGAATTTTTGTTGGAATGATGGAAACATGGGTTCTGAGAAGATATGGCCTCTCCATGCTGAATTTCGAACATGGTTCCAAAATACACTTTTTTTTTTTTTAAATAAACAAGTCAAAACCATTACAAAACATATTTTATACTCCTCTTTCTTTTCTTATAACACTATATTTCAATTTTACAACTCTGCATCAACATTTTAAAACTTTCAGTATATTTTAACTAGCACTGTGAGAGATTGGCCAATATCCGTGGCAACGGAGAGACTATAGCTGTCTACTTCGGGATTGACCAGTGACGAACCGATATTGGACAGCGGGTAAGTGCTACTAAGGATCATACGAACATTTTAAAAAGAAAACAATACCTAGTGAGGTTGCATCATTATTAATTTTTTTTTAACTTTTTAAATCCTGTATATTAACTTTAATTTTGAGGGTGTGTCTATGGGGGGTGTAAATATACGGCAGAGGCCTAATTAAGCCCCTTGCCGTCATCCAATTTGGGCTAAAAATTAGCAAATAGATTCGATGTCGATGACAATGCATTCTATAAAATTTTGGAGCTGTTACTGTCACTAAAAGGTCGCTTTTACGGAATACTAATAAACCAACTTGCCGTCGTTCAATCTCGCTGAAATAGTATTTAACCGATCATTGAAGAAACTCTTTCCTGTTGCCAAATTTTTTTTAATTAATAAATGAATAATAAAATTGTTTTATTCAGAAAAAAAAAAGGTATTTGCAAGTGAGAGCATAATTTCTCGTTCATTTTTAATAAAAAAAATTTGAAACGTAGTTTGCTCACATTTTACTGCTAAAAACGTTTTAGATATTTAAACTTAGATGCAAGCACCCCAAGCACGCGCTGTTTAGAGAATCAGCACTGTGTTAACGAATATAAAAATTGGCAATGCATATAATGGATTTATATTAAAAACTTTGTTTTCGTGGGTTATATTATTACATATAATAATGATCGCCAGTACTGTTGTTACTCCATGTAAAAAAAAATCATATATTTTAATGTATAACTTCGGGAAAAAATATGACAATAAACAAATCATTAATCTATTTGTCAAGACATTCTAACAATCTGACAAATATCTTAAAAACCCCTATCGATTAATTAAGTTTTGTTAAGATTGCTTGGTTCTGGCTGTCTATTTCTTCCTCTATGAAGTGCATTCAAATACGTAATTTCAAACTACGATTAAATTGCGAGCATTCTTCTATCTCCCCACACAAACGAGAGAACATTTTGGTCATTTAATGTGAATACTTCGTTGAATACTGGTGTGTACTGTAGGATAAGTGCACATCAGTATTCAGTAAAACCAGAACTCACCGATCATGAGCTCTGTGCCTTAACCGCCACGACATTTGAAACATAACCATAGGAGTACGTAATTATTATTAATTAGTAAGTTATTATTTGTTATACGTTAGTAATTTATTATTGGAATGTAAAAAATGCAACCTAGGATATGTTGGACAAACAGGCACTGATCTTAATATCAGAATTAATAGTCAGAGATAGACTATAAAAAACTTGAATAATGACAGTAACCAAGACTATGAACTAATGCATTTCCAAGTACATCCTTTTGAGACTTTCAAACTTTTTATACTTAGGGAGGAAAGGGATCGAAGTAAAAGCTTGTATTTTGAAAATGTTAACATATGTCAGCTACGAAGTTTATTTCCTTACGGTCTTAATAGAAAACTTAATGGAGAAAGTACGGTTGATTTTGAAAATAAATGTATGTACAGAAATTTTGTGATTTTCAATCAAAAAACCAACAAGGAAGATAAATTAAGGAGCAAAAGTGAAGTGGTAATGGAGTCAATAGAAAGAATAATTAATTAGATTTGGTTGAATTTAATGAAATTTGTAATTTATTTATCAATTTTGAAAATATAGGTATTATAAGAAATCCATTAACAGATAATTTTGTGTTGTCAATTTTTTAGATAAGGATTATGAAAATTGAAAGATCCCAGAAATTTACACAAAAATATGAAAAATTTGACTAATATTTCCTTGGCCTTCAAATACGGAAAAACGTTACAAAATTTAGTATGTAATTATAGTTATTTCAATCATAATCTTAATAAGATTAAAGATCAGGATTGCTTTTGTCAAAGTAGTGATTTTATTAACTTTATATATCGGGATTATGGACATAATATCACTGGTGATTTGGATATAGCTAAAGATCATGAAATTAGAGAACTCTTAAAAAAGGACTCAAACTTTAGATGCCGGAACGCGGTTGACTGGGGGAAAAAATTTCATTTAATAATGATATTGATTATTGCATTGCAAAACAATCTAGAAAATATAATTGGCCGTTAGAAGGATTCAAACAATGGAAGAATTTAATATTACATAATTTAAATTACCACTATTAAAACAAAAACATATGAAACTCAAAGGAAGTGTTTTTGAATAAAATTTCATTAGGCAAAATTAAGGATCTTAAAGAGAAATTTATTATTACCGTTGTTGAAAAAGCAACAAACAATGTTGGTTTTATATGCAGGCATTTTTTTAAGCAAATGATTCTTAAAGAATACTAATACCTACCTCAAAATAACTTTAAATAAAAAGGAATTGGACAATAAAATTATGCAATTTAATAAAAGTTTTAAATATAAGCTTTCTTCATTAAGATACCCGTATATATTCTCAACTATAAAGTTTCATAAAAATCCGATTAAATTTAGTTTTGTTACTTGTAGTACTGGATGTTACAATAGCTTGTTTAGCAAAAAAATGTTTAGTTTGTTAAAAATTATCTTAAACAAAATGAAAATTATTTCATAATAAACAACAGCAAAAAATTTTCGATTTTCTGAAAAATAATGAGGTCAATAATGTTCTCGCGTATGATTTCGAAAATTTACTTACCAGCATACCCCATGAAAATCTTATGGATATTTGTGTTAAACTCTGATAATTATCTTGCCGATGAAGTTATTACTAAAATTTATTCGTCAGAATTATGCAAGTTTAACATTTTTAAAAACTATTTTTTCAATGGATTGGATTTTTTCAGACAAAAAAATGGAAAATCAATAGATAACAGTTTCCCAAGCGCATTTGCAAACATTTTTCTTCATACACATGAAGCTGACGTTATTGCAAATACTAACATCAAAAAATTCAGGTATATCGATTATCTTATAATCTTTGATCATAATAATTCTGATTCTTTGAGAGATATTTATCCTACTGAGCTTGTTTTAAAGGAAACAAATACTAATGACAAACATGCACAATATTTGGATTTGGATATTTTATTATTAGAAGACAATATTAGAATATGTGTTTATGATAAAAGCCTGGATTTTGGATTTGAGGTTGTCTTTCCAACTTCAATAGCAATCTGAACGGCAGTATTTTTTACAATATTTTTTAATTCTCAGTTTAATAGGATCAGGGAAATTTGTAATGATGATGAAGATTTTAATAAATCTTGCCAAATTTTCAAGGGTAATTTAATCAAAAATAATTTTTCTAAAAACTTTTGTGGATTTAATACTTCATTAATGTGTACTAATTATGGCGATATTAAAGTTTTTCTTAGTAGACATAGTAAATGAAGATTTTTTTTATTTTTCATTTTTTATTTTTAATATTCTATTTTATTTTAGTCTTTTGAATTTTCAATTTTAATTTTGGTAAATAGATGACACCTTTAAATTGTACTTTTTGGCATACGGGATTACTTTCTGCGGGATTGATTTTTTGGCTTAACAGTTTTTGGAGGAGCTGTTTTAAAATGATTTTCTGTATTATCGGGAATTGTTCAAAGGGGCAAGTTCTCGGGACTATTTTATATTTAATTGCATGGTATACTTCTTTATTGTATTCCTTTGATTTTTCATTATTCTGGTGTGGAGAAGCCGGGATTCAAGAGTGACATTTTGGGAATTTTTGGTTGTACTCTTTCAGAAACGCCTCCTGGGGTTTTCCGGTTGGTTGAACCCCCTGATGAGAAACCAGACGGGACATCAGTTCAATATTTAGTACTTCGCTTTATCTATATTGTTATTAAACCATTTTTGATTATCTTCTTTCTAAACTTTGCTTTATGAAAAGAATGTTTTATATGTTACCGTCAGTGTATGAAACGCTGACATTCTATAGAATACCAAAGCATTTTGTGTATTATACGACATATACATTTATATACATTTTAAGACAAAGTATGAAATATAAGAATTATTATATACTTTACCTAGGAATTGTTTATAATATATAGACATTCTATCGATTGACAAATAATCTTTAGGCAAACTATAAAAAAAGTTAATGGAAAGACATTCTATAAGAACAGTTAGGCATTATATACAATGCCTAGGTAAAGCAGAAAATGATTATTATGTTTCATATATTTAACACTATAGAATGCCATTTTATACAATGCCTAGTTAAAGTATATAATAATTCTCATTTTTCATACTTTGCCTAAAAACGCCAGGCCGGAATGAGATGCATTTCATACTTTACCGGTTTGTTATTTGTTATTTTATAGAATGTAGGAAGCAATGTATGAAATTTTTAATCGCGTTATACTTTACAAGCTAGTTTTCGACAGATAAAATAAGCCTAGGTATTCTACAGAATACCAGTTTTAATACACTGCTGGAAAATAATATGTTGAACTAAAAGCTAATTTTTTTCCCCTTCAAAGTAGTTCTGTAGTAAAAGTGTTGCATTTTAGGACGAATTTGGCTCCATCTCACGAACTTGGCAAATTTTCTTGGAGAACTTTATAAAAGTCGGCAAACCTTGATTTGCGAGCAGAGAATGGAAAGATGTATGATCCGAATATTTAGAATACTCCAAACTGTTTCTTTAAGTTTTGAAAGTAAGCTGCACAACTGGAAAGAGAGAAAAAAAATATGAGAGTAGAAAATATGCAAAAGGGATAGATGGAGTCATTATTTATTCTTTAAGGATAATACACTTTATACTTAGAAAACATAATCCTTTTATTTCTTTAATGCACTCCAAGAAAAAAAAATCTAAATGCTAAATAAGCTTGTAGTCGTGTTATTCCAAAGCGTGCTGTTTACTATTAGGATGAGAGTTTTCAATATTTAGTGATTTTAGAGCAGAATTTTCGTATTGTGTAAGTTCTTGAAGACATGATTAAACATTTCTCGAAATCGGATTCTCAAAGAGAAAATTGAGAACTAATTTTAATACTTCAGATTTCCAATACGATGCATAGGAGCTTTAAAATATTGAGATATTCTGCAAGGTACATTTTAAAAATAGTTTGGAGGAGTTACTTAAGGTACCATTGGAAATTAAGAAATTTGGTGCAAATATACATTTTTTTTTTTCATTCTAAAACAGTCTCGAGCTAAGTAACTTTCAAATGATATTCTTTGTGATACTTCAAATACTTTTTAAACTATGTACATTTTTACGATGATACACAGTGTTTAAAGATCACAAAACTTTAAACTCGATAAGTGAGGAACCAGTTTTTACCATAGTAAAACTAGCCGATTTCAACCAATTGAAAAAAAAAATTAATTTAATTTAAAGTGAATAATGTAGTGCATATGAGATTTACTACAATCTAATATATTTATTCTAATTTTTAACTTAATTTTGATTCGTGATGTTTTTTATAAAAAGTGGGTTATTTTTAATACTCTCGAAACGAAACTCTATTAAAAAAAGCTATTTACGTAATTCGTAAATTTTTTATTGGTTCCCTAGAGTGAATTATTGTGTTTCATTTTCAATTAAATTATAAGTTATAAATTAATTACAAATTGAATTATGACTGTTGCAATTAGATCCTAATTAGGCAATTAAAATTTAATTAATTGATTAAATATCATCAAATGATTTTTCATGCCTTTAGTTTTGTTTTAACACTTGCTAAGTAAGCAAAATAATTATGAGTCTATTTTAAAAATTGAAGAAAGTTTTTCTAATAGGAACTGGTACTTTGAAGTACATAAAATATTTGATTTTTTTTTTTTTTTTTTCTAAAATGCATTGACAGGAAAAATTAGTTTTTTATTAAACTTAATGTTATTAATAAAGATTTGTATATGCTTAATTAAACACTTTTTCTCTGCAACTGGTTCAATAAAAAGGAACAAGCTTATGTTAATTAATACGCATTGTAATAAAACATCATATCTATTTAGCAGACGAAAGTTACCAAATACGAGATAATTAACCTAAAGAAATCGCTGCATCTGATCAGGAGAGGTAATTAAACCTATTTAAAGTGAAGAAGTACATATTAAACAGGAAAATACACAAGTATTTTTTTTTTCCGTTTAGTCACAATTTAGTAAATTTGGCTACCCCCCCCCCTCCCCCCCGAAAAAAAAAATCTAGAAAAGTGCCAGATATCCGAATACTGATCAACCGAATCATTGGATAATCAAAACTGTTATTTTTTTAAACTTCAGGATTTTTAAGATTCTTTTTTAAACTCAGTAATCAGATCATCATTTTTCAAGTTTGTACTTACATATTCAGCAATCAGTATGTGAATGTTTTTAGGGAGGGGGGGGGGGGGTATTTACAGTCTAAGTATATTTGTATAAGCCAAACTTTATACTATTGTTTTAAGAATTATATTGAGTAACTATATGCATCCAATTCAAGTTACAATTCGAAACAGAAATACAACTAAATTAAATAAAATTATGTATTATCGTTGCTTCATATTAAAGAAGATGTAATAGAAAAATTAAATTTTAATGCGTGTATAACTAAAGATTATGTAAATATAAGTAACTATATTATTATTTTAATTTATACTAGCGAAAAGTTACTATTAGGTATAAAATGAGTTAAATTTTTAATGTGATGGCATGTGTTTAGTCAAATTACGATTTCTTTTAAAAAAAGTAATTAATTTATACTAATATTTAAATTACATATTTCCTTCGTTTATAAACCTTTGTTATAAACCAGTCATGTATTATTTTATTGTAAAATAATTTAAAAATTACTATTGAACGTAATATGCTTTAACATTTTTGATTAATATATCATGTTGTTTATTAAATTAACGATTAATGAGGTCAATTATTTTTCCCTCGTTCTTCTCTTAAAATTCTTTTTATTAATAAGATATTGTGTTAATTCAGTTTTAAAAACACAAACAACAACAACATTCCCTACAATCCAAAGTCATCTTTTTGCCGCTCTTCCGTTATCGAGTATTCCAGAAAGTGTTAGAAAACAGTAAAAATACCTTACGAAATAAGCAAATGGAAAAAGAAAAAAAATACTATAAAGAGAAAAAGTGGGAAAAAAGCGATGCAAATCAACGATTTGTCACTTTTTTGTCATACCTGGGTCCCGAGAGAAACTTACACAACCACATAACACAGACAAAACTCCCTGATTATCTAGATTTTTTTTTTTTTTTTTTTTTTTTTTGTAGGATGCTATTGACATAATCTTGACTAATATTTGTGAATCGGATATTGGATAGCGTTTGTTTGTTCACTTGAGAAATGTATGAACACGTAAAAAATGTGCAAATCAAACAGGATTCTTAGAAAGAGTATTTTGGTGGCATGTTTTCATTTCTTATGAAAATGTTTTTATTATATTTGTTTTTACTTACAATCGTAAATATGAGAGCAAAGAAAAAAAAAATTAAATTTCGTAATTAACATTATTTGTAATTATATTCGTAGAAACAGCATACTTTCAATTTTATTTGAAGCAAATTTTTATATTCTTTTACATCCTATATTCGAATAAAAATAAGTAATAATATATACAAAAATAAGTTTATACTCTTTATGAAACTTAATCATGATACAGTTTAATTTATTTCCTAAAAAAATTCTATTTTTTATGAAATTTTGATTTGAACCATTCTTATTGATCAACGCCTTAAGAAACTGGTTAATACAAAATTGCATATCCTCAGACTTTTAAATTGTTTCACAAAATAAAGTGTGAGTAAATTCATGCTATACATTTTAGCAATTACTTTCACTTAATATATTCATGGTCTTAAATGATATTCTTGCAACAACAAAATTTGAGTGATGATTAGAAGCAGTGAATTTTTTCTGAACGCTCTTGGAAGAAAGAAGGTACCTGAATATCAGGGTTCAATCTATTTAAAAGATTCTACGTTTCGTTTCACAGAAGCAGCAATTCAAAATTAAGTTCCTTCTATAGTTTGTTTCCTAACCAAGCCAAAAGCCGATAAAACGAAAAGCTCTTTGTTGCTTAAAAAAAATCCAAAACCCCACACACAGTAATGGTAGCACAATCCAAAAACACAAAATTACCAAATAATCTTTTATACCCAACCATCTACAATTTTCTAGAAAGATATGAATGTAACTTAATTATTGCCAGTGCATTAGAGCTTATATTTCAGCTAATAAAATAGAATATATGTTTTTTTATGAAATGCTTTAACTAAAATGAATGATAGAATTAAATATAGTTACACTTTGCGAAATATTTATAGTTATCGATAACTAAAGGGGCTGAAGTCAGAGTGGTCTATTAATTATAATTTTGATATAGAAAATAAAAACCACCAAAATACAAAAGCCAACCTGATGACAATATGGTTAGAACTCGAGCTTCACAGACCGAATGCGCCAGGCTCGGCATGGATGGTGTGGATGTTCGCTGTGGTTCGGAATCCACGAAAAGCTGCATGTCCAGGTTTTATAATATCAATTTTGTGCAATGGTTGCAAAGTAGCTCAACATAAGAAATTATATAGCTAAAATAGCCTGCCAAGTACTGATTACTTATGGGGGTTCTTCCCAATAACCCCAGTTTAGTTCATTGTGTACAAGTACCCCAAAGAAATTAAACGCGGCCGCTTGGTAGCAAACATTTAATTTCATAACTTTTTCCTGCCGAACATTTTACCTGACGAGTTTTACCAACGTCTGCTTGTTTTTTGGGAGATACAATTATGTATTAAAGACATGTGTAAGCTTTCTCAGCAAACTCCTTAACTTAGTTGTTCCATTAAATCAAATTGTGCACCTCATGTTTAATAAATAGACTTTAAAGAAAATAAATATGAAATTATATAATTATATACATAGATATAGTATGAAGTTTATTTCTTATTTCATAAAACAAGCCAAAAGGGATCAAGTACACGCTTTGTGCTTTTCCAAAAAGAATTACTCGGTGATCGTGTTAAAGATGCTAAAATGTTATTCCCTCCAACATTCTGGAATCTTTGAATCATTCACCGTCCACAAACTGTCAAGATCGTAAATCCAATTACTAACGAGGAAAAGAGGACAAATAATACTAATAATATACCAGCCCACCACGTTACGTATTCTTCAGGTGAGTCACGTGTAGATCCACGTGATCCAATTCAGCCATTCACAACAGTCCACTGTATCAAGTCATTGGCTCTCTTCCCTGAGTATATTACACATTGAATGAAATGAAATAATAAAAAGAGGTCAAAGATACAGGACACCCTTTTCTCACGTCGCCTTAAGCTGACGCTGGGAGGGTTTGTACCGTTTCCTATTCTCGAGAACTATAAATGTCTGATTCCCGAACTTATGGAATACGTGACCGGGTTCGATCATAGCCTTTTCGTGAAACCACTCTGAGTGGAAAAGTGGTGTTGCTTAACTGAATTATTTGGCGATAAAAATGCCATGGATGTAATATAGAGTGATGAGACGATCGTTTAAATGGGAATCTTAAAAGGCCTTCTTTATGATGTTGGAGAGATATTATTAAAGCAAAGAAAGTATTCATTTCAAGGGATGATTGGCAATGATGGAATTGGCACAAGATGATTGGATCAAGGCAAGATTGGCTTTAATTGATTGAAATAATTCAAATGTTGTTGGTTTTTTTAAGATGAACTTTGATTAATATACGTTCTGATATATTCAATTACGATACAAATTGATAAACAATATAAAAAATCCAAATATATAAATACATTTTCTGGTTTTTTTGTGGTTTTTTTTGGTTTTTTTGCTGGGTTATCTTGTTAAACCAAAATTCCCTATTTCAGTTGTATCACTTATATCAGCTACCGTAGAATTTGCTTCATCAGCGGAATCAGAAGAACATGCAATGTCTCAATGTCTGATAATTCTTCAGATGAAGTTGTCTCATTTTGAAACACATTTTAACGATTTTTCTTTTTGCCATTTTAATCGCACGTTTTCTTCAATTGCTTTCTTTTCTGGAGTATCTGTCAAGATTCTACATTGTCCTGGCCGTTTATTTCGATGTACGATGTTTTGCTTTTGGAAAAGGCCGTACCTGTTCAGGCATGGAACATGAAATGGAATTAGATGTTGGAACATCACGAAATTCAGCAGCACAAGAAACGAGTTTTGATGTTGAAGACTTTCTTCCTCGGAAAAATCATTACTTTAACAGTTTATGGATGGTTGTGGTCTGTCGGTCACACTTGAACTCATAAATAAGTTTGATTCACTGGCCATACACCATGTTAATGAAAGACTAGAACCTTTACATGAGATAAGGCCAAAGGATATTATTTGTCAACATTCTCCGAAACGTCGTATATGGTGATTGGTTTTCCAACGTTTGCCAGCATGCAATTACTGAAACACTATTCTGTAGTACTTCTTAAAGGATCCAAATTAAGATATACTACAGAGTTGTTGTTTTTTTCATAAATTCGCATTTTTTATATAAACAAATTAATAATTCTGAATAATAATACCAAACATAATTTTATAAGTCAAGAACATTGAAAATTTCAGAGAAAAAAAATATTGCCCTCCCATTCATTAACAGCCAATAAAAAAATTTGACAGAATCAAAATGGATCAGATAATTAGAGCCATTTTCCTCCATTAATTAATAAAAATTTTAAATAAAATAATAAACATAAAAGATATGATTGCAATTTTACCTAGGGCCATGGCCCTAGGTACACGACTTGGTAATTTCATATAAAATGTCTTCTACAAAAATGTACATGAAGAAAAGACTTGTTTAAACATCTCATTTTGTATTCAGTGTTACTAACAAAACTATTTACTACAATTTAAAAAAAATATTTTACTTAACTTTGTAAAACAATAAAAGACATGAGCTACAAAATGTTACAGCAGATCATATAAAAACGCTTTCCACATATAACTTACCACAGCTTTCTCCACTAAGATTTTAAAATGGCTGCCAAAACAGCAATTGGATGTTGCCATTTACCCAAGTGAGTAAAAAAACTTAGGACTAAATATTATTCAATAAAAGTGGGGTGGCCTGAGGAACATGGTGGCCCTAGGTACTGGAGCCTCCCCTACATGCGTTTGCGACTAGTAACTACTAGTATCCGTAATCATACAAGTATGCAATAACAATAAAAGACCGTATCAAGAAAAACCATAGAATGACATACAATAAATCCTTTCTTCAATAAATACAATAACTCAAATCAACAATTACCGAATTTTTTTTAATTTTTTTATTCAATTCTAAATGTTTCGAAAAAGCCATAAACAAAAAAAATTCTGCTCAATACGCTTTTTCTTTTTTCTTTTAATTTGCGATCAAAATTACTTGTTAAAGGTTGGTGAGAATTGGCATTGAAGGTGACGTAAAAAGATCTCAAACATCTTGGCTTGAAATGCAGCAGCGGAAACCAGATTTGCAAGTTTCTCGCAAATCACGCCAACCTGTACGGTATGTGGCAATGGTCTACCAACGCCAACTTATTTAACGATAACTATTTGGTAGAAACCTCACTATAACCATAGAAAAGCAGGTATCTCTTTACGTCACGAATTTTGTTGACTGTTTTGATCAGACTGGTTTTGGGGCATTTTCTTATTTTAATATTTAAATTACTAATTTTTTTAAAGAACTTTTGTTTAATTATTTGGAACCAGAAAGAAATTCTTCATAAATATGTACTAATTTCACTCGTTTTTAAAAAATGCGGTCCATTATGCAGTAACCCTCTCTTCAATAGCTGCAATAACCCATGTCTGACTGAATTCTGATAGAGGCCTACGTTTTAACAACAAACACAAATTTATTTAAACACCAAATTGATATTACAGCAATTGAATATTAAAGTAAAATAACTCAATCGGACTTACTATTAAAATACAAACATAATTAAAATCAACTGTTACATTTAACACATTAATCAATCAATTTCTTATTTAATTTTATAAAACTAGCTTGCTCCCCTCTGAATCCCCCATCTCCATAGAAGGATCATCGAAATAATAATCCATTTTCGTATTTGCACTACACACACTTGAATTAAACACAGATTTTTCTTCAGGAGTTACACTCGCAGGAATGCACACAAAATTAAATCTCGTTCATATTGGAATGGTATCACAGTTAGTAGATGATTAGCTGGAAGCCACAAATTATTTGAAAACAATTTGAGTTGAAGGAATTTTTCTGGTCAACTGAATAATTTAAGTCTGGGCAACTAGGGAACCATAGTTGAATTAAGAACTCAATCTCCAAAATCGTCAAATCACCGGACCGTCGCACTTTCCAAAAAAGCAAAACATACCGGCATATCGCTGGTGCAAGGAGCCGGTCTACATTTTTATAGATTGAAAACTGTCTCTCTGAATCTGTAAAAACTGCGTGTCTGAATCTGTATTCCACCCAAATTTTCCTGAAGCCCCATCCTACTAGATTTCAAGTGGCTAAATTCAGGTACGCCTCAAACATTTAATTGGGTGAAGGGTGCAATTGTTAAAATCCCTTAACCATCGAAAATATTCCTAAATTTATAAATTTTGAATCAGATTAAAATGTCCAAAACCACAAAAAAATCCTGACTCAAAATAGAAACTCAAAGTAAAAAATCTATAGAAATCCCGCAATATTTATTGCGTGGGGAAGAAAGCGACGGAGGTCCACTTGAAACAGACCGCCAATCAAACCAATTTCGCAGGTGTTCAGGTACGATACTTAAAATGACCCCTGCATTCCCTCGAAAATAACCCAATTTCTGGAAAAGTTAAGACAACAATCTAACAGTATTACGTTTTTCGACAAATGGATATTATTACGCAATTTTTTCTGTATATAAATGTAAATAGCGTACATATTTTCTATTCTATTTACTTAAATGCGTTTGTAAACAGGCTGGAAAAGGTCAACAACACCAAGTGAATCTAGAAATTTCCCTATATTTTCCTGTGCGCTCAGATCGCCAGATCGATTGCTCTATATTGTTTGGGAAAGTTCGCACATGAGGATATAAAAACTGCAGGAAAATAAAATTCGGATGCGTCGTCTGAATTATTAAGCTGTAACATGAAGTTGAATGGAATGAAGCTTTTGTTAAGGCTTGATAGCGAGACTTGATTCCAATATCTCAGGGTCCACCTAACGGCTGCGAGGTTAGTGTTCTGGTCTTGCATGACAAAGATGCGGGGTTCGATTTCGGGTGCATGGACGTTTGATTATAAAGGTTTTATGAACCTCTGAAATGAATAATAAAGTATGGTTTTTATTTTATAAAAGCTGTGTCGTTAATTCCTCTAGAAAAATGTACAATATTATTTCTGGAATTCATGAATCCAATGTTTCAGGTTTCACCTGACGGCTGCGAGGTTAGTGCTCTGGTCTTGCATGCCAAAGATGCGGGGTTCGAATTCGGGGGCATGGATGTTTGTTGTGGTTCGGAATATATATTAAGCTGTAAGTCCAGGCCTGATTAGCTGTTATTGCGCCCAAAAATAGGGCGATGAGCGTGCCAGCCAACCATGTCTTTTTAAATCCTTTATATTAACTTCGAATATGTTTGTCGATGGGTGCGGAATCTATGGAGGCCTAATTAATCCCCCTTGCCGTCATCCAATCGTTCTGAAACTTGGCAGATAGGTTCAATGGCAATGCGTTCTATAAAATTTTGGAGCTGTTACTGTCGCTAAAACGTCGCTTTTACGAAGTATTGATAAACCAAATCGCCATCATCCAATCGTATTAAAAAAGCATTGAACTAAGTATTGTTGAAACTCTTTCCTGTTGCCAAATTTTTTTTTAATAAATAAATAATAAAATTACTTTAATCAGAATAACTTAATGATATTTGTATGTGAGAGCATGAATTCACGTTCATTTTTTATAAATAAATTTTTAAATGTAGTTTGCCGCACATTTTGCTGATAAAAATGTTTTTGATATCGACACTGTGTAAATAAATATAAAAATTGACAATGCATAAAAAGGATTTTTCAAAAACTCGGTTTCTATGGTTTATATTATTAGACATTGAAGTTACAACCACTCAGCAGCAAAGCACACTTTTGCTAATAAAACGGTAAAATTTCGTTATGAACTAAAAATGGTCTCCTGTCAAAGACTTTTTTTTTTCTCTGAAAAAAAATCAAAGTTAAGTCACTTGTCTTAATTAATTCGAAAAGAAATAACTAAATTGTCAATTATTTACGTTAGTATAACAGTAAATTTTTATTTTGGGAGCAGTCTTTTGTGTACTGTATCTGAAAATACAAAGTCTTTGATAAAGGAATCCCTATGTTTGAAACGACATAACTGTGAAACAGTAAGAGATCAAGTGATTTGTTGGTAAGACAGAGTTTTAAATGCTCCTTCGTGATTGAAAATTAACTCATTCAATACAACTTTGAAATGGATTCACTGTTTTTAACTTTTACCTTGTTTATTTAGATCAGTTAAGGTATATTTTGAATTTTTCAGATTGTTTCGGAAAATTATTTGGCTGATTTTTAGAAAACAGTAAGTGCACAATCGCAAAGAAAAAGAAACTAAAATTTCGATTGGTAAGTTTTCTTGCCAACCATCTTTAATGGATTAAAGAGCAATGGGTCACCGAATGCGATGCTTGTCATTTGGAGAGTTATGATATATGTTTTATTTGAATTCGTTAAAAGTGTAAATTTTTTGCCCTGACTATGCATTTATAATTTACTTTTTTCCACCATCCTATAAAAACAATTCAGAATGATGTTCGATGGGGCTTACAGTCGCCTCTCTGACTCTAGTGAACGGGATAAAAACCCACCGATATCTACGTTAAAATCACGCACAGAGACTATCATTAATCACTACACCATCGCATAGACAAGTCACTCCACAAATCTAACCTGCGACATAGAGAGTAATAATAATGTCCATATCCCCATGTGTGCGAGGCTCCGCCATTCTTTGTATAACCTACAACAGATTGGGTCGGATCCTCTCCATTAGATCCACAAACATCCAATGTCAACACGGATTGTGGCCAAACCCAAAGCGAGGGCTTCTTACAAAAGCATTTCGCATTATTAACATCCTTCAGGACATTATCAAACATTACCGCGCAGTAGAGCAAGCACAGTGCACGTAGATTTCAAAAGGATCGTGATTTACTGTGCAAACAGCCTCCGCTCGCGTCTGTACACACAGCGGGTGGATGAGGAGGGCGCGGGATAACTGGCGTGAGTACTCACTTTGAATATGAGCTATTGTGCTGCAGTACCATAGGGTGCGATGGGGTAAATATGGGTACGTTTGGCTATATCTATTCATCTGTAGTATAATGTCAATATATCAATTTAAATCCGTTAAATTTTCATGAGATTGTTTTTGTACATGAGGTTTCAATTGATTGTTTGGAGTGTATGTAGTAAATGGATTATATTTTAGAAAGGACTTCCCGTCTTTAAAATGATGCGAATCTTTAAGAGACAGAAAGAAGAGAAGAGCGGTATGTTGGGTGGACAGATGTGGAATTTTGCAGACACCAGTTTACAAAATTAATTGCAGTACTGAAATGTGGCAACAAATAGTTGTAAAATCTGAATACAGCGGAATGTGTTTATTGTGTTCCCTCATGGTAAAAAAGCGTCCTGCTGGATATTGCTGTCCCATACGGTGACTTTTGTATAATGCAGTGGTTGTACAAGACACATAGATGGATTTTCAGTACCCCATTATCCCTCAGTTTTGTTTATGGACAAAAAGGGTCCAAATGAATATCGTATCTCATCGGGAAACCAGATGCAGCAGCCAATTTAATCCCATCAATCAGTTTCGCAACGTGGTGCATTTAAAATGTCATGTCTGAATCTCTCCATCATATCATTTGTTTCTTCTTTCTGCGTGCTCCTCAGTCATGTTATTTCAAAGTTAAGTATTCTTTCTGAAATACGGAATATATTCCTCTTGTGAACGATAATTGATCCATGTCAATAGCCTAACTAAATAAACTTAACAATTGATCATTCATTTACAGGTCAAGGTGAACTTTCAAAAAGTGTCATCTTAGGGCGTTGTTTCACAATTGGCACTGGAAAGTGTACAGTTGTTGACAGTGTTTTATGTCCACATTACCTACTGAGTCATCTTATCTTTTTATTTGAATCAACTTTTCAGATGTTCATTGTATTTCGTATTGTAGCCTTGCAGAATATTCATTGGTTTTATAGTAACCGACAAACAGATCGTCGCAGTTATGGCATCTTCTAACCAGTGAACTGCCAATTGAAAAGTCTTAAAATGATGCACAAAAGTGGCACTGGATTCTGACTTAATTTAAGAGCCATTTAAACATAAGTATATGCAGTGCCAACTTAAATTCCAGAAGGAGGCGGAACATGTTCATCAAAGAGTAGTATCATCATAGTGTATATCACGCGGGTAAAGATTTCAAACCCAACTATCAGACATTTTTACCAGAGTGAATAAGGATACCCAACACGTTCAAGCATTTCAACACTAGAAAATCCCCCCCCCCTCAATATCAAACTCTATTTAGCATCTGAATACATCGCCACTTTTGTGCTTATTTCAATTAGCATTGAGCATGTTCTAGTCATCCTCTCAGAAAACTCTAATATCTTTCTTAATATAGTCGAGCTATCGAGTTGGCAGTTCCCTTCTTTTAAGAGCCCCTTGGAGGTTTTCCAAAGACAGAATTTTGCCCCTGGTTATTGGTCTTATGAGCGCCATATGTGTCTCATCTATTTTATTCTGCAAGCTATAATAAATCTGGGAATATTCTGTTCTCTGTATAGCTTGTATAAATCAAAATTGAATCGCGTTCTCCAAACACTATTCATATATTTTACCGAAAAAGTATTTTTCTTTTCAATGAAATCAATTAATCGAATAATATATATATATATTCATCTATGTTTCGCTACCATCCATACATAACGACAGGTCAAATCAGTGTCTTATATGTCTTGGTGTTAGGGCTTAATAGTCTTCCATTAAGAAGACTTTTTTTTGTGACATATAGCAGCATTTAAATAACAATTTGTATGGCCTGGTGGTTAAGGGCAATGAGCTCATGAGTGGTAGATCAATGGTTCGGGCCTCGCAGAATGCTTGTTGCTTGCATGTACGATAATAGGGACACACTAAATAGGTCGTAACGTAAATGTCCTGTCATTGGTTTGGTGGGGATGGAGATACGATAAGGTTTTGATCTCGCAGTAGCATCGTAGTTCAAAATTACGAGGAATATTTGATTGTGATAAATACTTCATAGTGGCAGAAATAG
This sequence comes from Linyphia triangularis, assembly GCA_963978545.1. Lineage (NCBI taxonomy): Eukaryota > Metazoa > Arthropoda > Arachnida > Araneae > Linyphiidae > Linyphia > Linyphia triangularis. The sequence goes on along the minus strand of OZ021727.1, from coordinate 911,144 downwards.
GCAGCCAGAACAATACAAACTAAACTAAATAGTTTGTATTCATTGTTTATGGAGTTATTATTAGTTAAATATGTAATTAGTTACTTTACTTGACATTTAATCTTCGATTTGAATTCTTCTATCTTTTGAAGGTATATTCATTTACTTGTAGTGGTTCATTATTTATTGTTGTGGATAAAAATTATATTTAGTTTTATTCTCGTTTATAGCAAGCCTGATATTTCTAGCAGCTAAATTATGGCAACGTAAGCCTCTTTTTCATCTTTTTGGATCTTCCGATGAAGTGAATGCCATTTGGCAAAAGATCATGCAGATATTGGACATTTTATACTTAGACTAGTAGTATACTGATTTACAATTTAGTAGTTTGTTAAATACATTGGGTTATACCAGTTCATTAAATGCCTAATACTAAACCCATAATAATATAACACACTTTCTATTAAATATAATGGATCTAAAATCATTTCACTTAACTGTGTTTTTTATTTTGGTTGTATGTTATCCAAATAACCAAAATGTAAAATATTATACAGTATATGGTAAATTATATTATATACTACAAATGTTAAAAACTATTACAATGAAATCAAGACAATGACTTCGCTTCCTTCCTCTCTTTTCTGAAGATTTGCCTACGTATTTTTTGTCATTTTATTCAACTTTCCTTTGAATGCATTAAATCTATAGCATATTTACCGATGAGTTAGATTGTTTAACAAATCTGCTATTTCTAACACACACAAAAATTGAATTCGCAATTATTATATAGTTAAATTTGTTGTTAAATTTTATAGTTATTTCTATTTTTAATAATTCATTAATTTATTTATATTTTAACCCTTGAGAACTAGCTCCAAATCGAATAATTAATTATACCTGAATAGATAAAATTTCATTGTAACATAATTGAATTATTCAACTCAATCTAGAACAATTACCCGCCATCCTCAAAGCAATTTATTAACTCAGAGCACAATTGTTCTCTTCTAAACAGGGAGGGGGGGGGAGGTATTTCTTTGATGAGACCCAGAAAAAACTCGTAATTGTTTTCTTGGCGTCATTTTCTCACCCCTCCACTCAAGAAAGGAAAGGGCTTTTCTTCTTTCAGCAAGTCAAAAGGAACAGGAAAAAAATGAGTGGTCAGCAAGAAGTGGGATGTATGATGGGGATGGTGACAATAGATCTTTCCATGAAGTCATCTCTGCTTCGCCGATGTTTTTACCTTCTCAGCACACCGAAATGGGGAGATTTGTCAAAGGTGGTGACATGCTACTGACATCACTCATCGGAGAAGATCACTTTTGGGTTACTTGATGACATCTTACAAGTCCCATTTTATTTGTGTGTGGTGATTTTCAGTGAATGAAATAGTTGGATTAAGAAGTAAAGAGCGAGTTTAATCTTAATGGAAGGATGTGTAATTAAAAGCTGGTATTGTAAAGTCTTTTAATTCTAGGTGCAGGGTCTTTAGGAAACTAAATTTCCCTAACTTTGAAGCAGTTGCACCATCAGGTATGAAATTTCAAATACACCGATATGCAATATTGATTGATGGGAACGAATTTGATGGTGGCTTGAAACAGTTCATTCTGCAAAAGTGACAGTTTGAGCTGAATTACCCAATGAAGGGATCATAGACCTTTTTTCATAATGGGAATGATAAACTCATTCCACTATATTGATTTTACAACATTTGTCGTCACATTTCAATACTGTAAATAATTTTCGAAAACCAGTCTATTCAAAGATCTTTTTTTGGTTGTCCATCATCCCAAGTAGTACAGCGGTATTGGTCAACGTCGAAAATAGGGATTCTAGGAAGATTGGCCAATCCATGCTGAAATTAGAGCATCGTTCCAAAATACAGTATGTATTAAAACAATAAACATGTCAAAATCATCACAAACATATTTTTGACTCCTCCTTTGTTTCTTGTAACACAACATTTGAATTTTAAGTCTCTGCATTAACATTTCAAAACTTCCAATATATTTTTCTCAGCACTTGGCGAGATTGTCCAAGATCCGTAGCAACGGCCAGTCTACAACGATCCACACCGGGATTGAATGATTAGTGATGATTGATATTTGGCCAGCGTATTTGTGGGAAGTTTGTTTCTCACTTTTTCGCACTTATGACGTTTCAAAAATAGGGCGCAATTTCAGAAAGATCCTGTAAGTTGTAGAAAACTAATTGATAATAACTATAAAACTTTTGTGAAAGAAAGATACATATATTTTTTTCCGTAGGGAAAATGTGGCAAAGGAACTAGGCTAAGATTTGTGGGTTTTTTAAGTGGACTTATTGAAATTAGGATACTAAAAATAAGGATCACATAATTAGGACATAATGGAAAAAGTTTAAAATCATCTAAAGATTAAATACCTAAAACAGTTGTTTCTTTCAAAAACTATTGAATAGCCACTTGGCCTCAAAATCAAAACTGGCTGATTTAAAATGGTTTAAACTTACGTGCTTATAAAAAAAGATTCAGAATTGTAAAAAGATGAAAGTTAACTAGAATTTTTGTAATTTAAAAAAGCCACAGGTTTCTCCAGCTTACAGTTTATGAGCCGAATAGGAACAATTTGGTCCACTCTCGATTTTTTTTTTCATGCTTGAAGCTGAAAAAGTTTTGTTATAGAATAAACATTTATGTATCTTCTTGATCATCCTTATCGTTGTTATTAAATAAAATTCATGACATTTTCTTTGTTTATTTATCGTGCATTTGAGGGCTTTCTTTCGATCATTGTTTCTCATGTTCTTTGTAAATCAACTTTCTTCTGCTTTTCATCATTTTCAACTTATTTAGCTTTTTGAGGAATTTCCCCTTCTTAAAACATATGGCCAATTAATCTGATTTTCACCCCCCCCCCCTCTCCTTTCTCCAATTCTTATGCTCAATTTGTATGGTTCTACCTGCTCACTTATCAAAAAAGGAGGTTCATTTCGAGAATGGTAAACGATATTTTCTGATGCTTTGTTCTTAAAATTTATAACAAGGCAAAAGTGAGATATTTTTAAATAATCTCATATGTAGATTTTATCCATACATGAATAACTTACAGTAAAACACTTTTATCTCGAAAAATTTAATAAGCCTTTTTTTAAAAAATACTTTTTTTTTTTTTTTTTTTTTAACACGCATTAGGTATATGCATACAGTCATCGTTGAGAATATGTTTAATTTCTAACCTTTGCGAGTATGAAACGTTAAACATTAAACAATATCTTAAGGTACACTGAAATAAAAATAGGCAATATTAAGGTAATGTAAATTCCTTCGTTATGAATAATTTTTCTTTTTAATTATTTGGCTAAACGATAGATACTTTTTAACTGGTACATATTTTCTGTTTCTAAGGCTAACTGAAACATCAGGTGAAATTTTTAAACACCAATCTTTTTTTCTCCAAAATTAGCACACCTTTCACTCCATTAAAAATGGACTTTAACTTCTAGTAAAAGCTAAACTCTCTCGCCATTAACTCCCCTTCATCCATTCACAAAGATCTCCGAGCAAAACTCAATCTAAAAACGTTGATAAGCTTAAAAGAGCCGGCTTTAAATGTTGAGCATAAATTTCCGTTGACTGAGATAATTGGAAGAGAATACTCCGCGCTTTCGGTTAAGAGCCGCATTAAGCTCGTCGCCTACACACGCTATTAAACGCCCTTTTGTCGGGGAAAAGAAAAACTCTTTAATTTTCACAATTGGCGCATACTTTACCTGAGGAAGTATTTATTTCACTGTGCATCTTCTATTTTAAATTTTTATTTCTTAAAAATCATTCCCTACCGATCTAGAACATAGCCAAAGATATTTAAATATCAGGAGCATTCTCTAATAAGTGAACAATTTATGCTTCTCCTGTCTTCCAACTTTATTTTGGTAGATAAATAGTTAAAAATTGGATTCCAATTTTATTTTAAACTAAAAAAACACTCTCAGAGCTTAAACCCTAAAATAGGAAATCAAACAATATTTTAGTAGTAATAAATATTATCCTTTCTTTCTATTGTCTCAATACACAGCTTTTTGTATACAATAGGTTATAAAAATGCAACCTCTAATTATTAATCAATAATACCATTTTATAAAGCTTATAAGCTAATAAATCATTTACTACTTTAGTTATTGACATTCATAGTTTTTTGGGAAATACTTTGAAATGTCTGCCATTCACTTTTCACTCAATAACATTACCAATATTAAAAAGATAAGAGGTCACGTGGTTTATAAAATGCAGTTGAATGTGGTGACTTCTGAAGTTTTGGAATTTGAGCTCATATGTCTCAATGTGGGATCTATGTCTGTCTACTACCTTCCCTACTATATCAGCAAGATATAATAAGACAATTTTAAAAAATAAGCTTGTAATAAATAGTATAGTATCACATGCTTTAAGTTTTAAATAAATCTTTTGTAAAAGTTAAATAATTCTATACATTTTTGTTATAAGTAGAGAAAAATTCAATTGATTTAATGCAATCTAAATAACTCCTAAAATCCATTATATGTCTTTGTTATCTGCCCCCCCCCCCCCACCCAGTTGGTGAGGTCGCAATAGAAGCAAGACTAATCGATTCAAAATAGGTGCATGATATTGGCGTTCTAAAAGGTTACATTGGGTTAAGTTCAGGAATCCCCAAAGGAATCATTTTTGTTTTCTCTGCTACATACAGAGCTAGACTTGGTTAGGGAAGCTATTTTTGTGAAAGTCAGTGAATGCATTATATATATTGAAATGAAAACAGAGTGCTTGTAAGAGTTTAGCATCGAAATGATTCATGGGAAAATTGCATGTGTTAAAATGACAATATCATATTCTAAAATACCACAAAAGATGTTAATAATTCGTTTTATTTCTTGAAAACATAGAATGTATCAGATTAGAAAGATACGTTATAACAGATAGAATTTCTTCTCGATGGCCCTGTCGTTTTCCAGAATTTTTCCACATAAGCGTTTTCCTGCGAGATGATTTTTTTCTTCTGTGAATTGCAAAGAAAAAACTGAATTTGGTTTTTTATTCTCTTTTTCTCGCGATATTTATTGAGCAAGATTTGCACATACAACTAATTAAACAATTTTGTGTATACTATTCTGAAAGATATAAGGACCAGGTGGAAATCGATCCCGAGGCAAGGCATTCAGCTAGACGGAAACTATTACCGATATATCGCCCATGTTGAATGGAAGTTTTAAAATTTTTAACTGTTCACTTTACTATAAAAAATACATTTATCAAACGTGTGAAATAATTTTAACTGGAATTGGAAGAATGTAGACAGCCCAGGTAGCACAGCGGTATTGGCCAGTAAATACCGAAATTCGAGTATTGTTCCAAAACATACGATTTTTTTTTTTAAAAATAAACATGTCAAAAACATCCAAAAACATGTATTTTTTAAACCCCCACCCGTCCTTTCTTATAAAAATATGTTTTAATTTTAAAACTCTCCTGTCTACAACGCTCTACATCGGGATTGATCAGTGCTGAGTGATAATGGCCAGCTTAATTATGATTTAATAAAATTTCAAAATATAAATTTCAAACCCATTCAAATATTATTTTTATCAAAAAAAGTTACCTAGGCTTTATTTGTAGAACACTTTTATATTTTTCTCCAGTAAGTCTAGAAATTTATTGAGAACCTTTATGCTTTGAGCCACCTTACAAGATGAAGATTTTTGCTACATAAACATTGCAACCTACCATAAATAGGTAAGCCAATTAAATATGCATTTTAATAACCTTTGACTACTTAGCTTGAAATTAAGTAGAAGTGCGACTTTATATAATTCATTAGTTCGAATTGAAAAGAAACTTATAATATTGAAAAATATAACAACATTACATCTTTAGAAGATGATTCTGAAAATTTGGGGGAAAATGCAAAACCTCAAAATAGTTTTATTTGGCAAATATTTTGTTATGCATTTGTAAAATGATTCCCTTAGAAGACGAAATTGAATGAGTAGACGAACCCCGAGTGGTTCACTTAATTAAGGCGTCAGTCTAATGATCCTTAAAAGTAGCCAGTGCGCTGCCATCGCAATCACGTGTAGAATCAATGGTGGCTGCTGTTTCCCCAGTTGCACAAATCCGCTGGCCAATATCGACTCGACACTGGCCAATCCCGATGTAAACCGCTGTTGACTGACCGTTTCTACGGATCCTGGCCAATCTGGCCCATTGCTGCGTAGGTCTGTAAGATGTTAACATTTCTGCATCGCGATATATCAGGAAGCAAATATCACGATGTCACGATACATCGCGATGTTAACAATACTTATTTATAAATTTCATAACGCGCTATATAGATAAAAGTTATGCTTACTTAGCTTTTTAACATTTTATTAAATTCATATATGCAATTTTATTTTAAATAACATGGGTAGCAACAGAATTGTTTTCCGGAGGATATACTTGTCACCCAAGAGGGTTAAAGTCGGTTACTTTTTCTTTCTTTTTTGCTTTAATCTATATTTTTCAATAGGCTATGAAATTTTAATTTGTGTGACTTTTAGTTTTAAGATTTTTAATTTGAATTAAAACGTTTTAGATTTTAAACAAATCTTCCTTCAATAAAAATTTAAAAAAAAAAAAAGACTATTCAATTAATTAGTTTATGATGGGTGAAATATTGATTATCACATAATAAAATGGGTATGTACCCCCTTGCAAATATTCCTGCTAGTGCCTCCCGTCCCTCCCCTGGATTATTTGTGATTTGCAGAACTAAAAAAATGTTTCTACAATGAAATACAAAATACTCTTTAGATGCAATAATTTTGATTCAGCATTTGAAGCAATAGCATTAAAAGAGTATTTTGGATGCCATTGTAGAACAAAAAATTTTTAGTTCTGCAAATCACAAACAATTTAAGTTTAGCACATATTTGCATGGATAAGCATTGAAAATGGGAAGATACTTTCTAATTCGAAAATGTCAAAATCAAAGCTTGCTTGTGTTTCTTTTAAAATGTCATGCAAATATATTTGTGACGGTAAAATTGAAATAAGTATTAATAAGCCTGGGGTGTGTTGAAGTCGAGAAAACATTTGAGAGTCCGAATCGGACAAATCTTTCGATTAAATCCATGATGAAGACATTTTTTTTTATGTATATATGCAAACTCTTTCTTTTCTGTTAATCTTAATGAAAAGTCATGTAATTCAATACGGGATACAACCAGTTGTTTTCAATCGTTTATGTCGCATCTGTACTCTCAACAGATTTCTAAAATAGAGTTCAAAATCTCATCATTTCCAAAAGGAATAAATTTCTGTAATTTACAAGCGGAAATAATTTCACAAGGTCATCCTACTTATCAATGAATCAATACCCTCCTCCCCTTCTTTATTTCTCCAAGATTTCTAATTGTAACTATGCTCGTATGTTGTTTTTTTCGGCCGGATGTCACCTGAAAGATATAACCGATTCCTTCTCTCGGCAAAAAAATCCAATTCAAGAAATACTAAACATGTATGCTAAGTATAAAGAAATGTTACAAAACAAGGATAAATTGTTGCCCATTCGCAAAAAGAAAGAAGAAAAATATCTTACTCTACAAACAAAATTTAAATCATAATAAAGCAAACTAATACATTATTCGTTATTTTATGCGTCACGTTAAATTGAAAATAAAAAAATAAAAAATAAATAAAAACTTGCACCGTATGCTTTCTAGTGGTAAATCGAAAGTAATGAAAGCCGAAAGTCATTTAAAATATTTAACTTACCAACTGAAGTCAGCAATTAAGAGTATAAAATTATTAATCTCATTCATTCCTTACAATCGACGTATTCCACTAAAACATGGTAGCACACAGCATTAAAAAGACGTATCTTGAACATAAACGATGATGTTACTATCTAGAATAATCAGAAAAAAATCGTAAAAAGCTATGTTTGTTTACTAAAGTATCGCGGGGAAGCGAATGGAACACTCACACAGTACGAGTGTACGATGCTGATCTATGTGGTCATAGGCACTTCGTTTTTATATAATATTGCAAACATCGCGCATATAGGGTGGATTACCGCGATGTACTGAAGTATCGTGTCTTGAACGACTCGATGTTGACTGTTGCACTACGCTTCTATAGTATCTTAAAAACATCGCTCATGAATCAAGGTGGATCATATCATCACGATTCTTCTTTCAAGTATCGCGCACGCGCTTTGACTCGTCAACAAACACCGTAATGTATCGGTTTTACGAAAATATTGACACCGGTTTGACGATGTTGGTTTCACATCGGGTTTGGCCGATATATCGATCCATCGCCCAAGGCTAGCGCTGGGTAAAATATAGTGGAAGTTTTGAAAAGTTGATGCAGATTTTGAAATAAAAATATAGTATTATAAGAAAGGGCGGTGGGGTAAAGATGTGTTTTGTGATGGTTTTGACATGTTTATTTAAAAAAAAAATCGCATATTTTGAAACGATGTTCGAGATTCGGTTGCGACTGACCAATCTTCTCAGAATCTCTGTTTCCGATATTGGCTCATATCACTGTGCTACCTGGGATTCGGCATAAATATTGGGTGTTCTAAATACGATACCTTCTTCCCTATTAGGTAAATATGTTGAAGACAAAAGACCTTTTTCACTTTTCTTCGTTAATGGAAAAATATCTTCCAAATGATAGAACTTCTTAACTAAAGGTGAATAAAATATGTCCCAAACAAAAAACCTTCTTTATTATTAAAAAAAAAAACATGTCCCAGACAAAAAAACAACAACAACAAAAAACACCTTTCTTATTATCATGAAAATATGTTCAATTTTACATATGCCGTTGTGTTTAAATTTAAATTACAAACTCGCATTTTAATGTCAGTGAGAACGAGTTAAAAGTATTACTTATATCCATCCCAACCAAAAGCAACCCACACAAACAAATCCCACCAACCATTAAAAAGTGTCGCTCCTTCTCACTCAACAAGTCTTAAGAAAACTTTGAAGATGACTCGGCTTCATCAAGTGAAGGCCCAACGCCACTTATCCTATTATCGGCTCCTCCCTTCACTTACAGCATTATGCCTTCGGAGTTCCTCTTTATTCATGAATATGTACGCAAAGGAGTACAGGGGAGGACAAAACTCCGAAGATGAGAATAAATGAATTTCAAACAGTTACTCACGGTGAAAGAATATGAAATTTCCTTTTCGCTGGGGCATGGAAGGTGTCTCGGAGGGGTGGACTTTGAAATGAGAAGGGAGGGAGTTGGAAATTTTCTTATTTCAACACTACCTTTCGTTTTCCCTGATTTGAATGTTTTAAGCCAGTGCGGATGTAAATGAAAAGGTGTTTGAGGAAGTGCGCGATGTAAATGGAGACTCACCTTGTGGAGTGCAAGTTTTGGATGTGAATATTTAGATCTTTGATTATTTGTCTTGGTTTTTTTTTAGTGTCTTGTAAGTGTGGTGTGTATTTAGGATCGAGAGAAAAATGCTTGCATTGATTTTAGTGTTTGGTTGATGTTTGTATTGATGATGACTATATACAGGGTGCGTAGAAAAGTAGAAGGTTTCAAATACTTAAATCTTGGTTTAGTTTTATTGTTTTTCGGACTTGAATTTTGTAAGTGTGTATTTGAAATGAAAAGGCAATTATTTACATTGATTTTACTGTTATGAAAGAAATAAAAAATGTTTGCTTGATGGCAGTGTTTGGGTAAGACATGACCTATGGGATACTGTGAACTTATATTCCACTTGCATAACTTTTTTTAAATGTGTTTCAAAAACATGATGGATACAATTACTTAGATCTTTCGATCACTCTCTTCTTTTTTCATTTGAATTTGTCAAGTGTAACGTGCATTTGTAAAAAAAAAAAATGTGTTTTGATAATATATAGTACTAGCTGAGTGGCCCCGCGCTGCTGGGGACCCATTGAAGGATATCTATCAGTTCTGTGTTATACAGACCCAGAATTTCTTCGGATTAATTGTTGTTGATGATCAGTTTTCAATGTACCATAACAGATGTATGGTTTCGTTCATTTTGTAATAGTGCTCTCGGTAATTCTCTAGTCGATGCTGTTTTCGCAGAGGCTCAAGCTCTCATAGAGGCCGATGTATTTACCATTTATATTCGTTCTTATCATTAGAGGTATATTAGCAAATGTAGAAATGATTTGAAAGTATCGGTGAATTTAAAAAATCTTCGGCGAATCTACTATTGAAGCTGCAAGTAATGAAGTTAAATTGAGTCTAAATAACCTGTTGTTATGCTAGATTCTATGTATATTTTGACTCACTCTCATCAAATGAAATTAGATACACTATTTAAATTAATTCAGCCAGAAAAATTTGACCATTTAAAATTTTGTTTTCTTTAGCTCAGTGGATAAATAATGCTTTAAAATTACACATGCGTAGAAGATGTTAACGGTATTGACTGACAGTTTAAAAGTTTTGAAATATTACAATAAAATTCGAAATTCTTATTGGACAGATGCTTGTAATACACACAAATAATCAGAAAAATAAGGGGGACACATTAAAATAACTTTTGGTTTTATTCTGACGTAATAAAAAAATAACGTTGCCATTCCAAGAATTTTTTTTTCATGTCATTAAATTTTAATTGAATTTAAAAGTTGTTCACTACAATCTCCATGTACTAAAGCTTCTACGTACCAAATTTCTTACCACTAGGTGCAAAACTGTGGATTTGTATAAGGTTCAGAAATACAGACAACTTAGTTTTATAGATATATTTTTAAACAATCTAGTTGTATCATAATAATAGATTCAAATGGGCTTCGAACACAAAACTTTTTCTCTTAGCTACTTACGGCTAAAAAAAATAAAAAATAAAAAAAAATAAAAAAAAATAATGTTTGAGCTATTTTCACCTGCAATAAAATAATTAGTGAAAACAGCAACAACAACAAAAAAACATGTTCCATCCTGAAAGCGTATAAAATGTAAGAACTTATCAAAGGAATAAAGATTTAAAAAAAAAAGATAAATTATTTTCATTAAACCTCAAGGGTAATTACATCAACCCTTCTACCCTTTCTGATTACTTCGATTACCTGAGAGCATAGCGATGTTGTGGTAATCTCCGTAAAGATTAATTTGTTGTTCCAATTTTATAACCATTGCTTAACTGCATCAAACGGAATTAAATATTTACTCTCCCAAGAAATCTTGCGCTTCTGTGGATTGAAATCATTTTGGAATCCTCAGTTGGAGAGATTAATGTTTGACTTCGGAGTTTATGGAAACGGACATTTAAACTTTTCAATTGCAGATCGGTAAAGTATTCGTTTAATTGAAAATTGCATTTCCAGTATTTAGATTTAATGAGACTCAACAAGGGGTGACGCAATATGGATCAATGAATCCCCATCGGTTAGTGCTTTGCAATTTAGCTTTATTCGGAAGAAATGTTTCAAACAGCAGTTAGAATTTAATGACATATTTCAGAGGAATATCAATAACATTCTAATACGCATTTAGAAATTAAAATATAAACAAACTGCAAAACTTTTAATTAGTAGATAATTTTAATTGTAAAGTGTTATTAAAACAATAATCATTTAAGAAAGGGCATTTTATAAAATAAATCATACGGGCAATTCTCTGCTGAACGCATAGGATATTTTGACTCTTTTTCTGCACGTAACCAGATTATAATTTTAAAATTACGACGAATCAAGTAGTTATGTTTTATTTTACATAATATTAGCTTGTGGCTATGTTCTGCTTCTCAGGCACTACAGCCTAGAGCAGGCCAAGACCGTCCCAAAAAGTAATTGCCATCTTAAATTGTTGGACGCAGTTTGTAATTCTATCAGGTTCCCACTCCTTGCTATTCAGTCACTTAGTAGGAGGGCGACATCTCCGTCTGGTTAAGAGAATGTTATCTTCTTCGTCGGATTATTATCTTCAGAACTGCAAATGTGTCCCAGCTACCGAATGTTGGCTTTAATAACACAAAAAATATCTGGCATTATTTGTAATTGTGTGAACGAGCTCCTGTTGAAAAGCAAAGATATTGATAGAAAAAGACTATTTTGTGAAGTATGTAGAGCTGATGGTTGTGCTAAAGTAACTGGCAAATAAAGAATACCTTGAATTCATACTAACGTAGCATTTATTTAGTAAAAGCTTTAACACAGGTTCAGTTTATTTATTCTGCTTTATTGAGGGGCCTGTATTCACTGCCATACAAGATCACAGATTGTGGCTGCGTTACATTGAAAAATAATTATTTTAACTAGGTCAAACGTGTATCTTATAACACCGATGCACGGTTTACATCCGTGTCTGGTGCGTCGTTGACTTATAAATGTGTTTTGAACACACACTAATTTTATATAAAACGAAAAAAATAAAGAAATATAACTACTAGATTCATCATTATTTTGCAATTCTAATCCATTTACAAGAAGAAAGAAGAGAGAAAATGTCCCCTGCGTCGTCTAGAGAATTGCCCATAATAGATTTTTCATTTACCAAATGTATTATAACTAAATAAAGGTTCATTGAGAATGGACCACCTATCATTGGAATGACTTCACTACGAACCAGTGAGAGACAAAGAGTTATGTTTACAAAGGCATATGTTTATGTTTTATGACCTTGCATAGACAAGTTGGATACACATTTAGGGAATTTTAAATGCTGACGTTTTCAATATTAGTTACAATATTGAAAGGTGGCAACACATTTTAAAATCGGAATTTAGTGGGAGTTTTTCCCACATCTGGTTATCCATGTTATCCCTTTACTTGTAGCTTGAACGATCACTTGTGCTGGATACAATGGTTTCGCAAGACATGCAGAAGGGTTTTCAGTTCAACATATTGAACAATTTTGTTTATGGACAAATCCATTTAAATGAAAATGGACCCCATCGGTAAACAACATGTTATCAAATTTACTCCCATCAAACCCTTTTGCAAACCGGTGTTTTTTAAAATTCTTTCCCTGTCTATCCTTATACAACTCGTCTCTTCTTTTTGTTTCACCAGCTATGTCAAGTAAACGATTCCTTTTTGAAAGATCCGTTGCAAGTGTAACATTAAAAGGTTTTTAAGTGCAGGGTGCTTTGGAATATGGGCAAGAAACTTATAGAGAGATAAATAGATCAGGATTGTCGTTGGGTGGTTGAATTGGAGATTGTCTTCACGAGATACTGTGCCGCACTACAAAGTATTGTTTGCGCGTTGTCTAGTGAAAAGGCTTCCATTAACACTTTGTAGTTCGCTCACTTATTAGTACGGGTTTTTGTCCCGAGTATCAGGCGGCCACTTACGTATCAATACGTCTTCCTTTAGTCTCTGGTTTTTCACGTCAAAGTGGATTTATTTGGAACTATTTGGAGCTATTTATTTGAAAATACTATGTTGTGTGTGTGGATTCAGTTGTGTTCAGGAGTTGTCTGTGTTGTATAAAATGCTTATACCCTTCATGAGGCTGAATAGAAAATGGCCAGCCCCGAGGGCTGGTAAATTTAAAGGGTTCTAGCACACAAAGTGTAAAATCCTTCAAGTGTTAAACAAACAGCCCTATATTTGTGTTTCGGGTACAGTTGTCTTGAAATCCCATATCGATGCCTAGCGACAACGCATTAATGAAGCAAGCCGGGACGCATTTAAGCATACCTCACATTGATTTAAACAACAGAAGGGAATGAGAGTGCTCCATTGGCTGATACGTTGCTTTCATGGAAACCGCTAAACACCTGACAATGTTTACTGTGTTGACACAGAGAATTAAACGCATGTTTTAAATCTTGAGTTTAGGAACTGATTTTTATAATGATAATTGATAATTTTATTCCTGATTAATGTTTTACTAAAATTGAATCTAATTAACTGCTTTTAACAAGAAAGTATAAATTTTGGATATTTATCAAGGAAAATTATGCAGCTGGAATATATTTTTGAAACCAAGTTTTTTTTTTTTTTTTAAACATTTAGACGTAAAAGAAAAATTCGGATGACTCAGAAACTCGAATGCTACTTTTGAAATTGTCAATTCTTATTCTTATTATTTTATTAATAGTCATTTTTTTTTTGCCATTATAAGGAAGAAACTAAAATATTTCTGAATAAATGACTGCATTAATGCGACGCATACATTTTTTAGAGCCTTTTTGTTATAATAATTTGTATAACACAGATGTAGAATATGACATTTCTTCGACATTATTTTATTTAGGTGTTGTTGTTTTTCCGGATAAATGCGGTTTCTGGGAACAGATTTAAGTTTTATTTTAATTTGATACTTTATATTATTTACATTTTAACTTAAGTTTAGTGTTATTTTAGTTTTATAACTATAAGTATTTTAATTTAATTATTATTAATATTTTAACCTTATTACTATTAGTATTTTAATTTAATTATTATTAATATTTTATCCTTATTCCATTATTATTTGTATTTTGATTTGACCCTTTTTGCTATTACCAAATAAAAAATATCGCCAAATCTCCTATACTACATCTGTTCCATTTTTATAATAATAATAAATGTTAATAAATATTGAGCTTTTTTAATATTGACTTGTATTTAATAAGAAATATTTTGATGTGCAGTCTAATATTATATTGGATTATAATATTGTAAACATAAGTTATGACAATTAATTTATATTTATCTATTTTATGATAGTTGAAGTTATAGAAATTATAAAGATGTATATATATATACTATAAGTAAAAAATAAAATATAAATATAATATAGTTCGACTTTTCTTTCAATCCACAAAGTAAAGAGAAAAATAATATTTTTTTCACATAAAACGTTTTCACTGAATATTAATTATCGCAACTCTTACATGGTAAAAATGTTTCATAAAAGGTAAATTGGGATTTGTTAAACTTTGATATAGATGGCACCACCATTCAAATGTTCAATTAATTATTATTAAAAATCAGTTTTACGATTATTTATAAGCATTTTACAATTTTGAAGTCACAAACTAACTTAGTGCGACTATACAATCATCAAACTTCATTAAAAAAGCTACATTAATAAGAAATACCATCAAACATAACTTTTCCCATTTAATAAGAATATGGCTTCGTCGAATTCAGCACTTAGTAATACTGTAAAAATCGTCCACCCATGATTTTTTTTCATACAATGATTTGACGTTGCTTGTATTGAAAACAATATCTTTTTTTTTTTTTTTTTTTTTTTTTTTTAATCATATTTTCAAAAACAAACGAAGAAAATACGAATTCTCTATTAGAAACTATCAACTTTCCATTCAGCATGCAGCCGCCATTTTGTGTGGGCGTTATTTCTTCGCAGACTTGCAGGAAAATTGACCAATGGCGCACTCTCATTCACAACAATGTGAGGAATGCATCAATGTGAGGAATGCTTAAATGCAGCCAGGACACACAAGAGACCTTACCGAATATTTAGAATTCCTTGATATAATGATACTTCGTAAAAAAGGACTGACCCAATGATACTCTTGCTAAATTAAATCTTACATTGATAACAGTCCCTGGCAACTCTTTTTAGGTTGACTAGAGAAGTGATCTGAAATCTCTGTACTTTCCTCTTTTTACTTTAAACACCTGCCATGCTCTTTGAATGAAAATTCAATCACAAGCCGAAACCCGGATAAACTATTTCAGCACATGCATCCGGCTACTTTTCCTATAACTAGGAAACGTTTAATAAATTATTCACCCTTCGAAAAATTATCACGAAATGGATATAACGCAAAAGTATCGAATTAATATTCTTTCGCCATATCTATGATATACAGAGTAATAAATTTCCATGCCTTATCTATCGGCGCTTCGCCATCTAACAAAGCTCATAATTACCAACAGAAATTGTATGTGTTTTACAATATAACAGTAATTTGAATATTCAGAGAGTATAATTGCAGAATAAATAATAATAAATTTAATTTAATATCACCTGTTCAAAAAGTAATAAAATGGGGTTATGACTCAGAAATTTAAACTATGAAAATTTTAAAAGTTTAAGAAAACACAACCTAAATTATTACTTTAAGCATAAAGAAATATATTTAAAAATAAGCAATTACGCTTTGAATTACCAGACTTTTAAACACTAAATCACACTAGATTAAAGCATTAAAGAAAATCACTACCGCCAATATTACTAAAATTACAAACTTTCACAATTAACCCACTTTCCCCTCTAAAAACTCTCCACTAACAAAAACAAACGTTTTAATAAAGTACTTAAAAAAAACTCTTTTCATCTGAATCTCCAAGCACATCGAATGAAACAGCCCTCTTTGATGAGTTAGACGAGACTATTAAGGCATCACAAAAGTGAAAGTTGCCGATGGGGGAAAAAAATTCCCTTTCACGTTCCCCTCTATGGTTAAAGTATCCTTCATATCCCCTGTACCATCAATTAGCCCCCAGATTTCATTTCACGAAATTACGAACACGATCACTGACACGAGATGCATAAAAATTTACCATCCTAATGGAATTTTTTTTTTCATCCTTCTCTTGCAATATTTTTCCTCTACTCGTTTTAATCGAGGCCTTATTTAATTAGCGAAGAGGGGCACAGTTAATTCTGCTGCAAAGACATTTTGACAAGATTAAAAGTGCTTTAAAGTTTTGATGGAGGAGGGTGAATCACGTGGGATAGTGCGGGTTTACCAAGTGAGGCGACTTAGATTCCTTTTTGGCGAATATTTGGTTATCAAATGAATTCAGTTGATCGGACATTTTCTTTGACGATTTTCACTGGTAAAATGTACTTTTGAAATTACGATATTACTAAAATATTTAATTACTATATTACTGAATTATTTAATTGCTACATTATTAAATTATTTGATTACTACATTATTAAATTACTCAGTTTCTACATTATTAAATTATTTTATTACTATATTACAAAAATTATTTAATTACTATATTAGGAAATCATTGAATAACTATATTACTAAATTATTTAATTGCTACGGTATTAAATTATTTAACAACTATGTTACTAAATTTATTACTTAAAGAAATATGTAATGAAAAAGAAATTGGTTTAAATTTTTGAAACACTTTTTTACTACAATTCAAATAATAGTACAAATTAAATGATTCTTAGAAATTTAAAAAAATACATTCAATCGATGTAAGTTATATTAATTGACTAAATAATACAATTGTTAAAATAGTATTTCTTGCTGTTGTGCAATTTCTTGTACTCCTTTTTTTTTCCGTTTGAATGAAAACACACTAAATTTGCTTACTTTTTGCAATATTTCCAATAATCTCTCTTTATATTTCCAAAATTTTCAATTTTCCCCTTTTTTCTATGTTATCCATAATCGTAATCACTTTTTAAATGATTGCATTCGATATTTTATTTAATGCAATTATTTAAAAAGTTACCACTGTGGATAATGTGGAAACGGGGAAAATTAAGTTTAATACATTGGAATAAATTCGTGCCGGACAGTTCTAGAAAGTTCTGCTATAACATAAACTTAATAGAATTTAAATAGTCTTAAAAGTTGTCCTTGGTGGGATTCCAGATCTCAGACAATGCAATTGCAACCAATGTATAGTGTTTTTGATTTACAAAATGCAGCAAATATAAAAAATATTAAAATAAAAAATGAACTATATAGTTCAATTTTCGGATTGAAAAGTGGTTTTCCCGGCTGACTACTTCCATTTGAAATTCAAATGCCTTGCAATTTTCTATAGAAAAGCCTCCCATAAGGTGTTAACTTCCTTATTATCGGTCTATTCCCAGTAGACTTGATCTTTTTGTAATGGTGGGGATTTGTAATAACGGGAATTTTGGTAAGATACATGCCGAAACTAGAACATTGTTCCAAAATACAGGGTTTTTTAAAAAAATAAACAAGTCAAAACCTTCCCAAAACACATTTTTTACTCCTTCGTTCTTTCTTATAAAAATATATTTCAATTTTAACATTCTGCATCAACATTTAAAAACGTCCAGTTTATTTGACCCATCACTGGGCGAGATCGGCCAAGATCCGTTCCAACGGTCAGTATAGAACGGTTCACTTAGGAATTGTCCAGTGTTTAGCGATACAAGTCAGAGTGTATTTGTGCTACTGTGATTGTATTGCTCTTGCGCTAGAAAATTTTTGATTCGTTTCAAGTCCTTAGAAGAAAAGATTGGCGAGTTTCTGATCTCTTTCAAATCGTGGCAGCCCGGATCCGAATTAATAAGTCACGATAGCTTTACTAATCTCCGTTCTAGCGTGATTGCCTTACTTGATGTTTCCATTAGTTTTGCTTTCTTGAGTGTTCCTTTGACGTCGAGAGCATCATCGAATGTTTTCTTCCCATCAAACGGAAAAACGGAAACGTTTTAATAAGAGGATGAAAGGTGATAGGCTGACATGGGAGTGCATTGGATTTTAAAGAATATGAAAACACTGGTTTTAATCAATTAAGGTTGAGAAAAGTTGTCAAATGATGTTTCGTGTATTATTTTTGTATTTTTATTGGCGTACAGTGGAAGTGTATTTGGCTGAAGTAAGAAAACAAAAATAAGCTGAATTATTACAAAGGGAAACAGTTACGATTGTGTGAAATACATTTTTATCGAGTGTAATAAAGTTTGGCTGAAAACTGACAAAAAACTTTCAATCTTTTCTATTTATGATACAATTTTGTGATCAAACTTTTATGCCGTCATCTAACCGTATAATTATTTTTTTAAATATACCCCTGCTGTTCGGTATTTGATAAAATTGCATATTTAAATAAAAATAAAATGCTTATTCCCTAAAATATAATCACACGCTCCCCCTCCCCCCTCCCCCTACTCTTCAAAAAAAAAAAAAAAAAAAAAAAAAAAAAACTTCTGCCTTCTTTTTAGGAAAGTTAAAAAATCTTACAATAGATCCCATTTTTTGGTAAATCTTTGTTGGCGTAATAATATATCATTAAAAACTTCGTTGAAAAAACAACTTCATTCAAAATACAAACTGTCATTTTAACCATATATCTACTGCAAAACATTGTGAATAAATGCAGTTTCGCGAACAAGTGGTTGCTTTATCCTGCTGTCGAATGTACACATTGCAAAACTATGGTGTGTGTACTCTGATACGAAGATTCACTTGATTGAAAGTATTACAAACTGCGATGTCAGAGATGTTTATATGCTCTGCTTTTGATGAGTCATCACTAATTGGAGGACCCCCAAACAAACACAGGAACCTGGATTAGGAATACACATCGTGGCGTGATTGGAATTGTGGTCACGTGACAAGCCTTTACCATTTCGCTCATACCGAAACTCCCGTGGATCTTCGAATAATTGAAGCAATTGTCATATCGTCATTTAAGTATGTAATAACTACTCAAAATGTGATTTTGGGGTAGGATTCAGTCTGCATAATGGTACCTGTAGGAAAAATATTTCGAAAAGTGATTAAGTCAATAATTCAAGTATAGTCCAATGTATCTTTTATTCGGAAGGATCCATCCTTCAATAAGAAGTTGTCTCAGATTGTATCTGAACTTGTTACATTTTCAACAGCTTTTTTTATTTTGAGCTCTTCTGTACTTATCATGTCAAGTGTATTTCCGGCTTTTTTGTTATCGCCTGATTTAAAGAAAACTTAAAATTCCCAACTATTTTAAGCGAAAACAATTTCTCACTAATTTGTCGAATATTTTTTTTTTATTAAAATACTTCGAAATCGTTGTAATCGGTCTCCTCTATACCGATCATTTTAATTGGTCATCTTTTTAATCCTAATTTTTATATTTATATAATGTATATTATATTTGTTATTTTCCTAACTAGATATCCTAGATTGAAAAAGTTTAGAATTTCTTTAGAAGTATTCTTTTGTCCCCTTTCTTAAAATGTCAAATCATCTGATGACAACGTTTAGTACCTGTCTTCGAGTGACATTAAATGATCTTTCTCATTTACGTCATTTGTTTAAATGTAGCTTGTCTTCTTGTGGTGAGTGCTCATTATTCAAAAAAAAAAAAAAAAAGACATTATAGACATAATTTTTGCACAATATATTCCAGCTGAATAAACAAGGATAAATTATTTGGAGTAATTCGTGTAAATTTCTGTTCCTGTAAATTTCTCAATATTCTCGTTGATTTTGCTATACTTATCATTTATTAAATAACATTCCATATGAAACTGACGTGCTTTGTTACTCTAAAAAGTAACTCATTAATTTGTTCCAATATCTATAACTAAGTCATAAATACGAGGTGACAGTGCTTAATTTATTATTCTGTAAGATGTCAGTTCAGGCTGTCGATAAAAACATTACATTATAATTTTGAAACATATATTATTACACTATTAATAATTCCATTTGCATTTATAGCACTCTTCTATATCATTTGAAGAAAAAAGGAGCACCATCACTTTGTGTGTGCAGCAAATTCATCGAGAACAGTGTTTTGAAATTGAAAATTTTAATTTTCTGAACGTATTAAACTTAATCCCAGCTGATGGAAGAGGCTATGAAATTGTTTTGAATAAAATGTTTATTTTAGAATTTCAAGTTTAAAAGTAAGATAAATGCACAAAAATAATTTTTAAAAATTAATTATAAAGTAAATATTCTATGTAAAAATGCAAACATAGACACATAAAAGTTACACATACGAAACCGAAAATACATACTGTCTAAAATCACGACTCGTTATTTACTTTAAGTAAACATTTAAATTGAAAACCTTTTTTATTTCACAATAAATGTTTGCAATAACAATTTTATTACGTGTAACGGTACATAAGCCATTATAATATCTGCCTCTCAAAAATTCCATTGTAGTATTTCGTGATATACTTGATAATAAAAATAAACGTTATGAATACCTGCAAATGCCAATACAGCGCGAACTGCAATTTGATGCCCAGAAAACAAATACACGTCTTTTTATTCATTCACAAATAATAAGACGTCAATCCCGATAAAAAAAGACTTCGTTTTCCTACAACTCAAGCGGCCTTTGAATAACTCCTTTATGCCTCCTAATAGTAATAACGTACATTTCCTTCCCAACAAACAGTTCGTATAACAAAGCCCAAAAAGCGCAGTAAACAGTCCCCAAGAATGTCATTTTTCTCCGACCTAACAATAAGGGAGGAATATTCGAAGGGATAAATAAACGAAAACTGGGTATTTTGGGGATGGCGTGTTAAGGTGAAAACAAAAAATGAACTTTCTCATTCTCTGGAGGGAAAGAAGTCATCACCATTGGCTATCCGTGAGCAAACGAATTGAAATACAGATGGGATTTCACGTGGCAGGTTCAGGAAGGTTGAGACTGATACCCGCTTGGAGCTTTGTAATTTATATTTTAACTGTATAAAGTGGCCGAATAAAATGTCCATTATTTGAAGATACGGCTATACTTAACAAAAAGTTAAAAAGCATGAGAAAAATGTCAAATTAGATAATCCAACTCACAAAGTTAAAAAAAAAAAAAAATCCATGCACTTCCACTTAGATTCGTTTAGCAGCCCTAACAGTACCCAGTTGGCAGTCTAGTTTGTAGCGAGAACGGTTTTCATCTTGAGTTTGGTCGTCAGTTATATTGGACTTCAAGTTTACCTTGGACTTCAGTTAAAATTTTACCAGTTACTGTTGAAGTGGCCTCAAGCACCACTTGAGCGTAACGAGATTACGAGATTTAAGTCAAGTAAGTCAAGTTAACGTTGAAATTTTAAAATCACTTTCCAAACAATTTCGCGCGATTTGCCAAAAAAAAAAAAAAAAAGACGACACTCCGAACACGCTCTGCAGATAACAGATTTGCCTAATTCATCATTAAAAGACCTGAAAACGCCTACATATGGCAAACGCCAAGTCTACATATCTGCAACTGAGTTCAGAATAATAAATGATGATTTCAAGTTCAACAGCTTCATATTGTTTATGCTAAACTTATTTAAGAGAAAGTAGGTATCAATCCCTACAATTGGTATGTTACAATCTTCTAGCCCATTCCATTAAGAAAATACTATATAGAAAACCTTGACATTTAGTGACTAGGTACGAAAAGGACCACTTAATGCAATGACACCAATTAAAAACTCGAAAATATCATCGAATATATTTTATTTTATGTTTGAAAATCTACAAAAGCAAAGGCAATTGCAGCCGCTGCACAGGCATTGACTTTAGGATTTCAAATCTAAAATAAAATATATTAGACGCTATTTTTAAGTTTTTAATTTGTGCCATTTCATTCGGTAATCATTTTCGTACCTATTCACTAAATGTCAAGGTTCTATACAAAATAGTTTATAAATTAACTGGGCTAGAAGAACGTAACATAACGAGTGATGATCCTTTCTAGGAATTCCTCTTAAGATTCAACGTTTCCCGTGCCGATACGTGACTTCCGATATTAAGAAGGCCATCCAACTAGTAAGATGACGTCACCTGTGGTGGATACACTTTCCATTCAGAGAGTGGGGGAAGACATTATTTTTGTGTGACGAAATATTTTATCTTCCTTATTTTACGTTTTGTAAAGATATTTCAAGTAATTGGATTAGTTTATTTCTTTGACAATGCAAAAAATAAGATTATCCCTACATCTTAAAACACTAATTTTGTACAACTTTGGGTTTTAAACTTCATCCATTCCCGTATAAGTATGATCAAGTATAACTTATGTTCGTTTATTTTTTATTTATTTTTTTAAATAATTTTAAAATATATCTAAATGTTTAAAATGTGAAAGGAAACAAGAAAAATATTAATTCAAAACATTGATATATACAATTGATAAAACACAATAAACAAAACACATCTTAAATACCACAACTAAATTCAAGGCTCGTATTTTCAGAGAAAACCTACATTTGAAGGAAATATGCATAGTATGTATATATATATTTTTTTTTAATTCACAATGTTTGCTAAGACAAGCATGTACTGTCACCTTACAAAAACTAATCTTATCCAGTCTTCTTATCAAATGCCTCTTTTGAACGTACAAAATCATTTGGATGAAAATGCAGCTCGCATACTTTAAATAGAAGACAAACATTTCTAAGCAACTGTATCGAATTTTTGACAAAACATTACATTGAAATAAGAAAAAGTTCCCACGTTAAATTTTTATTTTATGTTGATCATTTTGAAAGGCTAGTAAAGATTGAGTAAAACTTCCAAATACGGTACGAATTCTGGCCAAGAATTGTTTTCATAAAACAGCGTCAAATGATGTCAACCATAAGTTGTTTACTTGTTATTTAAAAAATGACGGCGGCTATCATTTCTTGGTGAAAATTACTTTGGCATAGAATTCGTACCGTACTTGGAAATTTAACCAAAGATTGTTTCCTGAACTTTCATTTGAAAAATAAAAAGTTGAAACCGAAGAAAAGTTATCACTATCGTAAATAGTTAGCATTTCTTTTCAGCATTTTTTCATAACAACTTCTCAAAAATTGTACACTTATATTTAAAACACATTAAAGATTTTATTAAAAAGTTAGCACTCACCTTGTTGTATTTCGTTGGGACAACATTTGTTCGATATATCGCATGCCACCATTTTTTCTAACACTGTCAACGGAAGGGAATTTGAACATAGAAATCTTAGCACAAATTTTGGAGTTCCCGTTGTACTTTAGAACGGAACAAGGACTCGGCATTTTGTAAAATGTACACAAATATTAAACGTATAACTCGTCCATAATAACCATCGAACGGCTAATAAAAGCAGAATTTGAAGATCAGTGTATCCACTTCTAAATAAATTATAGCTTGAGATAGCTTAAACTTGTATCCACGGCTGATGTCATAGAAAGAAAAACATGGCGGAGTTGGTTGACCTTCTACATATAGATGGTCACGGCCTATGTGACCATTAAGTAGAACAGATAACAGAGAACCACCTGGTTGCAGTAACTCAGTATGGCCACAGATACATACATATTCTGTGTTTAGTGAGGTAAACTAGTTGTTCTGATCAACTTACTGTTACCACTCAAATCTCTATCAGTAAAAATAACTAATCGCCTGATGTTCTATTAAACGGATGTTAAGAAACTTACGAGTGCGGCAGAATCTTGAACTCTCCCTAACATTGAAATTACATAATTGCTAAGCAATCAGAGACTCAAAGACAACAATGTGAAACTACAGTGAGAACAGTGAAGGACAACTACAGTGCTTTTCCAAATTAATTACAATGTTGTAGGGAGGCAAGACTGTTGTAAAATCTGAATATAGTGGAATAAGTTCATAAAAAAGAGTTTGTGATCCCTTTTCAGGATGGGGACTATCAAACAGTCACTTTTGCAGATTGCACTGGTTTTACTAGAAACACGGATGGGTTTTTAGTACCCCATTAACACCAGTTTTTTTTATTGACAAATAGGTCCTAATAAAAACGTACATCATTGGTTAAGCAAATGCAGTTGTTATAAAAATTACTACCATTACTCCATTTTGTAAAGCGGTGAATTTAAAATTCCATACATGTCTATCCAACTTGTCTCTTATTTCTGTCTCTCGCATTTCAAAGTTATAGAGATTCCTTTCTGAAAAGCCCTGTAAGCGCGAGCAGAATAATAGCGTGACACAAGAGGCAAAATGCGTGCAAGCGGCAATTTTGACACACACCAAATGGCCCCTTCACTCTCTCCCCCCCCCCCCCCTTCAGGTGGCAAGGGGGGAGGTGATCTCGCTGTGAAACCGAGACACGAAAGGCAATTATTTGAGGGTTAATTCGTATTTCCGCGTTGATCATTTTGAGATCATTGTTTGTCGTATCTGCTTTTGTTGCTCTAAGATGGAAATGAGATTTCCTTTCCTTGAGGCGTGACGTTAAGTAACGGAGGAAATGAAGGGACTCTTTCACTTCGAAACGTTATAACTGCGAAACAGTGAGAGACAGAACGAAGGGAGAGAAAAAAGTGGTGTGTTCGATAGACAGGTATGAAAATATAAGTGAACCGGTTTGCAAAATTAGTCACATTATTGAAATGTGGTAACACATTTTTGTAACATGTGAGTAGACTCGTGGAAAAGGACCCTCTTTAGTGGGGAGTGCAGCTCAAATGGTCATTTTGTAGAATGTAAAAGATTGGAAAGACACGCAGAACGAGCTATAATTCATATTATTGGCCAGTTTTATCACCAGTTTTATTTATTGACAAATGGGTCCAAATGGAAATGATTCCCATCTATAAACCATATGAACATCCACCATCATCCCATCAATCCAACCCGGTGTATTTCACAACTGTCTATCTAGCATACTACTTGTGTACTTGTGCCATTGTGTCTGCATATATGCGCTATTTATTTCTTACTGCAATAAAAGGCTTTGTAAAGTAGTAATAGAACTTTTTGAAAAAGAAAAAAAATGAAGGATTTATTTGAAACTACTGGAATGGAGTTTTAACTTTCCAAATCACAGAGAGTTAGTGCCGACCAAACGGTATAGTGGTTAGCGTTGCTAGCTTCTAGACCGCGAGGTTGCGGGTTCGAGTCCCGTGTTAGGCATGGGTGTTTGTAAATGTATGTTGGCTTGTCTAGTGACGAATGTTTCGGCGCATTATAGCCCTCGTGTTGCTGACGGCGCCAGATAATCTGAAAACAACCAACCAGCCAACCACAGAGAATTAGTTTTTAAGATTGGAACTTTCTAAATAATAGCAGTTCAACTTGTAGAAAAAGTAATACGGTGAATAATCAATATGTTATACTAATCAACATTCGATCTTATGTAGTCTTATTTCACTGTCTTACAAAGCTTATTGAGTTGTTTAAAATTTTCTAAAAATATACCCAATGAGTGCGATCGAACAAACGTTTTATCTATAACACTACACAATAATCAATAAAGTTTATCAACACAACACACACACACAAAAAAGAGATATTCATTGAATTCTAAATCTTGGGGTTTCCTTTCCATCGATACCCCAAACAAATAAAAAATAAACTGCAGAATTGTTTTGTAAATTTGGGTGTTATTCATTAATGTACAAACTCAACAACAACCTCCCCCCCCCCCCTCGAAAAATCCTTCAGTTCAAAATTGCTTGGGAGCTGAAAAAACATTTCGGGCTTTTTTCTAAAAATGGCGGATGGTTTTGTAAATTGTCTTCTCTTTATTCCAAACTTCACAAACACCAACCCCCCTCCCCACATTTCACTTTCATAGCAAACAACAAACAAAATCTACGATAGCCAAAAAAACCCAATTTAACATTTTCTCTTCCTTTGGTTTAAAGTTCCAACTCTATTTTACAACTTCGCATTTCACATACCTTCGACAAATGCAATTTACTCTTTCGCTCTCAATCCCGTAGTTTCACTGTTTTTTTTTTTCTTTTACAGTTTTTTTTTTTTTTTTTTTTCGAAATAATATAACGAGTCAAAACCGCTTCGAGTCCTCCAGAGACCAACCAAAGCTATTATCCAAGTTCAATTTTCATTTAGCCCTAGAATATATTTTTTTAAAAATTCCTTCATCGATATATACATATATTTTATGTAAATAAAAAAGTATTATATATATGTATATACGAAAAAACTGCTAAGCCTAAAGGTTTGAACTACCGTAAAGCAAGGTGGAATCCTATTTTTTTCCCACTAGGTATCTCGCATGATAGGATCATGTGATACCAAGCTGATAATGCGATCTGTTTTTTGTGTATTATGCAACCTTGGAATGGAGTCATGAATAATGGATTAGATAGACGATATTGCCATTCGATGGAAATCGTAACAGAATGCAACGTTCTTCATTAAATATGCAGAACGTGGTGGGGAATTTTTTTTTTAGGTACTCTCTAGTGCTTAAGTAAACGTGTTCATTGTGTGAAGTAATAATATGGTTGTTTATCTTTAATAAGAAAATATTCAGTGTAGATAACTTTCTTATTAAATTGTTACTAAAGCATTTTTTCTATCATAATTTACTTTAAAATGCCGAGGGTTAAAATCTGATATTTGTGCGAGTTATAAGATTGATTTTTAGTTCTTAGTCATTAAAGTGTAAAGTTTGAAAACAAATTCTTCTATCCACTTCTATGTATTCTAATTAAGAGAATAAGTCGGTAAAAGACGTGTGGTGGTGGTTCATTAGTAAATAATTCATCATTTCTAAAAAGTTTCCCGAGCTTTGTCGAAAACAATTCCCAAATTATCTATCACAAAACATTGAAATATCTGGATATCCTCGGAAAAAAATCCTTCATTTCAAAGTAAATATTAACTAATTTAATATTGAGTTGAGTTTTCAAATTCAGAAAAATATGTTTATTCTTAAAAGACAATGTTCATAAAACAGAGATTCGTGATAAAAGAAAAATACTTTGTGAAAATTACTTACTAAAGCTAGTTCATTATCTTAGAAAAATCCTATTCTGATTTGGATACTTTTCAAAATTTTTTTTTTTTTAATTCGTAACACAAATTAAGAATAAAAATTTAAATTTAAAGAAATTGCTCTTTAATCAATAATATACTACAGAGGTAAGTTTAAAGTGACGCACACTAAAGTTTACCTGCCTATAAAAGTATCAGTTTAAGAATTTCAATTAACATAAATCATCAAAGAAATTAGTTGAAATGTTGGCTCGTAATTTTAGCAGAAAAGCTGTAGGCGCTCGAAATAAACACTCGAAATGGCGTCCTCTTTCACGGGTGCAAAAGTTTCTTCAGTTTACTAGATTTCGCGAGACTGCGGTCCTTGGCAGTATTGAAGTTGAAAGGGATTGCTTTAATGTTTGTTTTTCGGCTCAAAAATCGTGTGTGGGGAGTGGTATCACTAGTAAAGGTTTAGGTAATACTAGTAAATCAACTTGCCGTCATCCAATCGCGCTGAAATAGCATTTAACCGGTCATTGAAGAAATTCCTACCTGTTGCGAACACTATTTTAAAAAATGTATAGTAAAATTGTTTTAATTAGAATAAATCAAATATATTTGGATGTGAATGCATAAACTCCCATTCATTTTTAATGAATAAATTTTGAAAAGTAGTTTATCGCCTATTTTACTGACATATATGTTTTTAATATTTAAAATTAGATGCAAACACCAAGCATACGCTTACAACAGAAACGTCTCTATGTTAATGAATATAAAAACTGGCAATGCATATAAAGGATTTTTGCGTTATATTCTTTATTATAGTATAACTGTTTTAATATAAGTTTATGAAAACTATGTCCTAAACTTGACATAGAATAGCCGTATGCTAAATGAAATATAATGGTTTTTTTTTATACAAGGTTAACATATTAGTAAAAGAGATTTCCCAATATGGACAGAAAGTATGCGCCATTCCGTGTCAAATCTGGAATCTCTTGTGGGAACGGTTCCGTTAAAGTAATGTTTCTTCAAACAAATCTTACTTAATGAGACAACAATATATAGAATTTATTTGTAATTTAAGTAAAAATTACTCTTTATATTTTATCAAGTAATATTTAAAAATATAACCAATAAAAAGTTTTTACTATAAATCTTTTATATGCGTTGTCAATTTTTATATTCATTAACAAAGTGCCATTTCTGTTGCCAGCGTGTACTTCGTGTTGGCATCTAATTTTAAATATTAAAAACATCTCTATCAACAAAATAGGGGTAAACTATATTTCAAAATTTATTCATTAAAAATGAATGTGAATTTATGCACTCACATTTAAATATCATTTATTTATTATGATTATAACAAGTTTATTACTTATTTATTACGACAAGTTTAGGAACAGGAAAGAGTTTCTTCAATGATCGATTAAATTCCATGTTAGAGTAATGATGATGGTAATTAAGTTTATTGGTATTTCGTAAAAGCGACATTTCATTGACAGCTGCCAAAATTTAATATATGTCGAATCTATCTGCCAAGTTTCAGCCCGAATGGATAAAGGCAAGAGGATTAATTTGGCCTCCGCAGATTTGCCCACCATCAACATACCCAGCCAAGCACACACAAATTACAGTTAATATAAATGATTTATGAAAGTATCAGACAGAACTGTAAAAAAAAAAAAAATCCCACAAATTAACTAAAATCTCTTTTACTTTTTAGTACCGAATTTTGTACTAAACATAATACTTTTAATTATTGCATTATTCAACATTTTCTTAAAGTTAAATTTATTTAACTTTAATTGACACAATCAATTTAAGTTACATATGTTTTCAATATTTGTAACAGGTAGTTCGAGTCAATTTGTGGAAAATTGTCCACATAAGAACTGTTTAACTAAACCTTGGTTTAAACTTACTAAGTTAAACGAACAAAGCTATGACTTTGTTTTGGATTTTACTTTAATAAAGTTTGAGTTAATAATTATGAGGATTTAGTTAGTGTAACGAGAGAGATAGAAAATTCTGATTACTGTGGAATACTAACATTCGTTTTAAAACTTAAACTTCTAACTTAGATTAATGTCTAGAAAAAAACAAAAAAGAAAGTCATAATAATCATTTCAAATAACAACCACACAAACAAGATCCTCAACCAAAAAACATCTTCACTTTCAAAAAGGGTAAAAAATCAGGACATAAAAACTTTATTCGACTCTTCAAATTTCGTTGCAATTTTCTTTTTCGAAACTCAGATGAAACTCGGATGTGTGTTCTCATAAATCATACTCCTATAAGTATCAAAAAAGAATTTTCAAACATTGGTTCAAATAAATAAATAAATGATACAACAGCTGGATAGAGCGAAGGAATCTGTAATGCATCTAGCACTAAATAAAACTCTTTATTTCTTCTTTGGTTTGTTTTTTTCATTTGTGAGATGGAGACTTCTCCCAGATAAACTGAGATCTCTCCAATGCGAACAGATGCTGCTGCGGAATGCATTACGTTCTTGAGGATTTTGCGGAGAATTATGCTCTTAACCCCAAAGTCCAAGTGCCGTTTTTCAAAAGGGGATCATTTGGAGAAAAAAAGAGGTTTACGAACTCAAAGAGGCTTTGGTCAGGATTCATAAGAAACAAATATATTTTTAGCTTGATTTTTTATGTTTTGTTGAATGATCAACATATCATGAAGGCAGACTACGATAAAATAAATATTTCAATATTCGCATCTTTAAAGTTCTCGCAGCCAGAAACCTGTAAAATCGTATAGTGGAATATCGGATCTAATTCAATCCTAAATTGGCCAAAAAATTACATTAGAGAAAATCAATTCAAGAGAGCGACGGCAGATGGTTCAACTCTAAACAACTCCTTTAATTAACATCAATTGGTTACTAGGCTAACACGCAAGCAAGACTTGCCACATATCGAGCAGAAACATCTACACGACCCATTCTGTCGGGTCAGTGATTTAAAGTTTATTTTTTTTAATGTTATCAAAAGTCTGAGAGTCAGTTTGGTCTCGTCTCTTTCTCTTAGTCTCTTATCTCTTTTGTTAGTTTGAGGACTAGACCCCCGTTATTTCCAACTTTTTGGAAACTCACTCATTGGTCGGAGGGCAAAATGTGTCTTCTTAAATGTTGCCCCCCCCCCCTTGCCTGTTGATCCGGTCATGGAAAAGTTCATAAATGTCTTCATGCCTGGCTTTCCATGACATAGAATTTACGATGAGCACATCTAGATCTTTGTTAACTTCAGACACCGAGTCTTCGATGGTACAGCTGGTAAAACAGAGAGAAATATCATATTGCTGTTTGAGTCTCCAATTCCTTGAATTTCCAATAGGGTGAACATAGCTTCAGCACACAACTCATCAATTAAAGAAAAAAAAATAAGTAATATTTATCA
This sequence comes from Linyphia triangularis, assembly GCA_963978545.1. Classification (NCBI taxonomy): domain Eukaryota; kingdom Metazoa; phylum Arthropoda; class Arachnida; order Araneae; family Linyphiidae; genus Linyphia; species Linyphia triangularis. Next base: position 880,411 of record OZ021727.1, on the reverse strand, counting down.
ACACCTATTTCAATATGTAAGAAAGGACAAAAAATACCATTGCTAAGTGAAAAGAAATTTGCAGGGGCTTTCAGAAAAGAATCCTTAACTTCGAATTAACGTTAGTGCAAAGCAATTAGAAACATAAACAAGTGTTGGATATACAGGTATGGAATTTTAAATACAACCCTTTGAAAAATTACTTACAATACTGGAATGTGGCAACAAATTGTTGTAAAATCTGAATATAGCAGAATCAGTTTATTGTTTACCTCATGATAAAGGACCTCATGAATCTTTTATTGGATACTGCAGTCGGTCACTGTTGAAGAATGCAGTATTTTTACTAGACGAGGTTTTAAGTACCAGACACTCACAATTTTTATTTATTGAAAGATACGTCTAAATGAAAGAACCATATGTTGCCCTCAACAAATGAACTTCCATTAATGAATTTTGAAAATCGGTATATTTAAAAGTCCATTTAACTTACCACTTGTTTTTTCCTTATGTCTCTCACTTTTTCCGTAATTATGACATCTTTCTGAAATACCCTGAAAGTTGTAGAAGAACTAATTGATACTATTAAACTGTTTAGAAAAATATCGATATTTTTTCTTTTTCTTTTAGGGGAAATTTTACGAAATGAACAAACTAAGCTTTAAGTTTTTTTTTTTTTTTTTTTTTTTTTTTTAATTGTGTTAAGGGATTAAAATTAAAGGTTATACAATTAGCACATAATGGAGGTTTAAATCCTTTTAACGATTAAAAATCTCAAGGAATTCTTTCTTTTAAAAAGGATTGGAAAAAACCTTGGCTTCAAAATCCAAAAAAGACTCAGCAAATACTATTCCTATACTTGCACATTACATTGAGATATATAATTTTGAAATTTTCTTCTCCTGTTTCAATATGTAGTTGTTAGTCAAGATACTATCTTTGGAGTTATACATTTTCATCAAAGTGTATAAATAAATTTACTAAAATAAGATTCAAATAAGAAATGATTAAAAACTATTTATTAACACAGTTTGCAATTCGTAAAAATTAAAAATAAAATAATCAATGTTAGGTGCAAATCCAATGCTCAAAGTACACTTTACCTTTTTACTTTCAATTACACATATTTATTATACATATGGTAATGAAAGTATAGCATTCGGGTAAAAAAAATTAGATTTTTTTTTTTTTTTTTTTTTTTTTTTGCATTTCTCCACGTTTTGGAGCACCCTGATATCAAAAAAGTGATCTAGAAAAAATGTCTGTCTGTATCTGTGTCTGTGGTCAGCATAACATCCCAAACAAATTGACCTACGATGTTCAAATTTGGTTTGCGGGTTGCTGGTGGCCATGAGACCTACCATTAAGGTTTTCGTCAAAATTGCGCATGAGCATAAGGTAGCTGCTATTGAAAAAAATCATGTTTTTCAATGATTGCTAAAAAAAACGGCTAAAACAATTTTGATAAAAATTGCTGTGCTAATGCCTCTTAAGGTGTTCTAAACATCCCCACCTCTGAAATTCCCGTAAAAATTGAAAAACGAATGCCTTCAACACAGAGTTCTCTTTCCTTGAGCATACCTCATCAACGATCTTTTTTTCTTCTCCCCTCTCAGTTTCACTTATAATGAGGATTGTCGAAAGGTACATCGCCAAAATCACAATTTTGGCTATGTTACTTTTTTTTCTTTTTTTTTTAAAGATCCATATAAGAATTATCCCAAAAAATAATATCGCCGTACTGGCCTGTAATTGAAAGTTGGGCGATGTTCCACACCCCTAGTTTTTATAAAAATGCTTGTGAATAAATTTTTACTGGTTTATCTGTATTTATCATAGATGGAATTCGCTGGAATTTTAAATTTTAAACAAAATAAATAAATAATATATAATAATTTAGGTTAAAATATGTATACTCTAAAAATTGGGCGATAAATGTGAAATTAACATTGTAAATGTGCCATTTTATATTTCACTTATTTTAGTAGGATTTATTTATGTAACTTAATAATAGAAACTCAAAGAATTTTATTCCTTTATATTGCCTTCGATGTTGTTTGTGTGTATTTGTGAATGTTGTGCAGATAACTAATTAACTTAATTGCTTTTGTACAATATATCTGAAACTTAACAGATATACTCCATGATGATGCATTCAAGTTTTGTTTATGTCTAAAAGTTCGTTTTTATTCACGATTTCACTTTTCCACTTCGGAAAATTAATTCAACTGTCATTCAATCGTGGTAAAATTTTTTAAATAGACTCGTTGACTGGGACATTGCATTCCACCAAGTTCAGGGGGTAAAATTGGACGGAATCGATGGTTTATTTCGTAATGGACAAACACTACGAAAAGTCGATCTGAGTTCAAAATCACTTAAATAAGCTGCAATTTAAGCTAAAAGTTAAACAGGCATATAAAGGATTTATATTAAAAGCTTTATTTTTATGTTCTAATACTTGGACTCCAACTTAAGCGGAAAATAACAAAAGTTTATGTATGATATCTAAATTAGCTTATTTTTCAATTAATTTAGCAACATTCTTTTAGAAGTATTTGAGAAACACGTTTCTTTAGTATCAAGTGTATATTTTCAACGTCGAAATGATTAACGTCCTCTAAAGCCAAAGTGTACATTTCTGGTCTTTCTTTTGTCCCTCATATCCCTTTAAATAAATAAAAAAATATTCTGACTTAAAACAAGCAAATCAGAAATCGTTTTTTCTTTGCTTAGTTTATTCTTGAACACCCAGTTTTCTTTCAAGTCGTTAATAACAAAATTCCAATGATTCAGAAAATATAAAAACAATAACAAAAGAGCACATTTTAAAATTCTTCCAGTGTTTTTAGCTGACAATGCAGACTTTGTATTGCCAACCGCAAATGATAAATTTCTTTCGAAAATCATTTCTTTAAGGATTAGGAATGGAGTGTAATCTTATCAGCAATTCTTTTAGAGCGCATATCGCTTCAATGGTTACAAATCTGAATTTTAAATTATATTTTTCCACACACACAAAATTCTATAGGGCATGAGTAAAAATAAAAGTAGAACTATAAAATGCTTGAAACTTGAAGATATACTGCCTTCTAAGTCTTTTGCTATGGCAACGCTATAAAAAGTTTCTTAAGAGTTGAAAAGAGAGGTGACATGATCAACGAAATATTCACAAATTTATATATATATATATATATATTTTTAAACGAAACTATTTTGATTTTCGAATAACGTGTACAATACTTAGAATTTGAACAAATTATACAACTTTTTGAATTTGAATTAATTATACAACTTTTTATTCTAAAACTCTGTTTCTGAAGTTTGCAATCCAGTTATTTTAAAGTAATATACATTTATAACTTCATATTTATTAACAATCTTACAAATTTTTTATCATTAGAGAAAATAGAACAAACATTGTTTTTTTCTGGCTTGTTTCTTAAGGTACTGGAAATAGCAAAATTTGGTAAATAGCACATTGGCCAATCCTGATGTGTAAAGCTACAAACCTGCCGTTGGTACAGATATTGGATGTAGGATAAAAAATATACTGGAGGTTTTGAAATTTTGACGCTCAGTTTTAAAATTGAAATATTTTATTTATAAGAAAGGAAGAGCAAAAAAAAAAAATGTTTTATAAAGACTTGTTTATTTTAAGGAATTCGTTTAACGATGCTCGAGTTGTAGTCGGAATTGGCCAATCTTCCAGAATTTCCGACATTACTGGAAAAATGCTATACTAAGAAATATATTTAAATTAGATTTTACAATCTACTACGAGTTTCATAACAAATAAGGGGACTTAATTTGAAATTAAAATTCTTAATACTTCACTTCACACTAATTAAGTAATTTTCAATTCATTACTCATGTTATCAAATGAAAACTTGTATGCAGATATGATAGTTTGAAAATACTTATTGAGTGTGACAAAATTTGCGAGTCTAATTAAAAATTAAAGTATAATTATTCCAAAGCATACCTAAAGGTTAATATACTGTCATTCTTCGATTTTGTTTCAAGATACAGAAAATATAGCTTATAAAATACATAGCACTCTTTTTGATTCTACAATGACTTGTGATATTAGAGAAGCAAACTCCTTATATTAATAATTCGCATAGTTGGGTTACTTGAAATCGTTCTCATTTTCAACAGAATTTTATTTTAACATAATCTCTTAATATACAGAGCATAGCCTAAATTTTGAATATTAAACTATTGAAAATAATTCAAGAACACGTGAAAAAATTTTAAATATCCAAAATTCGATCTTAATATTTAGAAATAATATAAATAACATGTGATATGATTGTAATACTGAGTTAAAAAATGCATTGATTATTTTGGTATGGCCTATCACTCTGGCAAACCCATAAAACTTTTAGTATCTGATGTACGTCCATTACAAGACTTGAGTGATATATATATATATATATATATATATATATATATATATATAGCATCTTTGCGCTACACAACATCTTTTGCGCTAACATAAGCATTAAGCATAAACAAAATTTACTATTTAAAATGTAAACTAGAATTTAACATTTACTGTATTTTTTTTAAACACTATAAATTTCTAAAATATTTAAAACAACTTGTTTATTTAACTGATTGGCGCTACTTACGACGCAAAGTAAATAATGATACAAATAAATCTCCATCTAGTGATCCAAACAAGCACTTAAAATTTTAGCTAAAGGAGTAAAGAGGGTTTTTAAAACAACTTTTAGCTAAAACAGTAAATAGAATCCTGCATCTGACATAATGCACTTCTATGCTCGGTTGTAAGAGTTTCGGAAACAACTTTTAAAGTCCTCTTACGGAATGCTCTTCAATTTGAACGTCACAAAGTTCTTGATGTCTTAGAACTCTTGAAACCTCATTCAATATAAATTTGTTCCACTTGGCAAGACTTTCATGGAGTTGTTATACGCAGAAAATCATGTCCGACTTCGACAAAAGATTCGTTGAGTTTGATTTCGACAGAAAATGAGTTGGATTCTTTTACACGACATAGCCGTACACACATTGAATTGCGTATGAAGCAGTTTTTAGCCCAAAACTGAGGCCATGGTGATAACCCTCCATACTCTTTAGACATATGATCTGCAGAATTTCATTGTTTATGAAACTTAAAAATTTGCTGAGAGGAACAAGATTCGAGGAAGCCGAATACATCAAGAAAAATGTGATGTCTGAACTGAAGGGCATTCCGAAAGAGGATTTTCCAAAATCTTTACAGCCTAGCACAGAAGTGCAGTACGGTATATGGGAATACTTCGACACAGAGTTCCCATAATATTTTCGAGAAATATTAGCTTAGTCTTGGAAATTAATAGCGGCAGCGGGCGATTCAAATTAGATATAATTATGAGGGAGAAAAGATTAACCCATAAAAAAGTTTTTATAAATTTTTATACGTATATACAACTTTTATGTGTAATTTCAACTTATTTTTAAAGATTTTGAGTTGAGATCAAGTTTTCACTATGTTTGAACAATCAATTCAATGCCATTAACTTTTTTTTGTCCACTAATCTCACACATTGTCTTCGACAAAGGGACTATCTATCAAATTTCAGATCGATAGCATGATGGCAAATTGGTTACTTAGTCTTCCTTTTGGTAATAGAAACATATGTAAAAGCAGCAATTTAGTTACAGTCCCAAAAATTTTGTATTAAGTATTTATGGCAAGTAGGTTAATTAATTTTCCTTTTGGTAATAGAAGGTTATGTAAAAGTGGCATTTTAGTGACAGTCCCCAAAATTTGAGGTCATGCATTTAAGATCCACAATGAATCTTTGACATTTTCTACCACAGCTTAGCTTTTTCCACCATAAACAAAATTGAAGCTAAGCTTTAACTGCTGTGGTTATTTGACATTTTTGGAGCAAGAGCAACACGTGGGCCATACTGCACCAAACACACTGGTGAACATCGGTTTCTAAAGAAACTCTTAAGAAACATAGAATCAAAAAAAGAATTTAAAAGTTAAATATGAAATATTTTAGGAGCCAGACCGCATTTAGCAGTTAAATGTTAATATAAAAGAATTAAAATTCAATTATAGTATTAAGTTATTCATATTCGATTCATACTGGCAGATAATCTATTTCACATCCAACATAACTAAGCACAAATATAAAAATTTTAACTTGTGGAATTAATGCAATGACAATTATTATCCAAATTACATTAATCTAGATTATAAATTAAAAACTTACATTTTGCGGAAACAAGCTCCAGTAAATTAACAAGTTACAAATAGTCAGTTTATTCTTAAAACAAAATGTAAGTATGTCTTACCAATAACTTAAAAGATTATAATGTCTCTTTTTTTTAAACCTATCTTTAAAGATTAAGTATAAAACCAAATTCCCGAAAGAATAAACTTTAAAGATGCACAGTTAGGCTTAATGTAAAAGATTTATTTCATAAACAGCTTACACAAATCTCTTTTAATGTTCATATGCTTTCCGAAATAGTTGCATTATTATTATTATTACACCTTTAAATACATAAAAAAAAGTTGGGTTTTTTTTTCTATTAAAATATTTTACATTTCATTTAAAAGAACATTTCTTTTAATCACTAAATCAAAATAAATATCATCAAATATGCATGAAAAGATGTGAGATGAGAAAAAAAAATCCCCGTTGTCTCGCATTTTAATTTACAGTTGTTTTAATCCAGGACTAACATACGGATTCCAATCTTAACAGATATTTATTATTAGAATAAGAAAAGATATTTTCTTTTATTATAACCGAGGAATTAATGTTGCAATAATTATCTGGATAATGAAAGGAAATTTAAATATTCGGAGAAAAAATAATCTCAAAGGAAACATTTGTGCAACAAAAAAAAAAGGTACGCATTAAATTATTGAAACATTTTTAATTGAAATTGTTTACAAAAAAAATTAAATTGTCATTTTGTATAATTTACAGGCCAAAATGGATTTATATTAACGGGATATTCATGTAAAGCATTTTTTTTTTTTTTTTTTTTTCAAACTTGAAGTAAAATATTTTATGATTATGTAAAGTATAACTTTGAACTACATTTTATTTATTATTATATTGTTTTTTATTTTTGCCATTTAAATAAATGTTAGACCGCTTTATTATCTATCTAAATTGTTCTTCATTTGCTGTAATTTTTCAAAACTGTTAACTTGAATAGTTTTTATTATATATATATATATATAGGAACCAAAATCAAAATGCGTCTTACAACTTACAATGCATTATAATAAATGATACTAACGTTGTTAGTGATCTGGGGGGTGTTGATTAGTAAAGATTTTAAGATGGGACAACAATGTAGGGCGGCTAGTGACAAGGCAAATAGGATGTTAGGTTATATAAAAAAAAAAGTATTTTATCTAGATCTAGTGATATCATACTACCATTGTATAGAGGTTTAGTTAGGCCGCATCTTGAGTATGCAGTACAGTTTTGGTCACCTTATTTAAAAAAGGACATTGATTTACTAGAAAAAATTCAACACAGAGCAACAAAAATAGTTCAGGGTACTTCGGGCATGGCATATGAGGATAGATTGAAAAAATTAAACATGTATACACTGCAGGAAAGAAGGGCAAGAGGGGATTTGATCCAGTTATTTAAATTTATTGCACATGGTGAAATTAGGGGTTTAGAATTTGTCACTGGCAATAGGACGCGAGGAAATGGGTGAAAATTGTTCAAATCTCAATTTAATAGGAAAGGGTGAAAACACTATTTTTACAATAGGATTATCAATGATTGGAATGATTTGCCAGCAAATGTTGTAAATTCAGAGAGCGTAAGGAGTTTTAAGAAACAGTTAGATATGCACAGGGGGATCATCAATAGGCAATAATTGGATTATACTGGCTAGGTAAGCAACTTATATTTTGTACTTTGTATATATTTAATTTAGGTTATTTTATTACCATATTTGGTTACTTATGTTTGCGTACTGTTGGTTTTTATAAAATTTGTCAGCTTGCATTATGTATTGCATTTTTCCAGTATGATTGTCAAACGCTGTGTCAACTTTGTGTATTGTATTATGTATATTGCATTGTATTATGTATATTTTATTGTATTATGTATATTGTATTGTATAATCCTGTAACTATTGTATATTGTGTCAGCTTGTATATATTGCTTGCATTATATATTGCATTTTTCCAGTATTATTGTCAAACGTTGTGTCAACTTTGTATATTGCATTGTATTATGTGTATTGTATTGTATTATGTATATTGTATTGTATTATGTATATTGTATTGTATAATCCTGTAACTAGTGTATATTGTGTGCATGATCCTGTAACTAAGCTATATTGTATGTATGATCGTGTAACTATCGTATGCAAACTATTTTCTATTTCGATATACATGTATATATATATTTACTCGACCAACCCTGTTGGGCCTTGAGCCTGTTGTTGGTCTTAAAATTTGTATTTGTATAAAAAATAAATTCAATGACTTTAGATAAAATTATGAGTACACAAACAAGTAAATTTAGTATTAATTTCATAAGAAATGAAACCTTCTTCAGCAGAGGAAAATTCTGTAATAAAATATTATACACTTAATTTCATTAATAAGTAAAAATTAAGTAATAAATATTACTTTTCTTGAAATGCTAAGCAAGTGTACTTTAAAGTAATTTTTCATATTTGTACCATATTTTAAATCCCACGAATCTTTTCTGAAAAAAAAAAAAAAAAGGGTAGAGTTATGCAGTTTATGCTTTTTTATTTGTAATATGTCTTTAATTACAGTTGTATTGTTTAAATTTTTAATTCACTTTAAAATATCACTTGACTTCTAATTCTAATTTTTTTTTCTTTTAAAATAGTTCTCAAAAACACGTCGAAATTTTCCTTTAAAGAAGACAATATTCTGCAGGAATTCGATTGCTTTAGATGTTGTCACCTTCTTCTAACTTGTACAATCACTGATAACAAAAAAGATAAAATAGAACTTTTACGTCACTATTTACAATTATTAACAGAAAATATATGTAGCATTACGAGTTTTTTAAGTCTTATTGTGTCTTGCATCCGAACCAGATTTAAACAGCAACAGTAAACTAATGAATTACTTACATTCACCACTTAGAATATAAAAAGCATAGTATATAATTAACAGATACTATGCATTTTAGCTAATAGTATAAGTGAATATTGTTCAGGAGGAGGATAGTAAACTCACTTTACACTAAACTTTATGTTTCTGCCAATATATACTAATAGATGAATAGGTCCCACACTATTTCAGAGAGCCATTTAAGTGTGACATTCAGAGAGGTACATCAAGAGTCGCAAAGATATGCAATTCCTATAAGATTCTAAGCTGTTCTAAACTTCGCAAGAGTGAGTACGCGTGGCTTTTGAAGAGTTTAATTATGTGTAAGGTCCAGAAGCGTCCGAGGCAAGTGACAATTAGTGAATGAATAATGCATGTTTGGTGGAAGAGACGCTGTCAAAAGGATTAGGATTGCTCTCGCATGCCTTAAATGTTTCTGCATTGAACTCCTGGTTAAAACTGGGGGAGTTATATTTTGATGACCTCAATTTAGGAAGAGTGGCTTTCTCTTCAAGTGGGAGGAAGGATTTGGTTCACATATGTATTTAATAGCGATATACTTGATTTCTGCTTGCTTAGAATTACTTGTGATTTTCTTAAGCAAGAGCTACGCGAGAGTTCTCGTGACGCACAGGGGGGGGGGGGAGTGGGGCCCGCACGGCATGCCGATACTTTTTTGAGAGCCGGTACGAGAGTACTTATTATTATTAAAAGCTCGTCTATAAATAATTTATTAATGTTGATAAATTATATCTGATGATGAATCAGTAATAAACTAATAGCTGATATTTAAGGAATGTATTTAAAAGAACTGTCTCACGATTCGCAGGTAAGATGCACACGTTTTGATCTACTCGTTGACAAATTCAACAACACTAACTATAGGTTTCCTACAGCCTATCAAACAACCTCTTTAAATTAGTAAAATAGTTTTAGTTTTGTTCATATCGTAAATAGTGATATTTACAGCATGAACAAAGCTAAAAAGTTTAATTAGTGGGGAAAACGTATGTTATAATACGATTCTTTTTTTACAAAAACCTACAAAACAAAACAAAATATATATATATATATGAAAAAAGCCTATTAGTAGTTTATGAGACAGCATTACACGCACTGAAATATCGTTACATAAAATCAGAATGAAGGAGAGGGAAAGGAAACTATAAAAATACCACTACACGTATAAATTCTATTTAATTTTCTGGAAATAGCACAACACTTATTTTATCAGTGGTTGTAAGACGTAAAAATAGTGTCATATTTATTAAGGTAAAGTTAAAACGAAGGAGTAGTCGTATTATTTAACTATCTCAAATGAGTGATCACAACCCTCCTTCCCCTTGACCCCCCCCCCCCTCCCTACAAAAAAATACATTCCACCTCAACAGACGGCAAAAAATTAATTAATTGCTTGTTATTGGTTGAAAAATTCAATATAATTTTAAAGGTGAGCTGTGTTTGGTAGCTAGTTTAACTTGGATACAACTGTATTCAAAATTATTCTTTCTATTCCACTCTAAAAAAATGTTTTTTCATTTATGTGCAACTAGCTATGCAAAGCAAATGGATGATATTGTAATGCGATTTTTCTCGGATAAAGAAAACTTTGTTTCACATAAAATATTAAAACAAATTTAGAAATTGGGAACTTGAAACATGCAGGTTTTCTTCAAAAGTTTGATTTTTTTTTATTTGTTGATTTTCTCTTGCTATAATTTAGCCAAATAATAACATTATAATTAAAACTTTTAAAATTGTATTCCCAAAGTTATGCATTTTTTCGTATCAACTATTATGTTATAAGCTAGTTTGTATTATATTAAAATAGTTTTATATCAATTTAATTTTAGTCTTTAATATATAATTATCTATTTTGAAATAATCATTTCAAAGTATTTTAAAATTGTGCAATAATCATTTTTATTATTTAATCGAGATTTCAAATTAAGCATCAAAATGAGTAATAAATATTACTATTTTTAAAGTCATTGATAAACACTGAAAATATTAGTTAAATAATAATTATCGAAAAGGTTTTAATTAAGTACGAACTTTATTTCAGCATTAAAACAATTATAATGTATTTTTATGTCAATTAATATTCATAAATATATGTTTTTAGTAATTCTGAGCGCTTAAAAAAGAAATGTTAATTACCGAGTGATAATTTATATCAAAACATCGTATGAACATTTAGGCTTTAATTAAATTCCAAAGTACAAGTCTTTAAATTAGCTTGAGAAAAATTGTTTTTAGAAAACGTGTAATTTAGTTTTTTAAATCGCAATAAAATAATGCATAATTAGTTTATTTAATTACTATCAATTATAATTCAAATTAGTGTTTTTCATGGAATCCTTGATAATATTTTTGGACTTTAAAATTCCCAAGAAAAAAGACTCATGAAAAAATAATAGAAAGTTTGTAAAAGTGTCGTTCGTAATTTAGCGACAATGTATGACATGTTTTTATAGAGTTAACAATTTCATTGGAAATAGAATGTTAAATATGATCTTTTTAATTATTCAAACAGCTATTTTGTGGCCTTTTTTTTCCCCTCCAAATGAGCTTAGTATTTTCTTATTATTTCGTTTTGATTTAGATCGATGTTAACTTTGAAAATGACGTGTAGCATTGTTACTGAAAATATTCGGATAGTAATATTTTATTATCATGTTATTCCATTTTTTCCTTATATTATCCTAGTTCTTGTGATTAACATTTACTCATTCAAGTAAGCTGCTCCACATGTGCATTTTGAACGGAAGAAAACTCATAAAAATTCCCTACGTACAACCAAGACCACCAATCACCGTGTTTAGTCACTTTGAAATGTTTTACACAGCCTAAGTCCAGTTATGAGCATTATAAGGTGTTTGAAATGTAAATAGTTATGTTAGTTTTACTTTAGTATTTAATTTTAATTTACTTTACTTAGATAATTAACTTACATTAAATTGTTTCTCAAATCTATTCTTCCTTGAATAAAAATCAACTTTTACAAAAGCAAATCGCAAGTATTGTAAATGATTTAATTTAATAAAAGTGTGTTGGTCTCGTGTACAAATGACAGATACAACACCTAGATACTAGAAGTCACTTTTGCACAGTGGTTAACTCTCCTGTAGACTGATCTAGGAGTCCCCATTAGCGCACATCACTGCAAAACTTTTAAATGTTTCAGTGAAGTGAATAGAGTTTAATCTTATTCTATAATAAGTAAGCTAATATTTATGAAGGTAGCAAAGCTTGTGAGTGATCTTTAACAAAGCTTCATTTCCCCTCCCTCTTGTAATCTAAGAGTATTATTATTTATCATCTGTAAGCTGTGCTTGTGATCAAAGAACCAATCATAAGATGTGTAATTTATTACTTTATTACATATTTAACTGCAATAATAAATATGGGACATTCTTCCTAAATGGTCGTTTTAGGCTTCAAAATTTAAAAAAAAAATTGTTTAATTTTGAAGAAGCTGAGAACTGTATATTTTTAAATATATGAAGATTTATTAAACATATGAATTTATTTTAAAGGTAATTATGCTTAAACCAGTAATTTCCTATAACGCATCCATCCTATTTTTCCATCTGGATTGTCGAAAGTGTTCTTCTTACCGAGTTATCATCTTTAAGTACCAATATCATATGGCATCTTATTCAATTGGCTTTGATAGCACTTATGTTTATAGGTTGCTTGTATTAATTAAAGATTTTATACTTTTATCCCAAACCTGTTCAATAGACACTTTTAGCCGAATTTGTGTCACAATTACAATTGACTAAGCCATTTAATCTCAGTTACTTGAATAATTCCAATTGTTTAATTTAAAATTTAACTTTTAAAAGTACACAGTATCAAAAAAAAAAAAAAAAAATATTTATAAATAATTTTAATCCAAAAAATTTTCTTACGTAGTAGTCTGTTTGTAAGTTTGTATGTCTGTGATAAAACTTTTTTTAAAATAATGGGTAAATTTATATAAAAAAATTTAAAATCAAAGAAAAATACATAAAAATTGATATTTGGGCGTTTTTATATAAGTCAAGAAGAAATAATAATTATGTTTCATAGTGAAAACTCTCTTTACATATAATTACGTAAAAAATATATTGTCTTCGCAGAATTTTGATGAGTGAATCAGATTTTTTTTTTTAATTTCTCAAAGTTAAAATGTAGAAATTTTTGCTTTTTATTCATGTTATCCTTTACGCTAAGTGTTATATTTTAAAAAAAAAATGAAATTACGTGCAGATAAAGTGTTTTAAACTATATAAATTAAAAGCAATTTAAAAAGCCAATTATTAATGGCATATCGATTTGAATGTGCCACATCTCTAGAAAACACTAGAGCTTGAAAAATGCACCTAAACAGACATTTCAATGCTCTACTCTCATTAGTGATGTAGAAATAACTGGGGTTGTTTTTTATCGGTGAAACAAAGTGTAAGATATGGATGGAATAAGAGTATTAGCTGAAAGGTAATTTAAAACGCAGACTTCAAATAATTAAATACATTTCTTGATGGCTTATTTACTTTAATGAATCTTAAGATGAAATTGATATGATATTTTTACAAAAGATACTATTTAAGAAAGGAACGCCTACGTAACTGACTCCTTACATTACGAACTCCGGTCCAAAACTAAAATCATATCAAAATGGCGTCGTTCATATCAAATGGTTTCCATCTAATACTCTCAATCCCAGTTGCCTCTCTCGATCTTCAATAGCGTTGCTATTTTTTACTTGTCTAGAGATCTTTGTTAAGTGACTTAACATTGGGGTTCTAATCACAAACAACGATAAGATAAAAGCGTTATTCTATTCAGTAATATATGAATTATATATTAAATATTTTTTATTTTACGAAATTTCATTTTGTACCACAGTATGTAGTAATTCAACTTATTTCTTTGAATTAACTACAAGAGAGTGTGATTTATAATATTTTACGTTTTGAAGCATGAATAAAATGTTCAACCATGGCATTAAATAAAATGATATTCAGGCAGAAAATATAATATTTTTACAAAATTTGTTTTGTATTTCAAGAAAGCTGTAAAACAAAATTTAAAGCTTTAACATACAGCAACTGTTAAAATCCAAGTCGAATTTCTTCTTAAAGAAATCATGACAACTCACTACATCAAAATGAATAAATTACGCTATGAGCATTTCATTCGGAATGCCACGAAGACGCCCAAAAAAATGAGGAATGGCCTCTAAGATGGGCTTCACTTAAACGCGAATGCATCATTCGAGGTGATTTATTGCCACAACCACGAAGATGAATGCGTCTATTCACAAGTCTCTTCTGGCAGAAATTTCCAGTGTTCGTCGCGAGTCATAAGCAAATAGAATCGTCGCATATTTTCTTTTTCTTCGGGCTCCGAAGGGAAATGCCGGAGGAGTAATTTCAGAGGTCACAAATCTTAACTCGTAAAAACACGCGCAGAGAAGAAGAAGAAGAAAAAAAACGCGTAATTTAATCTGATGTCGTCTTTTGCAAAATATAGAATGCGAATGCGGCAATTTTGTGCGGCGGAAACGAAAAACGCACACTGGGGAAAATAAATTTTTCAGAATACTTGCTTCTTTCCTTTTTTTCTTTTTTTTTCCTTCTGTGATCGATTTTGCGTGTGTGTGTTGCTTTCAAGGTCGTTTCAATAAAATGGATTTTATTTCCGGTGATTCCCAATAACTTCATATTGTATTTTCATTATTTTTCTTCTTATTAGGATTGCAAATGAAGAAGAAAAATTATCTTTTTAATGTGAAAATATGTTATGCTTTCAAAATAAAATGCTGACTACACAAACCAGATGGCTATTCAAACTAAAATGGAAGTTTCTTATAGTACTTATTTATAATAAATAAGGAGAAATGCATAAAAAACTAAATTGCAAAAAGCAATAATTATCTAAATTATTACCATTATTAGATTAATTACCACGTGTTCATGCTAAACTAATTATTTTAAATCTATCTTTTCCACACTCAATATTCTATGCAACAAGTTTATTAAAATATTTCCCAAACGCATATCAATAATGATATGCGTTTGAGAACTAATTCACTGTAAGTGTTTGCGGTCTTACAAACAGCGTGTCATTTTTATGGAACGCCTCCAACCCTAAAATATTTCATTTTTGACTTTTATTTAAATTTTACCTGTACTAAGTTTTTTTTTTTTTTTTTTTTTTTTTTTTTTTTTAAATTTAAAATTTAAAACCGATGTTAACTAATTTGTTTGGCACTGTATGACCCACCTGTTGCACTTACACAACAAATATTAAACCAACAAACCACAGCAGTTAGAGATTAATTTAGCAAGCGGGTTTTCTGGAAATGTAGCTTTCCAACATCTGCTGCAGGAACACAATATGCGTAGGGAAACTTGTTTTACAGTCGCACATGGGTAAATGGAAAAATATAAGAAAAACGTCGTGGCCGGTGAAGCTTACATTTAAATTATTTAGAATAAAACTTGATTTACAATGTAAAACTATTTTTCAACACGCTTCAAAGTTATTTCAACTGTGCAAAACATACAAAAATACTACAATTCATAAATTAAAAATTCGAATAAATAATAAATTCTGATACCGACACCCTGTTAATGAACTGCGACGGAAACAAGTTTTATAGAAACAGTGATTTCCAACTTCTACTGCATGAGCACAACCTGCGTAGAGAAACATGTTTTACAGCTGCACCTGTCAGAAAAAGTATGCAATGGGAAAAACATTCAGTAAGCTAAATTCGAATTCATTTGTTCTCTTTCTAGTTATTCAACTTTAAAATTATTTTGGATAAATAAAGTTTATTATTCGGGGTAAAATGTGTCACTCTTTAGCTTCTTAAGAAATATTCTTTAATATTATTTTTAATATTTATTAATTATGCTTATTATTTACATTTATTAGTTATATTTATTATTTTTAATCATCACTTACTTTATTAATTAGATGCATCAGTTAAATTTATTCATTAGATTTTTCTATTTTTCTATTTGATTGATTTGCTAACATACCATGCCATATTCACTAGATTTTCATATTCATTCCTTAATTAGATACGGTTTTGCGTGTTTTCTATATTAAATAATTACTTTTGTGTTTGTATATTTTCTGAATCTATAATTGTTTTTGAGTTTTTTCTAGATATTTTTTGTACTTAATAATTATTTTCATGATATCCGTTGAATCATATATGTTTTTGAATTTAACAAAAATCCTTTTAATAATATTTATAATACAAAAATAACACCATATTAACAAAAAAACAATTCTTATGACTCTGTAAATTAATTAATTGTGAAGTAAAACAAAAATAATTAAAAGGAATTTTAAATGAATAATCTTTCCTCAAAAATATGTGTCTAAAAATTAGCACAGAGTTTCTTGGTTAACAACATTCTTAATTTTTCCATCAGAGGCAACAATCATAAAGGTGTTTGCTGAACTGATGCGTGAGCAAACAATTTATATTTGACCAAGTGAGAAACATGGAGAACTAAAATCCTCGGCAGCGTGTTTTTATACATATAAATGCATTTAAAAAAAAAAATTAATTTAAAGAAAATGGTCCGAGAAATAACATAAATTGTTCTGGTGAGGGGCAAATTGCACTTCAGAATCAGATTTATATTGAAAACGAAACATTTGGAGGAGTGAATTTTTTCAGGTTCCTGTGTTCTACTTTCCTACTCATGATTTTTTTTTTTTTTTTTTTTTTTATAGATTTCTTTTTAAAAAAAGTATTTGCTTTTCATTCTTTCATCATAATTATGACTGCACGTAATACGATGATGGTAAAATAAAGGTAGAATTTGAATATAACAGCCCAAGTGATGTATTGCCAAAGGAAAAAATTGAAAAATCCTGATCATTGACATTTTTTAAATAAAATCGTCAGGTATTTTTAATCCCAATTAAAATTCCAACTACGACTATGTTTCCCATGAAAAAAATATACAATGGTCTAGTATCATATATACACATGAATGAGTATATCTTGTTACTTTAGAGCTTTTAATTAAAGATCCTGAAAGTTTAATATTAAGGCACAATATGTGACAAAAAGGAAATGAAACTGTATTAATTAATTTAATTTTCTTAATGATCTTGTTACTTTAGTTCTTTTAATTAAAGATTCTGAAAATGTACTGTTAAGGCACAACAATGTGTGACAAAAAGGAAATGAAACTATATGATCCTGATCATTTAATTTTCTTGATAAAACAAATTAAATGTTTATATGCAGGCCGAACCAAATTCTCAATGTCTGCTATTCTTACGATACAAATAAAACATTAAAATGCTGACAAGGATTTCCACAACGAAAACCAATTTGAGACGTTATTTCAAAGTTATATGTGACCTTATAGACATTAACAAAAAAAAATTAAAAGAATGCATCATTACAGCAGAAAAAAAAAGCGAATTTACAAACACCAAATAAATTATACATGAATGCCCTAAATAAAACCTTATCATTCTCATACCATTGAGAGGTGACAATTTGAAAAAAAAATGCGTCATTACAACAGAAAAAAACTAATTGACGAAAACCAAATAAATTATATATGAATGCCCTATATAAAACCTTATCATTCTCATATCATTGAGAGGTGACAATTTGATTTTCTGATGTTTATATCCCGTTTTTATGAAACCAACAATGCCGGGCTAAATATGGTTTATTTAACTTAGTTGGTCATTAGATAAACTACATTTGATTCATCCAAGCATGAATGGCTTTAAAAAAAAAGGGGGCAGCATAAATCAAAAACTAAAATGGTCCCTTTTTGCACTCAATGCCTCATATTTCAAGTTAGGAAGACGATCTTCTCAAAGACATGACCTTGAAGTAGTGAATCGTGTCTGTTTATTCAGTTCAAAAGTTCCCCACATCCTTCACTTTATGACGAACCCCTTTTTATCATTCACTGCATAGTGCAACCCAAAATGGCTTTTCAAAATCTTCCCCCTCCCCCTTTTGCAAACTCCAAAAGACCAAAGCTAAGAAAATGAGATTGAGACTCACAAAACAAGATGAAAAGAAGACACGCCGCTGGGAACCGGGCATTGAACGCAATATTCATATAAGTTGCCGAAGACGTAAAGTCACTATTGGGAAATGCATCAGGTGAAAAGGAAAACTCGAAGATTGGTGTAAGTCAGGAGAAGAAGGGTTGAGAACGAAAGACATTCGATTGGATTTACTTGATATGTTTTAAATCAACAAATATGGAAAAAGAATGTTGGATTGTTGTAAAATATATGAGAAAAGAGTGTTGAATTGTTGTAAAATATAGGGAGAAAGTGTGTTGGATTGTTTTTGTTAAATATATCGGAGAAAAAAGGTGGATTGTTGTAAAATATATGGGAGGAAAATTTTAGATTGTTGCAAAATATATGAGGAAAGAATGTCGGATTGTTGTAAAATATATGGGAAAGGAGTGCTGAATTGCTGTAAAATATAAGCGAAAAAAGTGTTGGATTGTTGTAAAATATATGGGAGAGAAAATGTTGGATTGTTGTAAAATATATATGGGAAAAGAGTGTGTGATTTTTGTAAAATATATGAGGAGAGAAGGTTGGATAATTGTAAAATGTATGGGAAACAGTGTTGAATTGTTATAAAATATATGGGAAGAGTTGGATTGGTAAAAATATATGGGAAAAGAGTGTTTGGGTTGTAGTAAAATAGTTGTGATGGAACAGTTGAGTGGTTTGATTTGGTTTGTATGCTGAACGACCTATGTTTGGTCATGAAAGAGTATTTTATCCTAACAGATAAAAAAATAAGATTACAATTATAAAAAATAGATGGAAAGAAAATAATAACAGAATATAATAAAAAAATAATAATATAATTAACTTGTCTTATTGGATTTTTGTATACGAGGCGTTTCACCTAAAAAAAGAATGGTAAAATGTATATAAATTACATTCATGACCTAGAAGATAATAAAAACAGATATAATAGATGATAAATTACCTGAAAATGCAGTGTAAGGAATATGTAAATTTCATGGGAGTTGTTACTTTAAAATAATAGTCCTTCATGGCCGTCAATTTCCTGCAAACCGTACTCACAAGCCAATTGGCTGATTTTATATTAACATGTTTTTAGAATGTAAAATCTTTATTCAGTTACTTAGTAAAATATCGTAGTGATGTTGAATTCAAGTAGATTGAAGTGGATTCATTCGAAATTAATTGGAAGTGAATTCAAAATGGTTTCTATTTTTGTGAAAACCTATTGGATATAACTGTGTAGGCATATTGAAATTTGGTCTTGTATGTTTGCTGATTATAATTAATTGCAGAGTTTTTAGATTTTTGCACGATTTGAATAATACCTGATTATGTAACTGGAAATTTAATGTTTAAGGTTGTAAGGTTTTATTCATTCATTAAAGGGCATTCATATATCTTATTGTACGTCAATTCGCTTTTTTCTGTTGTAATGATGCATTTATTTTGTTAATTTCTATACGGTCGCACTCTGAAATAACATCCCAAATAATTTATTTATATCGTAAAAGTAGCAGACATTGAGACATTCAGTATACTTTTATCAAGAAAATTAATTAATCGGGATTAAGCAATTTCAGCTCCGTAATGCCACATAATGATATTTAACAGTGAATTTTCAAGATCTTAATTTTATAATATAAATTTTTTAGAGAAAAACTTAATAAGGACAATTTTCCATGGTTCAGTAAACGTATCTAAATAGTTGGTTGAAAGCGTACTTGGCACAAGTATACTCGAGTGTACTTGAAATGAGAGCAATTCATTTTAGACACGTTCATTACAGAGTTCCACTTTGCAAATTAGTGTTTGTGATTGCATGAAGAAGCTTGCCGTTTGATGAAGTAATTTCAACTTCATAATTTTATTAGCTTACTTTCCAAAAGGACATTTTTTTTATTTATTATCACTTCTATAATACCTTCATTATTTTTGCTTCTTTACTTATTTTGTATTTTAAAAAGTGTAAAAATGTGAAAATTTGAAATAAGTACAGTTCACAAAGAGTTTTATACATATTACGTCGAAGGAAAAGTTTTATTTCGAAAAATGTCACTACATCTTTTTTTTTTTTTTTTAAAGGCACCCTAAATCACCCAATTGATTTCTATCCAAATTCTTTTTCTAAAACTTCTTAAAGAACTACAGATTAGCAGAGCAGTAAAAATTATTTTTATAAAAACTGGGAGAAAGAAGTTATTTACTAATTTAATGCACACCACGAGTTGATAGAAAACAGCCACCTACTTACCTTATTGTACCCATATTGGGCTGCAATGTTTCGTAATGAGTGGAGTCATGTTAAAATGTATTAAAAAGTTATAAACTTCATCCTTAAATGTGATTCTCTATTAATAAAAAAAATATTTTGTTTCATATTTTTACATTAGAAGAAAGCGTTAACAAAAAGCCTATCTTATCTGTCTTTCCGGGATTCTGCTAATCGATCAGTTAATATGACGTCATAATTATTTATCAAGTATCAGTGAGCCAATGAAGAGCATAAAAAAATGGCGAGTGAAGAAGACAGAAATATCAGATATTTTTACAAGTATGTTTGAGGAGTAGAGTTACATTTCTCGTGATAGGTATGATGCAGATTAATTAGTATAATTAACATTTCATAAACTGCTTCAGATATTCCCGGATTCGAAAAAAAACTTCACTCTTCAAACTGAATAATAGTGTTTGCATTGGAGAAGGAAGCGTACCAATGATCCATTGACCAGTTAATGACACAGAATCCATGCCGAGTTGAGATGTTTATCTTCTGATCAAATAATAAATATGCTTAGATTTTCTATGAGCTTTAATCTGCTATTAATGTACATTACAAGTATACTTGTATATTACTTGTATAATACAACCGATCAAACTAAGTTTTTAATATTAATATTTTTTATGTCATGCCAATTTTTATATCATCAGCATAGCGCCGTTTTTGTTGTAAGCGTGTGCTTGGTGTTTGCATCTACTTTAAATATTAAAAACATCTCTATTGGCAAAATAAGCGGTAAACTACTTTTCAAAATTTGTTCATTAAGAATAATGTGAATTTATGCACTCACATCCAAATATCTTTTATTTATTTATTTATTTATTTATTTATTTATTTATTTATTTATTTATTTATTTATTTATTTATTTATTTATTTATTTATTTATTTATTTATTTATTTATTTATTTATTTATTTATTTATTTATTTATTTATTTATTTATTTATTTATTGCGTGATTGGATGAAGACAAGTTGGTTTATTAGTATTCCGTAAAAGTATCCTATAAATGACAGTAACAGCCCCTAAAATTGGATAGATTAATCGACATCGAATCTATCTGCCAAGTTCCACCCCATTTGGATGACGGCAAGGGGTATTTATGCCCCCGCAAAGTTACCTGCCATCAACATACGCACGCACATGTAAACAATATCTAAGTTAATATAAATAATTTAAAAATATCACTCAACTCATTATTTTGAACTAATAAAATCAACTCAACCATCTAAAAGTTTCCAACCGGAGTATACCAGTGTTCCCCTGCACAGTGTATATGACAAGTTGAGTTGTTTACCTTCTGCTCGAGGAATGTCTCTTCATTCCATTAGCCCATTTTCCATGATTCCTACTTTCGAAAGTGTTCCGTGACGATGATGTGGGTGTGTTCTTGGCATTCCAGGAATAAATATCCGGTGGGAGTGTACAATCACGTCATTTACGAACTTTTCTTTGAACTGGATCTCTCATCAAAAGAAGTTCCGAATAGGGGTTCGAACAGAAACTTCCAAATTGAAGTTGAACTGTCCTTTTATAAACGAGGGGTGAGGCTCTAGATTAGGTTCAGAGTTGTACTTGTCATGGAAAGAAGTAAATGCAAATGCTATTTAGCTTCAGATAATTCATAAATGTCCTATGTGCATTTTAAACAAAAATTTAAAATTTTATTTTAACAAACAAACAAATATTTTAGGTGTATATTTATGTTTTATACAACAATTTTATATTATGAAACTTTATGTTGCTTCCATTTCTTTTAAACTAATTATTGATAAACTTTTGTCTCAAACACAACTTCAGATGTAACAATATTTTTCAGTAAACTTTCACAATAAAATAAATACAGCTACCCACGCAATTGAATTTTAAGAAATATATTCAATATTTCCCAACAGTTAGAATAAACTTAAATTAATATATAAAATAAAGTATAATTTAATCCTATGCCGGTAACTAAATTTGAAGACACGGAGTAAATTTTAATTGAGTGTCAATATCCTAAAACAAAAGTTGAAGCGGGTGTTTTTAATATTACCAATTAAAAACATTTCATTTAAATATATTTCCATATTTTAATTAAGATAAAACAAATACAAAAGAAGCTCGAAATGTGATTCAAGCCTTCATTTGACAACATTTCATTCAAAAGTGGCGTTTTAAAATTTATCCGATGTTTACAAAAATACATTTTTCAAACAAGATCTATAAATTAAAGTTAAAGGTTGTAAAGATATTAAAAGTAATTGTAAAACAATTTTACATTTTATGTTAAAGGGAAAAAAATATATTTATAAGTGCAATTGGGCTAAAAAGTCAAACACCGATATTTATATCTTTTCATGCACACGGACATAAAAAATATTTAATATTTGTAGACTAGAAAATTTGCCTTTAGGATTAAGGCTTTATATTTAATAATTAGTAGGATCAAGTATCACCTGTAAAAATTCTACTTTCAAAGTAGAAAGACAACAAAGATTAGCATAAAGGAGTTTACCTGCCACTTCAAAAAAAAAAAAAAAATATATATATATATATATATATATATATATATATATATATATATATATATATATATATATATATATATATATATATATATATATATATATATATATATATATATATATATATATATATATATATATATATATATATATATATATATATATATATATATATATATATATAGTTTCTTGCCATTTGATACGTAAGTTCTGCTGGTTCTCTTTTGAAAGATAACTCGACAGTCTTACTAATCCACATCCGGTTCTAATTATATTTTAGCTCTCGAACCAAATTATATCAAATACAATTAATTACATTTGGCGTTATCTATGTTTGAGATTTTTAAATAGTTGTTTTTATCTATTGAAAAATGTACTATCTCATACGATGAATTTTTCTGAAAAAAACTTATAAGATTAAGAATTTTCTTGATATTAAATATTTTAACTGTAACTAGGACTTTTGGGCCAAACTTTATAACCCAAATCAAATACAACCAACTGAAATTCATACTAAATTATTTATATTTTCACTTTTTACCATCAATATTTAAAATTTTATAATAGTTTTAAATATACTACCCCGTGACAATAGTTTTTTCACATACCCGTCTCATATACGCTATTTTTAAATTCTATATAATATATAGGATTTAAAAATAATCGAAAGTTAAATCGAAGTTAATATTGTTAAGAATTTTTCGCAGAGGCAATGATGGCACAGTTTTAAGATAAAAACTACTATTTATTCACTCTTCAAAGGCACAAAATTTATTCAAAGACAACAGTTTAATCACTCTCAAGCTTCAACACAAGCTTCAGTAAGAACAACTTCGAATACAGCAATTATACAAGTTCACTCTAGTAGGTAAACAAAGCGATCAGCTTTCATCGAAGTCCGAAGGCAATCTGAAAACTTTCCCGATCTCCGGTCTTTATATACAAGGCGCGTGAGAACATTCCCTAAATTTCCAGCCAAATCGTTGAGAAAGAAACATCTCGAAATTTCTCGATTGCTTTAGGTGTTGCCACCTTTTTCTAACCTGTATAATCGCTGTTAATAAATAAAATAAGATAAAATAAATTAGAATAGAATTTTAAAATAATACGTCACTATTTACACTGTATACAGACAATTTGTGCAACAATATATAGTATTAACTTAGATTTTGCGTGTGTTTCGGTGTGGGTGTATGTTTGTGCGAATCTGTAATCCAATGTTCCGTTATCTAATCGAGTTAAATTGGCAGGTAGATTTGATGTTGATGACTATGCATTCTAGCAAATTTTAGGAGCTGACACTTCCACTAAAAGATCGCTTTTACACACGCTTCAATAATCGTTTTGGAATACTAATAAATCCATGTAACCTATCATTGTTAAAACATTTTCTTGCTTTCAAAATTATTTTAATCAGAATAAATAAAAGGTAATTGGACGTGAATGCATAAATGTTCATTCAGTTTTAATAAATAAATTTTGAAACATAGTTTGTCGCATATTTTGCTGATAGAGATGTTTTTAATTTTTAAATATAATTGAAAACATGAAGCGCATAGTGACAACATAATTGGCTATGTTAATGTATATAAAAATTGTCAATCCATTTATAGGATTTATACGAAAAACTTGATTTTATGGGTTAAATTATCTTGAACTTACTTTAATTTTTTTTAATTGTATCCAGGGCTTTTAATCCACCCTTCATTTCCAATACCTTCAATTTAACCACTCGAAATAATCTGTGGTCTATGGTTAATTTAAGCACCAAACAAACATCACATAAATATGTTTCCCTCGTGCCCTCTCCAAATACTAACATTTCCGTAATTCATTCATCCAAAGTTAATTAAATTCATGCCCCCCTCCCCCTTCTCTCCCTCCTGTGGAGATTGAATGTCATCCTCGACCATTTAGGTCCTTGTTCATATCAGCCACAGGAACCAGACGAGATTTCATTGAGGAAATAGTTTTGACTGCATATTCAACACTCGTCTGAGTAGAGGGACCAAATATTCTGAGTGGGGGTATTCACTTTATATGGATTCTACAGTTATTGGGGGCAATCGTCAAATTCAAACTCTATCTTAAGAATAAAATAAAATACAATGTAACCAAAAAATAAATAAAAGTAATTACTTTCATATAATGCCTAGTATCTTTCTTTAAGAAATGGTGAAAGTAAGTTATTGAAACTTATTTTACTTAAAATATTTTTTACTGTTGCTGTGTACTAATCTTTACGTAGATAAGAGGATAATTTGTTAATTATGGTATTTGAACTTAGAAATACTATAGTAATTTTCCAACAAGAATTGCATAAAACTACCCATATGAAAATAACAAAATGGACTATTCTGAAATTAAGGGGAAATTTCAGTTCCTGTAATTTTATTGGCTTAATATTTATTTCTTTAAACGTGAAAATTGGCATTAAGTAGAAACAAGTTTACATTTAATGTAAGTTCACATTAATCGATTGACTATATTTAACCTGATTAAAATTCTATGAGAAAACAGCATAGTCGACTATGTTGACAGGTGATGTAGTTGGATGTGCATAGTTTTATTTCGTTTGTAAAAAAAGCTCTCCAATCCTCAAAAACAGGTGAGTTCTTTTTGTTATTGTAACCTCCATGTTTGCAGTAGTGTTATTCCTTATAGAGTTAAAAGTACTTTTTCAGTTAACTCTTATCAAATATCCATTTTTTTTCTCTAAAGTCAAAGCCATTATAACCTTAGTTTTTCAGGTTAGGTTTTAAGCATGCTAATCTACTTATTTGTAACCTCCATGGATTGCGTTAACCAAAGAAGTTACAATTAACCATAGAGGTTACTGAAAGTTATGTGTCTATCTATATATAAAAAACTAAGTTGTCTGTACGTCTGAACCTTATACAAATCCACTATTTTGCACCTAGAGGTATGAAACTTGATACATAGAAGTTTTAGTACATGGAGATTGTAGAGAACAAATTTTAAATTCGATTTAAAGTTGCTTTAATTAAAATTTAATAACACGAAAAAAAAATTCTTGGAATGACAACGATATTTTTTATTACATCAGAATAAAACCAAAAGTTATTTTAGTGTATCCCCCTCATTTTTCTGATTATTTTTAAGTATTACAATCATCTATCTGTCCAATAAGTAGTTCCAATTTTATTGTAATATTTCAATATATTTACAGTCAGTTTACACTTTTGACAACTTCTGCTCATGTACTGTTTTAAAGTATTTTTTATGAATCGTTGTGTTTTTCTAAGTATTAAAATTCATCCTGCTTTTGTTTACATTTTGTGTTGCCGTCAAAGATATATTGTACTCAGCGGCTATTGACATTTTGATATTATTTAGACAAAATAAATTCGTTAAATTCCATTGTATTTCATTAGCAAATATCTTATGCCCTGCAGTTATTATATATCTAACATCTAAAAGTTCGTTTACCAACATAATTTTCCCCTAAAACGTTGGTGCCATTATGGGATGTTTTCAGTCGAATTTTGGTCAAATTAATAAATCGATTATATCGTGTTTTCCAGGATGTTTAAATTACAAGATCGAATGCAAGAAGGCCGTCTAATGTGAAACACCTATGTATATCTTTAAGTGAGTTGTGTGGCACCACGTTGATCAATAATAGTACTATTAAGTTTTATACATGCCACTCGGCGATCATTTTTCGGTTGACGAACAATTTAGTAGATAACGCTATCGTTTCAATGCCCGTTAATTTTTCTCTTATTTCAGATTTTGTTTCATTTTAAAAGAAAAATTAAGAACTTGGTACTACATATTTTCATGATTATTTTTAAAATAAGAGAGATATAAAGAACATAACAGTGATTTATTCTCTTCAGACAGCAATATCGAGGAAAAGCATAAAGAGTACACAAAATATTTTTGTTCATGTAAAATTTTGCACAGCAAAAAATACCATAAAGCATTATGTTGGAGTTATTCAGTCTTCCGTTGCACCATTAACTTTTTCAGAAAATCTGGACGATATATATTTGTGTTCCCACCAAAAGATGTTTTTACTGTTGATATAAAAGATATTCTCTTAAAATTGCAGCAACCAATACTAAAAAAAAGAGATGTAGTTCATTATAGGTTTCCTGAAAATTTAGCACGGTATAGTGATTAGCGTGCTAGCTTCTAGACCGCGAGGTTGCGGGTTCGAGTCCCGTGTTGGCATGGGTGTTTGTAAATGTATGTTGGCTTGTCTAATGACGAATGTTTCGGCGCATTATAGCCCTCGTGTTGCTGACGGCGCCAGATAATCTGAATACAACCAACCAACCAACCTGAAAATTTAGCAAAAAACGAAATAATGTGAGCTAAACTTTCTAAATTATTATTTAAAGTGTCACTTGTAACCTCCATGGTTGCAAGTGTAACCTCCGTGTCAGGCAAAATTAGAATACTGTCTTTTTTTTTTTTTTAGAATGCATATTTTTTCTTTACCTTTTTTTTTTCAATTAGTAAATTTATTAGTTTTGTTAAAAAAATTCAAAGAGTAAAATTTCAATTTTGTTATATATTTTTTATTTTTATGTATTTTTACCTCCTCAAATTCAATTTAATTTGAGAATAGCCCATATCTTTTTATGATTTTTTACATTGGTATAGGTTGTTTTCAAATTTACACAGATTATTTTTTAATAATTAATTGAATAAGCCTGTCAGATACCGTTGAGTGAAGTAATTATTCACATACCCCAAATATAGAAAAACGAAAATATTTCAAAACCCTCATGGTAAAAGTTTTAGAATGGAATGGCTACGTGGCTAAAATAGGATTAACTATTGGTTGGTTGTATTCAGATTATCTGGCGCCGTCAGCAACACGAGGGCTATAATGCGCCGAAACTTTCGTCATTAGACAAGCCAACATACATTTATAAACACCCATGCCTACACGGGACTCGAACCCGCAACCTCGCGGTCTAGAAGCTAGCACGCTAACCACTATACCGTTTGGTCGGCAT